>CM036594.1:9821975-10508980 GCA_020745705.1 Hemiprocne comata | reverse complement strand
TCCTGTAAGTCAGACGATGTATCTGCTTCCCGATCATGGAACGATCTTCCAAAGATCGTCATAGTGCAAAGTCC
Source organism: Hemiprocne comata (assembly GCA_020745705.1). Classification (NCBI taxonomy): domain Eukaryota; kingdom Metazoa; phylum Chordata; class Aves; order Apodiformes; family Apodidae; genus Hemiprocne; species Hemiprocne comata. Next base: position 10,508,906 of record CM036594.1, on the reverse strand, counting down.
AGACAGTTCTGAGAATGTATCTGACTGGCCAGGATCTGCCTTGCCCAACCTGTGCCACTGGTCTGAATCAGAAAGTTCTGCTGAGGTTTCAGATTACTTTGAGGAAGAACATTCACATGGACACGGCCAGAGCGCACTGGAAGTGGCTTTAGCTTGTGCAGCCACTGTTATTGGAACCATTTCCAGTCCCCAGGCTACAGATAAATTCAGACGGGATCAAGAAGCCACAGACTCTAAAAGTGGAGCAGTTGGTAGTGAAGAGCTACACGCAGCACCTTCACAGCTACCTGATGACTGTGCTGGCACAGAATATTCATTTCCATCTGCACTATGTGGCATGACTCAAGTAGCAAGTGCTGTAGCCATCTCTGGTCTGGGGGAAATGAAGGAAGAGAAGTACCCTGCAGCTTCGAGTGGACTTCTCTCTGCTGCTCAGACTTCTGCAGCCATTACTCTTCATTGTAGCATAGCTATAGGAAGCAGCATGGAGAAGCTAAATGATAGCATTGCAGAGGCACTTCTCAAAGAGGCATCAGTAATTTTGACAAAACCCAACACATACAAAAATGTAGGGCACTTTATGGAATCCATAAATGGAAAAATTATTGAAACAGCAGCAAGGCCACGGATTACACACACTGATGAAGTAATCAGGGATGAACTTGCACAAAACTTATCCAATATTATTCTACGACATTCTATTGAAGAGGTTAGGAAGAGGAGACTGCTACACCCCTGTTCAGAAAACAGCGCAACTACACAAGACATTTTCACAGAAACTGCAAACGAGTTGCTTTTCAACATCATATATTTCACTTGCAAGAAGATGAATGACATAAGACAAGTTGAAGAGTGTTCTCCTCTCTTTTCCGAGGACTCAAAAGCAGAGAAGGTAACAAGAGCAGAAGGATGGTCAACACAGGTAGCAACACACGATTCTTCACACAGCCCCCTTGATCACCCTGCTGTTAAGCCATTTGGTACGTCCTACAGCACTAGTGAAGATCTTGGAACTGTCATAAACACTAGGAAAAGTAATATGAAAGATGTAAATAGCAACAAAACTGCCACATTGAATTCAGAACCAACAAGCACAGCTACAGGGCATAATGCACTTGTTGCAAAAGCATCTCCCAAGAAAAGATACCTGAAAAGAACTGCACGAGACAGTTACAAATCTCCAAATCAGAGTAACAATCATCAGAAGAAGAAAGACTACAGATCCTTTTCAGACAGAGAAAATACCCTTGCAAACAATGAATGCAGGCATGGCGTTCAAGAACGACTGTCTTCCAGTGCCACCATGAATGCAGAAAACGAGGCCAAGCATAAGTGTGATGCTGTGCTAAATAATGATGTTCAGGTTAGCTTGTCTTTATTAGGAAATCATGTCTTGCTTCCTTCTCAGCCTGTGCTACAGGTGAAACATTCAAGGGACAAATATTGTATTACAGATTTTGCAGAAGAATTGGCAGAAACAGTTGTCTCTATGGCGACAGAAATAGCTGCCATTTGTCTTGAAAATTCAAATGGAAAGCAACCTTGGTTCTGTGCATGGAAGAGGGGCAATGAATATCTGGTGACCCCGAGTTTATCATGCAGAAGCATGAAAAGGAAAAAGGAAACCCATGCTAATGATTCAGTTGTTCGGAAGCACAGGGCACCTAGACTTAGTGAAATTAAAAGAAAAACAGATGAGCATCCTGAGCTAAAGGAAAGACTGATGAATCGGGTAGTAGATGAATCTATAAATCTTGAAGACACACCAGATTCAGTCAATGTCTTTGCAAATGAAGTGGCTGCCAAGATCATGAACCTCACTGAACTCTCCATGGTTGATAGCATCTGGCAAGGTCCAAACCACCCTAGGAACAGGCTGCACTGTGAAAGATGGAGCCGAGCCAAGGCCTCAAGCTGTGAGAGCATACCGGAGGAGGACTCAGATTCCAAAGCTGCTTTCAATACCCTAGGCCTAATGAACACCCTTGGTCAGTCTATGAGCCAGACAAGCTCTGTCTCAAAGCAGTCTAGTTGTGAAAGCATTACAGATGAATTTTCAAGATTTATGGTGAACCAAATGGAAAATGAAGGAAGAGGTTTTGATTTATTACTGGATTACTATGCAGGAAAAAATGCGAACAACATCTTAACTTCTGCTTTGCAACAGGTAGCCAAGAAAAATGGTCATCTCAATGTAAGACCAAGTTGCCCATCCAAACAGTCCAGCACAGAAAGCATAACAGAAGAATTCTATAGGTATATGTTAAGAGAAATAGAAAAGGAAAATAAAGAGAACATGTCTTCCCCTCGAAATTCGAAGGACTGGTGTGGCAGTTTGCTACCACCCTCTCTACGGTCACCTTTTTGCTTTAGGCAATCGTCAATGCCTGACAGCAGATCATCAGGCTCTAGACTAACAGTTAATGTCCCAGTTAAGGCAAACTCATTAGATGGATTTGCCCGCCATCACCAAGATTCCTTAAGTGTACAGCCAGTCAGTACCGTGGCTTCTTCAGGTCTTTGCAAGTCTGACTCATGCTTGTACCAAAGAGGCAAGACTGACCAGATAACAGATATGTTGATTCATGAGACATGGGCAAGTTCTATTGAATCTCTAATGCGCAAGAACAAAATCATAGCAGACGAGGCAGAGGCTCCAGAGGCAGACCAGTTTCACAGTGATTCCCCACCACATGTGGAACAATATGCAAACAGACTGGCTGCAAACATTGTTGAAAGTGGTAAAAACTTAATTGTTGTCCAGCAGGATTCCTTTGATTATACAATCCAAGATGATGTGCTGGAAAACAAACATCCCCAAAGTGCAGCTCCAAGTCAATCAAAACCCAAAAATGATGGAGTAAATTTGGATGAGAAAAAAGAGCATAGGAAGAGCCCTGGATGTCTCCCTGCAGGTCAGCACAGGGAAGTGCCTTTAATTCAGATAGAAACCGATCAACGAGATGAGCCAGATAAAGACTCAGAGTCCTCAACTTCATTTGACCCTTCTGGAAAGGAGCATCAAAGCAAAGAAAAGCCTCCAGAAGCTTTTGGTGTGAAACACACAGTTTCCAGTTCCCTAATAAATAGGTAAGTGACAAAATAGCAAATCAGCACACTGCTTTGCTGTTTGCTTTGATTTCCCAGTAAAAAATTATTTGGATAAAGGAAGAAGATTATTTCTTTAAAAGTGCTTATCTTCTAAACAGGTTAACTTCTGACTACAGGTCATTTATGACTGTGACAATTTCTGGAGCAAACTTACACTGAATATCACAATACTGTCGTTCTGAGATTTAAATGTAATACTGCATAGACAAGTATGTTTTCCCCCTACAGATATTTAAGTCATAGTCAAGATAGGAAAGATGGGCAGAGTTTAATCTTCCATTAGTGCTGGCCAATACCTCAATAAAAAAAAAAAATCCATGCTAGTGTAAAACAGAATATGGCAGAATTTGACCTGTAGTTCTCTGCTAATACTTTGTGTACCTGGAAAAAAGACCAGACTTCCAAGAGCTTGAAGTTCAGCTTCATGTTTACAGTCTGGAGCTATGAGTGATGAGAATTCTTCAGTGGAGGAAATAAAATAGTAACTAAAAAGTCACCCCTCATCTCCTTTGATTCAAGACTTCTTTGGTAGAATTTAGATAGAGAAAGGAGTAAATTTCATTTTATTTTTATCTCATTTTATGAAGTTTATACCACAGCTTACCACCCTCTCCTTACAGCTGTACTTCTTTTGTTAAACAATCTGCAACTTGCTTTGGTTAGGCCAAAGTGTAAACCCAGTATGAGAGTGCAGTGCAAATGCAGAGGGTTGCTGTGGGTGCCATGAGTAGATCCCTCAAGGCATTGCCTGATTTTAACTATACCTCCTCATCGTATCTGTTACTTCCATGGTACCTAAACTGCCAATCACTTGGAACACTGCAGCACCCCGAGCCAGAAAGAGTGCAGGTTCTAGTGTTAGAAACACTTTCATAGCTCATTTTATTGTAGGCAGTGCTCAGGTTTAGGTTTTGACAAAGCTCTGCTTGAAGTGAGAAAGCATGTACTTTACCGTGTATGGTAGCAATTAGGTGGCTAATTACCATAGTGTTGCTATTCTTTCATGCCAACTCTTCGCCACTAACCTTGCTCTTCCTTTGAGCACAATTTGCTTTTAATTCAATACATTTAGAAATCCACCTGTTTGGTATCTTGCTGTTTAAAATTGAAGTTATTTTCACACCGTTTATAAGCCCTTTAATAACAACTTTTCATCTGTCACTGATGCAGAGCTCCTGATGTGGCAATGGGAAGTTTAAAGCAATAGGATTGGTAGGGCAGAATTAGTAACCAGAGACTACACCTCCACGAGCATTCTGGTTCAGCGATGCAGTGGGATTCTGAATTGACTTGTCTCCATTTCCATGCGTCAGCTCTGTTTACAGCATGCAATGCAGATTTCTTTTAAAGGAATCTCAACCAGAAGCTGCACACGTGTGCACCAGATGTGCTTGCACCTCTATAGGGAAGGCAAAGCTTCCAGTGATTCTTCTGGTCTCACAAAGCCCAGTTTGGCTCTGAAAAGTTACTGTAAATATAATTTTTATTTCTTGTTTATGTGTGCATTTGTGGGAGTGTGTGTGTGTGTCATAAATGCATATGTTTGTGTCACATGTATCAAGTGTGCAGAATTATAAAGCACTTTTCCCTTAACCCTGGATTTTCTAAACTCAGTCTGGGCTCCATATTCAGTCTGGTTTTGGACCACCTGCTGCACAACTACCTAGAAAAATAGTACTTTGTTCATCCCAACCTAAGCAACAAAGATCCTAAGAAATACAGGATGCTGAGAGTCATTAGTGATTCCCAACTCACAATATTCCTAGACCTCTTTTGGATCTACAGTGCTAACAGAGTAGAAAACCATGGCAAAAAACCTACTCATTACTACATCAGGGATTTAGTATCAATATGTATTTCCAAGAAATGCCTTGGTTCTGCACCAACATATACCACATTTCAACCACTGATTTCCTGAAGCACATTAAGCCATAGGCCTGTGCATTGAGCAATTCCTTTTGTACATGTAAAAATCTTTTTGTATAAGTCAAACCTTTGCTATACACGTTTCAGCATAAGGCTTATTTTGTGTTTGTTTATAGCAGTCATATTATCCTTTTTTAAGAGCATCCCAGACCATATGTTCCACTGGACTTCATGTATAAATTACAAGCTTGTCCCATCTCTCATATCTGTATAATTTTGCAGCTTGGTTGACTTTAATGAGCAACATTGCCTGAAGATTAGTGGCACCAGTTTGTTTGCCTATATTACAATATCAACATGCCTTCCTTATCACCCTAACAGCAACAGTCCTCAGAGCAGAGCAGATGCTGAAATCACAGGAGAGACAAAAACAGCTGAAGAATTTCCAACCCATCTCAGCAGCAGTGAAGAAAGCACTGGCAGCTGGTCCCAGCTAGCTAATGATGAGGACAATCCTGATGACACAAGCAGCTACTTGCAACTCAGTGAAAGATCCCTGAGGTACCCTCATTGTCTGTTCTCGGTAGACAATGTGGTCTAATCAACCAAGTTAATGAGTTGACTATCATGCATCAGAAATTGTGGTCAACAACTTGACATTTATTCAGGGTACTGTAAAGGAAGCCTAATGACAGAGTTCAGATCTTTATTTTAAAAATAGGAAAAAAAAAATCAGCCACACCTAGTTCTCAGCCAAGTCTTATTATTGGTGAGCAACTAGATTAAAATTAAAAATGTCCTGGCACCATTCCAGTGCCTCAGTCCTACAGTGAACGGGCCATCGGACAGGCTAATTACTATGGTCTTTTCTTTGATTTATTTGCCACTATTTACATAATGTTTATTTTGGCATGTCATTATCTGAGGTTGATGAGACCGCTATTCCCATTGGGTATCTGTGCACTAAGTGCAGAGAGAGAGAGAGCGAGCACCCTGATCAGCTTAGACTGGTACAGCAGAGTAGATCAACAGAGGATGGCCAAGTTCCCCCTGACTTGGCATAAATTCCAGAGCTCCCATTGCAACATGCTGCTTTTTGGTCCTGTTCAAGTCAAGGACATGTCTTTAAAGATGTTATCTAGTCCTTAGAGTTCATAGAAAGTGATGTTAGTTTGACTTCAGCCTCTTCACAAATTCAAACTGAGCAAGGGTTTTTTTCTTCATATGGTCTTAGATTAAGTTTTAAAATATTGTCAAGTAATTACATCTTTTTCTTGGGTATTAAGATGACAAGAAGGGAAGACACTATGGTAATGAAGCAGGGAATAGAAGAGGTTGTCAGAGAGCAGCGTGGGTTAGCTGAAGAAATACTGAAAAAAACCCTTGTCTGTCAGTTTGGGTGAACATTCATCCCACTATTATAGTATCAACCTTTACCTAAGTCTCTGGTTTGAGAGAGCTATTGTGCCTTTTGGCTCAGCACCAAACAGAAATTGCCACAGCAAGTCTGAGTGCATGGTGTGCTGAAAACAACTCAGAAAAACCTGATGGAGAAAGGAACCATCTACTCAATCTTCTAACATAAGGAATAATACATAGTTGCTTTTCCAGTAAAAATTAAGTGGTTTGAGTTGACTCACCACACAAAACTTGTTTGTACTAATTGACTTGCAGCCAGCAAATTCACAACCTGCTCATCAGATTATTGCAGTATCTGCACAGATATTCACTGTCAAATTTATAATAATATAAAGTGAACTGGTACTATTTTCCTAATATTCTCAGATACAATACTTCATTCTTGTGAAGAAGCCAAAGAGAATCCTTCTACATATTATTAGTACTAATGAGCACTGGCTTTAATTAGAATCTCAATTTTTCTGAATAGTCAGAAACATAAGGGGCTGTCACTGTACCTGTTGGTTCCATGAGGTCCCCAGCAGTATTTGGGGTATGATGTAATACATGGAAACTGCTCCTGTTTACAGGCACGAAGTCACCCAGTAGGTAAGTAGTATGATGGGCAAACAAATGCCTTGCTTACAATGTTCAGAAGTATCTGAAACTCTGCAGGTTTTCCCCCGGGCAATTGTGTACCTGATAATCCTTCTTTTCAAGGACTCAAGCGGACTGGTTTTGGTTTGAGGCTAAATGTTCACTGCATAAACCATTCACAAGAAGACAGTCCATTATTTTTTCCCCCCTGCGGTTTACATCATCACTTGATACACACGCCTTATAGAACTACTTTAATCAAAGCCTAATTATTTTGAGCAGATTAGTGTGCTTCATTCTGGGAACCACTTGCTGAGCACAACTGATTTTGTAGAACTTTGCATAACAGGGGGCAGCCTCCTTACTTTGCTTTGTACATAAATAAATGAAAAAGAGGTGTATGGAGACATGTTCAGTGCAGCTTGCCACTAATATTTAAACTTTTGCTTTGTCAGCAATGGCAACAGCAGTACAACTAGCAGTCTTGGCATTATGGACCTGGAAATATATCAGGAGAACGTGCCGTCTTCTCCTATGATTAAGTAAGTAGTCACTGAAGTGAGACTGATGTTTAGTCTAATTTTAACTGCAAATCATTTGCACCATCTAAAATGCTCCAAGTCCTGCTTTGCGCCTGCTGCTAGTTTCAGAAAAAAAGCACGTGCAGGTGTCTGTGCAGAGTGACAACTCTCGATAGTGAAAGATGACATGAAAGCCCACCCAGGTGGATCTCTCAAGAGACTATGGATCCACCAACCACTCTGCTTAAAAGACAGTTTTCTGCAGTATTGGTTTCCCATCATGTGAACTTTCTTCTCTGAATAACTTCAAAAACTTTACTGTAATAGAAAATAAGGATCAATTAAAGTCAAAGTAAAAAAAAAATATTATAGACTCCTTTACAAGACTAATAATAATAATTTGGCCCAAAATTTGGTTCAAAATACATCTTACCTGTTGATTCTGGGCATGTTTCTACTGAGCATGCGATAAAATTATCAAGACATGCAGAAGCACCTGCCTGAAGATTCTGGTACCCTGCAACCTGGTAGAACCAGCCAGCTGGTGAATGTCACGATGCAGTCATGGCACGGCCACTGTACAAGTGCACAGACTGAACAGGGGAACTTTGTGAAGTCAATTACATCAGAAAACCTTCACATTTCATTATCAGACTAAACTGCAGATTTGCTGCTTCCAAGAGGCTGGTTTTTTGTAAGAAACCTGGGCATTCATACTTCTGTAGAGTTAGGTATTTTCTCTCAGCTGCCAATTCAGAGACCAACCTTGTTAAAACATTCCCATCTCCACAGTAGGCAGTGATACCTCCTACACACATTCCTCAAGATGACCCCTCTTTATATTTCCAAGGACCAAAGGGACTATATTCTGACTTCCCATGTAAGCTTTCAGGGGTTATTGCCAGGTGCTAGCCAATAGGAGTAAGAAGTTTGTGCTTCCACAAATGAAAGTCAAGGCACAAAATACATCTGCTGTTCAAAGAGAAAACTGGAAAAACATCTGGTGGAAAGGAAGTTATTACGTACCTATGACTCTCGGTCAAACCATATATTGCATGTTGCCATTTTATTCTTTCCTCTCACATATTGCAGCAACCATTACATGAGTGTTTATAATCTTGATTCTTTGAAGCCTTGGAGGAGATTCTGAAATCCTGTGAATGAGGATGCTAAGTGTAGCATCCACCCATGCTAGAAACAAAATCTTACACTTGCAGCATTCCCCCTGATTGAGGCCAGAATAGGACAGCCTGGAAATGTGTACTGTGCTGTCCCTCCAGGAGTGATGAAATTAATGCAATAGCTGTGACATCAATAGTGAATTTACACTCTCCTGCCACACATACATGAGTATGGATATTGTGTAGTTTAACAAGACAGAGGTCAACATAAGAAATTAAGATATTTGGAAATTTTTTGCCAGGTGTAAAGAGCTAATTTATTTAAACCCAGCAGTAGTTGAAGTCATTGAAAGTTATGATTGTATTTAACTATGAAAGATAAAACTAGAAAGCAAGACTAGAAAGGAGCAAGCCAGGGAGTATAGCATGGCAAACTGCAGACATTGGAAGTTCAATATTTCTGCTCAGGCTGTGAGGCTTGCTATGTCTCACCATGACGTCATTTGCTTGTCATTGTGTAAAGATACACAGATCCTGACAAAATGCAATACACAGTGCAACCAGCACAAGTACTTCATCCTTTTACAGAAATAATGCTGCAATTCCCATAGCTTTAACCAGTTTACAGATCAGATAAATGAGGTATATTCCAAGAAGTATTATTTCATCCTATGTAACATTTTTCTTGCAGTTTTCTAGGTCTTACATTGAGGGAGAAGTTTATCCATCATTAAGTGATGTTGTGGACTGTTCCTAAATATCACTAATAAGCTTTGTTGTTGTTTGTTTCTAAGTGAATTAGTAGAAGAAAAGGTTTTCCCTAAAGAACAGACAGAAAATACAGAGGGTAAGTTGAACCATACCAATTAAAACATTAAATTTAAAGTTAACACGAGTAATTGCACAGTAACTGTTGGGATTATCTTTCCAGAAAGTACTTTTGGGCTTTCAGTGGGAACAGCCAATTGTCAAAAGGACCTACTAGTGATAAACTTTGATCTGGAACCAGATTGCCCTGATGCAGAGCTGAGAGCCACCCTGCAGTGGATAGCCGCTTCTGAACTTGGAATTCCAACCATCTACTTTAAGAAATCTCAAGAAAACAGAATTGAAAAGGTAGCATTTATAGTTGGGCATACTATTGATTCAAGTTAAGAGTTAGGATTTGTGGAAGTTACTAAGCTTAAAAGCAGATGCAAAAACATCTTCATTACGGCGAGATGGCAGTGCTACTGTTTATTACAGAAAGGAGAGCGAGGATTAAACATGTCAGAATTTAAGGTATGTGAAATATTTAGTAGTGTGTCCATGACATAAGAAACAGTATCACCATGAGACCTTCTCCAAAGCCTCTGGTTTGATGAATCTGTTCACTTTTTCCTATCAACAGTGTGCTGTCAATGCCCAAGGCAGAATTAACAGAAAGAATCCTTTTCATGGCTGCTTTTGAAGGGTTGCAGGTGGCTTACATGGAGTTTAGGAATGTATCTTAAAAAGCAATAAAAATTACTTGCGTGTGAACGTCATGCATATGAAGTTCTGCTACTTGGTGACACTCAGAGCTGACTATGATGCAAGACATAAGTTGGATTCAGCATTTCCAGCTTTAAAATTCCTTAGTTCTTATGCAGGTTCTGTCTTGCCTGCAATGCTGATTAGGGCAGCCTCCAGCTGCTCACAAATTGCTGCAGCTGGGGATAGAGCAGAGTGCCGCAGGGCCTGGCAGTTCCTCCTCCATTTAGGCAGGATCTAACATGGTGCACTGCCCAAGTGTGCAGGAGAGACTAACTTCAAAATAAAGATAACCTGTATCAGCTCAGGCTCAGTGTCTCATATAACGAGGCTTCTGCACCACAGTTGACTGAAAGCTTGGAGAACAGGCAAGATGGACCTACCTGTGCAGACATGTCCCTATATAATTACTACCCTGAGACACAGTTTCAGCTCAGGCAGCGACCAACCAGTGTTTCCAGTGGAGCCATATTTGCAATCACACATCTGTGACTTGGAAAATTAGTCTGACATTTCATTGTATGGAAATGATGAAGCACTTCCCCTGGTTTACAACTTAAAAACTTCTATGTATACCAGTGCCCTTTTACTCCTGCTCAGATGTAGCTTAGCCTCTGCCAACCACTATTTGAAAGCAGACACTCATTACCAGAACTGAGAAATCTCATGAGGTATCAGACTAAGCCAGAGCACCAAGAACAACACTGAAGTCCAAAATGGCTACAAGAAGTGCAGGCTGTTTGTATTCCTGAAGGATAGTACTCCACTGTAGACATCACCAAACACCACCTACAATATTTCAGGAATAACCAAATCAGCCCCTTTTCCAAGGTCACTTTTAAGCCACCTTAGGGCTTACAAGAAGTGTCACCATATTCAATTCAATTAATGACAAAAGTGTGACAAATCAGTATTTTGGTCTTTTAAAATAATGTCTATGGGAAGATCATTTTGAGTAGCAGATATATTGTTTGATTTTCTTGAGTACATGCATTTGGGAGTCATAAACATAATTTAAAATGCATTCAGCAGCAACTGTCCAAATTGCATCCAATTAAAGAAACAGCTGTCAGCTTTACCCATGTGCTTTGGCAAACAGTTAATTCAATTGCAAAAATACACTAGAGAATAATGAAGCACATCCTGCCTACAACAGTGCTCTTGGAAATCGTGTGCCTATTAAATATCATTAAAATACATATTAAAAGTTTAGGCTTCAGTATGTAAATAGCAAACAGCTACACTAACTAGAGACAATATTTTCTTGTGTGGTTTAAAACTGGAAACATAGAAGGAGCAAGCTAATTAGATATTGATTGTGAAATTCAAAGAAATGAAAAGCTTTGATTTTCATTTATGTGCTTCACAAATAAATGAGAACAGATGTATGACACTGTGAAGGCCATTATTAAGTATAAAGTGGACAAAATTCAGGATTTTTTACAGCTGCTTAAGAACATATATTTAACTTCAGTTTGCTCTGGAAGTTAAAAAATAATCAAATATAGATTCTCTCTGTGATTCTATGACAATTGTGACAAATGTCTTCCTGTGACAGAAGTTTACCCAGAATTCCCTCTGACCAGTACTATGTGAATATTTACACCACTGTGGGAGGTATATGTGGAAATACAGAAAATTAAATATAAATTGAAGGTTATCTAATGTTAATTAAGAGGGATTTTTTTTCTTTTAAAAGGTTAGTCACATGTCCATTTTGACAGCAAGTAACCAATAACAAGGAAAATCGTGATCCTTTATCAAGCTCACTTTCACTGTTCTTATTTTCATTGCAATAAATAGGAAATAATGGATGAGAGCAAGTAATATAGAAAATGTCATGAGATGTGACCAGTCTTTGGGGAGCTAAGGAACTGCAGAAATTAAGTTTCATAAATAGAAAGAAGCTTTATGTTGCTGTGCAGTGAACCGTGTCCAATCCCTCATACAGCAGTGCATTTACTAAGGAAGGTCATACAACAGTTTGTGTGTATTTATTTAACAAAACCTCAGCACAATGTTAACCAAATCCTAAGCATGTCTTCTTTTGGTTTTTCATTTAGTTCTTAGATGTTGTACAATTAGTCCAACGGAAGTCCTGGAAAGTGGGGGATATCTTTCATGCCGTGGTGCAGTACTGCAAGCTCAGTGAGGAAGGCAGCAAGATGACACCAAGCCTGTTTGACTGGCTTCTTGAATTGGGTTAAAACAGTTTACCTGCTCAGCACTTCTGTTTTATTCTGGTTTAAATAAGCAGTGGTTTGTGTAACACTCCAAATGCCAATCATCACTGAATAAGATGAACAAAGATATAAGAACTCTACAGAGCAGCACACGTCCATTCCACAACTGAACAAGGAGCAAAGTGAAACCAAGGGATATTGTATCTTTCTGTGCCATGAGGGATGCTTGACATACTGTGTTATAGGATGTACTGTACAAGGAGGGGATGGATTTTTACCATTCTGAATTAATGGACTACACAGTAAATGCTTAAGTACCTAATATGATAAATTTTCATCAATTTGATTAAATCCATCAACTAAATACACTAATACTCAGTTTTAAAACACCAATATTTGTACAGTTTAACTGTTAGAAACAGTGTGCTCCAGAATGCCTAGAGACCCATGTCCATAGATAAATTTATTTTTTTTAAGTCCCCATAGTCTGCTAATGGGTAAAAACTTTTGAACACTTAAGAACAATGCAGTTAAACAATAAAATAAAAAGCTGCTGAAAATACATTTCAGTTTCTTTCCATGTGACTATTTCTCTCTTCCATAGCTGTTCTCCTTTCCTGTCTTCTTCTCAAGGAAAAAAACCTAGGGTCTCAATCATTGCCCTTAAAAACACACTCCTTTTCAGGTGGAGGCAGTGCAGTTCAGAACAGCCACACCTGACCATATAGCTCTGCGAGTTTCTAAGCCCTGTCCCACCACAGACCTGCCACAAGACCTTTGGCAAGTCATTTCACCTCTGTGCCTCAGAGTCCCTACCTGGTAACAGGGAGTCAGGATAGTACATCTGTTACCTAAAGTGCTCCTGCTTAAAGCACTATGTAACATGTTACATATCAGTTAAAAGCAGTGGAAAAAATACTATTTTAATTTAAGCAAATAATTTGCTAACAAGGTGAATAAATGCCTACCTGAAGAGTACCATCTCATCATTAAAATCTTCATGTTAATTTTTGTAACTTACAAAAAAGCAAAACGATTGTTAAAATTCCAGCAGACATACTTGCTCATTTTGGATATAAGTGTTTGGACTAGATGTGATAGTTCACATTATTGTAACATTTATATATAACTGTTTGATAAGATATACTATGGTATCGTCTTGTTGAGATGATCTGTTAGTATCATGCACTTACTGATACCTTCTCTTGAGTCTGCCAAAGAGATTGGTTTTGAATTAAAGGTAAATACAACTTAGCACATCACAGGTCTTCTGTGATTTGTTTCTTCAAAAATATGCATCTTTCATTTCTCCCTACCCAAACAGTGCAATGGAAAACCTGCTTGTTTTTCCCAATAAAATATTTAAGAGATGTTTATTTTCCATATATTAGTGTATGCTTCTGTACTATTTCTTGAAAAAAAAAACCAAACAAACCTATCCTTTTGCACTAAATATTTTTGAAAATTTTGAAGTAGTTTTAAATAACTTAAGAAGAGCCATATCTCAATTTTCTCTTTAAAATCCTTCCTAAAATTGCATGATTGCATAACTCATTTGGTACAAGATACAAATTGCTATTGAATTAAAATCTAACATGGGATATCAGTAATTCTACATCTCCTCTGCAGCACACCTAGGACAGTGGAGGTCACTTTACTGTCAAGATAAAGGTCAATTTATGGCATGAATGAGCATAACTGTGCAGCCACCAGGCCTGCTCCTAAGGATTGCTGAGCATCCCCAGTTCCCACTAATGTGATGATTGACTCTGAATGCTCAGCATTTCTGAGGCTGAAAGTTAGTAAAAAGCACCAACAATGATGAAGTGCTTTGTTTGAGTTAACAAATAGGAAAGTGTATTTATTTTTAAACCAAATACAGGTAGTTGTCAGTACACAATTTTTGCTGTGATAGAATAAATGTTTACTTATCCTACAAAGCACAAACGTCATTGGGAGTTGTAACAGTGTGATGCAGTTTCTTTGTAAAGTAGTTCTTCATGTTGCAACTTACTCAGAAATAAATTTATGTTATAATGTGTGTCATCTTTGCCTTTTTTGCCTCATTAATATTTGCCTGCCATCCCTGTAGCTTCTCAAATCTCTGCTTCTGAATGAAAAATCTGATCTATGGCCCTGACTAAAACAAGTCAGAGCAAACTCCAGGTCCTACCTTGGTACCAAACCTATGGCTTTATCATGTTCCACAATTCATTCAAGTGAGACAAGTTCAATCATAACATTCTTAGACTCCCAGTAAAACACATTCATTGGCAAGAATCGAGCCCAGAATAATTCCCAACATACCAAATCTCTATTAGTGTTCACTCCAGCTGCTTTCAGTACCTGCAAAAGTGGGCAGGGGGTGGGGAGACAAAAGTTCAGGAGTTTCTTCTGCTTATTAAAGTTTGCAAAGGTATTTACTGCCCTACTGCCTAGGTGAAAAGGAATTTCTACTTCTAAACAGAAAAGTCAGCACACTTTCAGAGATGCTGTGAATCACACCAGATGTGAAAGTATTTCACATTTGAGCAGAAAATCTGGATAACTTGGCCTGATAATCGACTTTACTCACTCAGTTAATCTAGGCAAGAGTCAGAAATAGATCCCAGATGGCATCCCAGTCCAATGCTTAGCCTGTGAAACCTCAACTCGCAATTGTGTGTAAAAAAATAGGACAACATGAAGCCAAAAGCCACTACAGATGTTTGGTTCACTGAACCACTGCCATGGTATAAGAGAAAAATCATAAAGGAAAAGGCAACAGAAAATAACCAACCTGAAAGATTAAGCAAAAGTCTACTTCTTACTCAAAGTCCAAAGAATTTTTTAAATTTTACTTCTGAAACCATAAAAAGTAAGTTTTTAACTACATAGCAGTATTTGTACATATTTCATTGGATAAATTCTCTTCCATTCTTGTTTGGCAGAAATCCCCCACATCATACCTGTAAATACAGGTGCAAACTGACCTAAGGACACAGGGCAATTCTAAAATCACACAGAACTGCACTACCTTTCTTGCCCTTCCAGTTCTGGAGTACCGAGGTACTCCTCTGACATCATATGTCTTCACACAAGACAACAGGAAACACCACAAGCATTACTGTAACATTAATATCAGCCACTTTGCCTAGTGGTAAACGTGTCATTTTAAATTACCTGCAGCACACCACTTAGTTCTCTCACAACACTACCTGAAACAACAGGATATTTGCTAAGTGAAGACAAGTACTTTTGTTTCTTCATTTACAGGCAAGGACACTGGCAAGTACTCAGCAATAGAACACATCAGCATTAGTGACTTCCTATCACATTTAACATGTAGTAGTCAAGTCTATAACCACCCAGAGAGGTACAATACAAACAAAATACCTTCAAGTTCATTCTCTGCCACACACTTCCTTTAGTCCTATTTTCTCTCATGCAAAACACATACTCTGTTCAATCCTACCTGCTTTGCCTCTTCATTCTTCTTCCAAGGCTGCTGGGAGACACCAGTCAACTCTGCTCCTTCACTTCTCCCCTGTGAAGAGCAACTGTGGTTTTGGGTGCTCTGCTGGGAAGTGGGCAGAGCTCTGCACAGGTGAAACCTGTTGGCAATTGCTAGTGAGAGGTAAGCCTGGGCCAGAACTCCTTGTTTGGTAGTAAATAATTTGCAGGAGTTCCTCATCCATTTCCCAGTTTATGTCACAATCCTTGGCTCCAAATCTTTAGTGTGTAGGGCTTCTTTATGCTGGCCATAATCTTTGGGCCAGGATTCAGATTTGAGTCACCAGCCATGTAATTTTTTTTACCTCAGGTGAAAATGGGAGAATAAGAGCTGAGCAGAAACTAATTGAATGAATGGAAAGATGTGGTCAAGCATAAAAGGGGTGGGGGGGTGTGAGTGGGAGTTTAACTGCAGCATGCACACCTGATAGCAGTGCAGTTCAGAAATGGTTGCTGGTTTTCTCCAGAAACACTATGTGGGATGCTGAATTACAAGTAGCAAAACTGGCATTTTAACTCAATACTTAATTACACAACAAAAAGATGAATACAAAAATAGTCAGAGCAAGTGCATATTGACACCCCTTTCACACCTGAGAGTATTATAAAGCTGTATTTTTTTTTTTTATTAAAAAGGTTACAAGTTAGAAATGACACACAAAGAAATGGAGCCATCCTACTGGATTCATTCACAGTAATCATGATTTCTCTCAAGTGACTGAGATAACAGAACCAGACTCTTTATTGTAGTGCCCAGTGAAAAGGCAACATGCACAAATGGAAATATAAGAAAACATTCCATTGAGACATAAGGAAAAAAAAAATACCAACAACTTTTTTTTACTGTGAGAGTGATCAAACACTAAGCAGGTTGCCCAGAGAAACTGTGGATTCTCCATCCTTGCAGATATTCCAAACCATGTCATTTGCAGGCAGCCTGCTTGGGTGACTGTGCTTTGAGCAGGGGTGTTGTATGAGAATCTCCAGAGATCCCTTCCAACTTCTGCTGTTCTGTGATTCTGTATTAACCTGGCATCAGCAAAGTCAAACCTATAAAAATCTAGGCAACTTTTATACTTAGCAAAGCTGAAAATGAACAAAGAGGGTAAAAGCAAACAGATCTGAAAGACTGAGTTTATTGACTATGAAACTCACAAAGCAGGCATATATCGAACTGGATCTTTCCTTCTCTTCAGTCAGTGCCATATTCTACAGGTGTTATCCTTGCTCCCTAGTAATAAACAGACATTGTGAAGGAGTCATGTAGCTGTATCACACAATTTATCCATTTTTGGTAACACCTACATCAACAATCTTCCCAGAATGCTGAGGAGCCAGAGCAATATTTTTCTGTCCATGAGTAGTGAGAGACAACAGGACCTACAGCAATACTTTTAGCTGATATCATTGTGCATCCCATATTTTGACAGTTCAGTCAAAAGATGGAAGCAATCACAAATACTCTGTTCATATCTCTGCCCATTCCCACAACTTTTTGTCTGAAGTGAAGGAAACCTGAACAGCACTCAGTGCTAAACACACAAAGGATGTGCTCCCATTTAAAAAGCTTTGCCTTTTGCTCATGCAGACGTCCCTCACTGCAATGATTGTGAGAAAATGGCTTAGCCACTGGTCTGGTGTTAGCATATGCCCAGAGGAGAGATGGCAGGGCACACCCATGCCTTTATATAAATTTTTTCATGTCCATACTCACTCAACCTCAGTTCAGAAGTGAGTTTCTAGCTTTTCTTGACTATATTTTAAGTCACTGCTGATACCTGCATTTGGTATTCAGCCCAGTAAACTTTTCAGATTCTTTTTTCCCATAACAAGATTATAAATGTTTCACTCTCAAAAAAAAAAAAAGAAAAAAAGAATATATTGGTTACCTGTAATGATTGTATCACCTTCATAATTGAAAGCACAAGAGAATATCTCATCTTTATGGCCCTCTAATATCTGAAGGCAGTGTCCAGTAGCAGCATCCCAAAGTCGAGCTGTTTTATCAGAGCTGGCTGTTAGTATACGATTGCCTTTAGGGCTGAAACATACCTTTAAAAATATAGGAAAGAGTTATATTACTTAGCAAGTCAATATGCCTAAAAAAGGAAGCATATCTAATGATTAAAAGATGAAAACAGAAACCAGCAACTGCTTGTATTCAGCTTTTCAGGTAAAATTGAGGATAGTACTTGACTAGAGTCACCCTGGCGAACTTTTATGGCTGAAAACTTTGTATATGAATAAAGATCTATATACAAAGACCTTACTATAGGATCAAGATTTCAAAATATTATGACTCAGAATCAAAATTTCTCTATAACTGTAAAAACTGTATTTAAATGTTATCATTATTCCATGTAAAATGTATGCATATTTTGTAGAGTTCTACATTTAATAACATATGTCTCTGTAGTAACAAAATTTCCACTGAAGGCAACTCATTTTGTAGTATGTTTTCATATTTTTTAGACATGCATTACCCAAACTGCATGCAGTTCCAGGTAATAAGATATATTTTTATAGCACTAACCTCATGATACCAGGTATGCTATATAATGCAAAATTGCTTTATTATTGAGGGCAAAATGCCTGTTCCCCAGAAATTTGATTGCCAAGTAATAACCTTCCCAAGATCACAGCTACACAGAACATCTGCAGAAGTAGACTGACTTTTCCACATGCTCCTGGGTGAGCAGATTCTCATGTCCAGCAAAGAAACCATGCCAGCACTCAGGACCCTGATGGAAGCTGTCCCTAACCCACCCACATGTCAGCACATGTTCAGACTGCATTCCTCAGTGCAGCTACACTGAGTGAGAAAGACTGCAGTGAGTACACGAAGTGAGGAAAGACAAGCCCTTCTGAACTTCGTATTCTCTTAGCAGAATGATCAGAATGGGCTGCCCAGGGAGGTGGTTGAGTCACCATACCTGGAGGTGTTCAAACAACACGTATCAGGACATGCTCTAGAGGGCACGGTGTTTTTTTCTGGGTTGATGGTTTGACTCAGTGATATTAGAGGTCTTTTCCAGCTGTGACAATTCTGTGATTCTGTGATAACAGCCACATCAATACAATGGAAGCACATGAGTTTTGTTCACTAAGAACCATTCTAGGTTCAAAATACTAACATTTCACTTACAAAACACATTGAAATAAGCAGCACAGAGTTGGCATACTAGCCCGGAAGCTAGTGAAAACAATCAATTTAAAAGAATAATGAAAAGTTGTAAGCATTAAATAACAAGGCATGAAAAATATGTACCATTTTGGAAGAAACTAAAACTATTTGGAGCTGAACTTTAGCAGTCAAAATTGAGCCAGAAAAGACTTCCAGCAAAGGACATGAGCACATTCCTCATGACCAAGTAAGTGATTTTTGAAACAGTCTTTATACTTCCAACTCCCTTTATACACTTTTGAAAATAAGACTCTACATAATTTGCCTCAGAATTACATTTTTTCTATTCTGTTCCATAAACTGGGTGTGCAGGAACTGAAAAAGTGTGAAGAGGAGCAGATCTGGGAGAAGCAAGGAATAAGAGTGATGGTAAAAGCCTCAAAGACAATAGCCTTAAAATGTCACCAAGAGTCTAAAAAAGTTGTGCTTATTCTGCCAGAGAATCTGGGGACTCCAAGGGTGTAATAACACGAGTACAATTTAGGCCAGGTCAGGCAGCAGCTCTATTAACTATGAACACGGTGAGAGAACATTCAGACAGCATCTCCCTCTCTGCTCCCCAGAGAACCTGCCAAGTTATGGTGGAGACTCAACCTACATACCATTTCAGAAAAAGGGAAGATATAAGGAACAATAACCATTTCAATGTTAACAAAGCCAGATATCCACCCCTGGGAGGGATGGACTTCTTAAGTAGCTTGCTAACTGCCACAGTTCTAAGGAATCAATAAGCAAACAACATGACAATATGGAAGGATGGCTTTTGGGGCAGGAGTAGCACTCACATCAATTATTTTGCCCCCACATTCTGTGACAATATTCCTGTGTCATGGAATAACTGGTGGATTGGATGTCATATGTAATCAAATAAGAAAAGCTGCAAAGCACAAACACCTTACCTTTGAAATTTCACCTCCATGCCCTTCTAGCTTTGCAATGCACTTTTTTGTTTCCACGTTATAGATTCTTGCAGATCCTGTTGTAGTAGATTAGAAGTCATTTGTGATTGCTATGCTTAAGGGTACATTTCAATAAAAAATTATTGAGGCAGGTAGAACCTCATCCTTAGCTTTGATTTCAAAGGAAATAGAAGACAATCTTAAGACAGTTGCCCCAAGGATGGATCTGTAATCTAGCTGGAAAAGGTTGACTACGTAATGGTTTCTGCTGGAAAACTTCTAAAATGTGAATACAAATGTCCACATAGAGCATGGAACACGGAAGTACGTAATTTCAAAATGCATGTATAATACAGCTTTCATTGTATTTCAGATATTAATTCTGTTTAATAAGCTATTAGTTCTATTTAATAAATTACTGACTACACTTCAGTAAACTTTTTACATTATCTTCTGCCTTAATTTAGTAACTACAGCAAATCATATCCACATAGTTCCCCCCATCTAGTCTAGTACCCTGTTTCTGAAAGTGCAAATTAAAACACTTAAATATGTAAAAATAATATGGTATTGTCATTATGCACTATAATATAACACTGTACAGGTGAATGAAAAAAAGCTATTTATTGCCATTTATTAAAAAAATAATAAGCATGCAAAACTGCTGAATCCCAATAACAAAACAAAATCACTTTTTTCACTACCTCTTTATTGAGAATTTCTTTGCTGTGCATTCCAAAAGCCTAGCAGCAAATCCACCAGTAAAACTCCAACTTTTTCATTTAAGCCCGAATTTGAGCTATTCAAATCAAACTTCACTCAAGAGCTATCTACCTAAACTTCTGAATTTTTCAGTGGCAAACACTTGTTAATTTCATACCAAACTTTCTATAATGCAACCCACATCGCTTGATCTATAGTTTCAAGTCATGCTACCCCTCTTTCATCAAGCTTCTTTCAAAGCAACGCCAAAGGAAAAGGACAAAGGTGTTTTTTGCTACTGTTGTGATTCTTAGAGCAGTCCCAGTCACTTCACGTACCATCAGTGGAGGCCGTTGCAATGCGCTGGCCAACAGAATCAAAGCAGACATCCACTATTTCTTCACTGTGACCCATTAAAGTTGCTATGTGTGTCCCAGTCAGAGCATTCCACAGCTGCATAGATAAATACGGGTAATTTTTTTGCATATTTTCACCAATTTACTTGATAGATATCTAGTTGGTCCATAAAGAACTAAGTATAGGCCCTTTCTGATATCTAATAATGTATTAACATGAAAAGTGGATTTAAGTCAATAAAGAGTCACTGTTTAGTCAGTTTAATGAAGTCCTATATATTTTAATTTCCATATATTGATTAAATAAGCCTTAAAATACACATTGTTATTCAACTAGACTTCACTGAAATGAATAACTTACTGGCTTTTCATTTAGTTGTAAATTCTTTAATGAATTACATGCACTAGTTTAAAATAATGCTCGTACATTTACAAAAGACACATTTTTATATATGATGTAGCTGTATTTAGTACATACTCAACTTTCCTACCATGCATGTTTTGTCCAATGATCCAGTGACAACGAGAGAACAGTCCCAGCTGAACTGTATACTGGAAATCTCTCCTCTGTGACCTATTAAAGTATGTAACAACCTATAAAAATATATATAATTTACATTTTTTGTGTGTATTTTGATATAAATACATAAATTACAAGTAAGCTTATAAAATGGTGTAATTAAGGTGTCAAGTCTTCACCATCTTACCCATTAAAGCAATTAAGTGGAGCGGTGCAGCCCATTTAGGGTTCTAGTACTACATCAATTTTGGTTTTTATCTTTGAGACAGAGAGGCAGTAAAGAATAAAATGGAAAAGTCCTCCCTTCAAAAATATTTCAGTGGAATACACCCATGTGAAATGTGATGACTTTCCAGTTCCAGAGACAGATTTCTTATATCCATGTACATACAAAGCACGTACACCAAGTTTTTCCACATTATCCTACTGGAACAAACTGTAAACAGTACATCCCTCAAACTCCATATAATCTGAACCTTTTATAAAATCCACTGAAGATAAAATCATGTACTTAATGTGAGCATGTTCCCCAACAACAGGCAAATGACGGCCAAACTTAAATATTATTTCTAATCCTCATTAATCCTAAATTCTTGCTGCACAAGACTAGCAATATTATTTCCATTAAATTCTTCAACTTTAGCTGAACAGAGAGGATACAATTAGCCATTATTGCTTCCTATGAATTAATGGCTTATAAGGCAATGAAGTAAAAAAAAAGCTATATATATATATTAAAGGATTAGTCAATTAGGTTATTATCATAATGCTAATAACAGTGTATCACTAATAGAAAACTGCTTTAACTAATGAATAAACTAATGACTGGAAAACAACTAAATGAGTTTAAGGGACTGAAATGTTTTTTATTCATTGCATAAGATATATAAGGGTAGCTAAAATAATATAGATGCTAAATGAACAGCAAAGCAAAACTCCTGAACAATTGAATTTTCTATTTCTTTATGATAACAAAAAGTTAATTATATTAATGTAATTTTATAGAATTACTCCTTTTACTTTCTAGCAATATGAGGCCAGAGGTGTTGTAATTGTGTAGACCTTTTTACATTAAAAAAAAAAAAAAGGCATCAAGAAGAAAAAAAGTGACAATTTTGTGAACATATTATTTGGCCATCAAGGACTGCTGTTATACCTAATACCCAAAATACCTGAAAATGGTTTGTAATTTTTAGGTCAACATTGTCTCTTCATTTGACATTAAAACATTCAATGTGAAATGATACTTATGAGTAGTTTAGTACCTGCCAGTGCCAACATCCCACACTTTCACTGTATGGTCAAAGGAGCCAGTGATAATCCTATCTCCAGTGGTGTTGAAAGACACTGCAATAATTTCTCCAGAGTGTCCCTGAGAGAATTTTTAAAAAAGCAGTATGAGAATGCAGATTATGGCTTTTCCATTAATATAGTTTCATATGTAGCTTTTTTTCAGCAAGTCCTTCTATAACCCTTCAATTTGGTACTTACTGTCTTGCCCAGTATTTCACAATTTTGAGAGAAAGCTCTATTGCATGTGGAATAATCAATATCCCATCAACAGCAAAAACTCAGACACATCAATTAAGCAGTGAGCAATTTTACAGTGATGCCATTAGCACATATTTTCCATATTTGATTTAAACAGAATCACAGTTTTTCACCAATGCATACTGAAATCAGATTATTCATTTATAGTAGAGTAGAGCGTGTCATTGATGTTGGTGGAGACGGTTGGAAAAATTAATGAATGTGAGCCTACTTATAAGATAAAGGTTCACACATTCCACTGCTCTTTGCTCTGCTCAGGGCTCTGAGGAAGAGAAAGTCAATGAGGAAATGCCTTCCTCACTCTGTAGGCCACATATGTCAAAGGAAGACTATGCAGTGCCTGGTATTTAGGATGTATGTGAAAAAAGTGCATTGAAATAGCACATGCCAATCTGAGCCTGTGGAATCCCAGCAAGCCACACAGAGCAAACAGACACTACAATCTAGAGGTAATTGGATGGTTGTCCTCTGCTGATGTTTACAGAAAGCAGGTTCATGCAGATGCAGTGTCTGACATTAATGTTCTCTGTTACTTTATGTTGAAGGAGAGGGGGTCATAATTTACAGTATAACAACATGTTTTAATGAGAAATGGAAGGCATGCTGATCTATAGTAGTAATGGCACTGAAATGAGAAAACCTGTCTTTTTATAAATAGGACTTCTTATAAAATACCATAGCTTTATAATTCACTTCAAGTTTTCTTAAATTTTTTGTAACTGCAGTCACTGTGGGACCACCTCCTAAAAGAATCTCTGCAAGTTTTGAAACTGTTGTAATGGTTATACTGTTATTTATCTCAGAAAACTAAGAAAGCAAGGAACACCCTCAAAAACATAAGGAAGGCAAACATACACTTAAAGTGGCTATTTCTTCTCCTTTCTCTATATCCCATAATTTGGCAGTGGTATCCATGCTTCCAGTTGCCACCAATGTGTTCTGAAGATTAAATGACAAACATACCTGTAGCAAGAAACATTGGATGGAAAAAGTGGGAGAGTATTTAGATACATTTTCTCAAAAATAAGGGCTCAGGATTAATATTTTTAAACAAGACAAAAGTCTGACTTAAAATTTTATGGCATAAAGCAAAATTGCAGAGCTCTTCCAACAGCTCACTAGAAGAGCAAGAGTCCTTATCACACAGCTCTGGACGATTACTCAAATCAAATGGACTAATTGGCTGTTTTGCAATGGCAATGCATTAAAAAGACTTCAGAGAAGATTTCCTGTATTGTTTCAATATTCAGGTCCTTCATTTTGTGTCACAGGGAAAAGCTTAGTTCACAAAGTTCTAATGGAAATCAGGACTGGAGAGTTTTTAAATTTATTAACAGTGCATAGTAAACTGACAGAAAACAATGTAACAGTAACATTATCTGTAATTGAGTAGATAAACTTATGCAATCTTATTGAACAGCTGCACATTTCTAAACCTCCTTGTCTAACTCCAAGGAGTTTTAATGACACACACTTTCACACTCTTGCATGCATGCTCATCCTTTCTCACAGGATGAGTGGGTTACTGGAGCACCCCCTTTCCCAGGAATATGTGTTCCCCTACTTAAACACACCTTCCCTAGGAGACACGAGTGCTCTGGCTTTAGTTGAACCCATACCTCTGCCTTCAATCTGCTGCTCCACAGGGCAGAGGTGGCATCCAGATTCACACATGCACATCCTACAGGGGGCACAATGGGGCCTTCTTGTGGAAGCCCATACTGACAATCCACCAGCCAGATGGAGACTCCCCATGGAGTCTCCAAAAGGAAGGCTACTCTGGTCTAGGCAGAGACTGTGTTGCCCAGATGACTTCTGGAAGCACTAGAGCAGACATTGGCAAATGCTTCTTCCAGACTAATGTCTATCCCACCCTGTTACAAATTATATTGATTTTTTTTAAAGATAAAGAAAGAAGTAGAGAAAATTTATTTCAAAATTATATTTGAGATTGTCCAGTTATGGTTCAACCTGACTGACACTCCTCCCTAACACTGTCATTTGGTGACTTTCTTGTGTATTGAGTGCTGCACACAAGAGGCAATGCAAGCTATCTAGAAAATATTGGGATACATAAACAAATTGAGGAATAAATACGTGCAATAAATTGAAAATTCCAATTGTTACGGTGTTTTTCAAAAATGTTTTAACCTTTAGCAAACTAGGGAAATCAGAACAAACCAAAAATAACAATACCTTTTCAGACTGTATACTCTATTTCTTAAGAACTGTCAGACTTAGGAGGAGTGGCTGAGGGAACTGGGATTGTTTAGCCTGGAGAAAAGGAGGCTGAGGGGAGACCTTCTTGCTCTCTACACCTACCTGAAAGGAGGTTGTAGCGAGGTGGAGGTCAGTCTCTTCTCCTAAGTAAAAAGTGATAGAACAAGAGCAAAGGGCCTCAAGTTGTGCCAGGGGAGGTTTAGGTGGGATATTAGGAAAAATATCTTTACTGAAAGAGTTGTCAAGTAGTGGAACAGGTTGCCCAGGGGAGTGGTGGAGTCACCATCCCTGGAGGTATTTAAAAGACATATACATGTGGTGCTGAGGGACATGGTTTAGTGGTTGACTTGGCAGTGCTGGGTTAATGGTTGGACTCAATTATCTTTAAGGTCTTTTTCAACCAAAATTATTCTATGGCTATCTTTTCTCACAGTGCAGAAATGTTCACAATGTCTGAACACGTGAATAGATGCAGCAGATTAGCTGCCCCTTCTGGTGTCAGCTCACAGGGACTTGGAACCAACAGCCACAATGATGGTGTGAGGAAACACAAAGAAATGAGAAACATCCATCAGTACTCACTATTTCTGCCCTATGCCCTCTGAAAGTATGGGAACATTTTCCTGTTTCCGTACTCCACAGTTTGCAGGTTTTATCAAAAGATCCAGTGGCAATCATGTTACTAAATGGAAAAAAACTCCTGTCATTTTTATTTATCAAAACCCCTCTTACTTCAAAGATAGGAAAACTCACAGAAACAATACCCAGTCATTGAAGCTTGCATGCATTTTGGTGCATTTTGCCACACCACAAGATCCCGGAGGATTTCACAAAAAGAAGTTACGTTAAAGGAAAAAATTAACAGACATAATTAGTTTCTATAAAAGCCACTGTGCCTACCTATTAGGACAGAAGTGTTCATAAGTGATGACCAACTTATATTAGAGATGATGTTACCTGCTGTACTTCCAGATCTATATTAAAGTAATGTAATTTCATCAGATACAATCTGTTTATTGCAAACTCTTTCTATAAGCAGTTTACCCAAATTTCAAGGGTTGAACTCCACTCCCATTGAAGTCAGTGGAAGTGCTGTGACCAACTGCAGTTAGAGTAAGATTGAACTGAAGTGAGGTGCCTAGAAAATGTAGCAAGGGACACTTTGAAACCTAAAGATTAAAGTAAGAACAAAGTTCATTTTTTACTGAAATTTTAATTTAAAAGTAGCTCAAGGTTCTCATCAGGTTTTCTCTCACTATGGATTGTTTCTCCACTTTTATATTACAGCCTAGTATGGTATATAAAAGATTTTTATTTTTTTTAAGAATAATATCAGATTATAAGACACTGACATAGTGGGGTTTAGGTTGGATAAAGTCTTCCCATTTAGAAGGAAATGATGTTGCTCCAAATAGAGTAAGAACAAGTCTTTAACATTTTTTTCCTGATGTTAACTGTGTATTGCTTAACTGATAAATAGGACAACTGACAATGAAAGAACTAATGTGATTCAATATACAAACAGGAATAAATTCCTCTTGTTTTACAGAGAAGCAAAACAGTTTACTTATGACAGCTTCCTCAGGAAGCTAATGACAATGGAACTTCAGCAGTTAACATAATTCCCTTCACCTAAACAGGTGCCAGTTCTAACTAGGGCAAACAGTTATTGCAGAAAACAAAAGATGCACAGATTTGTATTTGACATTCATACAGTGGCACCCTGTGGATTTTATAAAAATTACTCAACAGCTCTGACACTTCTAAATCATGTGCTAAATAATAATGAATATAATACCAAATGGAGAAATCCACTTTTATTGTGACAGAAATGTTCTTTCTTCTTAACTAAAGCAACACAAGCTTTCGTAAGTACTTACATCTCACATATGCAATTATATGGAGGCAGTAAAGAATTATTAACATTCAGAACACAGCATTATCATGTAGATATTATCAAAATTAATCAGTGTTTCGATATATTAATCTGACCCATTTATATATTTTTCAAGATGCTGAATACTTACTGAAATTTATGCTTTGAATTTCTAGATTTCATTTTGAAAATTATAGCAGAAAACATGCTTGAATGCATCTCTTATACAAGTAATATGAAGTGTCATTGTGCAGTGATTAGCTATAGTGGAACTTTACCAATACAGGATTTTAAGTCTTTCAATTTGAGCTACTCAATTTTATGTAAAATTTTGAGTAGCCATTGCTTATTTGCAAAATATCATGATCAGCAATTATGATGGAAAATATATTTACCCATAGGGATTATTGAAAGCTATTGCAAAGACAACATTTCCATGTCCCTCCAGTATATGGAGCTCTTTTCCTGATGCAGTATCCCATACTTTGCAGGTTCTGTCATAGCTTCCAGTGATAAAGCTAAAGCAAAGAGAAATTAATTTCTGAATACAGTAAATACCTTACTGGTTCTGGTGCAGAGTCAAATGAGTTATTTCCACAGATTTCAGTTAGTACTGCCTCAGACCCTAAATATCTTCTTTCTTTCAAAAATATAGATTAATGACCATTGAGGTTCCTTTTTTAAAAAAAAATTACTCATTAAAAAACTTGTTCCTAATATTCAACATATTTCAACTAAAAAGTAAGCTGCTGGTTTCACGACATGAAGGAAAAAATGATTAGGCAGATGCCCATGGTGAAATCAATTAACATAACATTCCATTACAGTGAAAGTCCCAAATGAATTTATATCAAAGACTTATTTAGCTTTTAGTAACATTCACTTTATAGCCATAAAGGTGCTTCTTTCTGAAATATGTTAATTGCCAACAAACTATCACCTTGGAAGAAAAAAATCACATAAATTGAATCTCATGCACTGCTTTTTTGCATCTCCCATTGGCACTCCCACAGAGTCCTGAAATCTAATCTCCAGTCGGACTTGAAGTGCTTTATAAGCAGCACAGCTGAATCCTTTTTGCTACAAGAGCACTGAAATTCCCTTACAATTTCATTTACAAATACCAGACTTCAGTTAGTGGTTATGTATTTTGATTTCAAAAGCAACTTACCGGGAGCCAGATTTGTTAAATGCTACATTAGTCAGTGGCAAAATATGTGCTCTTAGTATCTGAAATAGAAGTGGGGGGAAGGAGAAGAAAACATTTTATATAAATAAATTAGAAAACCCAAAACAATTGCTCAAAATATTAATTAATATTAATAAATAATATTAATAATATAATATTAATAAATAATAATATTTTCTCCTCCTCCTGTCAGATTAGCAGTCATGCATTAATCCCTAACTAAAAAATCTCCTGTGCCACAGCAGGTTATCACTGCAGATATTATATAGTACTGATTTCAAATTTATATTTTGCTTGAATTAACTGTCTTTTCTCCCATGTTTGCTTTTTCTCCACCTTCTCTGAGACCAGCAGAGTAACTCTAGACCAGAGCTGAAAGAGCAAAAATGAATGAGCAAGAAGACCATACCCGGTGGGATCACTGCTGAAAGAAATCCCAACTAATATGAAGCCTTACTTAGCAAATCCAGAGATCCACCTGAATTGAGTATTTTGAGTTTTTTAGGTTGTGGGATGCTTTCAGCTAGTCTGTCAGTATTTTTTTTTCACAAACAGGAAGAACAGAAATAAGCTATGTCTGTGTCCTATGAGGTCATGACAAAAAAGAAAAAGGCATACAGAACCATAACAAATATATTTATCAAGACAAAATTCAAAGAGGGAATTTCAAATTCGATGTCTGCCTGTAGTGTGTAGGTTATAGCGGTCACTGTTTTTCTAACTTTTCTTCTAAGGTCCTTTAAACAGACAGTATATATTTCATGCAGATTATCTCCTAGCCATAATAATGCATATTAAGGTTCACTAAACACGGGTGAAAATGGTTTCAGATACTGCCCATGAAAGTCAGCGTGCCACAATACTTTGAAAACTACAAAAAAACCAACTTTCACATATTACAAGCAGGCTTCTGCTTGAGTCTAAAGCACAATAAAATCATAACCTGGGAAATCACAGTAATTGCTGACAGTGAAGTAAAGGGATGTGAAAAGTAAAGCAGTGGTCCACTACATCTTCTCTGTAGTTTAAGAATGAAGAATAAATTATTTATAAGCAATGCAATTTAATCACTGACATATTACCAGAGCTTCAACTTTTTGTTCTTTCTCCTAGCTTTGTCAGCTGCCTGTCCCCAAAAGGAAAACAAGAGGAGCTCAGAGATCCTCCCAGAAGAATAGGAACTAGTCAAAACGGAAATAATGATGGTCAAGTGAAGGACTGAGACAAACAGAAAACATATTTTATGTTAGAGAAACAGTAATTTCTGTTCTCTAGAGAAAGACAGGTTGTACTTTCAGCTACAGCAGCGGGAATGGGCAACCAAGATGTGGAAATGACAAAAATATTTTGCTTTTTTTAAAAAACAGCCACAGTACACAAATATATGTGTATGAAAATGGATAATTGTGGAAATTTATGGAAATTTGATCCATGATATTCTTCGGGGTCCATGCAGGCAGCTCTGAACAACAAACATATTCAACAATGATGAAAAAGGAGGAGTTTATGTTCAATTTTAGATCATGGGAATAATTCTGTATTTCCAATGCCCAGTGCTGCAGTTGTTTCATCCCCAGAACTCTAAACCAGCAAGAATTACTTGTGCAAATGATACAATAATCAAACCCTAAGGCAATTTTTTAAAATGTACCCCAATTCTGCAGAATCTGCTACAGCAGTCCCTAAGATAAAAAACTGCAAATCACCACAGTGTAGCATTGTTATGTAATTGTTTAAAACTTCAGAAATTGTTACAAAAACTTGTTTCTCTGCAGGGTGCCTAACACAACAGTCACCAAAATTACTGGAAATGACAAAACGAGAGGTTTATGCACTCATTTAAGATTATGCTCCAGTGCAATAGGAAAAAATATTCCTTTCTAAAGAATGCAAATACATGGAACATTTTTTTGGGGAAAAAAAAAAAAATTCTCACTCCCACCCAGCTCTTGCATTTTGTTAGTATCTCAGAAGCACCTGATCCTCATGTTTCAATTACAAGCCTTAAATGGAACTGAAACATGAAAGAAGTTCTTTTCACACACTTATAACTACTCTTGAGTGAAGGAAATAAGCCAGCACTGATTGGATTTGCCTGCCAACACAAAACTCCTCCCTTTTCTCTCTCGATTCAATATATCAATAGCATAGCACTGACCAGCACTTTTTAACAGCTACACATTGCCATCTGCTGACAATGAAGAGACAACACAATTATCTCAGATTGCAACATGCAATCTCTGGAGGTAGTTTTATTTCTATTTCCACAATTAAATACAATCAAACCTATTCTTTTCTGACCAACTGAATCCTGAAGCCCTGAATATTCTCTCTAATCCTTGTTGTTAAAAAACTTACCCATTTAAGCTGAAAATCAAACTATCAGTATTCAAACATAATACTAATGACAGAAAGTAATGACAGAAAGTAATGACAACCAGTATTACTGTATATAGCAGAATACATAAAAAAACCCTAATTTTTGCAAAATTAAGAACAATTAAACAAGGGTATGAAAATATTTTGGGCCTTTCCCAGCAGCTAATCTACTTTTGTCTATTTACAGGTTTTGTTTAAACAACTGTGGGTGTTGATGGTCCACAGAGTCTTATTTGACAAATAAAAGAATTATTTCTCTCCATCCAAAACACACCCTTGTGCATAAGCCTGTGTAAACAGTGCCTAAGAACAGTTATCCCTCCCAGGCTTTTGGGGAAATTCCTGGCAGACATAACCAAGCCAGACTCAATTGCTCTAAACAGTGCACAGATGATTGAAAAGAGCCAAGATATTGTTCATAAACTCCAAATTTTGCTCTCAAGCACAATATGCAGCAGTGAAAACATAACATCCTAACTGGGATCCTCCAAAATGCCCCAAATTATTTTAAAGATGCCTCTGACCTTAAAGAGTTTGAACTTATGATCTTCTTTTTCCCCTAGCTTATCTTGCAATCTTCGTACTATATGTATGACGTATTCCTTGCACGAAGCTGTGATGAGAGGTTCTCCTTTCTGAATTTCTTCTACTAAGGCTGTGGCATCTGTGCTAATTATGAGAAAAAACAAACAGACAACTCCCAAAATCCCAACCTCACCAGATTTCATACTTTGGCAATAATTATTAATTTAAAACCAAGAATTTACTTGCAAAAAAAACTGAAGCAATTAAATTATATGCGTTTATCTCATTCTGTAATGGCTTAAAGGAATATGGATAAATCTTTCTTGGTTTCTATACTTCCTTCCTTCTCTTACTGAAGTTGTTCAGTAAGATTTAGCTTTTAAAAACTCTAGCGTGGAAAGAAATTTACTAATGAAGTAGCAACAAGATAAATTATATACGGAAAATGTTAAAATTATCTCTGTCTGTGGCTTCACAAGTCTATGCCTGTTTCTACAACTCTTAGTTATGATAAGAACTTCCAAAACGTGGTCTGCAGTCTATAGGTGTCCATGGAGCCCCCAGGGATTGGTTCACAGCTAGTCTGTGGAATTGGATCATCTTTCCACATCATCAGATAAACTGCTGATTCCAGGCCATCCACAAGAAACTGACGGTTGACAGTACCTGGCAGTCACAGCACCAACACAACACTTAAAAATAGTCCTAGCAAGAAAGCCTAATATTTCTGTTAGCATGTAAAATTTTGCAGTCTAAAGTGGATTTTCTGTATCAGTCCTTTAAATGGGAGACACTAACACCTCCACAAATTAGTATTTTTCAATGTTAAGTTGGATTTTTCATCTTGTGCAGCCTACGTTGTCTACTAACTTTGTCCCACATGCAAGGACTCTTCCATATCAATGTTGGTATTAAAAAAGTCATATTACTTCATATCCTCTATCTAATAAACTTCATGAATTTTGGCAACTTTATTTAATGGTGACATTTTTTTTACCTTTCTGAAGCTCCTCGTACCAGAGGTGGCTCAGCAGAACATTTAGGCTGACCAAATAACCAAAACCATATTAACATTCTCAGATATCTTTTGGTTGTTTTTTTTGGTTGGTTGGTTGGTTGGGGGTTTTTTTGGGTGGCTAGAGGAAGATGTTAGTGAGGAAAGTAGAAGAAATAGTTTGAATGCTGACTAAAACTTGAGAATCTTTCCATGATATTTGATGTCAGCCTCTTGTTCTTTCAAAGAAGCCAACTGCCATTAGGGTCACAAAAAAAGAAACCAGAAAACTTCCATTACTTGCAACAAAAGCAGATACTTAGTGTCTCCACACAAAAAGTGTGTAAGTGAGAGTAAATCACTTACTTGCTTATCTTTCACCACCTTACCTAGAGCTGTTACGAGGATTAATTAATTAACAGGAGAGACCTGAACTGGTCTCTAGTTGTTCTTTTCAGTGATTTTTACAGGGGTCATTTAAACCAATATAACTAGGGGCTGAGTCAGACCACTTTTTGAAAACATTCTGAAGACCAGAAATACTATCACAGAACCTAGAAACTAACTGTCAATCATCACAACATTACAATGTTAAGTGCTGCATATTTCTGATGGCTTTGTACAGACATCTAGATAATCATAACTCTATAAGTAAAAAGAGGTTTCACCTCTGAGTGGCAAAGCATGACAGTACTAATCAGCTGGAATGCAAGGTTCTGTATTTAAAATAGTAGAAAAATGATCTGACCATGTTATTTTGT
Source organism: Hemiprocne comata (assembly GCA_020745705.1). NCBI lineage: Eukaryota > Metazoa > Chordata > Aves > Apodiformes > Apodidae > Hemiprocne > Hemiprocne comata. The sequence goes on along the minus strand of CM036594.1, from coordinate 10,475,949 downwards.
GTTTTTTTTAGTGAACAAAGACATAACTGACCACAATTATGTTTAAAACAATCAATTACAGTTGTATATGAGCATGCTATAGAACAGCAGAGTGTGCTGTTATCTGAAATATTATCATACTTACTCTGGTGTGAGATCAAGTAGGTCTATTGACCTGGACTTCGGCTCACCATCTTGTACATATTCCAGACAAATTCCTTTAAATTAAAAAAAAAAAAAAAAGTCTTAATTAGATGTCTGGGATTTTACAACATGCACTGTAGACAGCAATGCTTCCACTTTTATTGCTCCGCTGACTTCAGCAGACCTACTTCCAGCTTGTGGAACTAGAAGGAGGGTGGCTGTTCTTGCTGAGACTTAGCAGAATGATAAAAACTCTGGTGTGTTTATACGATAAAGATATTAAACATTATTATTTATGAGCCATTTTATCTTCTGGAAATCAACAAGCTCTTTTTTCCCCAACAACTTTTTGCTTTATTTCATCAGCTCTATTTTCAAAGAAGCTGTCCTGAAGATACTTGCTGTAGTTTGGCATTCCAAGACCCTGGAAAACATGTTTTACAAACCCTGTTATAATTATTTCAGTATACAAAAAGGCCTGTGTGCAGAAACTTCTAGAAAACCATAACAGAGCTTCCATTTCTAGGTATGCTCTGGCACCTCTGCACCTGCTACTGAGCTGAAATATTAAAATGTTTAACTGCTTTGCTTCCTGTTTTGACACAGTTAAGTTCTCCCACTCCTTAGTTTTCTGTAGGAAAGGATCATTTAAATAATTTTTATGTCATTTTGCATTTTACGAAGGCCATAAGAAAAGTATTTAATTTGAAAGAAAGCTCTGTTACTACAATACACTTCCTGAGCTGCCCATCTCCATCGTGTTTCACTTCCAAAAATTCATTAAGTATCCTGACTCAGTTCATGAGAAACGATGAAGACAGCCAGCAGCACAGCTTTGTGAAGCATGGCTCCGCTCAGAAAACTCATAAAACAAAGAAACATAAAATAAGAATGTGGCAATTTTTTTGTTAAACAGGCCTTTTAACATTAAATGTGCTTTTTGCGTGTGTGTCAACTACTGTCACTTTTGACTTTTTAAACTCCTCACTGTAGTGCAAAGAAGACCACCTTGATTTGGCAATGCTAAGTCATTAATTACCGCCCCGATCGGCCATGAGCTGCTTTCAGCTGGAAGTCTCTCAACCACCCGCAGAGCTAAAAGACCCGCACTTGAAGTCAACCCAGCTGCGGGTGCGCGGTCTACCCTCTTACTCCTGCCCTAGCCCCTGACGCAGCCAATGAAAACCGCCATGAGAGCAGCCCCCACACACACCCCGCTCCCCCTCGCACGCCCAACAGCAGCCCCAGCCCAGCTGTGCCGGCACAGTCACCGACAGGGCCGGGAATCGGCCCGGTTTCCCCGCTCCGCACCCGGCGGGTAGTAGCGCAGCAGCAGCCGCTTCAGCTTCATCCTTCGCCGCCAGCGCCGGGCTTCGGCCCGCTCTATAGCAACGGCCAAACAGGGCCTGTGCGCATGCGCCGGCCCCGGGGCGGGAAGGGAGGGTGCGCGCTGCGGGAGTGCAGAGTCGCTTCACGGCTGAACGGCCGGAGGCGACTGTGCCGCCTCAAGGTCCTTGGCCCAGTTTTTGGCATCCACACGGCTGGCGCGGCAAGAGGGGTCGGGGGTCCTCAAGTGCCCCGGCCCTGGGGACTGTGCGGCCGGGGCTGGATGAGGACGTGGCGTTGACGAGGCGTCGGCTGCACCCCTATGTCCTCGTCCAGCCCCGGCCGCACAGCTGAGGCCGCCTGTGAGGGAGCAGGTCCCTGTGAGCTTATATGGCAGCATGGCACTATTTTATATCCTACTCTGAATTATTTTCGATTAATTCATAACATCCAGTGCTTTTTACCGTTATTTCATTTCAGCAGAACTATCCATTACAACTGCAAGATGTTACCAGAGGAGTAACAGCCAGCTAGAAGGCCATGGCTATATATACAAGCTTAGGTTTGCTTTCTCCCGGATGCATAGATTTATAATTATCTCCACTTAATTTTATCTACCTTTTATTGTCCCTTCACATAGTATTGCAAGGCTTTTCTCCCACTTTTGCAGTCAACTCATTTTGACTACCCTGAGTGCTATCAGCTAGAACTGCTCACACTATATAATTCATAGAAAGCTTAACAGGCTTCTAATTTATGCCATAGAAAGGAAAATATCAGATTTTCAAAGGCTAGAGTGCACCAAAAGAATGATACAATTCGGAATGCTAAAGAGCCACAAATAGCAAAATAACAAATATGTGAAAGCTCTTTGAAAAGCAAATAATCACTTAATGGCTAAGGAAAACAGGCAGAGATTTAAAAAAAAAAAAAGTTTAATTTTTTTAAAACGCAACTCAGGAGAGATACATTAGTATGAAAATACTGTTTCATCAAAGACAGAAGAAAAACCAATACGTTTGAAAAGAGCAAACCAACATGGAATCATAAAAAGATAATATATTAATAGAACTAAAAATTTGAGTCAAGCTTTATGCAGAAGTGACTGTAGAGCATCAATAGGGGGAAGCAGTGAACACATTTTCAGGTAGTAAATCACCTCATAGCCCACGTTGTTGACAACGGGTCAGCAGAGATAGTCCCGGGCAGTGCTTAACAATACGTGACTTTTCCAAAGACACCCATATGGCTCCCTACAGCTTCACTTTGAAGACAGCTCTTTGGTTTTTGAAAGCCAGGAAGTAACATACAATGGCCAATTTCAGATTTACTCTGGGACATGACTGGGGACAAAGTGGTCTCTGGACTTTTTATTCCTATTTGTTTGTTCTAATCTTTTGTCCTATTTGTATGTGGAAATTCTTGAGGCAGATAAGAAATATTTTTATTTAAAACAAAAAACCCAAAGAGCTTTCAAACTGAATTGACTTACTTTGAACAACCCTATTCAAAAACAACTCTTTTAACAACCTCTAGTCTCGGTGGTCTCCAGTTTCTTAACAGCTTTTTGTATTTGTTTAGCATAATATGTATCAGATTATTGTTTCTGAATATATTTTTCTGCTCTTTTAAGTGATGTTATCAATTAACATGATATAGGCACTGCTCCTGTATTAACACCTCTTTATTCTTCATCAGAACACATTTATACAGCCTTTTTGGTGCATTCAACGTAAATTAACACCAACTAGAAGTGTTATATTTAAATTTCTTAGTCAAATGTAAAGTCTGGGTACTTCTCTACAGAATAAATTTGTATCTGCAATTTCCACTATAACAAATATAATAAGCATTTCTTCAATTTTGTACTTCAGGGTTGAATTTGCATCATTGAATCAATTACTGTGATACTCTCAAACAGTCATTTTTTCAATGTCTTGCATATCATATGCCCACAAGCTTTTTTTTTTGGTGTTTGCTTTTCATGAGACAGAGAAAGGGCAAATGCAGCCCAGTCTAACCAGAGGAGAGGGACATGGAAAGGCTGCAGAGCTCCATGATGTCAGTAGCCATATTCCCTCCTCACTTTCTTGCTCTGCCTGAACATGCATGCATGCCTCACAGATTGTCATCACCTGGAATTAAAAGGCAATAATGACACTGGAAGATGGTAAAACGAATTTGGCCTTGACCCTCACCACCATCACAAAATAAATCTACAGTACAGTATAGTCTTTCTGACAAAACAGAAGCAGAGTTGTAGCACAGGGAGATGGGGCAGCAAAGGTAAAAACTGTAGTGGGGGGTGGAGAGAAGCACTTAAACACAGCTCATTACTCGAGGACTAGTCAAGCAGGGACTCTGATGATACAGCAGACTGAGCTGAAGTCCATACCACTAAAGCTGGACTGTTAAGGAACAATGCGTTTATTTTCCAAGTTCAGGGAAATGGGCAACTAGTGTACACTTTTATAGGGAAAATTTCTGGACTACTGGAGCAAAATTGTTGCCGTGATATTTTTTAGCATCCAAGGCATGCACACAGCCTCTAAGCTATGAAAGGGCAGCTTCAAAGATCTGCATACACACTGCAGAGAATTGAAAAATATCTACACTGGAAAGAAAAAAAATAACGCTGAGACATAGAGCCAGGATCTCTGGATGAGATAAACAGCTTTTTATATACAAAGATCAAAAGTATTGATGTTATCAGCCTGGAAAGATAACTTATAGATCAGTTGCTCCCTGTGCATTTTTCCTTATGTCAGCAGTTTGTGGGAGTGGCAGAAAGTTAAGATAGTATAAACCTCACTATCAGTCAATATTCAAAAGCCTTTGACAGGCTGCAATATACACTTATCTAGAGTGCTGGACCCAACTGTATTGGACAGTATGAAGAAAATTAATACAAAGAAGAGCTGCCTTTTGAGAACTCTGGGTTCTTCCTGTCAACACAGGTCTGAAAATCTCTCTTTTCTTGAGGCAAAGTACCATCCTAATAAAAATAAAAAGAAGAGAGAGTTTCTGACTCAAACACACTCTTGCTTGCAGAGAAGAGTGAGGTTTAGGCTTCCTGATTTAAAGTTGTATCATGACCCACTTGTTATGAAGTAGGTCAGTCTGCGGTATGCTGAACTAAATCAGAAAGGCCAGCCCAAGAGTAGTCTGGGTTAAGGGAAAGATGAAGAAAGCCACTTCCTATTTGTTATGTTAGTAATGGGTACAATGAATTGTTACTAATGGGAGTTTTTGCATGCTGTCCTTCCTCATAATTGTCAGGTTGGTCAGATGCAGAAGGATTGTGCTCTGATATTTCCTTGTTTCTTCTTGGTGAATTAAATGGATTTAGGTAATTTTTTTCAAGGTTGTTTTATTCTGGTGTAGATAACGTGCTTCCTCTTGCCCAAACAGACTCAGATATTTACATACACTTGTACATTGTTACAACTCCTTCTGACTTCTGCTCTGTGATTTCCAATGCTAATCATGACACCACAGCCATGAAAAATATTAAAACTTGCATAAAGAACATGATCTTCTGGGAGTTTGCTGTTTGCTGTAAGCTGTTTGTGTGTCATAAGAACAGACAAAATGTTCTCTTTCCCAAAGATTGTTTTTCATCTTTGCATTGCTGTTTTCATCAATTTTAAGTTCGCTAATACTAATAATAAATTAATAGTTGCTATTTGTAAAGAAAGTGTGTCACTTACAAGTTTTTGTTCACATGAGTAGATTCACATGTTGTTTACCTACAGTGAGATAATAACAAGTACCAGAAAGGAACAGTAGTTCTTTTCTGACACACTGCTCACACATGCCACACAGTCAGGCAAATTCCAAAAATTTATTATTTTGTTTGTTTTTTTTAGAAAATACATCTTCATGAAAGTGTGCTCATCTTACCATTGGTTTTAATTTTAAAAAAGTCAAAATAACTAATTTGGGCTTTTCTATTTCATTTTCATAATGCCAAAATTCCTCAAATATTTCATAAATCATTGTGTTTTCTACATACCTATATGTCTTCACTAAGTGTGGTAGCCCTATTGCATTGTCTCAGTTTCTTGTTCTCTGAGTTTCTTTACCATCATTTTGGTATACTTCATATCTTGTTTTGCCCATTCATATATGTATATCATCCGTTCATTGTGATTAGCATTACTGCAGCACTACCCACTTTCAAATTCATAAAACATTTTTGCCTACTCTCTTACCATTTTGGAGGATGCTATAGGGTGAACAACTCTGAGATTTGCAGTATCTCTGATATCTTTGAGATTTCCTTTGTCTTTGAAAGACATTTTGACCATTTATTCCTGGTTGAAACAATACAAGACATTCAGATTCCCACTGGAACACACAATTATAAATTTCAAACAGCTCTATAGTAATTGTACGTTTGAAAAAAGAGATCACTGTAGTACAGCTAAAATTTTGTTTCTCAGATATGCGTGACAAACTTTTACATGGATGTTTTGATTTGTGTTAAGTATAGATATATGACAAGGTTATCCATATGTGAGATACTGCCACGTTTGAGTGAACAGTTGAAGTCACCACACTGACCGCTCTGCAGCTCTGATTTATCTGAGCACATTATTGTAGCAGGACACTCCATCTCTCAATATGCCTGCCTCAATTTCCCTCTGTGATTCAACTGCTTTTCTCTCTCAGTTTTGCAGGCCCAGGCCTGAAGTGGAAAGATTCCCATGGGAAGAGAAAGACCTAGCAAACTCTGAGCTGTTAACAACCTTGAAAGGTACAAACAGAGGCCAAGTTGATGTTCATAACACCTGCTGCTCTCTGGTGTTGAAGAATACGGAGCCCAGCCCAGCCACAGCTAGGCCTGAAACAGAGATAAAGAAAGAATGAGCAGATAAACACAAGAGTTTGCTTGGTGGGAACAGGGCCTTCATGGGTTTTTTCTACTGTTTTCCTTTTATTCTCCAATGAGAGATGTTGGAGGTATGGCTAATGGTTAGATGACAGCAATCCACTTTATTCTATGGAAGCCTGGTTCTGTCTTTGATTTAGGGCACTTCCTGTACACTTTCCCACGAGGTTGCTGGACCTTGTCCTCTCCAGTGGGGACGCCTGCCAGACAGACTGATTCTCAAGATTTACGATGCACCCAAGGACACCCAGCTGTGGCTGGGCAAGGGTGAGAGATATTAACTCTTTCATTGTCTTTATTAACAAGCTTAATGTTAAGTAATCTTCATCATTAAGTTTACGATTGTAGAATCCTTTAAGATTGATAATTAACGTTCTAAAACTTGATAATAAGTAAAGTGCTAGCATTTTAATGGTTAACCTTTATTGGTTTATCTAACTATAAGTATTGTTAAGATACCTTTTGCATTCAAACTTCAACTTCTGTTCCAATCTCCCAATTTCCCTGCGCTTTGACTGTACTTGTGCCTTCTGCTTTAAGGAGTTAAGACCCCAATGTTATATGCAATAAATCTTGATCTGTGCATATATGTCTTGCCTGCCACCCCATCCCGGCCGCATCAATTATGTGCCACATCCATCATTCTCAAATTCTCATTTGCCTACTTTGTAGGTTTAGAGGGTTCTCATCAGCTTCGTGCTTGACCAATGATTCTACAAGGATCTTAAACTACTAGTTTAGTCTTGACACTGTAATTGATAATTCCACTGCAAATTGACTGCTCACTTGAACCCGCCTCCACTGACACAACTCAGATGGCTTCACCAGTCAGTGCACAGCACCTTGCTAACACCCCACCCAGGAATGAGTCTGTTGCTTCTTATAGATTTGTAATGTTTCTCTGCCCACAGTACATGATCTACTGTCACCTCAGTATTTGTTACACAAATTCTTGGTACAGAGTTTATCCCCTTGCAAGCCATTTTCCTTCAAGAACAATCTATGTTTTAATTAAATCGTATCATCCAGAAGATATAGGAATCTAATACAATTTTGTTATACTAGAACCATCCTACGCATAAATTTTTTGCCTACACATAAAAGTTTTTCCTTGGTTTATGGGCACATGGCCAGAAGAGAAGAAAGTTACAAGGTGCATCACAAGTGTACTTAAAGTTTGACTTAGAAAAATGTTGTGCTGTTTGGTACCCTTTGGCACGTGCCTTCCTTAATCATGGACCCCAACCACACCATCTCGATGTTTGTTTCCTAAGTTACTTTATCCTATAGCTGTCTATTAAATGGATCCTATCATTCAGGCTTTCTCACCAGGGAGCCCAAGTGCTGGGCCACACTGTTCCCCTTTCCAGAAGCTAGTGAGTCTCTTTCTTCCCCCATTCTTACCATAGGCATGTCTTAGAAACTGAGTTACTCTTCGCAGGCTGGGAAACCTCCAACCAGCAAAAAAGTGTATCTGATACCTCACTACAGCTAGTTGTGCATGTCTTCTCATTCACAGCAGCACAGGAAACAGTTAATGTTAGCCCTCAAGCAACCTACATCTTCCCTGAAGCCTGTGGGCTATTCAATCTATCTTCAGCAGTAAAGAAGAGAAGGAGAAAAACCCCTACAAACCCAAAAGACAAAGAACATACACATCTTCAACTTCAGCCAGGACTGAATTTTTTGCACTGAAAAAGTGGCTCAAGGTCATAATTTCTGATAACTCAAAGCAGTCCTCATGGCAATAACCTTCCCTTTAATTTCACTCCTACAGCTGCTAATCAGAAACATGAGTCAGATACCAAAACACCATACAACTAGCTTAAGGGTGAAAAGCTCTTGAGTTGTTCTTTTTTCACTATTTGTTTTCCAAGGCTTTCTCTGTAATTTTGAGGGCTAGAAAAAGGAATCACTGTGAAGCTTCAGATTTTCAGGTAAATTGAGATACTGCAGAAGATGGAGTACTGTCAAAACCTACTATACTGGAATGCATTAGATCCAAAGGTCATACAAACAGATTTAACCAAGAGGTTAGGCTTGTAAATTAATACCTGTATGAATTAATTATATATTTAATGAACCTTAGTGACTGCATGAGAATATTAACAATTGGGAAGGAACCAAGTTTAACAGAACCCGAGCTAGAGACTTTTTATCCACAGAGCAGTTACCCATACAAAGCCAACTCCCACTAACATCAGCCACTTCTGAGACACGTGTAGCTCTTTCTCCTTGGATTTTCATATCCCTCTGCTGGCACTGTTAGTCTAGGAAAATCTGCCATGTGCAATCTCTCTTTTCCTCACTTTTGTATGTGCAGTTATGCAGCTGTGATGGCAAATTAAATCTCTTTAGTACAGGACTGGCATTATAATTGTATCCTGCACAATTCCTTATGTTGTCTGTAGTGTCCATATATCTGGTTCTTCAAGGAACCTCAACCCAGACTATTGATTGTCTCATTGATATGCAGAGTGTAAAAAAAAAAAACAGTTTTCCATTTAAAGTTAGGGAAGAGTAGCAAAATTTCAGGAACATGGAAATGTAAATGCAGATGATTACAAATAAAATTTTTAGTTTGGGGGTAAAACTGAAGTCATAGAAGCAAAACTATAGAAATGCCATTGCAAATTTAAGAATAACAATTAACAATAGTATTTTAGTCTCTACTTTTCCTGTGACATATTTGATTTTTAAGCATACAGTATTCTATATTTCATCTGATGCATTTACATTAAATATGTATTTTGGATTGCATAAACTTGGAATAATGGTATACATCCAAGGAAGCTAAAAGACTATTAAACAATTGCCTGGTTTTATCTACACTAGTAGCTACATGAGCAATACACTATGCTTAATATATAATAGCAACCACAGCACTGTATCTACTGTATATTGTATTTAAATGTTCTAATGCCAGCAACTCTTAGTGAGCTTTAACTGGAAGTTCTCTGCAATTGATAATGCAGAAGAAACCAACACTGCAATTTAAAAAGCTGTAGCAGACTTAGGACTGCACTGCCAGGCAGCTAAGGCTGACACCTCCTGGAATAGAGGAACCACAAGATCATAGGAACATAGATCACAGTTTTCCATTTATGTACAGTCCTACAACTATAATCCCTTAGTAAACTTAGCATACACAATGCACAGGGTTTAGTCTGAAAACTCAAAACTTCCAGGATTAATATTTTGGCAAAGGATATTGTCTGTAACCTGGTATTTGGAATAAGATTGAGAGGGTATAACACAGCTGAGCTCAGCATACAATTGATCACCTGTATTGATGTTTATCTTGCTGGGTGTATGCCTTTAAAATCAAGTGACTGTGTCACAAGCCTAAAGCCCTTCTTGGTTCACGAATTCCCCAATTCACTTCTCAACAAAATTACAGCTGAAGAGTGTGTTCCAGTTCATCAGGAGTGGTTTAGTTACACGTTGGCTCCTTGGTGTTGGTAATTGAAAATAACTGACCAATTATCAACACTACTATGAAAGAACTAAAAAGTGTCCTTGTCATTAAGCCCACCCAGTAATGCCTGGGGTTCAGTGGGATAAAAAACTTGAAAGCATGAATAGCACAGGCCAAGAAGGGCTTTCACCCATTTGTTTCTTGGATTTGCACAGGCTTTACAACCCCCCTTTATCTGGAAGGTAGAAAAAACAAGAGATGAGCAACAAAACAGTCTTCAACTGCTAGTTAGGAACTATCATCAACTGAACAGTAGTAACTCAGCAAATAACTTGTCCAGCAGATGAGATGTGGCAGGTTTTATATTTTAATAGCAAAATTAAATCAGTAGAAGGTTTGTTATTCCTTACAAAAATCACTGCCCCTGCAATGCTGTTATTTTTATCATCAACATATCTCCTGCTTTTTGTTAATTCCTACTGGGTTTTTAACACATATTGTGCAGTGGTGGATAAAAATGCACACTAGGAGCCATTCCTCTTTGTATACCTTTTTCTATATAGATAATTCCATAGGACTATACACAGATATGAAGAAGTGTAGCATTTAAACACAATTTCCTATTAGACAAGAACAGATCCAAATCCATGCACTGGTCAATACTAACCAATATAGGTCATACTACTGGATTGCTTTACATTGGTAACTTACACAATAGCATTCTGCAGACTTCTACTGACAGCAGCTCCATGTCATCAATGAGAGCCTTGGGAGGCACTTCTCTTTGTGTAAGAAAGGCAACAATCATACTGCTTTGTGCTGGAGTGGGACAAAAAATATTAAGAAATTAGTATATCTGATTATGATTCCATGTATTAATAGAAAGTTTGTGACAGATACACCAAGCTAAGGAAATGCTGCAATGCCCTGACTGGGAATGGTGTGAGATTGCTTCAGAGGGAAGGAAAAAAAGAAGCAATTAAGAAATAAGAAAAATAAAAACAGAACACAGAAAAAATATGCCAAAATGGTAATCAATAATAAAACCTCAGCAGGCACAGGAATCACTGTGGACTGGTCTCAATACAGCAAGAGCATACAACTTTGGAACTGAAGTATAAAGTGGTGCTGAGACTTTGAAGGGAAAGCTCTTGCACTTGTTATCCAAATTATATCCAAGCTGTAATCAAAAGTGTAGTTGGTATTTTACAACAACAAAAAATATATTTTTTTAATATGTATGAAGGGAAGAAAGTCCCCAAATGACCGTCTAATTCTGCACATCAAATTACTCAACAAAATTGAGGAAAAAAACTTACCTACACAAATGCAGAATGGCCCCAAAGTAAGCAGGATTAAGTGTTTCTTAGAAATGGTCATGATTTTCAGAGCTGACAGAACTTTTAACTGGCCACTTAAGCTTATTTACTCAAAAAAATAATCCTCAAATCTGATTATTTTGGAGACGCAGCACTCACTTATAATACCTGCTTCTATCCTTAAGAATGTGTGGAGGCACGTGCTATTTTTACATGGAATTTCCTACCAGTAATTTAACCACCTTATCAATCTATGCTATTAAGCATAGAAACTGACTTTCAATGTATTATCTTTTTCCTCCACAGAGGCTGGTTATAAAAAAATATTCAACCAGAACAAGAGGAAGTAAAAAAAAAAAAAAAAAAAAACAAACCCACGAGTCATAGCTCTGTGGATGAAGCATCTGGGTGTTTGTGGCAATGGAGTCCTTGCTGACAAGAGGAAGCACAAGTTGCTGAAGCAATACAAAACTTTTAACAGGCCCAACCTGGGAATACAAAGAGCCACCCACAAAATTTCACACATCAATCTTCACTTTCTTACTATGCTCCCTTACTTTGAGTTTGCTAGCTTGAACTCCAGGCTTTTCTGCACCAAGTTCATACACAGCTCTGGTTCCTGAGATCTCCACCAATGCTTACTTATTTCCAGGGTAGGCTTGGAGAGCCTCATCTTCTTACACTTTTAACATGAATCCATTCATTGTGTCCATACCATTTTGCTGGTGCCCATTTTAGCCTGCAAGCTCTTTTGAGCTCTTGGAGGAGTCCACACCAGTGCTGGCAGGTATGAGGCACAGCTCTGCAGTTTGGCCCAGAAGTTTTGGGAATCCCCAGGGAACATGCTGGTTACTTTCTCCTCCCTGGGGAAGCCAATAGCTCCTTACCTTATATCCTTAATATCAGGAGCTTAGAATCCACCTGTTGGAAATTAAAGCCAATTAATCTTGCTCCTTCAGAGCCTCACCCACAGAGAATTGCCAATTCCCAGATTTACAGAGCTACAAGCAGATTGCTGAAGTTCTAGCAAGTTTTGAAACCAGAAAATAACACCCTACACTCATGCGCACCACTTAGAAAACCCAGTGCCTCCTAGCTCCTCTCTCAAGGACACAAAAATGCTTTACAGTTAAATTTTAAATTAAATTAAAATTAATACTTCTATCTCTATGGTCAAAAAGTACCAAAGGCCAAAGCATAGATTTATCTGTAAGAATCTGGTGCTGACAATGAGAAGACTACACCTACAAAGCCTACTTGGTCACATCCCTGACGTCTCCGTGGGCCATGTAATAGTACCTAAAAAGATGAGCAGCCTTCCCTATTCCTCCTGCACCCATGTCCTACCAGCTCCATGAAGTCCCATTTCTTTTATCAGACATTGTTTGTACTGCAGCAGTGTCTGCAGGCTTCCACTGAGAGAGCCTGCATCAGAAAATCTTATTATGCCACATGTCATAGAAAGCACTGCATATTTCCCCTCTAGTTGAGGGGAGTTTCCCCCTTCAAGTTGAGAGCAGACTGTGCTACCATAATCACAGTCCTTCTCAGGGGGTGAGCTAGAAGCTTGTCCTGTAACAGTGTAAGGTTGCTCCTGAACAAAAGGGGAGACTGGCCAGAGAAATTCCCTCGAGTCTGATTAAGATGAAATTGAGCTATGAAAGGTCTTCATGTTAAGCAAAAGCTTCATATATATAGGTGCTGTCTGAGGGAGAGGAAGGAATCATATCCTATGGAGATTGTAGCTACCCACACAGGGCAAAGTGAGCACAGTGAAAAGTGGCTTTAACAGGTGCCAATACACTTGTGTAGTTGTTTCAGCTGGAGGCTCATAAGCAAGGCAATTCATTTCAAGGGGAAGTCACCTTTTTCTACTAAAAATAAACATGCTACACAGAGTGCAGATTTTAACATTTATTTTTTTTTAAGTCCGACTTCCATTTTTTCTACAGGCTTTAACAATAGTTTAAGAAATGTTATAATGCTAACTACAGTTAAAAGGGAGCCCTTTGGCACAAGACAGTACCAAAGAAGTAATAAACAGAATAAATAACTTGCTTTTTACAGGCTGAACAAAACAAAAATAAAATGCAACAAACTTAATACAATTCATAGTCTGTATAGTACTCATGTTAGTAACATAAGCATATTAGTAAAAATAGAAACTTTAACAAAATGCTTAATACAAGCAAAACAGTGATGCAATATGAATCAACTCAAGAAGTTCCATGGTTCCAAAGAAGCCAGAGATAGCAGTGAGTAAGCACACAACAGTGTACAAAGCAACGATGTCAACCAAGAGGTTGAACCTAGTGGTGCTTCAGCCAGTCTGTGTTTAGTTCCCTGCTGGAAACTGTATCACGCCGACATCTTCTTGAGTTTATGGCTGTTAAAAGAATGAGAGAACACACATAAATATTTTCCTCAGTCATAGGTCAATTATAGGTTTCTCTCCAAGATACAGCACCTCCTGAGAGAACAGCTTGGGTAGAAAAAGGGACATGGGACATGAGTGTTCCTGAAAAGATTCTAAAAAGGAACAGCCATGTCTAACAGGAGACAAATTCGTTGAGCATTGCCATCAGAAGTGGCATTCAGGAGATGTAAGAAACAGGCTTTCATACATGCTCAGTTGTCATCAGCCTAAAAATATTTAAATTTATAGATTCCTACCTCAGGAAAAGAAGATGCTTCTTCACCCAGCCTTCCTTAGGATTTACACAGGCTTTCAGTCCACTGTGGGTGTGGAAACTGGAAAAGAAATAATGATAAGGGGATAAGTAAGTAATTGGAAACCCCTGCTAGTAAATACTATGAAGATGTATTTGGTCAAAAACACGCAACATAGATACTCTATATAATAAACAATAGCAACAGCTTTTGTAAATGCCAGTAGATAAAGGGTGCTCCACAGCCCCTCCAACACTATTATGAATGAAAAGACAGACCTATAATAGCTGCTTCAGTCTCAGGGATCCTGTTTTGCACCACAAAGTTGTGTTCAATTTATTGGAACTGAGACAAAGAACTTCACTATATGCTGGATATAATTTGTGAGACTAAGGACAATAGCTGCTGTCAAGCTAAGGTGACAGATCAACATTTAGGAGGGCAAAACCCTCGTGGAAAAAAAATTTCCAATCTCTGAGAATTAAGAAAAACTTGTTGCTTATGTGTCTGTTAACAGGTTTCAGCAGTGGAACGCCCTGTGTTGGCTAGAGCGGCCCTTGGCTGGAACTGAAGCACGTCTTTGTTTGCACGGCTGATTCCTAAGCAGTCAGATTTATTATTTACATTGTATGGCTGTCCTGTGAGTTAGCAGTCCCTGTCAACCTGAGGTTGTGTTTTTTGTTTAGAGATATTATATATAATTTATTCAGTTAATTTCATGTTTTGAAAAAGCAAAAAAAAAAAATCATACTTATAACGTTCAGATCATTGATTCTGCTCAAAGACATCCTAAGGTTAATACATGCCAGAAAAAACAGAGGCTCTTCCAAAAAGTAACTTACATGATTGCATGGATGTCGCAGACTTCACTGGAGAGCTGTTCAGTATAACCCTTTAGGGCCCACCGAGGCAGACGTACTTTGGTGTAAGACAGGCAGCAATCCTGGTTGCTTTGTGCTGGAATGAAGGAAAACCACAAAGTAAATAAAACCCATTTGGACTACTCCGCCACACTGCCCAGGGTACTTGCTGTTCAGCCCCTGAATATCCAGCTCCTCATCGACAGCAGAGGAGGATTAGGCAGCATACTTTGCTGAAATGATTCCCTTCCACCCTTCCCTTGCCTGGCAGCAATCAGGCACACCCTGGCACAGCTGGCACCATGCCGAGCAGCAACGAGATCTGCTCCCTGGGGCCGAGCACCCAGGCACACTCACCGTCTGAGCTGCCGCACAGGAGTAGCACCAGGAGCCCCAGCAGGGAAACCAGGACCAAGCTCTTGCTGCTGAAGCCAGCCATCTCCACTCCAGCTGTGCCCCAGTGAGTGTTCAGCTGCTGCCTGCTTACCCTGCCAGCCCTGCCACAGCTCCACCTGCTTATAAAGGAGTGGTGGGAGCCATGGGATTTCACAGGTGGGCGGGTTCCACTGTCATCAGCGGGTTTCCCCATGGCAAATTCCGTCGTGCCCAATGCAGCCCCAGCACACCTTCCTGGTGCTATAACTGGAGATATGAGCATGCTGGGGAAATTTTATTTTTTTTTTTGTTAAGTAGGTTAGGAGATTCAGCCAAAAAGAAAAGGAAATAAGAGGCTGTGAGGTAATGGTTCTGTGGGTGAAACGTGTATTTTTAAGGGTAGGAGTGTGGGTTATGAAATGAGGCAAGTCAAATGTAGGTAACTCCCAGATACCTAGAGAAACTGCGTATCTGCTGTGCTCTAGTTTAATAAGCCCAAATTGAAGGAGAGGAAGGTGGGCCTCACCTGCACATTCATTTCAGTCTGGCATGACCTCAGGAGCTGGGCAACTATCTGCGGTGATACCAAAGCACTACATTAATGGTTACTGGCTGGGCAGCACAGTGACATCAGGCTTTCCAGATTACTGTTTCTTTTACCATATATTCACTGCTGCCACTTTCTCCCAGTCTGTCACACATCTGAACTATTTGACCTGAGACAGAGTTAGCTTAAAAGCAACTTAAAAGGACTATATTTTCTACTGAATCAGTACTGTCCAGAATGCATTAATGCTGCCTCATGAGCAATAGCTGTATCTTGTTATTTCCCATGACAAACTGTACCCACATATTGTGACTCTTGAACATTCAGCTAAAACACACAGTCTTTCTTAAAATGGCCTCACATGGCTTGGCAGAAACCCCTGCAGAGACTCTGTCATCGCTGCAAGTTCTCTGTTTGAGCTGCTGCTGAAGGCTGTTCCTTTCCAGTGCCACTTAGTGACCTGTGTGAAATCAGTGCTATGGCTGTGGGCCATGTCCTGCTCCACTGGTGTACACAGGAGCTGTTACCAGCTCCAGGTGGTTATACAGTAACCTGAGCTTTAAGTAGCTCCTCTTAAGGTAGAGCTCAGGAACACGGTTGTAGTCAGTTCACAATTGCATACTTTCTGTTACTGCCAGTAACACAAATGGCACATTCCTGTTATTTCTTCCTACAAATAAACTCTAGAGGAGATTGTTATTCAGAGAAATTAATTTCTGTATATAATACCCAGAATCGAGGGAGGCTTGCATGGCTGTGGTACAGATATGTTGAGGCATATCACTCAGAGCCAAGGGACAGGGGAAGAGGCAGTAAGATCCCATGCCGTGATGTATGCTGCTTTTTGTAACTGCTTTATGGATCATAGTAAAATGCCATAAAAATGCATGAAGATCAATGCTCTCAGTATGCAGCTATTTCTGAACTGTCTTAAGGACTATCTGCCAGCATTAGGCAAAGCTACAAAATAGCTAACTAGAATGATAACACCTGAAGTGACCCAAGTTTGGCTTGATAGATTTTTCCTTTCCATAAAGATAAGAGCAGTTAAGCATGAATCACATCAGGTATCAAGAATCATCAGGCTGGCAATAAGCAATTCTCTATCTTCCCCATCAGCACCTTCTTTTTTTTTAATCTGGCTGTCCAGTAACAACCTGGGATTTTTATTTGTATGGGTTTTTTTTTTTATGCAGGAGTTCACACCATCTAGTCTCTATCAAGCAACTGCCTTTAAGAAGATACAAAAATTAGGCATTACTGTCAATACTAGGAAAGTCTCCACCTATGTTAGAAAGAGACCTAAGACTGCCAAGATAGTAACTATATCTTATACATGGATTAATATCAAGACCACCCAAAGCAGTAGGCAAACAATTTTAAAAATTGTTAACGAAGCCTTCTAAAAAAGGAGATCAGTTTGTCTCTTTCTTGCTACTGCACTTCTTACTCCCTAAGTTCACCTCTCCCCTCATTAGTTTTGAGACTTGAGATGTAAATGATTAGGGTGATTTTCATGATTATTGATTACGCAGCATATCTTTTTAAAAAGAGCTGATACCTTAACTGGCTAATAAGAATACCACTATTATTAGCAATATTACTTCACAATTACATCACTACAAGTAACATTGAGTTACAAGTCTACTGCTTACTATATTGATACAGTGGTTACATTAATATATTGGTTAAATTATTAAAGAAAACTGAAAAATCACTAGTAAGTGCTATTAAAATGTAATTCTGCTGCCTTGCCTCCTTCATGTATTAAGGTGAGAGTCTGTCCTTACTTAGAACTTCATCCCTTCTGACTCTCCACTCCTACACTGTCTTTCAGACATAGACCTTGTGGAGTGTGTAGTTGGGCCCATAGGCCAGCTTCACCACTGCCTGGAGTCAGTTGCACTCCTCCTGTCACAAGAGCCTCCCATTTCTTGCTCTCCTTCTTCATTTTACACCTTTTTTTCCATTTTTAACTTTTCTTGAACCCACCCTTTCACCATTGTTGCATCTCCTTTCCTCTGCCCTAGCTTCCCCCAAATAAACAACTTGCTTCTAATTCCTTTTATTCATTGATACCAAATCTATTACACCTGTACCCAACTTTGGTGTTTCTTATGCCATTCCCTGGGCAATTACAGCTCCACATGTGATTAGTAATACTGTTACCTAGATGGACAGAATCTTCTGACCTGAGCTTTGACATCCCTACCTGCTCCTAATTAAGCACAAGCATTTTACACACCAGAGCAGTGACATCACCCAGCTACTGCTCACCCCATACTTCTGCCCTCAGGCAATTTTCATCACACCTCTGGCTCCCACCAGAGGCCATGGCTAGTGTTGTGCCTCGTGTCACACCAGGACTCTTGCTCGTGCAACTCATTTATCTCGTGGTTTGTTTGATTTAGGAAATTAGGTCAAGATTTAGAACAAAAGCCATCAGGAGGGCCTCAACTTCAGAACCACTGTTCTTTTATTTGTACTTAGTGTGCACAAAGTATCTTTGGTTTATTTGCACGAAGTAATTAAAACAAAAAAAAGCCAAAAAAGGTTTCATGCAAATGGCTGGAGAAAATTGCCTGCTACATGCTGA
Source organism: Hemiprocne comata (assembly GCA_020745705.1). Taxonomy (NCBI): domain Eukaryota; kingdom Metazoa; phylum Chordata; class Aves; order Apodiformes; family Apodidae; genus Hemiprocne; species Hemiprocne comata. The sequence goes on along the minus strand of CM036594.1, from coordinate 10,457,821 downwards.
TATGACTCATAACCATATCTTACTAGTCTTTACATTTACAAGTCCATAATGCAAATAGAAGGCAAAAAAACCCCAAACAAATATAAAAAAAAACAGTGAGATGCTTATGAGTTCAAGGGAAGTGATTATTCCCTGCAGATGAGGGAAGAGCGGTTATTCCCCTTTTATTTTTTTGTCCTGGTTTCCCTTAGCACCTGTGTGAGTGAATGGGGCCTTATGGACTGGCCAGGGGACTGCAACACTGGTGACAAGCTTGGCCATCAGGCTTCAGCATGGGGACCAGCACCTCGGAGTTGTGGGTGGCCATGGCTGGGCCAATACAGTGCCTTTATTTCCCTGCGCTAGGCCCGCAAGGCCCTGCGGGGACGGCTGTGCCCAGGGTCTCCTCAGAGTGGCACAGCCAAAGCACAAGAGGCAGTGGCCACTAGTTGTGAGAAGGGAAATTCTCATCAGACATAGTGAAAAAGCCTCTTCACAGCAAGAGGGGTGAAGCACTGGGACAGGCAGCCCAGGAAGGGATGTGAAAGCCCAGTTTGAATATCCTTGGAGATACTCAAACCTCAATTGGACATGGCTCTGCCTGGAGTTCAATCTTACACTTGGGTTCCTTCCCAAGCCACACTCAACTCCACATTATTTCATTATTTTTTCTCTTTTTGTCATGTCTAACTTTACTTCTTTTAGTTTCCTAACTTACTTGTCTCTGCCCAGCTTTCCTTTGTTGTAAGTTTCTCAGCTTCCCTCCTTCCTGTTCTCCCTCCTCGCATCCCCTCACAAACCCATCTCTCTCTCCTTGTTGCTGCCCTCACAGAAAGACAAAGCACCAAAGCACATATCAAAGGTTTCAGCCTCTCCTAAACCTCCCTTCCTTTTGTTTCACAGGGGCCAGAGGGAACAGCCCAAATCCCTCCTGCATGTGTTAGAAAAGATGAGGCAGAGGTGCCAATGCTGTAGAGGCATTCAGTTAGAGCTGTGAGAGGAAATGCATCAGGGAAAACTGAACCTCTTCCAAGGTAATATTGGGAAACCGATGGTTCTGAGCAGTTTGGGGATGTTAAAGAGGAGAGCTGAGGAGTCAGACTGCTCTCTGACACCAGCTGCAAAGCTACAGCCTCCCCTGAACCCACTTCCCATGGCCACCAGGCTGCTGTCTCCTGGTAATACGTTTCCTCTCTTTTATCCCAAAGGGCTTTTACTCACCAAAGTACCTGCTGAAAGTATGAATTTCTGAAGGGTCTTACTAGTTTAACCTTGATAAATTCAAGGTGTATTCAATATATATATAGATACATTCATATGTTCAACCTCCACCAGTGGAATTATGGGCATTATTTCTGGGGAATGGGTTTGCCCCATCCCTCTCCCACTGCAGAGCAGCACAGAAGCAGACCACCTGGTTTCCAGGTACACATGGAGTTGTGTTAATAAAGCTAGGTCTGTTTTCATTCAAAATCTTGCATAGGAGATGCTAGAGGCACATGGGAAATTCAGAGCTGTACATGGTTTGGAAAACTGTTTGAAATGCTTTGAAACTGTAGCCCCACAATGGCAATCTATATGACTAGACAGCTCTGCTGTAAGATCCCAAAACAGATGCAAGGCTTAAAACACTCCATTAACTTCTGAAGAGAGAGAGACAGAAGAAATTTTATAATCAGTAACTTTTGATTGAGAGAATACATCTTATAGTCACTTCATTATGGGCTTAGCTCTGATATTAAACATGAAAGATTTAAATAACCAAACATCTCTCACCCACCCTGGTGTTAGACAGGGTAGGTAGACATGTCTGTAATATCTTCACCTGTCTCCTACAATAAGATGAGAAACGTATTGACAGTTTTTAATTGACTGGCAGCAGTTTACCAAAATTTCCATTTTTATTCCTCCTCATCAAAAGATGATGTTTTATTACATATTACTGCCCTTGTTTGAACTGCTGAAAGTAAATCAGCAGCTGAAAGTAAATACAGCTGATAAACCAGGAAGGACAGAAAAACAGGGGAAATTCCCTTCTGTAATTTCCAATGGTTTAGGACACCTTTGACAGAGAGCAAAAGGCAGGAAAAGGTATGAGTTCAGAGGAACAGGGCCAAATGCAGGGATTTAATCATTGCAAAATCCCTGATGATGAAATAAATAATAAATTCCAAGCACCAAAGTTCCGCAGGTACTTGCTCAATAACAACTGGAGCTTTATAGCTGTGATGCAATACAGTGATTTCAGGCAGTTCAGTGTTTGCATGACGGAAAAAAATCCTTATCTGAAGGAAGAAACCAATTTTCACTAATTGTATGTTGCACTTCATAAGGATCAGATCTAGAAACAGCATTGAATGACATTGGTTTGATGCAGTTACAGACAAATTATGTGCCTGTTAGGAGAAATGAACCTCTGATTTATCAGAAGTGCAGGTTATGAGGAGATTTCTCCATTTCAAAATTAACCCTACTTGCCAGTAGTAATCAAAAGAGAAAATAGTCAAAAAAGGAAGCAATTAAAAACGGCCTGTTGAGCTGAGCTCTAGATTACATGCTCTATCTCCCTTCCAGTCTAAGTTCTTATGCACCTTTAGGCATAATAAGCACAACAAAAGAAACATTTAGACTTAGGCGTTTCTGAACCATTAAAGAAGTTGAGAAGTGCCAACTTTCTGCATAACTCCTACAAAGCTGGGGAAGAAGGGAAGGAATCACTTCAGAGGATGCAATATGTATCTCCTGCAAGGGACTGTGTCCAGCAAGTGTCATCTGCAGACAAAAAAAAAAAAGACTCTGTTGACAAAAGGAAGTAATTTACTATGATTTAGAATTATTTACTATGGTCCAGCATCCTGGAGTCCTCATCAAAAAAGCTGTCAGTAACCTTTTAGCACTATGGTCATCATACAACCACACTGAAACCAAGCTGAAGCTTCTGGTGTTCTGTGGTCATGTCATGGACAGGATGGCAGATGAGACATATATGCACAAATCAAGATTTATTGCATATAACGTTGGGGTCTTAACTCCTTAAAGCAGAAGGCACAAGTACAGTCAAAGCGCAGGGAAATTGGGAGATTGGAACAGAAGTTGAAGTTTGAATGCAAAAGGTATCTTAACAATACTTATAGTTAGATAAACCAATAAAGGTTAACCATTAAAATGCTAGCACTTTACTTATTATCAAGTTTTAGAACGTTAATTATCAATCTTAAAGGATTCTACAATCGTAAACTTAATGATGAAGATTACTTAACATTAAGCTTGTTAATAAAGACAATGAAAGAGTTAATATCTCTCACCCTTGCCCAGCCACAGCTGGGTGTCCTTGGGTGCATCGTAAATCTTGAGAATCAGTCTGTCTGGCAGGCGTCCCCACTGGAGAGGAGAAGGTCCAGCAACCTCGTGGGAAAGTGTACAGGAAGTGCCCCAAATCAAAGACAGAACCAGGCTTCTATAGAATAAAGTGGATTGCTGTCATCTAACCATTAGCCATACCTCCAACAAAAGCAGTTGAATCATCGAGGGAAACTGAGGCAGGGATTTTGGGAGATGGAGCATCCTGCTACAGGTCAGTGCTTCTCCACTACTGTGGTGTGGCTGAGTTTCCCAAAGATGTACAGATACCAAAGAAGATCTGGAAAAGGACAGTGGCAGGGGCCAAAATCCACAGCCTGAACATCAAGGTACCTTCCAGTACTAACAAATGGATGTTTGCACTTTAAATATCTTCCATCCAGACAGAGGAGAAAAAGATACCATTCCTTGGCAATTATGAAAGAGGGATACTTGCCATTTTCCAGATTTTGAGTATCAGTAGACAAGAAGAGAGGAGAACAAAAAACCGTGGCACTTGAAAATTTCATTAGAAATGCAGTTTTAGGTAGGCTGAAGCTATTAATTCAATTGAGACACAGTGAATGGCTGTGTCTAAAAGTTAGAAGAGAACAATTTAGAAAACGTGAAGCTTTTTTTGTCATGTTCTAGTTTTTCTCAGGTTGACCTAAAACAAATGAAACAAGCCCAAAAAACAAAAGACAAGAAATAAGAACTAAGTAACATAAGTGGTAAAGTTTTAAGTTGACCAAAAGAACTAATTGACTGAAAGATTTACTATGTCACACTTGACATATAGAGCACTTGATCACTCTGGACTACTTAGTACATACTTAACACAGCTGACATTTTGTTATGCATTACTGGAAGAGCAGCTTAAGAATACCCAGTGACACCTGCTTATTTTGGATTGCCAAACAAAAAACCAAACAGGTTTGTTTTTAATATATATTAATTAAAACTACTGAGTGGCTGTGTCACAGCCGGTGGCAGAGTAACCACGGACACAGACCTTCTCAAGGCAAGTGCTGCAATCACTGCAGCTTTCCACCACTACACTTACATTATAGGGACTTTCCTGTGGGGAGATTTAAACCATAGTTGCCCAAACCACCTGACTCAAACTTCTCCTGTCCAAGAGTCCTGCTCTTTCTCTGGGAAACTACAGCCCTGGGTCCTTACATCCCAACTCTTACAGGTTTTTTTGCATAATACAACTAAGATACTGTCTAGCTTATTCTCCTATACCCTTAATACTCCTTTTCTGACCTTAGTCCTCACCTCTTGATTTGTGCAAGAAGCATTTGTGGGCCCCAACAAGAGAAGTCTTGCCATAGCTCCCATTAAGCAGACATCTGCCAGGGTGATTTTCCTCTCTTTCTACAAGGTTCCCTTTGTTCAGCATATCTTGCTTGTCCTCATTTTCAAAGTCTTTCTCACCTTATTACTGGCCTGGACAACTGTAGTCAGCCCACTGGACAACTCCAGTCAGCCACAGCAGTGCCCTGTTGGTTAGGTCCTTGGCCAGGGCTTTAAGGAAGGTGTTGTTCCCAACCATGCAGGACCACTCACAAGCTTCAAGAGCTCCTGGAAATAACAAGAGCTTGTTCTGCAAGAACCAGAGCCAGAAAAGCTTCTCAACCACAAAATGTTTTAAGCCAAGAAATCAGAGCTTGACAGAAAACTGCTATTCCAGTATGAACTGTTTTACAAGAACATTTTCACCTCAAATTATTAGCCTCAGATCAGAGAATGATCCTTTTTTTTCTTCATGTTTGTACACCACCTAACACACCAAGGCATCTGGGAACCAGGAGCAGAGTTTCAGGATATGACACATATACTGTAGCTGCTGCCTTGGAAAGGACTAACAGGAAGAAGAAAGCACATGGAAAAAATCTTGAACCACCTAAAAAAAGAAAAAAAAGGTGCTTCATGAAAGGCACAAAAGCCAACACACTGTTGGGGGAAAAAACAAAACACCCCAACAAAAAAACCCAACCAAAGCCCAACAACAACCAACTCCAGAATCTCCCCAGTACACTGCAAAAGTTTGGTCACTCTGTTATCCACACTCTTCTGAGCTGGCTAGAAATCAAGGTATTGGAAGAATTCAGGACATTCCAAGTACAAGCATTCTGACTTTCAAACAAACACTAGCAGCATGATGTGTGTATTTGAAGTCTCTCTCCAATGTCATTAAAGATTTAGCATTAAATGAAGCATCCAGCTAGTTATGTGCACTTGTCAAAATGTGACAAATGTTCTTCCAGCAAGACTCTACACTACCTGGGCTGCTGCAATGATTCAGTCTCCCACAGTGTACTATGAGATGCACCTTGAGGGGAGGAAAAAAAAAAAGGCAGGACGGAGGCACTAAGCTGAAACTTCCTACACACACCCCTTGAGCAACTGCAAATTTGCATCTTTGAAACGAGATGTCCATCCATGACGACAGGGCAAATCTGCCACTAGTGGGAGGTTTGGAGTGTAAGTGCACAAGGGAACACACCTCAGAAAGTCATCTTTCAAAACAGAAAGTTACTTAAAAAAACCTTCCAGGGTTTTCCTCTCATCTCTCTTTGGCAATCCACAGTAAGTCACCGATAGACATTAGAAGTATTAACCAATTTAAATGTGATTTCTTTGACCTAGATATCATTTCCTTTTGGTTCCTTAGCTGGAGATGAAGAAAGTATGCAATCAAAGAAAGGGTAAATAGCACAAGCTAAGAGAGAATGTTGAATTAGATTGTATAGCATCATTACAAAAACTACAAATAGGATGGCAAAGTCATTAGGTCCAATCATCAAGTAACAGACTTGTAGATATGGGGTTTTTTTGGGTGCAGGGATATGCATATTACACTCATCCATCCATGAGTGGAGTGCCCTCCAAATTCTAAAGGGGATGCTTGATAAATTCTTTTACTTTCTTCCTCATGTTCCAAATGCATAATTTTTTCTCTTTTTTGTTTGTTTGTTATAAAGTTGAACAACTATTGCATTAAAGTAAAAAGATTACTTTTTAAATTTCTACCATAAAAATCAGTGAGAATTGGCACAAGCTCTGTGTTTAGAGACTACATGCCTCATGGACCTTGGCTGGCTCATTGGTCATGCAGAGCTCATAGCTGTCATGGGAGTGACTGTGGTTGGCACTGATGAGAAAACAGGCCACAACTTTTACAGCATTTGGTACTTTATGAAAGTGATTGTTTCATTTCATGCAACATGTATCAAGGAAGAATTAAGCAAAATGTTCTTTATTAACTACAGAAAATAGACCTGCTTCTCTCAACCACATTGTTTGCAGAAGTGAAGAGCTCAAAGCCAACTTGTGAACCACACTGATAATTTTTAAGTGATTGTGGAAGATAGCTTTGCAGTCACAACAAAAATTCAACCACGTCTTTCTCACCAGGATAATTTATCCTCCACTTAATCGAGAAATACCACCAAACTGCTGCTCTTCCTTTAAACACTGATGGCATCTATGTCATTAGGAGAGCTGAGAGACATAGTGTTTGTGGGGCAGAGGGAAACCAGAGCCCAGCACACTCACCCATAGTCAACACTTGCACAGAAGTCAGCAGCAGACCTACAGCAACCACCACAAAATTTTAAATAAAAGGAAAATCCCCAAAGAATCCCACAAATAAAGTAGTAGTTCCTGTCCTCCACTGATGATCTGGAAAGAAAATTAAGAAAAACAAAGGGAACTACTTAAGGTATATTCTATTCTTCAAGACAGTATTTTGCTATTGGTACAATTGCTATAGAAATAAATTTGGCTATTAGGGTCTAAAATATACCCCAATGCCAAGAGGGAGACCATACATAAAATATCATTTGTCTGCTCAGTGCTGGAAGTTTTATCATGTATTCAACTTACTTGATGGATTTTGTTGTTGTTCCAAAGTGGATTTGAACTATGAAAACTGCGGTTGAAAATGTTAAAATTTGATTTTCTGGCATTCTCAGAGCTATAAATCAAAGATAAAAAATACTGCAATGCTCACAAACAGCTTCAGTTTAAACAAAGAATTTTGTAGCAGAACAGTATCAGCAGATACCTTTGCATGCTGGACTGTGGCTCCTCTGGACCACACTGCTTTGCACTTCTCAGCTGGGAGACCAGAATGAAGTTTGTGCCCCTCAGAGCACAAAAGTGAAAGGGAGATCTTGCTCAACTCAAAAACCCAGTCCTCAAACAACACGAAACACCTTTATTGGGAAACCTGTCAAAGTCTCTGTCAGGTTATCACATGGAGCAAATCAGAGAGCTGCAATGCAGATTACTGCCATGCAAATAAAGATGCCATACATACATCCCTGTGAAGTCTTGGCAATGCTCCCAAGAGGACACCCCATGTAAATTAGATGCTACTTCCCAGCCTCTTATGGCTATGGAGGTGTTGACTTTTCACCTACATTTAATTCAACCATGAAACTGTAGCCAAAAGAGGAGAAAATCCAACGTGTGACTTAGATTGCAGAAGGCTGACAATACTGAAATTAACTTTCCCTAGCCAATACCAGGAGATTATGAGGGGAAAGCACTCCTTTCAACCCAGCACCAGCCCAAAGTTAGCAGGGGACAAAAGGGGACATAAAGCATGGTTCTGCAGGCAAAGTAGGTTCAACCAGTCTTTACAAACGCATCACAAAACTTCTACATGCTCCATGCTACATTGGTAGCTCATTATAGCAAGAGCTCCATGCCTTACTTATGCAAATATCCAAGTGTGCCACCACTCAAATGTTGCCTAGAAGAAAAAAAGAGTTAGCTCTCCCCAAATGTCCCAGTGGTGACTAATGAAACAGCTGCTAGTCCCAGATCCTGCACTGCTACCAGCAGCCACTACCCTGCACAGTGCAAATGGCATTGCACACACCAGTGACATCAATAGGGACAGTGACAGGATAGAAAGGAAGGGCATTAGCCTGATGTAAGTAGCAGCATAGTGAAAAGTAAGGTTGTGCCATTACTTTTTAGTAAGGAAGTACATGTAAGTCTACATTTAAATGGAGTACCTGAAACTAATATTAGTTTGGTTGAATGTATTCTCTAATTTACCCCTTAGAGTACTGCACTTAGTATTTTCTAAGTAAATATTCTAAACTATACCTTGCATAAGCATTTAAGTGTCTCAGATGAAACGCATTCAAGCCCAGCATGTGAACATCTTCCTACCTTGGGACCCCTGTGTGAGACTCAGCTGAGAGGTGGGCTATAGAAACCCTCACCCACTCACACCATGGGGTTAAGGCTCAGACTGCAAACAGCAGCTTGTTCCCAAAATGGGCATGTAGTGCATGAGAAAAGATTAGTATCTGCTCATCCATAAATCAAAAAGTTAACTCGCCCTGTGAATACTCCTGTGTCTGAGGAATCCAACAAAGAGGCAGTTCAATCTTCATAACTGCCACTGCAACCTTTCAGTGCGTGGGCTGTATTTGACCACCAATTGAGAAAAATCTCTGGTATTAGCCACAGTAAATTTCCTTTGCTATCTATCACTCTTTCTTTAAGGGTGTACAGCACACATTCTTCAAAAGGTATAAGCCTTCAGTATGATTTGCAAGTCTCTTCTGAGTAAGGCAGGTGTCAAGAAACAGACCTGAGTTGGGAGCTGAAAGTCAGTGCCTTAAGTCAGCGCTCAACCAGACAGTTTGAGAGAGAGGAAGTCACACAGTCAAGTGAGGCTCTCAGCCTCATTGCCATCCTGTGAAGCACCAGAAATTATACCAGGATAGAGCCCAAGGGGCAGCAGAGGCAGGAGAAGGTACTGAGGTGACAGAGGTTTGCAGTCTTGTTCTCTTACTGCCTTTTCTTCTCCTCAGAATTTTCTTGTCTCCTTGATAAATTAGAGACCATATTGCATTAACTCTTTAGGACACTACTACTATAAAACTCACCTTTTCTACATGTCTTATGGAGTCTCAATTTTCTAACCTGAACAGAATTTGGATGCCAACTATAAACAGATCTCCTAGCTGACCCTCCAAGGAGAGGAACACTTCTGCTTCCAACCAGACTACACTCAAACTCAGCATAAAGCACACAGTCCCCTTCAAACCCCAGGGCTAAGCTCTGCTGCAGGCTGCTGCAACACAGAGCTCAAGTTGATGAAAAACTTGTATAAGCCCATCATAGTTTTACTGTCTTCTATTTGGCATTCTGATGTGAATCAGTGAAAAATAATGGAATTTTTGGTACGAAAGAATGTGGAAGGAACAGCTAACAGAGGATAAAAGAGGATCTGAAAGCAGAAAACACAACAATAACTGGAAGTTACTTAAATAATTCTTTCCATTATTACATAGCAGGAACAACATCGTTTTGGGCTGGGGTTTTTTGTGTTGAGAAATCTGAGGTGGATTCTTACCTCGATTAAGTCAATACAAACCCAGAGTAATGCAATTCACAATTAACCTCAACAGAAGTTCTCTGCTTTTTAGCAAGAGCCCTTGAGAACAGAATCAAATGCAGGTATGCACAGTCTTCTTTCTGGTGGGCTGTCACCTCCTATAGCTATAGGTTCAATTAAATATGCAGTGAAGTAGAACCAAAATAGCCCTGGAATCATTGTCAGAGGGTGACTGACAGCTGGGAAAGCACCAAAAGGAACTAATTACATCCCTTTCACACATAGGTGTCACATACCTCACAAAAGCTCATACAGCAGTGTCCCAGGCACGATTAGGTAGATTCATGGACACCTCTTGGTTGACAAACAAATGCTAAAGGCAATAGGCAGGGATGGCCACTCCAGCATCACCAATCCCATAACTTTGGGCACTGGGGAGGAAGAAGCAAAAAGGCTGCAAAATGTGGCCAAGGATGAAGGCAAAACACAGGCCTAGCCGGGAAACTCATCTGACCCAGCAGGGAATTTCATACATTTTTCTTACAGATGCATATCTCCCTATTCTGAAGTTACTGTACCTTTTTACTGTATATGAACTAAGAATCTGCATTCCTCTGAAATTATTAGATAATTCACTGTCATTTACAAATTTATCATTTTCCTACTGTATTGGTCACATTCCTAAGTTATTACTATGTCCTTAATTCCAAACCTGTAATGTTGTAGGACTGAGATGGGCATGGGATCTAGATTCTTAGGTACATACTTGTTGTGCCAATCTGTACATTTTAGATAGCATCCTCCACTGCTGTGAGCCCTGTAGGCTATTCTGAAGATGACTATAGGGCCATCCCACCTTTAGCAGGACTATGAGAACCTTCCTACGCAAAAGATCTGTCAAATTTGCTAACAGTCAAGGGGAAGCAGAGCAGAGTGCTTTACTTTTTATATGTGCTAGAATAGTATGAAACCCCGTGTATTCAGTGGGGAAATATTTAAACCTTGTAACACTGATATTTATTCTCCCTCATCCTGTGATTGTCTCTTTCATTACCCATGCACAGCTACTGCTCCCTCTTTAATATAGACCAGATCCCAAGCCATGTACCCCAAGTTCCTTGAGATCAGAATTAGCTCAATTGCTTTTGTGCCAGTCAAGTACCAAACCTGTAGTTTCTGTCTCGATCTACTGATGCCTTAGGGCAAGGACAGGCCAAGCTGCTCCTTTAAGGGTGCTGAAAGTGGATGTTGAAAGAAAGCCAGCTGGAAATGTTTTCAAAGGAGGTGTCATAAGAACAAGCTGAAATACCAGAAGAACAAGAAAAGAAAAAAGCAAACAACCCAGCAGAGTCCAGCAGCTGCAATACACACAGGACAGCCAGAAGAAAGACTGGAAATATTAAAAAGGGACCTTCCCCTTGGAATTAAAAAAGGAAACGCTCCAGCAGACAAGGTAAGATCATATATGAACTTTGCAAAACATAAAACCTGCAGTGACAAGGGAAAGAGGGAGGAAAGAAGAGAGCAGTCCAGTGGGGAACTGCAGGGCTGGGTCAGGCTGTGTGGGAGAAGAGCTGACAGCTCCGGCACTAACCAAGAATTGATGGGGGAAACAAGGAATGGAGGAGGTTTTGCTTGAGAATGACACCAAGGCATCCCACCATTTCTCCATAAATTAAGAAAACCCCTAGAGTTATAAAAGACAACTTGACCAGAAGGGGTGACGGAATGGCAATAAGTTGGATCCCTTCCCCTTCAGCACCAGGGCACAGATCTCGCCATCAGAGGTTTGTGGTTATGAGTGCAGAGTGGAACAGTTACACCAGCAGCCAGCTGAGCTGAGCTGGGGCTGCAGCAGAGCCCTCCACCAAGGGCAAAGAGCTGGGGTGGGTGGAGGGTGCACAGCCCACTGCAAGCAGAACAGCACCCACCTCCCACTCCCCAGGGGCAGAACCAGCCACCCCTGCAAGCTGGCAGCCCACTGTATTTCCCTTCTCAGCACTGGGGGGCAGGTTTTTCCTGCACAGCTGCTTATATCAGGTGCAAAACTTCTGGTCTGACCTATCTGCCAGCCTAACACAGGTGCCTCAAAGAGTAAACCTACAGAAAACAGGCACATGTCTAGCAGAAAACCCCCACCAGCACAGGTGCTGGGGATGGAGGGATGCAATCACCAGGGCACACCTAAAGTTTTCCTATATATAGCTCAAAACAGAAGTTGCTGCACAGAATGGCAGAGCCAGAGCCAGGCAACATCAGAGCTGCAGCACACAGTGCCCTGTGAGCCCTGAGAATGCAGCACTTTGCCCCACTCACCTCCCAGGATGCAGGACATTTTGAAAGGATCCATGAGACCTGCTGCCTTTGCATCACACAACCTGCTGTGCTGGGGAACGGCAAACATGGCAAGCCCTGAAACAGACTGGGGCAGACAATCATGCAAGGAAAAAATATAACCTGTCTAAGCCACAGAGCTAACTTGAATGAATGTTCTTCATTACAGTGCTAGAGATGCTCTTCATCCCTCCTTTGCTCGATGCCTTTTCTCAGAACCCCTCAGTACCACATGAAGCATTCACATGGCATTAGGGTGCTGTAAGACCTTAATGATTATCCTATGAAAGGAGGGGATGTTTTGGTGACTAAGTGTGATCCTGGGCAGGGCCAAAACTGGTCCTGCCAAAGCCATGTTTGCAGCAGAAGCTATTACAATAACCGGGGAGGAAGGAGGGACAGAAACGCTTCTTTCCTTGAGCACTCTGAAGGTCTTACTTTCCTGCCATACACGCTTTTCCTTTGCTGGGGTCATCTTGCCCTCTAGTGGCTCTCACTACCGAGCTGACACACAGCTAAATTAATTTCTGCTGTAAATCCTGTCATGTCAGTGGTTTCTCCATCATGTATAAAATAACAATTTCAATTACCTTTGATCTGTACCCATTTCTTAGTGCATCAGGCCATTAGTAAAATGTGCAATCATGGTGTGGATTTAGAAAAGTTGATGCATAATGCCTGCTGCCTTATATATTTTATATCACACCCTATAAAAGGATCCTCTGCCCATCCAGTCTGGAGAGAGGTAGTCAACAGGTACATTAACATTTTTGGCTGTTTTGGAAGAGATCTTTCTTCAGCTTTTACAAAAAAACTTTAAGGAAAAACACTACCTACAAAATACTTCATTTTTAGGATTAATACTTTTGCATTAAAAAAGTTCTCAGGAGGTAAACGGGCTAAAGTCAAAAGCAGAGTGACAGAAAACATTAACTGGTAACAAGCACCCTCCAGAGGTCTCCAAAAAGATTGAAATTGTAGATGTTTAGGTTCCTGACGCTGCCTATACCAGCATGGAGTATACCTTACTGTGTGTTTTGTTTGCATCCCCCCCTTTACACCCATTTTGGCTTCTCTTTGGGCTCCATCCAGCAGTTGCAAAGTTTAATTTATTACATAGGTCTCAGCTCTTGCCTCAGCTGAGACAAAATATAGGCAAAAAACAGGCAAAATATAGGCAAAAATATCTGCTTTGTTTCATTTTAGCATTAAATACCAAATGACAATTGTTTTTTATAAATTGAAAATAGAATTTCTATATCCAAACTGGACTTCTGACAGTTAATTCCAGCTGAGAGTCTGGCTTTACAGCCTTTCTGTATTCATCAGTGACTCTAATCTGCTAGGCCCTGGAGTTCCCAGCTCTCCAAAATAGGAAAGCCATGCAGGTCTCAGAGTTGAAGGAGTAAAAACCGTGATTGTGAACTAGTTAACTTGTTATTCAACAAGGTGCTTGACTGTGATCAGTCATGGTGTCAAGTGAAATCTCAGTGCTCAGCTGTCTTCAGTGACTTTTGTCTAGAAGGGCTTTTCCTTTAGTTAGCTTGGTCAGTGCAGGCTGAACGACAGTGTAATTTGTCTCCCAGTTAAAGGTCTTCCAAGTGATTCTTCATACACTATCCACTAAGACAGAAAATGCAGACAAAAGTAAGGAAAAGCTGTTCAGTTTAAAGCTATGAAGAAAAATGTTTTCTACCTGCCAGACTCTAAGGAGCACTTCTTAACATCAGAAACCACAAAATAAAAATCATTTACAAGAGATCTTTGTGCTTGCACAGGCAGTATCATCCTCCTAACAAACTTCCTCCTCAGCTTTGCTGCAGATGCCATGGGCTGCTGGAAGCAGGAGAAAAGCAACACCTGGACATTTCCCACCCTGATCCTCTGCCTCTATGGATTCTTCAGCATGATGAAACCATCAGAACCTTTCCTAACCCCTTATCTAACAGGGCCAGATAAAAATCTGACCATAGAAGAGGTATGTTCTGCTCTGCCTTTATTTTTTTTAATATGGAGCAATTAAAAACAAAGTAAAACTTTGTTCAAAGTTTTAAGGCAAAGATAAAAACCAAAATCATGCTGTAACCAGATTTGGTAGGTTAGAATTTGCAGCAGGTGGCATAAATAAAAGATCATTGTGATGAGTTTAAGATCTGTTTGGCTACTCAAGAGTCATTCTGCTTCAGTGTGGGTATATATTTTATTAATTCCTTCAGAGCAAAAGCTTTCCTCTAAAAAGCCATTTAAATTAAATTAACTTCTTTTCCCCAAGAATAAGACTACAGTGGATTCCTCTTCTCTTGTAGGTTACCAACCAAATTTTCCCAGTGTGGACATACTCCTACCTCGCACTCCTTTTCCCAGTCTTCCTGATTACAGACTACCTGCGCTACAAGCCCATCCTCCTCCTCCAGGGCATCAGCTTCATCACCACCTGGCTCCTGCTCCTCCTGGCACAAGGAGTGCTGGCCATGCAGCTGGTGGAATTCTTCTACGGGATGGCGACAGCCACCGAGGTCGCCTATTACGCCTACATCTACAGCGTCGTCAGCACCGATCGCTATCAGAGAGTGACGAGCTACTGCAGGAGTAGCACCCTGGCTGCAGCCACCCTTGCCGCCGTGCTGGGGCAGCTGCTGGTTTCCTTAGCACATGTATCCTACTTTCACCTCAACGCCATCACCTTGGCCTCTGTGTCCCTGGCATTTGTGTCTTCCTTTTTCCTTCCAATGCCCCAGAAGAGCATGTTCTTCCACAGGACAGATGTCCCAGGAACTCCGCCAGGACCAGATAAAGTCGTGGCTACGCTCGGCTCCCACAGGCCCTCCAGCTGCCCAGAGGACAAGGCCTCCAGGTCTGCTGGCAGGGAACCCACACCTGAACAGCAGGCAGGTCATGCCCAGCCCCAGAATCATGTGCTCAGAGTGCTGGTGCAGCTGAGCCACGACCTGAGGGATTGCTACAGCTCTAGGAAACTTCTCTACTGGTCCCTCTGGTGGGCCCTGGCTACAGCAGGCTTTAACCAGGTTCTGAACTATATCCAAGTGCTGTGGGACTTCAGAGCTCCCTCTCACAGCTCTGCAGTGTACAATGGAGCTGTTGAAGCAATAGCAACTTTTCTGAGTAAGTCAGTGTCTAAGCATTGATCACAAAGGCAGCTTTCTGAAGTTTAGAACATTTTAAAGTGCCATTCCTTCACAGACACCCCAGGAAGGCAGCGTATACATTGTGCATTCCAAATCTAGCTCTGTGCTGCACAGAACTGTTCAAATGGGAGCTATGCTATGTGTCTTTATGACTGGGACACTCAACTGCCTCCTAGCAGTATGCCAAGATCATACAAGTCACACAGAATTTGCATCCCACTAATAAAGCCATTCAGAGATACCTGTGGTTTTGATGTTGGGGCAACCTTTTGGTGAAGTTGTTGGGGTGTTTTCCCCAAACAAGTAATTGCATAGTTCTCGTAACAGTGGCATCAGTTTACACAGATAAATTTTCCATACTTTACAGAAAAAGAATATAATCCTCTCATTAAGATCTTGCTCTCGTGAAATACTGTTGTGCAGCAGGAGGGAAAGAAGAATTCTAGTCATTCCAAGCTATGGAGATACGCAGAAAAAGACCTTATTGAATTCAATACTCTACTGATATTAAGCATTACTCCTTTCCACTGGAAGCAGATGTCCACACTGCATAATCAAAACGATGCTATCGAAAGGTGACATGCCCTGATCTGGCAGTGTTTCACATATTCATACTGTACTGCAGGAGAGAACTTGCACAAGACACTAGGGTGTGATCCACCAGGGAAAACACATAGCTGCATCATACCTGGCCATTCAGGTTACCCTCACAGTCATCAAGGAGAAGCAGATACTTCTAAGATTAAAAAAATACTCTCATCTTGAGGTAGGCAAGTAAATAGACCAACTGAATCACGAATTAGAAGCAATTAAGTCTGGCAGTGTCTACTCCTTGATGAATTCCTCTTTCCCCTATTAGGAATTGCCTATTTCTCAATACAGAGATGTCTATAGAAATTTTAAAATGGTATGAGATCCCTAAGATGGACAGCTTGCCTTCACAAGAGATGTGTCTTTGTAGTAGGCACACAAAGAGAAAGCAGTGCTTATTCTTTCTAATTTATCTGAATATATTCACTTGTTACCTCTGAAAACACTTTTTTCACAGCTTAGCCCCTTTATGAGCAGCATAGAACTAAACTGTTAAGCTTACTAGCTTAGCTATGAAGTCAGCTAGTAGTAGCAGGAAGAATTGTTCTTCTTGAGCTCCAAACCATGTCCCTAATTCTCTCCCTAGAGATACGCTGGGTATAGACAGCTAAATAATGAATCCTTCTGCAGTTTATGCTGTGAACTGGAATAAAACATTAAAAAAGGAATGGCAGACTTGATTTATGCAGTTGTCTAAAAATGACCAGTCATCTGCACAGCTTCAGAAATGATTAGAAATGCTTTCAAAATACTTCAGTACTACTCTGCTTCATTATTCAGCATTGCCTTTCAGCATGGAAGAGTGGCAAGATTTGGTGATATAGGCTACAAAACAGACATGGTATTTATGTGTTTTTTTCTCTTTTTCTAGGCTCGGTAACATCTTTTGTAGTACAATACATGAAAATTAACTGGGACCTTTTTGGAGAACTGGCTTTAGGGATCTTCTCTGCAATAGATGCTGGTTCTCTATTTCTCATGTACTTTACTACCAATGTCTGGGCATGTTATGCCAGTTATCTCATTTTCAAAGCATGTTATATGCTCCTCATAACAATAGCAACGTAAGTATAATCCCTTATAGTGCTACTATTATGCACAAAATACCAACGATACTCTAAGTTTGGGCATTCCTCCTTGTACTCAAAGGTAGCTGATCAAGACATAACTGTTTAGGTAAAGACAAGGACACACAAATGTCAACAGCAGATTTTTTTTCATTCTTATAAATAACCATAAAAGGAAAATGATCAAAAAGACACTAACATATACCTAGGCAGAAGTTAATCAGGGTACAAGGCATCTCTATTACTATAGACAAGAGTAACAGCAAAACATGTAAGGTATTATTCCCCTTCTTTTTGGCATAGAAGATGCCAAGTGAACAAGAGGAACAGACATGCATAGATAACCATCCTTTAAGATCCCCTTGTATCTAGACCACCTTGCTGATGTGCTGGTTAGCAAGCTTTGAATTGCATTAATGCAAGAAAAGATTTGGCATGGAGTGTTCCCCAGCATAACCGTATACATATAATCCTTAATGATACTATGAAGTAAACAAGGAATAAAAGAAAACATTGGACATATAAACTCAGACAAGATCTCTTAGGAGACCCAAGCAATTCTGTTGTCAGAAATAGAAAAATAAAAATAATATAAATTAAAAATATAATATATAAACTGTGTAATATATGTAAAACATTTTATTAATCCATTTAATTCATTGATTAGAATGTCTTTAGACATACCACACTACTTCATTAACAAAAATACCTGATGAATTTTTGTCAAACCCCAAAATCATTCAGACACCATTTCAAAAAACTGCTAAAACTATAATGCACAACAAAATTATACCTACCTTGAATGAAGCCAAGAAAATTCTCTATTACCATTTTGGTGAATTGTTACTGCATTATGGTGGATCACACTTGGACTACTTCAACATATTAAAAAAATACATAAATTAAAATAAAAAAGTAGAAGATTGCACAAAAAGCCCTGATAAAAATAAACTATAACGGTGTTGCAGGACTAATGCACATTTGTTCAGATAGAAACTTTGGAGGTAAATGTTGCAAGGGAAGATGTTCTGATTATTGCCCAAGATGATACTGGCAAGGCAAATCTACAGGCTCTTGACAGAAATGAGTGGTATGCTGCCTCCACTTTCAAGCTGCAAAGCAGGAGGTGATTCACATTATCACAGAAAAGTTGGTTAGAAGATACTCATGGTGATCTTCTAGTCTGACATCCCAGCCAAGACAGAATTCCTGGCAGTGCCTGATCAGGTCATGGTTCTGTCTGCCCATGTCTTTCAAAGCTTCTGTGGAGACTTCACAATCTGTCTGGCACAGTCTGTGAAGGCAGAGAAGAAGCAAAGGGGATGATTAAAGTTATCTGATTCCCAACTGGACAAGGCAGATCACCTGAGAATGTGGTTTGGAAAAGCAACACAGGCAAGTAAAAAAACATCAAAATACACTATGGTAGTCAAGACCTTCTTTAGAGCAAACAAACAAAATAAGCTCCATCGTTAATATATCTGCATGAATCGTTTCTCTTCATCACCT
Organism: Hemiprocne comata; assembly: GCA_020745705.1. NCBI lineage: Eukaryota > Metazoa > Chordata > Aves > Apodiformes > Apodidae > Hemiprocne > Hemiprocne comata. The sequence continues at coordinate 10,439,483 of CM036594.1, read as the reverse complement.
GAAGTGAGAGGAACAACCTTCCACCCAGCATGAAGTAACTGCCCTGCCATCTCACCTTAGGTTCCAGATTGCAGTCAATCTGAGCATGGAGCGCTACGCCTTGATGTTTGGAATCAACAACTTCGTTGCACTGGGGATTCAGACCGTTCTTACAGCAGTCATTGTGGATTCAAAAGGCCTAGGACTGGACATAGTGACTCAGGTAAGTGCTACTAACTTACTTCCCATTTACTGTTTAGCCAACTCATCTTCAAAGTTTGCCAGGAAAGAAATTGCAATGCCAAAGGACAATCTAATTCCTTTTCCTTCTACAGAAATCTAGACACCTTGCTCTTCCCTTGGGTCAGCCATCATTCCTCCCTTTTGTCTTTTAGTGCAGCATTTAAGATTACACATGCTGGTCTTTGACCTTTTAAAGGCAGATACACCAGAAAATAAATAATTGGGCCCTGCAATCTGGCCAGCTTTTGTTAATTAATAGGACATTTAATAACACCCTCTCTGACCAAAAATTCAGGCTGGTTTTCTCAGATGCAGGATCAACATGACCACATGTCATTAGGGGGGGTTAAAGACCATGAGACACAGCCTGGATTATTGGAGTTTTTTCAGCTCAAGTGACAAGGAACAGCCCAAGTGACTCACCTTCTAAGTACAGCAAACCTGGCCTGTCTCTCAACATGAATAACAGTTTTCTGCCCATATTTTGGGCACTTAATTTAGGGCAGGATATCCTACCTCACACTGTCCCTAATTTTGGTCAGCCCAGTTCTGCTCATGTTGGAGTCAACTGAAATGTGCTGACTTCTGCATTTTCTCAGATGGGATGTCAGCTGGGGCAGCTTCCTACTCCCATGGATTTGAAGATGACCAAAGCTTCTCAGATGTTCTGCACAGAGAAGACAAAAAAGTTACTTTAAAAGATCAGTGATGGAATTAAACACTAAAAACTAAAACTTTAAAATTAAGAACAGGAATATGTAGGACTTAATAAATAGGTTTGCCACTGATGCTGGAAACATTGAAACAAAGTCATGGTTTATTCATGGAGCCAGTTTGGTCACAGCATTGAAATGTGCAAGTAGGAGCAAAAAAATGCCCAACTCAGACTCTTCACTTACATTATTCATGACTATGTGGGTAAGGAAGCTACTTCTACATTTTGCAGTGGTAGGAAAAAAAAATAAATAAATCCTGTTCTATCCCTGCCCCTCTCTGATATTTATTAAGAGGCAGAAGGATTGGAAGTGAGGGGTGGTTCTTCATTCCTCAAAGATCTGCTGTTTGCTGGAAAAGCTCAGATTCTGCTTAATTAGAAAGCAAAAACTTGAACATAGAGAAACTGTGCCAGAACACTGGTAAACAAAATAATAGAGTGCCTGTCATCTCCAGGAGAAGCAACATTTCCCTAAAGTGTTTTCCCACTAATTCTTCTGCCTTTTTCTCTCCCCCTCCCAGTTTTTCATTTATAGCAGCTACTTTGCAGTCATAGCTGGGATTTTCTTGACCAGAAGCATTTGCATGTTTGTGTCAAGCAAATGCAAAAGGACAACAGCAAGATCTTGTAAAGAGCATCTGAACCATGCTGAAGACAAATCCAGAGAGCAGATTGTAACTGGCTGTATGACACGGCTGTAGGAGTCAGGCAGACAGGCTCACGTGGCCAGGCCCTCGTGGGAGAAGAGCTCCTACTGCAGCACACAAGGAACAGCAGAGCAAGATGAACGTTCTACACAGCCCTGAAAAAATACGCTGAATCATCACAGCACTTCGCTACAACATATGCCAGATAAGAGATCACCATAATGGCACTGTGCCAAGAAGAAAAGATAAGTTGCTTTAGATTGTTATTTAGTTGCCTATAAATAGCTTAAAAGCAGGAGTTTGTATACAAGAACAGAGCAAGCACCTCAGCATCCCACCCTGCACAAAGGCAAAGATCAGAGCTCACCTGCCTTGCTTGTTCTACCTCCTGTATATGGTGTTGTCCAGCTGCTCCATGCACATCCGTTCATGCATGTGGGTGAAGGGTCTACTACCCCCTTTGCACATACCTTCTCCTGTACCAAGGAAGAAGGGATGCATTTGCATCATGATATTCTTTCATACCTAACTACAGGTGATTCAGTGGCAGACCTCTGTCGTCTAATCTAAAAGCCCACATCTGATGTGGGCCTTTTGCACACCATGGTGCAGAAAAGCAGGGTTTGCACAACTCATCTGAGAAGGTTCACTGAAACACTACCAAGCCACAACTGTTGCTAAGCCCACACTTGAAAGGTGCAACCTAAACACTGTATTGAGAGTCCATGCAAGCTGAGCCCAGAAAGGAAAAACTTCAAAGTCAAAATAAAAAGGCAAAGCTCTACTCCTTTCCCTGTACATCCAGTAAAATTAAATTCAGGACTGAGTGTCTTCCTGTTTCAACGTGAAAAGAAAAAGATAAAGGGATTGAGTAGTATGGACCAAGACCAGATAAGTATGTTGTGGAGAAATCTGGCTGATTCTGCACAGGAAAATTCCAGATTAGCACAAATATCCAAGAAGATTTAGAACGGAAACAAAAAAGCTAGCATCATGTGTGCTTTTGAATGCCAAATGAGGAGGTCCACTGATCTTGGCCAAGGATTTGGCAGGGTCAGCAACTCAGAATTTGTCAAGAACCTTCAAGTCCTGTGGCTCATTTAGTCCAGCATAAAGGACAGTTTAGGAGAAAAAAGATACTATAAATGAGTTTGCATAGTGAATGCTTAATTTAATAGAAACCATATCCATATGTTAAAGCTATTTCTGTACTGCTGTTTGCTTCTAGCTTCCAATACCTACTTCTAACTAATAAAAATAGAAAACATTTTGCATTTACAGAATAATATTTTTCATTTAGGCACAAGCTCTCATTTGTGCAGACCTATGTGCTTTTCACACCATTGTCACATACTGCAACGAAATACACTGCCCAGAGGCAGAGCAGAGCTGGCAGGAGAGAAGCAAATTTGTTTCAAGTCACAAGATGAATCGGTGGGATTTGACCAAATGAACCCAGCTAATTTTCTAGGCTTTTTTTTTTTTTACTATTGTACATTGTGTGGATATTCTCTGTTGTAAACTGGCTCTAAGCAGAGCAGCATAACCAATGCAGTTGCAAAAGCAGCAGAGGTACCTCATCTCCACTAAGCAGTACGTATCTTTTATTGCTGCAGAAGAGAAGGCATGATATGCCTGCCTGAAGAAACTGGGACAAAATTCAAGAAAGCAAGTACTATTTTGTGTTACTTTTCCTCATGAGCAGGAATATTCTTTTGAGGAATTTATTGAAAGAACTAGATGCAAGTTCTGGGCTGGAAGCTAGCTCAAATTTGTGTTTAAATGAAAAAGAGGAACTTGGTATTTCCAGCTCCATGGTTTCTAACTGTGTTTGGTACAGAAATTTAACAAATATTTCTCTCTATGGAGCATCTAGTAAAAGGAAAGGAATCAGCAACATGAAACTTTCTGATATTAAAAAAATAATGGCAGTAGTATGCTGCAGGAAAGGAGTTAGAAAACTGGTAGAAATAATCATAAAATTCTTCTGTTCTGGTCAGAGCTCACTGCCTTCCGTGCATATGGAATGCCCTCAAGGAGCAAAGGGACCCACCAGACACAATGTATTTGGTTTGCAGCTGTAGAGAATGTGATCTATGGTAAACAGATAAGATTAAAAAAAAAATCTTACTCTCTCAAATTTCCAAAAGAAAGATTCTAAGGTTGGGAGCTGGGGAAGCATTTGGGGAAGGGTGAGGAGGGGCAGAGCAAGGAATAGGGAAAGAAGAGGGCAGCTCTTAGCAGTGCTAGTGAGGACATGACACATTGGAAGCAGAAACAACAGCAAAAGAAGGGCAACATTTTCCATTACACTGGGTTTTCAGCAGGAAATTGGTACTAACCCAGCAACCAGTTACAGACTTCATCCAAAACAGTAAGATGCACACATCCACCTGTGTGTTCACGGACATGGACACACACTCTTTGGAGATGAGATAATTAGCTTGGCAGGTTATGGGCAAGGCTGGAACCATGGGCTTTCTGGATTTGCAGGAAAAGGAAACTGAACAAATCCACTTCTCCTTGCAGCTTTTACTATTAAGTGGTTATCTTCCTCCCAACATGCCAAAGGATTCCACCTAAATACGAAAAGCCAGAGCTAAGCATAATTGCTCCTCATAGCTACAACCCCATCTAAATGCACCACAAGCTGCCTCTAAAACATTTGTGGTTTGGGGACCAAGTCTTCCAAGAAGATACAATCCAGTGAGCTGATAAGGCCAGTTCTGGCCAACAAGGCAGCAAACAAATTCTATCTTTGTATTCACAGCAGACAGGTATTAAACCAAGCACTGTGTGGTTTATCAAAGACATGCTAGTCAGCAGGCACTGCTTCCAGCAGGCCAGTAGACCTGGCCAGCAGCATCTTCCCCCTGGTTCTTTTCCTTTCTCAGAAGCCATTGGTGAAGAAAGAGAATGAAACATGGACGCAGAGGCAAGCCTGGCTTCTCTGAACACTTGCCTGCCTGCACTACACAATAGAAGAGTGTGAGAAATTTCAATACCTGTGGAAAAAGACCAGGCTCTGTCCAACTCTCAGAGCTGCTCCAGATAGCATGCAGGGCACCTCCTGCCAGTGCCACAGAGTTTGCTCCCACTGTCCCCACACATCCCACCAACTGCAGGGTCAACTCCCTCCTCTGAGGAGCCCTGGAAGAGATAGGGAGTCCAGTCTAAAAAAAAAAACAAACAAAAAAAAAACCACAAAAAAAATAAGTAAAGGAAAGCAAAGCAGCAGCATTTCTCTGAACCAGTGCTGTGTCTTATCTGTGAATTGGAGACCAGAGCTTGTAAAGGTATTTATTAACACAAAAATGCAATCAAGCGATTTCTTTCTTGCCATGTGAGTTCCTATTAATCATTAGCCCCTGCAAGTCTTCAAGCTTTATCTTAAAATTAGAACTCAGCTTGCTGACAAAACCTGTAAAGGAGAAAGCTTCCCCAACAATCCCCATGGACAGGTTCTGCAAGCAATAAGAGCTCTGATTAATTATCACTGTTACTATTTATATTCTGTTAACATTTTATCAAGTTTAGAAAGAACTTTTAGAAAACAGGCAAAGGTACTTCTTTCTACCTCCAACTCTGAAGGCTGGTTTCTGATTTCTGTAAGAAAGTCTTCCTAGGAAGAAACTGCATGTGAATCCAGAGGAAATGCACCACGGACACAGGTAATTCATTACCTTCGGCCACTCACTTGCTCGGCACCTCTGGAAGGGATGCAATATTTATGCTGATGTCATTATCAGTCCAGAGTTTAATCTTTGTATTTTGAAAAGATAACAGATACCAAAGGATTTTAAAGCAGATATAAATAGTTAAGGATTGTAGAGGCTATTTTTTTAATATATATAGATACAATGATTTGTAAGAGTAAGACTGTTAGAGGCAATCATTTGAAATCATGTTTCAAGGTTAGGGTTGGTTTTGATAACCTTCCTCTGAGGTTACAGAAATACTTAACAACATACTGTTTATGCTAAGTTCTAATTAGTATAATGTCACAGTGCAAGCAGAAACACTTGATAAAGTGTCTACAGGAAAATGGAATTCAACAATTTGAAACAAGTATCTTGTAACAGCTCAATGAAACATTAGTCAGTGCTGTGTTTTCATTCTTTTATGGTTTCAGAACATTCTTGTTTCACTTGTTTTCCAGGAACAGGGTGTGGAATAACTGCTGGAGGTGACTTATAAATTAAAATTATGTTCACATTTTAAGGAAAGGACAACATTGAGGCAGGGTGGAATGCAGCTAAAGTGCAACGAGTTTGTACCATGCCAATTCCCTAGGCAACTCTAGATGTTGGCAACATCAGGGGAGCTTGGGGTGCCAACTCTAAGAGCAATTGCATGGAGGGTGGAGCAGAGTGGAGACACTGTGGCCACTCTCTCTGGCAACAATGGGATTCAAAGGTTCTGTGGAACAAATCAGTGTCTGATACCCAGGGCCAACAACCTGTCACCTTTTGACAAAATACTGTCCTTTAGGTGAACTTTGTTTATTATAATCTCATTATAATTCCAAAACATACATCCATCCCAAAAGCTACCTGCCTCCAAAGGTGTGACCACACCTCACTGAGCTTGCACTCTGAGTCTTCTCTGGTCTACACCTTTAAACACGAAGCAAGAGAACTCTGCGCTGATCCCAGTAACAGTCTGTATGACTGGAGCCACTCAAGCTCCACCTGCCAGTCTAAGAGGGGATGGATGTTAGGGAAGATACCATCACAGGGACAACCCCATTCCCCTGGCCTCTGGGACCAGTTAACAGGCTGGGTCTCTCTTCCCCACCACAGGGACACCTTTGGGTAAGATTTGAACACTTGGCTATCCTGAGTAACTCAGGAATCTCTAGAGAGTCATTTTAGTTCCATGCATGTGTAACCCGGCTGTATTAGTCATTGGCACATGCTTTGCAGACAGTGAATTTATCACCAGCAATCTAAAATAATTTGTGCATCTGTTGCTTTAATAAATTTTACTGTTCATCAGTTCGGTCATGAGAGTTCTTGGATGTGACCAAATTCCTAAGTGTAGCCGGGACAGTTCACAGGACACCGCTGGATGGACAGTGGGGCGTTAGTGGATCTGGAATTGTGAGAGTCCAGAGGTATTGGGTGTGACTGGACTATTAATGCCAAATTGGGCATCACTCAATCTCAGCCCAGCCACCCACAGCTCCTCTGATATCTGAGGACAAGCCAGAACGCAGGGGAGTTTATTTTCTGCCAAATTACTTTGCCCCTTAACGCAACAGCTGGCTGCTGGCTTGTATTGTCTGCAACAAGGCTGGTGCCTCTATCTTCCACTCTATCTTCTATCTCAAGCTGCCAATCAACTGAAAAAAAGCCTCCTTGTACATACTGAGAATGAGCTTTCATCTCACAGTTTGCTCCCTCATTTATTCAGAAATGAGACTGTAATGGAACTTTATCCTTCCACTATGAAACATCCACTCAGTTCTAAGTACGTCACTAAGGACAACCTTTGACAGATGACACAAAGGCTGGAGTTTACCACCACCAATGCACCTTGATCCAAGTTGTTCATTTACAAGCTGCTTCTGTGATCACTGGCAGCTTTAGTGAAAGGAACATCAGCTGGAGTAGAGTTAGTTAAAAAGTAAACTTACAAATGAATTTTTGCCAACTGTGAAGAGCATCTTTATAAATTCCTGGTGTGCTCATTTCTTCACTGCCTTTTTTTTTAGGTAGACTATGGATTGCTGGAAGGGAACCACAGGCCACAGCTGGATTTATCCCACACTGATCATCTGTGCAAATGGATTTTTCTCTGCATTGAGGCCATCAGAATCTTTTCTCACTCCTTATCTGACCGGACCAGACAAAAACCTAACAATTGAAGAGGTATGTAACTATTCTCTTAAGTAATAATTCAAATGCTTAAAGCACTAAGTCTTACAGCAATAACTGAAAGATAAAGTGTTCAATAATACCAGGTGTATTTTATCTAGAAACTCACATTTATGGTATTTCTCAAAAAGAGTAAGGACTCACCTCTTTTGCAGAAGGTCAAACATTTAAAGTCCCTACATCCTTAGGACATGGAAACTACTTCGATGGTTGTTTAGGAAATTGATACTTTCAGCAAAATCAGGTCAGCCAGTTCCTCTCCCCACCTGGAAGCCCAGAGGAGGGGAAATACTAAGATTTATTTATACTTATTGTGGAATTGATTACACTGACAGTGACACAGTGATTGCAAATCATAAGAAAACCAAGCAGACTTCCCCTTCTGAGCTGTTAGATTATTACCTACATTACAAGATTGTTTTATGCATTCATTACCCTCTGGAGGTCAGATTCACAAGCAAAACAACTTTTTTTTTTTCCCCACAAGAGCCTGCACTGTAAGTTTCCTTGCTTTGCTCCCCTGTTCAGCACTGGCTGCTTCAGGAGCACACTTCCCAACAAGAGGTGCAATCGCTAACAAGTGGCTGAGTCATGGAGCTAATGGTATAATTAGAAGACAAGCTTGGTACACCCACATACAGCTAACAGGGAGAAGAGTCATTCCTGATGTGCAGTAGCAAATGTTTAGGCAGAATCTGCTAGTAGAGTGTGAACCCAAGGTTTCTTCTGCAAACTGGTGTTTGTAGCTTGGGTTGTTGGGGTTCTTTTCTCCCTTTTTTATTTTTTAACCAGAAAGAGTGATTTTCTCTCTTACATTAGATGCACAAATGCCATGACAGGATGCTGTAATTCTGAGTTCAGCAAGAATCCTTAAGTGTACTCTTTCTGCCAAACTCCCCTCTGGTAAGCTGATTCCGTTAGTTTCAGTCAAACACTTAAAAATTCTAATTAGGCACCAAAGAAGTCACCCAGAAAGATATAGTGAACCTGCTGCTCACCATACAACTCACTCCAGTACCAGTTCAGAAGTAAAAAGACAACCAGCTACTATTGCTGTTTCAGTATTTGAAGCTATTCATCTCTAGCTTAATTTCTTAAGCAGAGAATGGATGGATGAATGGATACCCTAGCAGCTCCAGCAATTACTGGATAAGACCTCCCCAAAAACAGGCAGCCTGCACATCACAAAGAGAACTTTTTCTATGACTGTATCTACAAGGAGGTGATACCTCCACTGCACCTGTGGTCAAGCTGCCTGGGCAAGCACCGAGCTTTAGAGGCCACAGCAAACAGCACCTTCCGATCTGAATGCAGATCAGTTTTGGAAAAAAATAATTTATTTTCATAGCATTTCTGCCTTGAAGGCCAACTGAAACTTAGAGAAATACTGTTCCATCAAAGACTTGCTTACTTCTTGCACATCAAATTTGAAGAAAACAGAGAAGGTGGAGATAGCATAACAGCTACACACTCACTATGTGCAGTTCCAGCTCCCCCATCAGAGGCATATGCATTTTTTTCTAACAAAGCAGTTGACCAAAGGTATACAATGACTCATGTAAAGCTAAATAGGCATTCATTTTCAGAAACTGTGGGGAACAGGATTTGATGATAGACACTTTCCTCTGACACAAATGCTAACTGCTTTGAACAGCTGCACATCAAATTCCACCTTCTTCATTGGCCTTCACTAGAATTATTTGTTAAGCCAATCTAACTGTTTAGGCAGTGCAGCTCAGCACCACTATCACTGCCTCTTAAGGAGTGCATTTACAGTTGCACAATTTAATGCAGTTAAAGTCTGCACAATTCACACAATTCAATGTTTCCTGTCACCACAACTACGTTCCTTCAATACCATCATCAAAAAGCTTCAAAACTAACATTTAAAATGTATTTTTAGAAAGTATTTCCTCTTTTATTCTCTGGTAGGTTACCAACCAAATTTTCCCAGTGTGGACATACTCCCACCTCGCACTCCTTTTCCCAGTCTTCCTGATTACAGACTACCTGCGCTACAAGCCCATCCTCCTCCTCCAGGGCATCAGCTTCATCACCACCTGGCTCCTGCTCCTCCTGGCACACGGAGTGCTGGCCATGCAGCTGGTGGAATTCTTCTACGGGATGGCGACAGCCACCGAGGTCGCCTATTACGCCTACATCTACAGCGTCGTCAGCACCGATCGCTATCAGAGAGTGACGAGCTACTGCAGGAGTAGCACCCTGGCTGCAGCCACCCTTGCCGCCGTGCTGGGGCAGCTGCTGGTTTCCTTAGCACATGTATCCTACTTTCACCTCAACGCCATCACCTTGGCCTCTGTGTCCCTGGCATTTGTGTCTTCCTTTTTCCTTCCAATGCCCCAGAAGAGCATGTTCTTCCACAGGACAGATGTCCCAGGAACTCCGCCAGGACCAGATAAAGTCGTGGCTACGCTCGGCTCCCACAGGCCCTCCAGCTGCCCAGAGGACAAGGCCTCCAGGTCTGCCGGCAGGGAACCCACACCTGAACAGCAGGCAGGTCATGCCCAGCCCCAGAATCATGTGCTCAGAGTGCTGGTGCAGCTGAGCCACGACCTGAGGGATTGCTACAGCTCTAGGAAACTTCTCTACTGGTCCCTCTGGTGGGCCCTGGCTACAGCAGGCTTTAACCAGGTTCTGAACTATATCCAAGTGCTGTGGGACTTCAGAGCCCCCTCTCACAGCTCTGCAGTGTACAATGGAGCTGTTGAAGCAATAGCAACTTTTTTAGGTTAGTAAGAGATCACTAGCAACTACTTCTAGGCCACCTTGTGCTGATGAATTTCTTCAGCAATGTCTTTGGTGGCTTTCTGCTAATTTCCTATAAGGACCAAGGTCAACAGCAACAGCCTCCAACATCTAACACTCAAACAAAAAGGGTGCAAAGAATGCTTCCACTGTACAACTTCATCAGCGAGGTCTTCAAAATAATCTAAGAAAATATATAGATATAAGCTTTTCCTTGTTTAGGGAGCCTTATTTCAAAGTGTTTTAAGAGTTCACAGGTCCACTTAGACCATTAATTTAACCCCAAGCAAGCAGTTCAAAAACCCTGTGCAATGACACCTCACCTGTTCCTCCCTCAAATACACCTTAAGTTAGCTGGCTTAAAAATTAAAAGCCCATATTAACAGATACACTGCTCTAGACGGTGTGCTTAGACAGTGGATTAAAGATCAATTCAGGGTGAGTGTTCCTGAACAAAGACTATCTGACTGCATCTCTGAATGTAACCTGATCAACAAGTTTGCTTCTGGATGTGATATACAAGGAGAGGCTGAGAAACTATAATTGTTTAGCCTTAAGAGAACAAGGGATCTTATTAATGTGCATAAATACTTGGAGGGGAAGAGTAAAGACTCTTCCCAGTGACAGGACAGGAGGCAAGGAGCACAAATGTAAAAAAAGTTCCACTTAAACATACAAGAACATTGCATTGTAAGGATGATTTAACACTGGAACAAGCTGGCTAGAGGTGTGGACTCTCTATTCCTGGGGATTTTCAAAACCTAGACACCATCCTGAGCAACTTGCTCTAGCTGACCCTGCTCTTCCAACCTTAACTGTTCCGATTCTCATTAGTTACTTGGTCCATCCAAATGACATTCCTCTTTGGCCACAGAACAGAAGGCATCTGGATAAAGTGCAACTTGTTCATTTAAATAGCTGTGCAGTACCAACAGAGCCTCATTTTTAACCTGACATTTACACAGCTATGTCACCTTTTTCATGCCAGGAGCTTTATCTCACATTTCTAAACGGAACTCTCAGTTTACGCTGAGTTTATGCCCTGCAATCAGCATGAAAATACATTTTACTTCTCAGACTACTGGCTTGTGTTCCCAAGGGCTTTCTTGCTTTTACACTCTGGCACTTGACACTATTTTGGATGCAGAAAGCACTGGCAGTACTAGGAACCTCTGGTTATAGCAGTGATAGACCAAAGGAACATGTCTATGACTTTTTGAATTCTGATGAAGAGCACATGCAACCAGCAAATGAAGTCCCCATTTTTCACAGTGTGCGAGCCTGCCTGCAAACATCTGGGCTACTGCTACTCTCTGGACTGATAGCTCTCTGCTGTGTAACCTGCCTGGACCAGGCTTCTCTTTGCATTTGAGCTACTAACCTCAGCATAATGTGTTTCAAAGAGCTTTTACAAACCTACAGGAGCCTTGGTGCTAAAGAAGCATTAAAAAAACCCACCACACATAGTTGGATAACCTTCTTACAGCAGTAGATGGTATTTCTCCAGAACTAAGACAGGGAGGAAAGTAAATCTCATCATTATTCCAGAGATTTTTTTTTTTAAATAAATAAAATCAAGGCACTGGAGTTTGCTATACCACATTACACTCAAGTAAGGGCTTTACTATATGTGATGGTCAATAAGGCATTGACAAATGCAGTTCATAAGGTTTTTCATCAGAAACTGAAAAAGATGCTTCCATAAAAAACACAGCACAAAAGACTGCTAGATTTTCATGTCATAAAAATCTTGATATAAAGGAATTGAACTCCATTACACATTTTAGCAGAAAATGCTTGGTGGGATTGTTCTTTTTGTTCACAGTTGTAAACTAATGGAGTAACAATAGACTGTGCAGTGCCTCCAGCCTTAGGCACAAGGCACTTTCTCAGAGTACTTCAACTGTAAATGCTCCTTAAGGAAAAAAAATCCCAAACAGAAGACTCCCACACCACTAATAGAAAATATAAGCCACACCATTATCAAAGCCCACTGTGGCCATGACAGTCTCAAGGCATGATCTATTTACACAGTTATGCAATGGCTCCAGAAGAATGCTAAGTGCTTCAGAATTTAAATTATTATTTTTAAATTTTTAGGTTCAGCAACATCCATGGTAGTTGGATATGTCAAAGTAAACTGGGATCTTTCTGGAGAACTGGCTTTGGGAATTTTCTCTGCAATGGATGCTGGTTCCCTGCTTCTCATGCACTTTACAGACAACATCTGGGCATGCTACGCTGGTTACCTTGCATTTAAAGCATGCTATATGCTCCTTATAACAATAGCAACGTAAGTATAATACACAACTGTTCTAATTAAATGGATTTAAATCAGTAAGCATCACATTTTTAAATTTATTGAAACTTTCCTGAAAGCTTTCCTATAAATAAGATTTGTGAATAGGTCATGACAACAGCAAGTAATTTCTAGCTTATATGAAACTATGCTTAAAATTACATGACCTAACCATTACAATAAGTTAGTTCAAGTCAGAAACTTACCTTATTCTGCATTTAGCTGTTCAATGATCTATGTACAAGTATTATCTAAATGGTCGAATGAACACATGTAAGTCTTTATTTATCAAAAATATCCACTCAAGTAAGAGGTAAGTAGGATGCACTGAAGTGCCTAAGTCAGAAAAATAAGGATTTCTGCCAAAATGAGGCTGTTACAGCTTAATAGCCAAGACTGAAGAGGCTTTATCCAATGAAGAATCCACTGTGCACATTATATTGTTCCCAAACTTTGTCCCATAAGTAAATTGCAAGTGTCCATGTTCTCTACAGTTTAGTTACCCTGTACATTTGTTTTCAGGTTTCAGATTGCTGTCAATCTAAGCATGGAGCGTTATGCTTTGATGTTTGGCTTCAACAACTTTGTTGCACTGGTGATTCAGACAATTTTAACTGTTGCTGTAGTAGATTCAAGAGGTCTAGGACTGGATATCAGCACCCAGGTAAGCTACATTACTCAGATTGCTCTCAGCTCCACTACTCGCCTCCAAAAGAGGGTTCTATACCAAGATTAGCCTTGGGAAGATGCTAGATAATGGGCTAGCTTAGGACAGTTACTCACCTGAAAAAAAAGGCTCATTTAAAGTGAATTGACAAGTAGCTACTACAACCTACTTGTCCTCTAGTCCTTCCAATTTTGCATTTCTGCAATAATTTTGGTATTTTCACAGAGCAGAAGAGAAGGACCACCACCTATTACTCACCTATAGAATAAAAAAGCTTTTTTTTTTATTTAAAGGCCTACTATTCACAAGTTTGTCAAAATACCCTAAGCAGAACCAGGAAGCAAGCTGAAAGACAACCTATGGGTATATACTTTGGCAATTCTAAGTTGTATAGTTTAATTTGATGCATCTTTAAGTTACTGTAATTTTGAAAATCAACTAATTATTTATTGCCCATTATAGTTCTAAATTTGAGTTTCAACTTACATACTGAATGAACTCCAAGTCTCTAGCTTTCATCTTTTCAGAGAAGAGTCAGAAAGTGCCAGATATCTGTCCTCCTCCCTGACTCAGGTGGAGAGAGGAAGCACTTTGTAACAGAGTATTCTTTCCCCCTTCTTTTACAACCACAGACTTCCAAACAGTACAAAGTCAACCAGCCAGACTTCTTGAATCCTTTCAATATGAGATGATTCTGGGGCATGGGTGACAGTGAAGGGAAAGCAGCAGTGGAGGGACAGTTTTTAAAAACTGCTTTTGCTGTTAGGTGACTCTCCCTCCTCCTTCTTCCCCCACCTCTGTTTCCCAGTTTCTCATTTATGGCAGCTACTTTACATTCATAGCTGGAATCTTCCTGATCCGAAGCATATACACCATCATCTCCATCAAATGTAGAAATACCAGTGTGGCTGCTGAAAGCACTGATCATTAACAAGGGAGATGAAAAGGATGGCTGCAAGCAACAGTGCAGAGGCTGCTGCACCATCTGAACATTGTTTCTCCATGAAGAGAAACGATGCTCAGTCAAGCAAGACTGGTCAGTGGTGAAACAGGCTGTTTATAAGCTGACAGCCTAAAGAGCTTTGTCAACAGGATGATGCATTTTGCCAGTTTTCTTCACCAGTAATTCCAATACTGAACAACCCTCAAACTATCTTCTATTTCAACTCAAATTTATCTCACACCAAAACTTCTATTAATGCTCGATCAACACAAGCAAGTACCTACAGATGCCTGAACCTCACAACAGAGGAGCTTACAGAATATACCCTTTGAACGTTCACTTCTGAGTATTTCAATTAAAGGCAATTTATCTATAGTCATATAGATAGACCTTCACATATTCCTAGGGAATCTAAAGAAGCAGTTGCCTCATACCAGCAAGATCTGTTGGAAAGCTTGCCACAGAAACCTTTCAAAAACCTAAGACTTTGTCAACTGGAAGGTGTGACATGCATTTTTAAAGCAAGTTAACAACTAAATAAATAATTTTTTCCCAAAAGACTACTTCTGTATGTTCAAAGATAAGTACTACAATGCTATAGAGCATAGCAATACTGCCACTTCAGTTTAACAAACGGCCAAGTAGTCATTTTGGAATCCACACAGCCAATGCACTCCTCAGAAATCTGAAGTTACAGGACTCTAAGGGAAGCATGTCACTATAGACAAACTCCTACTGATACAGTGCCAGCTTTACTGTGAATTGGTTGAAGAGGTACAAACAAAAGACACTAATGTTCTTCTTGTGTCTGAATTGATAAGCACATGCATTATGCCTGGCAACTGCTGTGACCCACACAAACTTCTGTTTGGAAGCAAAAACCCCTCCTAAACTAGATTATTTTTAAGCCATGGGGAGACACTATTTCTATACATTAGTCTTACTTATATTTAAACTTCAAGTGGTGTGATTTAAGTAAAGCTAATTAGGGCATGTTCTGTGTTCACTACTGTCCATTTTGGAGTCCACTATAACAGACAGCAGCAAATTCCATTGTGTTCCTTTACCAGAATTAACAGATTTGCCAAGTGTCAGAAGTAAATGTTCCCCCAATTCAGCTCACAAGAAAGTAAAAATCATTAATTCTTTCAAAAATATGCTCCTTGAGCTTGTCTTTATGCCCCAGTAAGCTTTCCCTTCAAGAGAGCAGAATACTTGCATAACATTTATAGTTCAGGAATTCCAACTAAATTTGGTCATTTTCAAAATCTCTTACCTCTGCATTTGTTTCAACTTGGTGCTTGGGAGTTTGAAGCCATTAAATAACTGATCTGCAGAAACATCACATCTGCCTTGTAGAACACAGAATGTACCTCTTTCAGCATCTTCTTACACACACAAGAGCTGACATACTAGGAGTAAAAGTTACCAATCTTGCAGGTCTCCCAGTTTCTGTATATGAGGGCTACAGTTATCAAGTGAAGTGTTTTAATGCTCAGGCAGAAGAGGATACTGAAAAACTAATGGACTAGAGCTTTTTGGCAACTATGCTAGTTGAAGGAGCAACTGTGTGAACAACTGCAGAGATTTCCAAGACAAAACATTCATCATAATGGGTGAAGATTCTGTTCAATATAAAGGAGACTCAAAACAATACATCTTCAGCCAGTGTGGAGTTTGACAAAGTTAGTGAACATAAGCTAAACATATGGTTTAATGGTCTAAAACTACATGCCTTGCATACTTTAATCGATTTCAGTATCTCTTGGCTGATCCAAATGAAGCTTATCACTGCACAATTTCAATAGATGCCAATCTCATTAGCCCTTGCCAAAGCTTAATTTACATCAGTTTAGGTGAAGGGAACATAGGATTTTTCCTCCTCCACAACATTGTTTCTCATCTCCTTGATGGTTATTTGGCCCAGTTCCCTGCAATAAGCATCCTTAAGCATTCCACAGGTCCTTCCGAACCCTTGCAGTTCCCCACTCCCTACTGCATGTATGTGTTACTATCCCAAAACAGTTAACATCAACATCAGGGAAGAACTACAGCTATTTATACTATGCTAAAAAGTTGTTGTGAGCAAGGGCATCACTAACATCCTGGAACCCCTCAATTGCTGGGCTTTTGTTCAGGTAATTTCCCAGAGAATCTTGGGCATTAAGCCATACAACATACTCTAGCCAGGAGTCCTCATCAGAAGGAAACAGACTCCAAGTGAGTTTTAACTTTAAGTACACCAACAGGACAAAGCTAGACATTTAAGGGAGGAATGCACAATATTATAAAGCAGTTTGTTGTATAAGCTGCCTGTCCCCTGCTTTGGGATCTCCAAAGCTTAAAAAAAAATAAATGGAAGCTACAGAAATTACTACCAGCCCAGAGGCAGACAAGGGAAGTCAAAAGCACTGGTATAAGAATGGTTTTACAAGCAGTGGTCAAGTCTTTCAGCTTGTCTAGAAATCAATTACAAGTGAAATGTCTTACCTTCAAGACTGTTCACATTTGTCTCAAATGGGCTCAGCATATTTTTTCCCCTCTTTTTTCTTTTCAAAAATCATCCAACAGAATCTGATTTATATATTCCAGTTATCTTGAAAGCTGTAAAAAGTTTATTCTCCAGTTGGTCAGAAACAGGTTTTTAAGCTTGCAGTTTATGTATTAATGAATTATTTACATTATTTGCTTAGTTCCAGTATTACACTTGAACTCAAGCCAAGTTCTGTGTTTAAAACACGATCATCAACTGCTTTGCATTCTAGTATGACTGGAAACATTCCAGTAAATTAAAAAATATTACACAGGAGGTTTTATTAATATATATATAATATATATATATTAAATAATAAGAATACTGTTATATCTGTGGTACCTTGGCCTGCTATTACCCATACTCTTCTGATCACAACTAAGTCTTGTTCAGAGACTGTCATCAGCTACCCATAATTGCACGTCTTTTGCAGCTAACCATTTCTGGAGTAACTACCCTCCCTCAGTGCTTCCAGTGTCCTTCATGACACAGCTATTCTGTCAAAACAATCCAAACTCACTTGACATTTTCCTCTTTGAGAGGTCACTTCACTTGAGCTAGAACAGCAAGCGTAATCACAAAGACACAGAGGAACATACATACCCAAGCGAGGCATGTGAAAATTACAAGTTTAGCTCACCTTTAAGCATATTGCTTTTGATAACTCCTCTGTGTATGAGATCCACAGTATGTACATTTTAACCCAATAAAATGTTACTGCACAGAAATAATGCTACACAATTTTTTTTCTAGTATTTATTTTTTTTTCACCTGCAAACTGTAGCAAAACATGATCAGCTTTATTATGCAGACAGGTATCCCTCTAACATTAGAGATTTAGGCATGTATAAATAGAAGAGCTCTTAGGAAAGGAAAACGTTTTGAGAAATGAACAAACCTTCAATTTAACTTCATGACTTCCAATACCAATGGTTAAAATGATGTAGCTCATTCGTTCCAAGAGATACAACAGCACCTCAAAGTGGCTGATCTATTTCCCAGTAACATTTTTCACATATCGATGTGTTAAAGTTACAAATACTGATATGCACAAATAGCTATTTTCTAAGAAAAATATGTACAGTACTGCAGCATAATGAATGTGGTATCTGCAATAACTTATTAGCCAATTTTAATATACATGATACCGCTACTTTTTACCTGCCAGTTCACAGGTTCAAGGATGTTACCACAGCCCTCTGTTTTGCACGTTATTACCTCGTGGGGGGGGTTGATTTTCTTGGGGTTTGTGTTTTGGTTTGTTGGGTTTATTTTATTTTTTAAAGGTACACAATGCAGGCTTTTATTTTTACTTCTTAAAGACTTCTTTTGTGTTTAAAGCTAATATCAGTGAAACAAGACAACAGTGCAAGAGGCGCAGAGATGTTATGTGACCACATAAGAGTTCTTTTGGGTAAAGTGTCTATAAGGCTATAAGAAAGGATTGGTTGATGAGCTTCCTGTTGGAAATTGTCCTGTTGGTGCACCAGCCTGGGGGAAAAAGAAAGAAAAATAAGACGATTTTTCTTCTATATTGCAAGTCATAAATGCAGAATATACAGAAAAAGGAAACAACCTATTAGGAAATGTTTCTGGTCTGTTAGTCTTCTTTTGGTGATTCCCTGAAGTTATACTACTGTAAGAGCATGGTATATACAAGTACTTGTTTTGAATTGAACAGCCTTACAAATGCAATGGCATCGTAATAATGAATTGCATTTCAAAGATTCACATGCTGCCTTCCCTTATTTGAAGCAAATAAAAATATCTTCATGTCTCTCTAAGTCAAGTGTCCCAGATTATGCCTCTTCCGACGTACAGAAGTTATTCATATCATGCAACAACTCACTTACCATAAAAGGGTTACTAGATACGCCAACAGCTGCAACTTGTCCAAAAGGTGTTACTACAGGCTTTGCCTGTCCAAATGCAGCAAAACCTGCCCCTTGGAAAGATAAGTGAAAAGTGAAAAATATTAATACTAGTAACCAATCTTCAATGTTTTTTGCAGCAGCTCCCACACAAAGTAAGTAGAAACCTGCACTGCACAGTCGGGAAGGCTGATCTTACATTGCTGATCGTGTTTAAGTAAATGTAAAAAAAACCATGGCTGGACATTTTGCATTTGGTTTTTTCTCCAACTGTTTAGAACTAATCAATTTCCAATTTCTATATATGCACTTTTTTCAATGCTATTTTATCATTTAAATTAGGGAGAAAGTACTTTCCAACTTTATCTTGCCCGTGTTCCATGAAGTTAGAAAAAGTGTTATAATCTGTTGCAGACACTCCAAAAATGAAGACAAAACAATCCTTCTTGCAAAAAAACCCTTTAAGCCTGTAAAGCCTTTTAGTATCAAGATTATGGTAAAATTTCAGTTATGTCACTGCACACAGCCAAATCACAAAGTTCAACTACAGAGCCAAAAGAGAGTGTGAGAACCCCTCATCAATATTATCAGGTTCATATAGAAATAAATACAAGTGCATTATTGCTAACTTTCAGACAGATCATTTTCTCTACTTGTCTGATTTAAACAAGAATATCTAAAAGGTATAGACCTACCATTTGGCTGCTGAGCAAAAGCAGTCTGTTGAGGGAAAGCTGCCTGGGCTGGGAACGTAGGCTGCTGGAAGTTGCCACTGTAACTAGTAGGAAGACTGTAGGAGGCAGGAGTTCCAAATCCTGCAGGCATGCTCATGGATGCAGTACCAAATGTTGCTGCTGGTAGGCAAAAAAAATCCATTCAATTATTTGTAAGAAATCACTTTTTTTCATGAGATAAATTACTGTAATGCCATGTTAAGAAAAATCTCCTGCCTCAGTGACCACACAGAAGTTAGTTTCAAGTTTTACAGCCACTGAACTCATTTGTTAGCTTGGATCACCACCAGGTGCAAAACTTTTTGCACTTTAAAACTTAATGAAAGGATTTAAAATTTACTAGGTCCAGCACATTCAGATATGCTTTCTGAAAAGGAAATTATTTTTTTATGTTATCATATGCTTCCCCCAGAGTTTTTGTGTATGCATCAGAAGCAAGCACTTTCAGGCAGCAAAAGCTCCTCTGTTTTTCTCATTCTGAGAAAAGCATGAAAGGATCTTCCTACTTCAAACTGCATTACAGGAAGTTACAAGTAAAAAAAAAAATCATAAGGGATACATGCATCCCCTCTCTCTTTATCCCATCCTTAATGTCACTTTAAAGGAAATTCCCACCATGCACATTATTTGCACACAAAGTTCCTATTGCAAACACTCTTGCTCTTGAGGTTAAACTTATAACAAAAAACCCCAAAATTTTTCATCTGATTCTCTGCTGAACATTTTAAGTAAAGAACACACAGCCCATATGCAAGTCCACATGCCTTCAGCAAATAAACAGGAGCACATCAAGTGCAAAAATGTAATAACAAAACCATTATTCAGTCTTTTGGGAGTTATTCTTGAAAGGAGAAGCGTATAGAACTTTTTTTGGTACAAATACAGACACTAGTCATTTGATTCTAATTAAACATTAGGACAGGACTTGTCTTTTGAAATGTTACAAGTTAGATTTTATGCAAGATAAATTGTTTAAAAATACATAATTAATACAGCTTAATTATCAGTTGATAAATTTACCCTAGAAGTATTCAAAGGTAATACACTATACACACAAACTGTTGACAAAGTATGGGAAAACTAATGCACCAACACTGTTCTCACGTTACAGCTAGGGAAGCTATTCGACAGGAAAACCTGCTGAAACAGCAAACAAAATCAGCAGTGACTTGGGATATCCCAAAAGGCATCAAGCTACTGTTGGTAGAACTTCAAGAGTCACTCAAATTGTTAGCATGGTTAGGAAATCAATAATGGTTTTGTTTCAGTTGCTCAAAAGGTTGGCTATGTATGCTCTTCTCTCCCTTCGCCCAGTTGCCAAATATCCACACCCATTCCAATTTAAAAAACGAAAGTCTTCTGAAATTGTATGTGCAGAGAAGCAGATAGCTATCAATAAGCTTTTACAAGCAAGAACAATTAGCCACAAGAAACTTTTGATACCAAATGTGGCCACCTACCAAAATGAGCCTGAGGAAATATGTGAGAGTGCATTGCTCCCGAGAGGCCTTATGGAAGCCACAAAGAGACCAGACAATGTCAAATCATTTACACACTCTTGAACAGTAATTTCTTATTTTTTTATAAATATAAACATGTATATGTACCAAACAATTAATCCATAGCATGACCAGCAATAGATTAAGCTAAGAAAACCATTAGAAATAAACGCTACAAAACAGATCTCCCATGTAACAAATAGCAAAGTTCATGCAGAAAGAGAGCTTAGCACAAAAGGTCAAGCTACAAGTCTATACCTTACACTGAAAGGGGTAAAATACTATTTTCACTTATGGTCATTATCTCTGTCACCTGGTACATAAAATCAGGATAGCTGCCAAAGAGCTGAACCTTTGCAAGCCACAGAGAGCTGTTTAGAAGATGGAAGGACAGAGCTGCCATAGTCAAACAAATTTATCTGAAGAGGCTACAAGTTCCTAATAATGATCCAGAACAGCACACTTAGGAATGAGATTATAATAAGGAAAAAACTATTTGGGGCATTAAATAAAAACAAGTTTAACTGCATAATACCTCAAAACAGACTGAAAACAAATCATTTTAGCAGAGGATATGAATTTATCAATTTATTCTTAACTCAGCCCAACGAGTTTAATTCAACCTACCTAAAACTTTGAGCAAAGCACAACTCAGTGATAAAATGCATACAACAGCAGATTTAAATCTGTAGAAGTCCAGTTAATAGATAAAAGTGACAAAGTCCAGCAGTGACTTTGGAGAAGAAAATTAGCATAATATATCAATCATTTAAATCTAAGATCAGCATTTAAGAAAAGTACAAGCTTACATTAAAAAAGTGATTAGGTTTTTGTCCATGCAATAATGATTCTACAGAATCCTCTCCCAGAAAATTACCATAATTAAGGAGTATAAAAGTTATATTTTAGCATATGCTTTACTGTTAGAAAAGAGAAAAATAAAGCACACCACCAGTGTACTGAGTAAGTGGACTGGTGAGGAGCTAGCAGCCCAAAAGCCTTGTCTTTCCTGCTTCTAGCCCCAACTCTTTGGATGTAAGGGCTTTCAGGACTTCATTTGAAATAAAGAAACTAATAAAAGTAAGTGTACCTACCAGCCTAGCAGCAGGGTTTTCAAGATCCCTGATTTCAGGGCAACCTGCTATGAAGCATGCTTCAAAGCCAAGGTCTTGGAAGGTACCCAATTGGTAATACACAGACTACAAAGAGCTTAAATAATATCAGAATACCTTAAACAAATAATTTTGACATTTTGCATGACCATCATTTGAAATCCTACAATTGGGCCAGCAACAAAAAAATAACATTCTCACCCCAATAAAAAACAAACTGTTGAAGTTGATTTCTGCAGCCTGTTCATAAATATTGCACCCTACATTGAACACATACATAACACAAATAGACTAGAGACAAATAATACAGAAAAGTCTTTAAGGAACAAATTACACATCTATGAAAAAAAGAATCAATGCAAGTCTTGAAAGAAAGTTTCTCAAACAGTGTTTTTTTCCTAACCTGTTGCTCCTCGGCTATTGGTCTGGAATGGATTTGTTGAAGGTGCCACTGGGGCAACAGGGGCAGCTACAAATGGATTTGTGGAAGGTGTTGCTGAAAGATCAAAAACATTTTATTTAATAAACTCTTTTAAAAATAGCTAGACTGACTCCCATTAAGTTTATACAGCTTTTCTAGAGATGCAAAAATATTTAAAATTACATGAAAAATTAGCAATTTATAATAATAAGCTCAATTTGCAATGCATCACAAGAGTATTTTTTTGGCATCCTTTAGTAACTTCGCTATCACTAAAGTCAAAGTATAGCACTATCAACTAGAAATGAGTAAGATGTCTGCTTACAGTCCACAAAAGGTGTTAGTAACACTTATATACCTCCAAATGGAGCAGGCACGCTCGACGATGCAGGCTGTGTCTGTGCAGTAGCAGCCACCGGTACTGTTCCAAAAGCATTGCTGAAAATAATTCATACATTCAGGCAAGTCAGAATTGCTTGTTTAACAATTCAATACAACTTACAGTTATTGCTGGCATGTAAAAGAACAGAAAAAGAATGTTTACATGCAGTTTGCAAACTGCAATATAATTCACTGATGCCAGGAACTGAGCCCCTGATGCCAGGGGAAGAGACTATAACTAGTGCTGAGCAATGAAACATCAACTCCACCAACAGCAGGAGAAAGAATCCTGAGAAGAGGCCATCAGCATAAAGGTTGCAAAGCAGAAGCTTTGGGGGCACTTGCAGTACCAGGCAGAGCTGTTACAGGCACTTGGTATTTACTGTAACGATCTAAAAAAATGTGGTTGGCAACATTTACATTATAAATGTCTGATTTCTTTTTTGCCAGGGATGATGCTATGGTTTTCAGTATGCATGCAAATATTCTGTACAGGAAAGGTGCAGAGATAATTCTGCTGACAGAAAGTATTCTTAATTTTATCTTGTAATATCTTATCAGTACTGCTATTACTTAAAACAAAGGATGCAGTTTCAGTAGTACGTCTAAACTCATTTAACATTTCCTCATTTAGCTAAGAAATAAAACCAGATTTGAGAAACAACTCTGAACAACTTCCCTGCATACTGCTGAAGTGAAAGTAGAAAGGCAGCTACTTCTAGCAAAGTACCTGCTGACGTTACTGGTCGAAGTGTATGCGTTACTGGAGGTTGCTGTGGAGCTGAACACACTGTCCAGCTCTGCGAGAGCCGCGTACTTGTCTGAAGATGCACTTGACTGATTTGGGGCTGACAATGCGGGACCTGCTGACGCTGACACTACTGCACTGAAGCCACTTCCTTGCTCACTACCACCTAGAAAGAAAGAAACCAGATTAAAAAGATGAAGATGGTTTCACTTTCTGCAACAACAACATTGAGAACTAAAAGAAAAGTTGATGGGCAGATCAGATTTTAGATTTAAAAACTAAATATGCACCAGGGCACATAGTAAAAAAAAAAGTTTTATAATCGTTAGCTGTTAGCCAAGTGTCATGCTTCTATAGATATTCTACAGCTCCAAAGAGCCACTGGTTTCCCTGGAAAATGATGACTCAATACTACAGTCATCTTCAACCAGAAAATTTAACAGAATACATGCCCTCTAATAATCCATTTCAGAACAAAGCTCTACATTACAAAGCAACACCAGTTTTTATACATGATTTGAGAAGTTACGGAACAACTACTTTTCTCTCCTTAACTTAAAATCATCTATATCCAAGTATCATTGCTACTAGTTTATAAAAAACTAAAGCCAAATCTTCATGTGGCAGAAAGGTAAGAAATCTACTCTGGCAGTTCCCTCCAACAATTGAAACTCTCCATCCAAGAGCCTTCACTATAGGTGTTAGTGCAAATATAAAACATTTTTATGTTTTCATCAATGCAGTAATAATGATTTAGACAATTCCTCATTCATCTTGATAGCAAGTAGCTTCCTAAAAAGCAGTTTTCTGACAACATCCTTTTGGATTGATGTTAGTCTTAGAAATTATATCTTGCACATTAGGGCACATGGACGTGGAATTCTACTGGTAACTTAAAGAAAGGACATTTTGAAATACGGTTACTATTTTGACAAGCACAGCCATCCTTGTGGAAGTATACACATGTAGAATAAGCACAAAGAATAAGGTTTAGTACCTTGCCCTGCACTGAAGATATTATCTAAATTAGCAAGAGCTGCATATTTGTCAGCAGGCTGGAGATTCGGTTTATTCACTGCAGCTTTACTGGCTGCTGTTGCTGTTGGGTTGCTCTGAGAAGCATTGAAGGCTCCAAAATCAGCACTGGAGGATTTAGGGAAGTTATCAAAGTGAGCAAAGTTAGCATTCACTGATCCAGCACTTCCACCTGTAACAAATTAAGTTAAACATGATCAACCCTCCAAAGCTAGAGAAAGTCTCTCCAGCTGCAACTGATGGCACAATAATCCCACCTCTTTTAGTTAGGTGAGGCAATATGTTCCCCCACCCCATCCCACATGCTTAAGACGTGGAATTTTTTTATATTTGCAGATCATGGACCAAAGAAACTCCAAACTTCAACAGATTAAATCAGTCATAATTTAATCTTGAAAAACTATATGCCATTGATTAGCCATTACTTCAACAGATTAAATCAGTCATAATTTAATCTTGAAAAACTATATGCCATTTATTAGCCGTTAAAGTAATTTCAACAATAATATTTTGCTAGGAAAATAAGTATGTCTGAATCTTTAATATTCAAAACACAGAAGCTTCATTTTCTAATAAAGAGCAGCTATGTGCATTTACTCAATGGTATGATGTTTAACCATTTCAGATGTCAGTCACTGTTCTAAGCAAAAAAAAAAGTCCAAAGTCCAAAAGTAGCATGATTTCATGCCATAGTTTGGTCCTCTGGTTTTGGGTTTTTAGACTACAACCAATCAGGAAAGAGGTGAGAGGGAAGACACAACACAGTTCTTTTCATACCAAGACTCCACTGATGTCATAGATACATACATCAATTTTGGAAATCTGACTTAGGTCCAGAAAACTGAATTTCAGTTCAAATATGAAACCATGAGCTTCCACCTCTTCAGTGTCCAGACAATTTAATCTAGGCAGGTCATGTACTTAAACTTCAAGGAGTTGTTCCTTTAAATATGTCACATTTTACTACAGTTGACTGAGGATTCCACTTACACTACAGAACACACAACTTTCTACTGGCACAATCAATTAGTAAAAACACATGGAACGGTAGGAATGAAAGTGCTATACTACAATGGCATAAAATGAGGCAAGCTGAGTTCTCCACTGCGTGGAACTTACTGTGTACAGCCTGGAGAGGAAAAGCTGAAGTAAATTCACCAAAACTGCAGCTAGATGAAAGCGTTCTGAACGCTGGACAGCCAGAAATTGTGTGTGGGTTAAAGTTAACATAAGAAGGGAGAAAGAAAATTTGAAAAAAAGTTTAAAACGACACCACACTCAAAAGAAAAAAAAAAAAGGAAAAGAAAGTCAGTCAGCCAAAGATCTAGACAAACAGTAAGTGTAAGCTCAAGCAGAAGTTCTAAAGCATGATCAAATTAAAGGAAAGCAAAACAAATCTTAGCAATAGACTCTACACATGAAGTCAAACATACTGAAGTCTGTGCATATGTTATTCATATGCATAGACACTTTTTCGGTACTGTGATGTGCTTTTGGGTCTGCTGGAACACTTATTTTACAAGAGTCAATTCAAGATTTATCAAAAGCAGAATGATTTACTCTTTTCACAGTTATTTCAGGTGTAGAGCTAACAAACACATAGTGCCATAAATCAGACTTCTGAGTAGCATCAGGGAAAAAAAATGGAAATAAACACCAAACAAGGAATTCATTTTGAGTTTCCCCAGAGCTTCAGATGGCTTGGTTGCATTAAAGCAGGCAGATGCAAGAAATAAACTCAAGTTCCTTCCAACACAAAGGCAAGGATTATTTCAATTAAGTACTAATCAAAAGTGCTAGGAGTTCTACCTGTATTTTGGGGCTGAAATGACTGTCTTGCTGTGGGGAAACCTCCAAAATTACTCGAGCCACTAGACTGTCCAAATGCATCAAAGTTTGCAAAACCTGCATTTGCAGAGTTCTGCGCTGTAAATTGCAAAGGAACAAAACATGTTAATGGGTATGGGAAATAAACACAAAAACAGATGTATTAACTGAATTCATGGTCATGACAGCCTCCAAGGATTATGTCCTACCTTAATTCTTTTTATATGAAAAAATTATACATTATATGCTACAATTGAAATGATCTTGGAACAAGCTTTCACAAATCACCTTCACAGAGCTATACCAGTCAAGGCTACTTCTCTCCTTCTCACACATGCTCCTACTCACTACTGCATGACCTGATGAAGCTTAACCCTAGAGTGTCTGCAGTGGTGGCTGGTCAGGGAAAACCAACCAAGAACTACAGAATACCAGATGTATACCTGTAAAACCCAAACCAGGTATCATTCTAGCTGCTAGTTTCCAAAACAAGATTTGTAGACTAACTGAACATTTCTTTGGGAATATAAATTAGAAGGCATTCTTCTAACATGCTTGTATACAAAGCCCTTCTTCCTTGGGTGAATTTAGTTTGGCACCACTTGAGTAGTTTTGGCTAGGTTATTATATTAATTTCATGGGAAAATTCAGTTTTAAAAAACTAAATCAGAGTACAGAAATACGGAAAATCAATACCAATGTCAAGAAGATAGCATTCCTAGAGAGTATCCACAAAATAAAATCCAAGGAAATTTCAAATAGAATTTCAGTTTTCGCCTTCCCTTCATGCCATACTATAGGAGAAAATAAAAGTTAACACCCATCT
Source organism: Hemiprocne comata (assembly GCA_020745705.1). Lineage (NCBI taxonomy): Eukaryota > Metazoa > Chordata > Aves > Apodiformes > Apodidae > Hemiprocne > Hemiprocne comata. The sequence continues at coordinate 10,412,358 of CM036594.1, read as the reverse complement.
AATTTCAAACAGGTGGACATTCAAGCATCTATAGATTCAACAGGAATTGTGTATCTAACTGATAAACTCCACAGAAAATCTTAAATACAAGTAAGGAAAAAAACTGGCTTTAATCAAATACAAATCAAACCCCTATATATAGGTAACTTGACTTACTATCTAAAGAAAGCCCACAAAACACCTTCTAGAATAACAGATGGCAATACATTACATTTTTGGGTTAGGATTTGTTTATTCTGGAGGAATTTTGCGATTAAGTATTCACAAAATAAATTATGCTGACTGTTAAAGTACTGTTACTTAATAGCCAGATATTGCTAATAAAAAGTTGCGTTTTTTCACTTGATTTCTATTCAAAGAGCATCTGTACTACAGATTATAAACAGAAAGGAATTTTTTATACAAACAACTATTCCACAATGCCAATATAAATGAAGGTGTAAGTATTTCCCTTCACAGGGGATACTGGGAGGCTTGACTCAATACCACTTTTTATTAGAAGAGTGCATGCACATTAGATTTACATGGCAGTTTTGGCAGCAGGGCCTGCAGGGATGGGCCCTGTGAGAAGAGATCAGAAGTTGCCCCCACTTCTCACAACCAGTTTCAGCTGGCTCCAAAATGGACCTGCCACTGCCCAAAGCTGAGCCCATTGGCAATGCTGGTGGCACCCCTGTGAAACCATTGTGCAGCAGCTGTGAGGAGTGAGAAAAATGTGAGAAACAACTTTGCAGACACCAAGGTCAGTGAAGAGGGAGGGAGAGGAAGTGCTCAAGGCACTCCAGCAGAGTCTCCACTGCAGCCCACAGAAAAGACCATGATGAAGAAGGTTGCCCCCCTAGAGCCCGTGTAGGACCATGGTGGAACAGATATCCACATTGCAGCCTGTGGAGGACCTCACACCAAAGCAGGCAGAGATGGCCTGAAGGAAGCTGGAACCCGGGGAAAGCCTATGCAGGCTCCTGGCAGGAGCTGTGGCTAATGGAGAGGAGCCCACACAGGAGCAGGTTTTCTGGCAGGAGCTATGACCCTGTGGGGGACCCACACAGGAGCAGTCCATGTCGCAAGGACTGTACCCCACGGAAAGTGCCCATGCTGGAGCAGTTCTTGAAGAACTGTATTCCATAGGAAGGGCCCACGTTGAAGTTTGTGAAGGACTGTATCACTTCTATCTGCAGGGGAGGTACCCTGCAGATGGAGCAGGGGAACAGCATGAGGAAGAAGAAATGGCAGAGGTGAAGTGTGATGAACTGAAACCCTCATTCCCCATCCCCCTCAGGGAGAGGTGGTGGAAGAGACAAAAGTGAAATTGAGCCTGGAAAGAAGGGGTGAAGGTAGTTTTAGTTTTATTTTTCACTATCCTATTCTATTATTAATGGACAATAAATTAGGTTAGCCTTCCCCAAGTCAAGTCTGGTTTGCCCATGACTGTAACTAGCAAGTGATGTTCCTGTTCTTATCTTGGCTTACAAGCTTTTTAATCATATTTTCTCCCTTCATCCTGATGATGAGGGGAAGCAAGAGGGCAGCTTGGTGGGAGCCTTGTGGCCACCCAAGGTCAACCCATCACAGCATGAGAGTCAACAAGAAAAAAATTAAAAAATAAATTAGAAAGCAAGGCCTTGGGAAGCTCTGCCCTAAAAGTTTCACCTTTAGAGTGTGCAAGGAGAAAAAGTAGATGCAAAAAGGAAAAATAGTTTATATTATTCTACCATCTGTATAGGTTCATAGGATAGGATCACAGAATCATCAAGGTTGGAAAAAAACTAAGATCATCAAGTCCAACCATCAACCTAACATTACCATGCCAACTAAACCATGTCACAAAGTGTCACATCTACACAATTTTTTAACACCTCCAGGGATGGCAACTCCACCACTTCCCTGGGCAGCCTGTTCCAATGTTTGGCCACTCTTTCAACAAATAATTTTTTCATAATATCCAATCTAAACCTCCCCTGGCACAACTTTAGGCCATTTCTTCTCTTTCTATCATTGGTTATTTGGAAGAAGACACTAACACCCACCTCACTACCACCTCCTTTCAGGTAGTTGTAGGTTCAAAACTGGGCCCATGCTGAAACAGTAAAGGCTCTTCTGCAGAGTATTCAGATGTTTATCTTACTTTACGTGGTTAAGTTTAAATCCATGTAAAAGTGGCACAAAGGTAAAGACCAGGTAAGACTTGTACTTTCCTGTACATGAACAATAGTTAGATCATGTTTTTAAGGATGGACTGGCAATTCCAAAATTCAGTTCTCCAAGCAGAAACCCAAGAACAACCCTAAATTAAGGAATTGCAGTGGATTGCAGATTGGCACAGATTTAAAACTGCTGTTGTGACCACAGATCAGTGAGGCAGCACAAAATCTAGCTTGCTAAAACTCCCTCAAGTAGGACAGCACCAATCACGGCAATGCAAGCTGGCCCTACAGTCTTTGCATTGTTTCTTCTGTGAGGTTTGCACTACCTAGTGTGGGATTAAGGCATGAAACATTGCAAAAACAAAAAAACACCACCTAAAATACACTCCACATATATTCAATTACAAAACAGAAAATAAATCTCTGTAAGACAGTAACTATGTTGCACTATGTTATTTCTTCTGAGTAAAGCCTCTTCTCCCTTGTTATCCATGATCAAGTTGTACTGTGTCACTACATATTTTTAGGATTTTTTGTGCAGGTCTTCTATTCCATTAGTTTATAGGAAGTCTACATGCCAAAAAAATTATTTTTCGTCATTATTACCAATCTGTAAACTACAGACAGCGAACTGTTATCTACCATCATCTTTAAAATCTCATTTGCATGTTACAAAACTTTGTAAATTAAATACAGCCAGTAAAAATACTGTCAGTATGTTCCTCTTCACCATACAACTATATCCTGAGCCAGCTTAGTACATGAGAAAACCAAGAAAAAAGGATTACATTTCTGTCTTTTAGAAACTGATTTACCAGCCCTGAAACTGTTCTGGGTTCTAAAACTTATGGAAAGGAGTTATGGGAATGACCACAATGGTTAATTACAGGATCAGAAAATTAGTCAGTACAGCTGAGTATTCCTCTCAATTTTGATTTTCAGCACTTGTATGTTTCAAACAAATTAAAAGACTCTTTCATAAGATCATAGTTATTCTGGAGTGTTCATATTGTTTTTTATCCTTTTAAAAGTTACTCAGCAGAGATGCGGTGGAGTTTTACATAGATTTGGAGCACAGTACTGAAATACTGCTTTTGTGCAGTTTTATCTCCTAAAACCCACAAAGAGCAATTAAGTGTATATAAACATAAAATCATTCAGCACCAAGTTTAGAAAGAATAAGTTCCTGGAAAGAAATATCTGCAGCCTCTTCAGTAGCGCCATACAACACCGGCCAGTCAGCAAAAGTTCTCCTAGTCAAACATATCTCCAGAGAGATGATGAACATTAAATCTTATGTTAAGGATTTTACAAAATACACTGCAACAACAATTCTTATTCTGTGTTACTGAATTCAGCCAATTACTTCCCCGTTTGTTTTTTTTTCAAACTTTGATAAATCCTTGATATTTTGCTCAGTTCCTTGACTTTTAAGTCTTCTCCATCATGCTTCCTCTCACTTATTAGAAATTTCAGGTCTGATTTTCAAGATTCTCTCCTATTCTTGTTGGCTAAGCAGCATCGCTGTTTCTCTCAGAAAAACTAGATGAAAAGCCCATTCAGACAAGGCAGGCAAAGGTACTTTCCCACAATTACAATGCAAGTTAGTAACAGCATACTTCAGTGACCACAGAATCAACTTTTTCTTTAGGATAGACTTCTATGGCACAAGATCTTTGGCTGAAATAAACCCTGAGGGCTCAATATATTTTACTGAAGTCATTCTTTAAGAATTCAAGGCCTAACCCCATCTTCAGTCAATACATATGCTCAAAGCTTACTTATTCTTTCAGAAACTGCAGAACACTACCCACATGGATAGTATTCAGTTTTCAAATAGACACACACACAAAAGAGGAGGTCATTCTTTAAACTGAGGAAGCCTTTGTTTTTCTCTTAAATCGGCAGTTATTTTCAATGCTTTTGAACTCCCTTAAAGTCTCTATATCTGCTTTCTTTCTATGAATGCTCTTACCACTATTTTTCAGAACGAAAATTGAAGGTCTAATAGCAGCTTCTCCCTACATTCTGTTACTCATCCTCTTCACTCTCCCCCAAAGAATCTGACATTTAGTAGTAGGCAGCAACAGTCTAATGATACACATCATAGAAAAGAGCTTTAGCAACTCCCACTTCAAGCAGCAGGATTATCAGCCTTTATTTTATGTCTTCAATGTTTCTTTATGAAGGTCTAAAGGAAATCTTGAGCAACGTCACATTCAAGGCACAGAAATTACATACACTTCATGAAGAAGTTTAGACTAAGGTAATAAAAAATAAAAACATTTGAAAGGGATACACTGCTCAGAATACTTACCTGTATGACTGTTGAAGTGTGCAAAATTAGCAAAATTTGCTGTAGCAGTTGACTGAGGAGGAGCAGCAGCAAAGATATCTGAGCCAAGGTCACTGAGGAGGTCAAATTGTTTCTTTTCTTGTTGCTGCTGTCCTTGAGATCGAACTACAACAGGAGACTACAAACAACATTTCCATTAGCTAATAAAATCCCGTATTTTACCAAACTGACTTTTGCAAAATACTAGAAGCATACACAAAGCATATTTTTTTAACAACCCATTTAGTCCTGAAGTTTAAGATGCTGCATACAGCACAGACCCTCCTCCTACAGTATGAGGAAGACTATTTAGGTTACTATGGTGGCTTATTTAAAGGAACTCTGCAGCAGATTACCATAGTATAAGAAGGCCTAGAAGAACAAAGCAGCAGCATATAAGCAACTTGAAAAATACGTATTTAAAACTGCAAATACTGTACAAATACAAGTAATAAAACGTAACTATTTTCCAACTTGTAAAATTATAATCACTGCATTCTCCAAAGTATTTGGAATTCAGTTTACGGAAAGAAAACTTGAAGAATTACATAGCAAGGCTGCCAGCTGCAAATTTCTACTGTTTGAGTCTTAAGAGGTCCATTCAAGAGTTATCTCTAGCCTAAAGCTAAAACAGTTCTTCAAAACAACTGCCTTCAGTACATAGTGTTGTTTGGCTTTACATAACAGCATATAGACTCTCCCTGAGAGCCACTTGGTAAGACAGTTACCAATAGAAAGCAATAATGAACGTGTCTTTCATCCATATAACTAATCTCATGGTTAGTAGTATCAGCCATTTCATTGTTTTCAAATAAAAAACCAAACACAAAAATACATCCCATTAGATTCAAACTTTAGGAGACATTTATGCAAAAGACAATTATAATTAAACTTGTTAATTACACTGGAAATTTCTGCTAACTGAAAATAACCATTTAAAAGCAAAATCAATTTGGTCAATACAAACAAGCTTAATTTAGAACGTGATCTGCAAAAACCTGAATACTTCAGCAAAATACATGAAGTTGTCTTCAGTGATCATATTATTAGGCAACAGTTGCTATTGCAAGAATTCTTGTGCCACTCAAAGCACTGCTGAACAGTTCTGTGCCCTTCAGCTCTGCCATTACTCACTTGACTAGGTGTGCCCTTGTTTAAGTGCAGTGCAGGTGCAGCTTCTCCCAAGAGAGATTTGAGTGGCTTCACCTCAGGTGTGCTGCTTGTACTACTAGCAGAAGACCCCGATATGGATGCATGGACTGATGCCACCACCTTTGCTTGTTCTGGTGGAACATACCTAATTCAAAAAGAGCAATGTTTTTTACAAGTTCAACATGAAAAGTTCTGCTCAACATTCATCATGTCAAATGCAAGAACTGGTAGATCTCAGATTTGCTGTTCTAACCACTGACTCTGCAATAAATTCTATCAGTAGTTTGCAAAATAACAATTATTTTAATGTGCCCTTTTTTTTTTTAAGACTACAATTCCAGGTCATCAATAGTTTATAGCACTTATTTAAACCACGTCTCTTCCACCTCCAACAAAAGCATGCAGAACCCTTATTTACACTATTGTTGACATCACCTTAAGCCATTTCTGTTCCATCAATACAAACTACACATTGAGAAACTTCTTTCAACTGCTATCTTCTCTGCTTCCTGTTTTGAATAAAGTTCAGAAACTGTTTCACTTCAGAGCTCTGCAATCTAGTCCAAGGAACACACAAGAAGCAAAGCACACTACAGAATATGAGGATAACAGTCCCTCTTCACTTCTTGTCATAGAGGCAATCTTTATAATTATGAAGCTGTCTTACCATCTTTTCTTTTCATATTTTTCCTGTAGAAATTCCTTTACTTTCTGTGGATCCCTGAAGTCTGGAATTGCTGATGATCTATCATCAAATAGGCCTAGCCAAATCTGTTTGCACACCTTTTAAAAAAAAGACAACAGATTAATCAGAGAAAATATGTTAATTCAAAATCTCTTTAAGTTTACTATTGTTAATACATCCAACCATTAAAAAGCGTGTCTGCACACTTTCTTCCAGACTGAGCTGCTTTAACAACTGATCGGTGCACCATGTACTGGTTTAAATGCTTCAAATTAAAAGACCATCTGTCACAGCAGAGCAAGCAAATCCTCACATCCAACATCACCATAAAATACTGCTTTTACAACATATTTGTAGTATGTACTCACGAAGGGGCAAAGGACCCAATTTCTACTTCTGATCTTAAAGAGTCTTCTCCTTCTGATCTTGAAGGGCCTTATCCTTCATCTAATTCCCCACATTCCCTACCTGTACTTCAGGATTTAAACTGTTTCAACAGATTCCACATGCCACAAGCCACAGATGGTACCTTTTAAAGGATTTAAGGTTTAGTATTTATACTTACAATTACTATTTTAGTATAGGAACTTTTTTAAAACAGCCCTTCTACAATGATGCAGTTTCTATGATATCATATACATTTAATTTGAGTGAGGGTATGAGAGAAAGGGGAAAGCATTATTGCTCTGTTTTAATTTTCTAATTGTAGTTGTGAGTGAGCTGCAGTTGAACCAACTGCAAAATTCTCAGTACATTCAGCTTCAATTCCTGACCAAACAAGAGGAAAAGCGACTGTTCTCAAAACTAAACAAGACACAGGAGTTGTCCCATTTATGTTTTCTTTAAGCACTTAAGACTACACTGCAAGTAACCCGAGTGTGCACACTAACAGTATACCAAACATTAGCTACCCTCTAAAAACAGACTCTACTGCTTTCGAACAGGTTTCTTTCACTGGAGGCAAAAAAGCTTTGTTTTTATGATGCACACCCTCCTACAAATGTTGCCCTCTATTCCTGCAATACTGTCAGGTTTTCAACATTGTCCCCCATGACCTTCAGAGGAAGCACATGCTCTAACAAGCAAGAGCTTCACAAAATGATTGCCCCAGAAGTTGGTAAATGAAGGTAGAAGCTGCGATACTTCCACTACTTCGTCTTCCCCCAGAGAGGCACTAACTTACTGGGGTTCTACTTCTTCTTTACCTGGACAGCTAACTTTAAAATTGTAGCTACTTAGCACCTTTGGGAGGGCTAAGTATCAAATGTGATAAATCTTACGGTCAATTTCAAAGACTGCTCAGGATGAGAGAGATTAGACAGACAGCCTAAGTACGTATTTCATCCTTGATGTCTTGATTTTATCTAGCCTGCTTGCATGTCCAACACTCCCACAGTCCTTACTGTCACCTACTGGATACAGAAACAACATAAACAGAAAACAGATCAAAATATAGCTCTACATTAGTGATCTACATACTTATCTAAAAATAAGATCAGTAGTTCCTATTTGAAATAAACTCAGCTATTCAACATTAATTTAGCAACTGTACTCCACAAAAGGGTTAAGTTCAATGCACTGGTATGAGTTTGCAAATTTGAAGACGTCATTTGCAGTAGGGTAGTAGATGAAACAAAACTGAAGGTACTACATTTTGCTGACAAATTTGTAAAGTCAGAACATTTAGGAGAAGTTTTAAACATCTGCAGTGGATAGTCTGGTGTGGGCCAGCAGCAGTATTTCTCAACTTAGATTTGTGAGTATAACCACACCAACTAGTGCTAGGAGGAAGAGAAGTCCCCTTTATAGCAATCACAGAGTACCTGGCAGCAGGAGTTGGTGATGTCCAAACCTATATGGTCCCATTCCACCCTGCCCCCAACCTGCCCAACTCCAGTGTTCCAGATCAGGAAACACTGAAGAAAATAAAAAGTGGTGCTGAATTTAAGACAAGCAGAAAGACAAATGTTAGAAACAGCCCCTACTTGATCCTGCACCTACCAGAATAACACTCAGAGCTGCACCCTGATGATCAGTTTGCATCCAGCTTAAGATGTGCTAGTGAATGCAAGAACTCCTCTTACCCACACATATCAGACCATTAAATTACTCCTCCTTCTCCTACCACCCCAAACAAGTCAGATCAAAGAAGCTCATCACAATTACCCTATCACTAGGACCACTGAAATCTATATTGATATCAACCTCAAAGCACAGTCAAACCACAATCCAGTTTTTCACCCTTCTCCCTCCCAGTTTTCTGCTTCATTTTCACCCTGAAATGCCTAAGCGTTCAGAGGGAGGGGGGGAAAACCCACAACAAAAAAACCCAAAAATCAAAAACACAAATCCCCCCAAACCGACCGACTCCTTCTCAAATAGACTCAAGCCTTCCTGACAGGTGATTTCTAGGGGAAATGACAAAACTAAGTCCTGAGTGACTTTAGATCATCTACCAGCAATGCAGCTACAGTAGAAAACAGTTCTGTGAATATGCAAACTGGCATGAAGGAGGACTGTGCTGTCCAAACAGTCAGTTGTAAATGGTGCAAGCTTCTGAAAAGTGTCAAATCTTGCACTGCACTGCAATTTTGCAAACCTTCAGAAAGCAGGCTTCTAAAAGCAGTAAAAACTGAACTATGCCTCAAGTCACTATTATTACTTAATTAAACCTGCCAGGCATGCTTTATGGGTTCTCTGTTACTGGTAGCAGACAATATTACTCATGGGCAACACACAACCACCAAGCAAAAGAACCTAGGTGTAGTCCACGTGCTTGAGCAAGAAGTTCTCATTTTAACAGTTTGACAGCAGTAGCTACACAAACACAGGTGAAAAACATTTACTTCATCACATCAGTGATGCAAATTAAATTTCACATAAGTTTCTTTAGGTAAAGAGTTCTCAGAGAAAGTACAATTTCTTCTGAGTCTTAAATACAGACAATTTTTAGAAAGCCAAATGTTAAAGATTTAATATCACACAAGAAAATATTAAAAGGCAGAGTTTTCTCTATGATTGTATGAAGTACCACACAATGCTTTGAACACCAGTGGCCGTTTCAAGCAAGCATTCAAAACACAATAAAGGCCCCATTGTCTTTCCTTGTTGGCTGGTGACCTGTATGCTCTTTCTAGCTATACTTTTGTTACTATCATCTGACTTGATGGGGACCCACAATACTGCATTGATTATGCTTCAAGCACGCCATAATACACTATTTTCAGCTATTTACAAAACAGGTAACAGCCATGTGCTGTACAATACCATAGGATGAAATCAAAATTGCAAATTAAAATGTCGAAATACTGTTGTCAAAGGCAGAACTCACATTGTGATCCAAGTGTTTTTTGAAACAGTTGTCTTTCCACGGTCTTAAAATAAGTCACCTTTAAGAGTACTGAATTTTACACACATAGAAGTTTGCTGTGATAAATGTGAATATTTTTACTGAACAAGCCATCACATTTTTTATTTCAAAGCTATTTAAAAGTTACTCTTAAGATTAAGGAAATCTATGCCACACAACATACTGTTGGAGTTATGGTGAGGAATGATCATTCAGCGTTTACATCTTTGGTATCCTGATTGTTCCCCACTAATCACAGCTTTTAAATCCACTATCTGAATATGACAGCACTTGAGATATTAAAAGATTAACTGTAACAAAAAGACGGCTAGTGGAAATGTTGAAAAATCAGATTGGGATCTTGACTGCCAATACTTCAACATGAGCTTCAGTTCTATGTTCTGTCTGGCCTGACAGCTGCCCAGGCAGGACACCTGAACAAATCAGCACAGTTTTTCACAGCATGTGATGACTCTTCTCAGCCATGACTTGCAGGAGATGGGGAAAAGTGCAAAAAGGCAGTAAAGGGCATACAAATCTGCACAAAACCAAGTTTTAAGCAACTGGTTGCTCTACTGAACACCAAGTTTTCTTCTTAGTTTTCTAATACAAACTTAGTATTTGAGTAAAAAAAAAAAATCAAAGAAGTAAAAAGAGAAGGAAAAATCCAGACCAAGATATGCTTTAAGAAATTTGAATTTGATATCCCAAAGAGCAGGTATTTTAGAACACCTCCCTAACTAAACCATACATAAAACAGACTTGCAGATCTGATTCAGAAAATGCTACTGCCCAAGTTTTGTAATACATTTTAAGCTCAATTTTAACAGAATTACTCATTCCTTTTCTTTTACAGATAATACATGAAGAAGCATCCAAACTCACCACAATGTTACACAACATTATGATTAAGGTACCAGGCCTAAACATTTCTATGGCTTTCTGAAATTCTTCTACATTCCACCATCTTCTTGGGGATACTCTGGTTCAGCCGTTTCATATTAATATTGTTCTTTTTGCAACAGCAGCACAAATAAACCCCTGCTCAAAAGCTCTGTTCATTCATCAAAAGCCTTGCTACACTCCTCCTTTTGATAACCAAAGCTCTATTAAACAAAATGCTCTGCTTAGAGAAGAGTCTGGCAAGCTGGAGACAAGAGTAAACATTCAAGTTACGTGGAAGCCCCTAGAAACAGTGGAACACATCCAACAATCCATAATCACTGTCCACTGTCCCTGAAAAGTGTAATTAGTCCATGTCCCACTGGTTTACCAATGCAGCAAGAAAAAAAGACAGCATTGAAGTCAGAATGATTAAACGTATGCAGCATTTGAAAGTCTACTTTTGTTGAAGGGTTGACAGAAGCAAGACTTTGAAGTTCTGCCTGCCTCTCCTACATTGTGGGAGCTGCAAAGTAACAAGACAAAGCATAGTTTTATCTTGTCAGGTAACAATAAGTAGAAAACAAGATTCGGCACTTATCTTCATGAAATTTAAAAGTTCATGAGAAGCCTTTTAGTACTGGTTTGGGAAAAACAGTACCTGTTCTCTGCCAACACGCTCCAAGCCTGTAAGGGATGTCGTTAGACGTTTGGCAACTAGATACTGGGAAGTTCAGAATTAGATCAGTAAGTACAGCATGAAAAAAAAAAAAGGAAAGAGAATCACAACCAGCCTCAACCTACTCACCCTGACCTAAATAAAAACCCAGGAGGTAGCAAGGCAGAAACTGTGAGCTACCGTAACTTAAATATATCTTTGTAATGAGAAACTGGGCCAAGTGCATATTGTATGTTATAATAAAGTCTTCACCTATATTTCTCTTCATACCATTGGTTTCCCTGAATCTGCACTCAACAGCTTTTTTATTTGAGGGAGAAAATGTTTTTTTGCTAGAATAACTGTATTTACTTCTCTTGTTCTCCATACACTATCTACGTTTGTAGTCCTACAGTTGGAGTAACTACCCTTGTTTTCAGCTTTAACACAAAGGAACAAAGAACTCATCCCATTCATTGTGCATCTGGTACTCCACAAAACAAAGTTGACCAGAAAGGCTTCTGGTTAAAAACCCAGCCTCACAGTAACATGTCATGCTTCCAGGAGTCCCAGGCAGGGCTTAAAGGCTAAGCGGAACATAAATGTACCTGTTTTCCACAAATGTTTAGCTTTTGTTTTTCCTTCTAGGTTTCTTGTCATGTTTGGGGGGGGGGGGGGAGCGTTGTGTGTTTTTACAGGGTTGGGAAGGTGGGGAAGGACAGGCACACTAAGCAACCATTAATAAAGAAAAAAACCTCAGCAGAATCCACCAACTGTTGCAGAAAGACTAAGATAATCCAAGATTTCAGTGATTTCTATTCCAGTGCTACATACCTCAGCTACCAAACAACACTTCAGCATGACATAACTATTTCACTGATACAGCTTTCCAGTGTGTGGGAAGGCGGATATGGGAGACAAAGGCCTTCTGCTTACACAACACATTGAGCCACCACACTTTAGAAACGCCTGTTACCATAGCTGTGCTAGTTAGGAATAATAAAAATTCAGTTAGGCCAGCAAAATTTTTTGCTCCTGAAGCCACCTTCTCTTGAATGCAGTAAAAGCAGCAAGGCAAGGAAAAGCTACGATAGGAAAATATTTCCCCTGGAAGAAGCTGCATGTCAACTAGAAAAAGCACAGTACTACACCTACAGCAATAGGGTACTTCTTGTTTAGACCTGAACATACCACTGCATAGCAAGATTACACATGTCAGTCTAGTTTAAAAAGCTCTAATGACATAAAACCTTTCAGGAGTCTGGTAAAAGCCAAATTAGATTTCTTCTTCTGCCTCTCACCTCCCCCCCAAAAAAAACCCCCAAATAACCTTAGTTATGCACCAAATGTAATGCTGACAGTGCAAAGAACTACAGATTACCACACAACAAAACTATGTTCCAAAACATAACATTCACCACAGGAAGAAAGATTTGGAAACAGTTCCCTTATGTAAGCAAGTTATAGCTTTGTTTAGTAATTCAGCAGTTCTGATGTCAATATTATTCATTAATCTCTGTAGGTTAAAAGAATTTTAAACTGCCAGTATACTGACTTCAAAGCCAGTTTGGGTCCAGAAGCTATAGTTTCTTTCACAAGCAGAGTCCAAGCCACTAAATCCTGCTAACCAAGACATTTTTCTATGCACAATCAGCTCACGTATCTCTATATCGTATTAGCAGAACCAGAGATGTACTACAAGGACACCTGACTGCACAGCTCATGCTGTCAGGACTCATCAGCTCCAGCTTAGCACTCCTCTTTCCACTGCAGAGTTTCTAGGCCACATTCCATAGTGAAGGAGATTCTAGGAAACCATTTTGGTCAAGCAAAACACCAGCTCTGAACCAGCCCCACACTGCTACTAGTTCAGCAATTGCAGGTTCTGAAATCTAGAAATTGGATCAAGTACAGGAAACTGGCAAGAAACACTTGCACAGGTGCTATCAAGAGTCAGAAAGACTCACACAAAACCAAAATTAAGAACTTCTAAACTAATCCCAAGCACTCGAGCATACCCACATAGCATTCTACTCATTAGCTCAGGTAAACATAATCTTTGCCCCCAGATGGACACAGATTTTCCAAACATAAGACAATCCAAGTAATTTTCTTCTACCATACACATATTAGAATAGGCTATTTAGAAAGGTTATAAAATGTATGGTGATTTTCAAAAATTAGTATAAAAATTAAATATGCCTCATAATACTGTTTTTCAGCTTCAGGGGAAAGCTTCTGAATAAATGTTCACAGCTATAATGGCAACATGAGATGAGTACCACCTCCGCTTTCTGCGGCGAGTTCACTTTCTACTACCACTGCACTACTGAATCAGAGGCCTCATCAACATTAGCATCATTTGATTATAACTATTCAAAACAGAACTATCTCCATAGCACTCTCTCCTCATTATGCCTAACACGAAAATAGTGTGAAAATACGTTGCACTGCTCTTCATAAAGAGAAAGAGGGGGAAAATCCTACCCAGTGAGTCAGAATTGCCTTTATCCTTCAAAAGGATTTCAAAAGGCAATTGAGAAGTATCAGCTTGAAGATGTCTCGGTTCTTACTGCAAAAGTGAGCTAACCCCAATGTTAACAAAACCAGTCTGGACATATGTTTATACTCTCAGCTAAGTAAGCAACACCAAAATACAGATGTCTTCCAATACAGTAGAAAGATTTAAATCTGTATTTGAAGTAAAAACTTACCTGAAAAAAAAGTTCTGTGCCATAAAGACATTCCATGGAGCTGTATACACAGGGAAGGAAATGGTGTCTCATACTTGAAGAGAAGCTGTACTGAATAATCTTTTCCCAAAGCAGTCACTTTGTGGAAGCATTTTTGTAACTAAGTGTTTAGCCACATGTGCCACAAAGATGGCAATTTGTGACAACTGGGGAAAAGTTACCATTTCAGAGATTAGGACATTTTTATTTTTTTTTAAAGAGAACTTCAACCTCATACAATATATTGTCCTTGAAGGAGAGTGGAAAACTACTTCCTCCAAGAACAACTCACCACCTCAATAACTGCCTTATCTCATAAGTTTTCCTTGCTATTTTCCTTTCTATTCAGAACAAGCTTCCTATTGTACACCATGATCTACTCATCTGGAAGCAAGAAAGCTTACCATAGAGGCCTTGGCCACACTGAAGAAAGACTGGGAGGACAAAGTGGGAATGAAAATATTTTACAAGCTACAGAAAAACTGAAGTTAAACATACTAGATTGCAAAAAGTTGAGGTCTGTTGTGGTTTTTTTACATGTATAGTTGCAGAACTAAAACAACTGAATGTTATAACATCTAAACCATTCAGTGACTGCACTTTGCTTCACATGGCCACATTCTAAAATACTGGACAGTTTCATGCTTGAACACATATATATTCAGAAATCAAATTTTCTAGCGTAAACAAAAGTGACCTATGATGACGAGCAAGCTTAGCAAAGAAGGTTTTTTGTGAAGTCAGATGAACTTAATCTGCCCAATACTTTTCTTTTCTGCAGGTGGGTATTCCAAAGTTCAATACAAACGAGAGAAAGCAAAATGCTTATTTAACTACTGCAGCATACAGCATGACAAAGTGAAAACACATTTAATTAAGTTGTGAACTTCTAAGCATTTAAAACAAGATCACTTCCCCATTCAGTATGTCAGCACCTACAATTACAAATAATCTATTCAATGTTACTTTAGAATTAAGGCAACGCACAGCTATCCAGAAACCCAAAACTAAACTGAGGGGGACATCTTCAATTATGAGTTAGATGATTTAAATCACTGCAATACTTTAATTAGAGAAACAAGTACTACAAGCACAAAGACTCCTGCTTTTTTATGTCAACAATTAATTACATATTAACGAAATCATTATGATTGGCAGACTGGTCAGGTCTATAATGAGAAAGACAACTACACCAACCAAGTAGGGATCATTTAAGGTTTCAGATCAGTGAAAAATGAAACTGGTAGCATTCTCTAGCTGTTGCACATCCACTGAAAGGCAATTTAAAACAGGTGCAGGGAAGGAGGGGAGGACAGACATTTTCCCTTACACTTGTGAAGCTTAAAACAAGGCTGGAGTTTACAATCTAATCTTATGGAAAGAGGCTCCAACATGCCATATCTGAATCCATTAAATATTCTTTATTATTCTCCTTATGCAAAAAGTCAGCAATACATGTTATATATACACATGTATATACATATATATGCAAGGTTATACAGCTTTAACATGTCAAAAGAATTAAAAAATACTAGTCAAAGCCATTAAAAGCATGTTATAATGTCTGGAAGAGTTTAGACCTTGTTCCAGCTCTGTCTAGAGGAATCATCCACTAACAGTCATTTCAACAAATAACACATTTACCAGGACAGAAAAATAAATTGCTACTTCTATTTTCATTCTTTAACCTGACAGCAATGAATGGGCCAAGCTTAAGAAAGTATCAGCATTTTAGCTAATGATGGGATTTATCCCCACAAAGGTTCACAAGAACATGCTGATAAGACACTCTGTAGCCTATAATCAATAGTTCTACTCAAACAGAATACAGACCCAAAGTGAAATAGAAATTTTCTAATTCGAAACAGAAGCAAAATTTGCCTCTAAAATCCTCAATCCTATCGTATGGTATTAAAATACAAATTTCATATTCACGCTGAAAACAGCAATGGCCACAATCAGGGTTTACATGCCCCACGTCTCCACAGAGCCAATCCAACATTTACCTCAGATTTAGCTTTCTTCTATTAAAAAGAACAGAAAGACAGCACACTAGAACTTTCTGTCTTTGAAACTGCCCCAAGCCACTCTAAATGTATAGATGCTTATTAGCTAACAAACCCTAAGGGGGGAAAAAAAAAAAAACAAAAATCTCTTTCAAGAACCTTCAACATTGAAACACTTTTATTAAATAAAGAGGCTATAGAAACTACTAGAAGACTTTCTGACACCTACTCTGAAGAAATACAGCTACAAGCAACAAATTTATTTTTGTCACGGTACGCTCTTTCAGGAAACACTGCTGCAGTCAGCCTCAAGGCCTGAGCTTGCAGAAGGAAAAAAATAGAGATGCATATTGCCTTGTGCAAAAGCAAAAGAAAACCCAATTCAGAAACACTGATCATGTGAATCTAGATTGTCTGGGTCAGGCAATCACACACAACTCTATGATGATCATCTACCTAAGTGAAAGAAGCTCTTAAGAAGTATCACTTCAAATTATGTTGGCTTTGAAAGACTTCTATTTTTAGCTACAAAAAAAGCCCTTTTCCTTAAGTAGTGTTTTAAAGTTTAATATTGAAGTGCTGAAATCACTTTGTATTCTCCAAAGAATACTTACTTCATTTCCATGCTTTTGCAGAAATTCTATTTCCTGTTGTGTGAAAGTAGTCATTGAAATTGACTTCACTCTGTGGGGTGGATTCAAGCCCCGTCTAAAAGAAGAAGCAAGAAGCATTTAGTCAGTATTCAGGAAATCTGTCATCATACAATCACTTTTAACATTACAACCAAAAGTCAGTTTTAAACTCAAGAGCCACCTCTGTAAAACACATTCATTTTGGTACTGCCATACAACTTAAGGCAGTGTAAGCTCATCTCAAAATAACATTCACCATGCAAAGTCAAATAATTGAGCTTTAGGGGAGACCAATGTTTATAACTGCATACGCCAACTCACTCTGACCCTTTTTATGCAAATTTATGAAAACAGATTTTTTTAAAAATCCTGATCTGCTTCCCCAAACATGTCCACCTGTGCCTCCACCCTTCCATCCATCACTCTCAGGCCCCTTTGTTGTAGTTTTTGTTCCCTCCAACTCCTCCCTCTCTTCAACCTATTCTTACTACAACTTCTAACCAATAACTAGAAGTCTCCAAGCTGAACTGCCCAGCTCAGATTAATCTTCTCTGCTTTAACCTGTATTTCCTGTTTCCTCCCAGCATCTCTTCCCAGTTTACTTTTTGCCCTTCCATCCACAGATCTGTCTTCTTCCTCTTCCTGAACACTACACAAGTAACAGCAATAAAAGCAATGTTTTTGTTGTGCTCTCAGATGAGAGATGCCATTACTAATGCAATAGCTTAAAACTTCAGCAGCTTGGTATTAAACAAAGGCTGGCACCATTCTCACATCCACGCCACAGACTGCTGCAGCAGAGCTAACAGAAACTCAAGCCACTTGTGCTGCCAAAGCCTGACATTGTCAAACTCGGTTCAGTCAAAACCTGCAAGCATAGAGAAAAATCCTGCTGAGCAACAGTGCCAGCGTAAGAAAAAGCCTTCTTTCTTTTCAGGCTCTTTCTTTAAATACATGCTAACTACTGCTTTTGCCCACAAATACTTACAATTAGAAACAAGCCCTGCTTTGCTCAATGGAAACAAGAACATTACATCCCACGTAAGCCAAGCACTGGATACACTGGCTCAGGGGATACTATGGGGTTAGTTAAACACTCAAGTTAATCAGGCCTGGATTCCTGCCATGCTATCTTAAACAGAAATGAATATACATTAACTATGAGATATCAAAGAACACAAAATTCTGGGTTATGTATATGAGAAGGACATTTCCAGAAAGGAAATTGCAGGAAACCTTCCAGGGATGAAATACAGGGCTAAAAAAATGGCAAACAAATCAACTGATAAGAGTTAGTTTTATGGCTTGTGTTTGTGACTTTCCTTTAATTATAAATTTGGTTCAAATTGCTTTCAGGAATGAAGAAAAATCATTGACATCCAATTTAAGATGACTAGCAATTTTCTTTAAACACCACGTTTATTCCAAGAACACTATAAAACAGTGTGCAACAAAAAGCTGATGTTCCAAATATTGACATTTTTTACTCAACTTTTAAAGAAAATTTTTAGCACTTTGAGTTTCTGAGTAAGTATAATGGAAAAAATTGTTGTGCATTGAGTTTGCAATTTCACCTTGACACCTAAATTCACACTGTACCTGTAAGAAAAAAAATTCTGATCCTGTTAAAAAAAATTGCCACACTTTTAGTTAAAAGTTGGATACATATTAGAACACTAAGGAGTAACATTTTAGTCTAGGTTTTATTAAAAAACAGATTAAAGACATTTAATGTTTGAAATACTTTGATAAAAATAAACAATTGTATTTTGCCAAGAAATGCAATGAACTTAGAGTACCTTAAAAGCAGAAGCAATGCACAAACCTCTTGGCATGAGAATTAGTTTTACAGAATCCTATTTGCTTAAGCAAATTTTTCAAATCTTAGGATCTAAAATTAGACTCCCTCACCACAAAAAAGAAGGCAGAAGTTGTTTCAAGACAGTTTATTCAACTCAACCATCAGCAAATTAATTTCTTGTCTCAAAATCTTTACATTCCATAGTAAATGGAAATTAACAATTTAACATCTTTCATCTAGCTGTAAATAAAATCCACATCTACATCACAAACATTTACTAAAATACTGTATTATTATCTAAGATTTTTTTTAAGTAAATGTTCATTTTAGGATAATGCAACTTAAAAGTCTGTAAAAGTTCTACACAGCGAAAATTCATAATTTCAGAGCTGGTGCTAGTATTAGATTTGGTTGTTTGGGTTTTGTTTGTTTTGGAGTTTTTTTTAAACACCTTCTTGGTCCGTGCATCTAAGTGACACTGTAGAATCACATATTAAGTGACAGCATAGAAACAAAGTTGGCATTTCACATAAATATGCTCCATTAAATATTATGACAATTGCTGTCCCTTGCTTTTAGACTAAAAATAAAAGTGGCTCTGTCTACCTTAGTCTGTTTAATTTACTCTCCTACTAATTAAGATGCAGTTAGATACTTAGAAACTATTTAATAACTATTTCAAAAGCTAGGGTTATTTGCTACAAAGTCACGTTTTTCAGCACAAGTAGTGTATCTAAATTTTCACATTATCTTCTGCTGGCAATTAGTTTTTACTACAAATATAGTTTAAGTGCTATATTATACCTGTGTTTGCAATTTAAAGGCACTGCACAAGTTATTTAAGCAGTACCAGCCCTACACGGGTCTACTAGGGATCTTCAAAACATTTACATCAGCAAACATGTATCTTCAGTTCTGTTAAGCAGCAGCATTAAATGTACTTAAAGCACAGACTATACTTTTAGTCTAACTAGAGACCTTCTACATGCCTCTCTCCAGTGAGGATTGCTCTACAGTTTTAAGGTTCAGGTTATACAGTTCCCTGAGTTAGACATTATAACTATGATGTGGGATAAGATGAATTCTCATTTCTTTAAACCCTCACGCTTAAGGAGGAAGACATGCCCCACTTATAAAGGTCAGCTCACAACACAGAAGTGTCAGATGTCTTGCATGAGGAAAGCACGTATCACCACATTGGTGGTCCAGGAAGACTGAAAATCCTGAACATAACTTTAATAGCCATAAATGCAAGGTTGACTATCAAGCTGCAGACCATACACACAAGTAATTTTTAAGTTTATTTAAAATGGCAAGAGGTGGAGGGAATCCTATGGAAAGCCTCCTCTTATGCTAAAGCAGCGTAAGAAGTCAGACTGGAACAAGGAATTCAAGACAAGAGGCTGCATTATAAAGCATAGAAACACAACCCAAAACATGTGCCTTATGTTCCTTCGATAAATTACTTTGATTCTACCAGTAGAACTGCTAAAACCCTAATTTTTTGTGATTTCTGACTGGCCTAAGCCACTTGCAGTAAAATTATACCCATGATCTGGGTAGAATCTCTCTAACAGACTAGCTGTGGGATTTCTGAAGCAGAACTCAAGAACCAAGCCTAAGTACTAAAGCTACTCCTTCAAACCCTAAAATATTTTACCCCTGCATACCTATAGAGATTTCTGGATGACCCAAATGATTCACAAATAAGTCATCTATATATGGGGGAAGCTTACTGGTAGACAGCCAAGTACAACTATCCCTTATGAGGGATTAACAAACCTGCTTTTTAATAGGAAAAATGTATCTACCACTTACTTAGTTTCTCTCCTTGTATTTGACAATAGTTTAGCACAGTTCTAATGCTTTACAGTATTCCCTATTTAACAGGAGAAAAAATGGATTTAGTCCCTTGACCCAAATGAATAATGCCTAAATTAAAATTGACCCTGAACAAATATCTGCAACTTGCACCCACGGAGCAGTGTCATCTACTCCTTTCTCTACTACAGAGCTGCTGAGGAAAATGGCAACCACAGGCTACCTCAGCACTTAATCCAGATCTCAGCTATCTCCTAAGAGGCCCTTGGGAAAGATGACCGAGTAAGACTATTGTGCCCTCTGCACTTATCTGGCACACTATAGCTTGAACACCCCACACACAGATCCCACTCATCACTGTCAACTTCTTCACGCAATGGTTATTTCTGTGGAACAGCACTGTAACCAGAATTTCCAGCTATGAGACTATCCTCCATTGACCTTCCATTTAATCAGTCCAAGCTTCTAGTGACACAGCCTATCATAGGAGCAGCTACAGAGAACATAAGATCTCTGTTCTTCAGAGATCTCACAAAGGAAGCTTTAAGACCACTAGCACAAGATTCTGAAGTCTAAACACAATGAGCACTGAACATTTGTTACTAACATGATTTGGTAGCATATTATGGTTGAATTTGTGATTGTTGGCAGAGAAGCCTTTCCTCCATTCATCTCAAACGTCAAAGATGTCTCCAAAGGCCAGGGCTGGGAGAGGGGGAAAACAAACAAACAAAAAAACACAAAAACCAAACACAAAAAACCCCAACAACTTAAAAGAGTGGGCTCTGCTGGAACGGTAAGTGACATCTGTAGGAGGAACAGTGGGCAGACAGCTACTCAACACCACTAGTGTCCCCCTGTATCAGATTCTAACACAATCTCAAGTCTAAGCCAGCAAAATCTTATCCCATGAGAGGCAGGAAGTTAATGAGACAAGTCAAATGCCAAACCATCATAGAGTACCCTACATCCCCAGGTGTCTGGAATACAAGCTTTAGAAAACTCAATGCCAGAGCAGTTATTATTTCTATGCTATTGTTATTAGCAGGAGAGAATGATATAAGCAGTACTGGCCACTCCTGATACTTGTAGAGCTCCCTAGAGACACTCTACCATCTCAAAAGCTCATTTATTTTTAAAAGCAAAAGGCTCACACACACATTTAGAAGTACAGTCAGGGTTGATTCAAATTTTTCTGGAAAACAAATGTTTCCAAACTGTGTAGTATTGACTGTGGTATAGATATTTCCTTTGCTCTCCAGCCATGACACTCAAAACAAATACAGTAATACATGAAATACACTTTGAAAACAATATATACATATAAGGCAGAGAATCACTTTGTAAACATCCTCCAAAGGAAAAAAGGACTGGAAAGTCATGCCAACACAGCCAGAACCATATTCACTCTAGCACTCTTTATTTAGACCATTTTAATTTCTGCAAAACTTCTTTTGGGGAAACGGACAATAATTCACAACTATTGCACAAAGATTTGAGTTTGTTATTAGTATCTGCCATCAAATGCTCCAACCTGGCTGATACAGAAGTCCCTTACCCAGGAAAATCTTTAAATTTTCAACTAGGAATAATATAAGCAGCAAAAAGAAGGTCACTTGATCCAATAATTGTACAAATAACATAAAAGGGCCCTAGCACTTCCCAGTAACCATATGTTCTAAACATTCTTTGTTTCTCCTTCCTGACACAAGCCAGAAGTGCCAACATCTGAACCGGAGACTTCCTCAGTAAGTTGGAAAGAAACAAGTAACAAGGGCGCCAGTGCAGGAAAGAGTAGGAGGAGTGTCCAAATTATCACATCAGCAGATATTATAAGAAAACAGTCAAGAATTTCTGTAGTATCAAACCTGTGGAAGCAGACTCTTAGTCAAACAGGAATATTTTCCATTTGGAAATTTAAAAACACGTTAATTTTATGCAAGTTAGGAGTAGGCTGACCAGGAGTACAGAAGTGCTTGAAAGCCAAGCTATGCACAGACAGCTGAGAAGCAAGGCAAAGAGACATTTGATAAGACAAAAGGAAGGATGTCACTGCCAGCAGGACACATGGTAGCATCCAGAAACACTACAGACATAGCAACCAACATAATCCTTTGAACCAAAGGACTTCTGTCACACCAAAAGAATCTCTCTACCAACATTTCCTGAGGTGTGGTTTTGCTATAATAAATACAAGTATTTTGCAAGGGAGCCACTATCCACACCACTATCCAGGAACTTTCTCCTGCATGCACCATTTTGTATAGTGAAACTTTTGCTCCAGTAAACTCGATCCGACAAGAAAACTTAAAACCTAGGTATTACAGAAAAGGACCTCCTCCTCACCCTCGACAAAGTCAGAAACAGGTGTTTTTAGCAAAGTCACTAGTTCTGTCATCATTTTAGCAGTCCTTGAGCAAGCTAGACATACTATTTTGGAAACAGTTAAGAAAATGGTAATTTTTAAAAGCAAAATCTAGTAATAAACGGCATCAATCTCTTCCTACACGCAGAATCGTTAATAGAAATTAATGATCAATCCAGAATGAAGGCTTTAGGTTTGAGCATACTGTCCTTGCCAGGACAATGAATAAACACTTCAGAAAACTTGCAAAAAAAACCAACCCCAAACAACAACTTATACCTTGGGTTTAAAAAGTTTAGAGTTAACTGCATGTAGAACAAGCCTATCTAAAATAATATGATGTTAGCAGCCACTTTAATTAACCAAGCAACCTTTCTGAAGGAGACTTGTTAGCGTACTAGTGTTTTAATCTCGCGTTGGGCACTTCATACTTGAAAAAACTGGTCTACTCGACTCCAAGAATACTTCATGTACCAGATTAGAAAAAAATAATTAAAATAGAAGCAACACAAGTCATTCACATAGCATGCAAACAAGATGAAGTAATAAGATTATTAAAGCCTTACAGT
The DNA here is from genome assembly GCA_020745705.1 of Hemiprocne comata. Classification (NCBI taxonomy): domain Eukaryota; kingdom Metazoa; phylum Chordata; class Aves; order Apodiformes; family Apodidae; genus Hemiprocne; species Hemiprocne comata. The sequence goes on along the minus strand of CM036594.1, from coordinate 10,389,227 downwards.
AAAGCAAGTATTATGAGGTACAATCGAAGCAAACATTAAGCATTACAGAAGCAGCAGTACTTTCACACTTATTTGCCATTATGTAGTTTCTTCCCAAGTTATTTTCCTCCACTATGGAATTCTACAGTGAAAAGCATTTGGAAATAAAGAAGTTATATGAGGGATTATTCTGCAGTGTTAAAAATAACAGTTTCTAGTCATGAAACAGACATGACCTATCTCTAACAAAAATCTCTCACTGGCTAGGTTCTTAGGTGTTAACCAATACATACCATCTTGCACACACAATTTATGAAGGCATTTCCAAGTCAACATGAAAGAATGATCCAAATTTATTTCAGAAGAAAGGTTTCAGTCCTCTTAACAGTCCTTTATTCCAGCTTTAAGCATAGGTGTTACTAGCTGTAACAACTAACAGTGTTGTTCGTGGTTTCTTTATTACAGAAACACAAAAACACTGCATGTTTAGAATGAAAGGTATTTGCATTTTATTAGAATACAAATACATTAACAACTGTTCTTCAGAAAGTCTTCCTCCTTTAAACTCTTGACATCCAAATGATGGCCAACAGAAAGTGACAGCTGTCCCGTGCTTACTAGCTGTTTCACTGCATGTATGTCCTTTTGGTTACTGTCAACTGGACTATGACTTTAGCAGTCCATACCTCCCAGCCAACGAATAAAAGGAACAAATCCCACTGAACCCATGCTAAACATCTCAGCAGCACTCATGATGTATTTGTCTATTAAGCTCAAGAAGCCTAAAAAAAATAAAGGAAAATATCTTCATGGAGCAGTTTTATCATGCTGTCAGTTTAACCCGTAAGAACATGTGCAACCATTAAATAAATGCAGTACAGGAGCTTAAAATAGTTTCACATGCCAGCACAAATAATAGTTTGCTAACAGAGCAAACAATAGCCAGAGCTGGCTGATTAAGTAGCATGTGTATGTCAAAAACCAGTCTCTTTTCAGTTCCACAACCTGAGTGTATTTTCTATATTTGCATCAAGCCTGTTCAAAAGTCTACACAAAGTAGAAGGGAAAAAAAAACCAACAAAATCAACCCAAGACTAATTAGCTGTCTAGTAGTATAAAAGGCAGCTTGTTCCATGTAAATTCAGCACAGAACTAACACGTTTGCTTTGGTTTGAATCTCAATATAATTACCAACTTTGTTTTAAAACCCCAGATCTTACTTGGAAAGCCTGTGTGGGGTACTTAGTCCTCCTTAGTAAGGGGACAGAAACTATTTCAGACTCCTGAATGCCTTTTATGAACTCAAATCCTTACAAATCCTTTGACATACTATTTATTACTCACTTTGGTCATTCTTTGCTCCTACTCCATGCCATAAGCACAATGCCACAGAGACAAACAAGCAAACAGATTTAGCAACAGAAGCAGTAACACTGAAGCCAGCAGGGTTTTTTCCCCTAGTTATGTATACATAACTGAAATTCAGAACTGACTAATCTCAACTTGTAGTTTCATACACTCTACCGTGGAGGAGGAAGGGTGGAAAAGGGAGGAGGAGTAGGGGGGAGGCCCATGCAGGAATGAGGAACAGGAAAAATGCAATCCACTTTATCAGAGCCAATCCCTTTCTAAGGTTTATATAGATAGTTTGTAGGAAGTAACAGATGTAACAAAAAAACCCTTCTACTAGTTTTCTGATCAAGCAAATTATTAAGGCTAGAGCTTATCCTCTAAGCTAGAGTTTAGAGAGTTCTGTTAAAAACTACTGTCAAGCGTAATTTGATACACAAAAGGCTAGGCTGGTGAATTTAACTCAACATTAAATTAAGATTTTTTTAGACGTTAAACTAGGTATTAACGACAGGGTAAGTCTCCCCACGCCTTCAAAACTGTCAGGAAAGTGAACCACTCAGCCATGTGCCCCCTTTCCTTTCCAAAAGTACTCTTCAAACACTTGTTTAACTACCGACACCTTCGATGCTTTCCGGGGGGCTGGGGGTGGCCGTGCTCCCCCCTTCACGTGCGTGCCGTAGCCAAACGCGTACACTCCCTACGTGCAGGACAACAACCGCCCCCGGAGCAGCCACGGGATGAACTCCGGACCGCTGCTGCCCGCCGGCCGCGTAGGCTGCCTGCTCCCCAGCGCGGTGCACACATCCCCCGGCCAGCAACCGTCATCTCCCGCACCGAGGCTCCGGCGGCGGTTTTTAGCGAATACCCCCGGGAAAGCCTCCCGACCGCTTCCCCCTCCCGGGAAGCCCCCGCCTGCTCCCCTCCGACGTGGCTGACCCAGCAGCGCGGCGCTGCCCTGCGGCAGGGAAGAAGGGCAGACCCCAGGGGGAAACGGCCGGCGCAGCGAAGCCGAGGCTCTGAGCCCCGCGTAGCGGATCGCTTCGCCGCTGCCGCCCCAGCAGACGCGTCCCCCAGCGGCGAAGCGAACTCAGAGGCCGGCCAGGGGCGGAGGTCACCCCGCCGGCACCGGGGCCGCCATCCCCCTCCCGGGCCGGCCAGATCTGAAGCTCCCCCCGCCCGCACTCACAGGATGCCGGAGCAGGAGGTGCACACGAAGCTGCCCACCGTCATGTCGGTGTAGGTGGGGCCGCGCTGGTCGCAGTCGAAGCACTTGCGGTTGGGCGGGAGGCTGCTCATCTCCCGCAGCAGCTTCAGGTGCTTCTCCTCCTGCTTCCGCTTGGCGCTCGCGGCCATGGCCCCGCCGGCGAGGGGACGGCCCGGCACGGCGCCGGGCCCCGCTCACACCCCAACGGCGGCGGCGCTCCGGGGCCCGGCCGGCGAGAGAGGGGGCCGGGGCGGGGAAGAGGGGAAAGGAAGGGGAGGAAGGGGCGGGGAGGGCAACCGGCGCCGGCCGAGGAGCCGCGGCGGGAGCGCGGCCGCCGTTCGCGCCGGTCGGCGGCACCGCGAGAGAGGGCGGGCGGTAGGGGGGCGGGCGCCGGCGCGGAAGAGGCCGGCGGCAGCGGCACCAGGCCCGGGGCGGCTGAATGACGAGCCCCGGCGGAACCTGCGCGACACCTTTATGAGATCAGACAACGAGATGGCGGCGGCGGAGCCGAACGCGCTCGCGGGCGGCAGCGCCCCCTTCCGCGCGGGAGGACGCACTTCCCTCCCTCAGCGACCGTGTCACCTGGCGTGACCTGGCGTGGCGGCGGTCGTGCTGCGAGGAGCGGGGAGGGGTGCGACCCCGCAGGGAATGGTTCGGGGCGAAGGGGAGGGGCGGGACAGTCCTATGGAGAATCCTATGGAAAAACATCAATAAAATGTTCGGTTCGCCTTTTCTCGGGGGGGAGGAGCCGTCCCCTTCCCCACCGTGCGCTCGGGGTGGCCTGTGCCGGGGCGGCCTCCGGCGACGCCGCCGGGGACTCGCTCTGCCCCCCGGGGTGAGCACGAGGGACGGCCGTTGGGAGCTGCGGCCGTTGGGCGCCGCTGGTCTCACAGAATCACAGAATCACAGAATTGCCAAGGCTGGAAAAGACCTTTAAGATCAAGTCCAGCCCCTCACACACGCCTCTCAGCCCCAAGCGGCGAGGGCCGGCCCGGGCCAGCCGGGGAGGGCAGCCTGGTCCATGAAATAGCGAACACCGACCTCTGCCCCCCGGCCCCGGCACTGCCCGTGGTGCTCTGAACTGCGCTCTTCTCCCCAACGTCTGAAAATTCAGTCAGGGGAGCTGGTGAGGGGTCCCCATCGGCAGCGGTGTGGCTCCTCAGGGAGGGACCGGTCACTGTGGTGCTTCACAAGGGCTCAGCCAGTACGATTTGCACAAGGCAGCGGGATTTGTGAGCCGAACATTGTTACGGGTCTTCTTTTTTTTTTTTTTGCTACGGAGACGAGAAATGTACAGTTTCCCCTTGGAAATCTGGCTGTTGGTGCCCCACTGGACACTTCCCTCAGCAAAGGACAGAAAACAGAGCCAGCAGTCATGTACATCAGCTGATACCCTTGAGGAACCCTTGGCTCTGGCTTGAACTCAAATCTGCCGCTGATCTTCAAAATATGTTTGTTCCTTACAAAGGCGCCTAAAGGAATATTTTTCAACAGAGCATAAAATACTTTTAAAACAAAAAAATATTAATGTACGTAATAAACTAGTGATTTAACTTGTAAAGCTGCCTGGCAACAATGTATTATTCAAATCTTTTAAGGTTTAATGATTCCCAATGCTGTGTCTTTAAGGTCAAGTTTTCCATCTCTGACATTGGTACATATGTCAGCATTAGTTTTTGTAGGAGCAAGATCTGATCCACTGTATTTTCCTCATAGTTTTAGTTAAAAAAAAAACAAACCCTAGGACTAGGTGTTCAGCATCAGTAATTTGGCATTCCTCTGACTCCTCTGGATGTGCTGATTTACATGAGCTGATCAACCAGTACTGAGTTTTCAACACAGAGTATGGTGCACTGATCTCAAATTTTCTAATATAGATGGCAGGAGCTGTTCATACTGAAAAATAAACATCAGGAAATCATTAAATAATCTAAAGTGCTTAAACAGCATTCTTAAAAGTAAATGTGAAATATTTCCAGTTTTGTAAGGACCACATTCTCACTGCTTCCTCTAATTTTTCACTTCTCTGAAATGCTGATATCCTTGTTTTCCAGCAGATTTCAAATTTTTTTTTGCTTTGTACAAAACATGCTGACATTGGAAATTTGCCAATGACCTAACCAGCCTAATGCAGATTACCTAAATTTTGGGGGAAAAAAGTTTAAAGGTTAAAAAACAAGGGTTTTTTTCCTGGAAAATACTTTGGAGAGCAACAATTGGCCACAACAGCTGCTGTAACAGAGAGCTGCTGCATACAGTTGGGTTTTGTTTCAATGTCAAAAGTGCTTTGTAGACTGAAGTGAGAATAACCAACTTCAATCGCTGGTGTTGTGAACGTACTTACCTGAATAGTTGTTAATAAAAATGATACCATTGTCATTGAAGTTGTCAATGTCATGTAAATGTGGAACTGAGCCCCCAGGGAAAATCCTAGTACTGTTGAAGTCAGTCATGCAGTTCAGCAGGATTCTTGTGGATTTCATATTACACTTGAGCAGGTTCTCATTTGTTTAATGAAGAAACAGTTCTGATGTTATTCATGGTCAGCACCAAGGTGGTCTTATGCTAGTAGATAAATGACCTTTACTAACATTAATTTGGTTTAGAAATTACTTTTTAAAAATACCAAACCTCTACATTCTACATCTTATAAAGCTGATTTACCTCAGGAAACTGCATAATGAGACTTCAGAGGGTATTGAGGATACCTCCTTTTACAAATACCCATAAACTCTGTGGGATTTGGATTCTTCTAGAGACTGTGAGCGCATCTGCTCCAGATCTTGGGTTCCTACAATCAAGCATCTTGTCCATTGGAACCAGTGCTTGAGAAATACACCTATGTGTAAATACATGTGTTACCCTGTTGATATCTACAGCTCTGAAAACTGGCTACCTTATCTCCTAGTCCCATTTCACCTCCCCTCCAGCAATAATGTAACTTGTGCTGCTTTTCCACTCCCTCCTTTTCTATTTTTTGCTGCTCACAGCTAGCATTAATGTCCTCAAAGCAGATAGCTTGTGTTTTCTCTAATTTCCAAAAGGAAAAAAAAATCCACAAATAATGCATATTAATAAAATCTCTACTCTTCAGCTTTACTCTTTGGTTTTCTTTCTCCTGATACGTTTTTCTGTATCCTAGGACCAGAATTTCCTTTCCTACAGCTTCTTTGTCCAAATGTGTTCTTCATTCTCTCCTCCTAATGAACAGAATTTTGTGCTTGGAAATATACTGGCCAGCTGTTTATTCCAAAAGTGCTTAATCCTTGCTGCACCTGCTACATGTAGCTTTTAGCATTAAAATTAATTTCTTAACACGAGGTAGAACAATTATTTCTTTTGCTTGCAACATTTCTCTTTACATAAAAAAAGTTAGCCCAGTCATGGGTAATAATGTCTGAAAGATGTTGCTTCAGTAAGCCCTTAGATATGGGCTAATAGGGTTTAAACTATAATGTACAGGCACATAAATTAGGGAATTTATTTTCAGGACCAAAAGAAACAAGAGTCTAAGAATGTACGTTTGGGGGAGGAATAAGACATTCTCCACTTGTCACTAGGATTGAGGTCACTAGTACTGTCACGGTCCAACCGCAGCGGTAGCGTGCTGCTGGCAGCCAGGATGCTTCCGTGACTTCCTCTCTTATTGAGAGGGATTATTCCAGGGACACCCGTTTAACTTAGTGTCACTGTTCAAGTTAGTGCTGCAATGCATACTTCTTATTAACATATTAATAAGGCCCAAAGCCAATTAGCATTCATGGGTCCAAAGCCAAGGCGGGCATCGCTAGGGACAGTCCATAACCTTTTGTCCATTTTGCTGCCTTTGTATCACAACCTTTGTACTCCTTTTCTTGCCTTTGGCCCTATCAGTAGATACCATCCTCCACAAATACCCATTTTAAAGCAGTGAACCCAGCAGGCTAAGTGACGTGAAAATTATCATGCTGAAAGACTAATGGGCTATTAAATCCATCTTGCTTCACTACTGATGGGCATCCAAAATTAATCCTGGGATTAGGTGTTATCGAATCTGCGGTAAACTGCTACTGCACTGTTGGTAAATGAAGGGTTTTCTGAAAATGCTCAGACAGAATATGGCAAGTGTGTTTGCCAGGAATGTTCACTGATAGGCTTCACCAAAATTCAGTCAAGTGAGCATAAATTAGTGTGTCTGTGCCTGGCCTTATTTAAGCAGTAGCGTTTGTTGATGAATAGATACATTTTAATAAGAGTTCAAAACAAGAGTAAGTCATAGTAATGTTTATCTAAACCATTATTGATTGTTGACAGCTATTTAAATCTAGAAAATGTAACTGCAGGAAATGGTCAGACAAATATGATTGAATTACAAAATTGTGTTTCTTTGAAATGTCATTTCCCTTTGACATTTCTTGCCCGCTGCTATGACATTAACACAGTAGAAAAGGTAAATGATTGATAGCCCGGCCTTTACCCACAGCAGCTCTCTGTAGGAAACAGACTTCACAACAAAGAGAAAGGCACAGTCACAGCAGCTTGGGGTTTTTTTTGGAATATACAAGTTAGTGGTCTTCAATTTTGACTTTTTTTTTTTTAACAGAATGTTTTATTAGTGTGACATACACCTGATTCCTTTTGAGTAATGTAAGGTAGGAAGTGATTTTCAGCCAACACAGCAATGGAAGTTTGAGATTCAAAGCAGAAGTGCTGGCTCTGAGGATGACATAGAGGAGGTTAAAGGTATGGTATGAGACACACAAAGACAAGAGCTAGCAGAAGAGTAGAAATTATCAAAATAAGCAAAAAACAGACAGAAAAGCAATTCTTTAGACTCCTCCCTCAACAGTTTATGACCTATCTACTAAACCTTTATTGATAGGACAGCTTTTACAGTTCTCAAGTGAGAAAAATCGAAGCTGTGTAGAGCCAGGTATCAGGCTTTAATAGCAAGACATGTAGTGTCCTTGCTGCAAAGTAAACTAAGGTTTTCCTATTAATCTAAACAAACCAGACAAGTTTTAAGAAGAGGGCAACAGAGGTGCAGAATGCCTTTCCCAAGTTAACACAACAGATCAACATCAGAGGTGGTTAAAAAGCCTTGAGAATTTTTCCTCTTAGCTTGATGTTCTGCTTTTGGTGATAATTGCTAAAAATGAAGGTTCCCTTGTAAATTATAATATAGATGAGTTTCTTGCAGTCATTAATTTTTCTAAATTGTTTGAGTGGAAAATTTGAATTGAAATTAATCAAATCAGTTACATCCTAAAGTTGGTGTTGTTAAAAATAATGTTCCTTTTGTCTGAATTAAATCTATTACCTTGCATGTCAGTGGAATCTACTTGAGCTTTTTCAGTGGGAAGGACTAGGAAGGACTCCCACATAGCATTGGTTATCCTGTACACCTACCTCTCTCCAGTTTTTCAAGTTTAACCAAACTATTAACATCTCTCTCATGGAAATACTTTCTTTAGGCTTTCTTCATCTTCTACTTTTGTTTTCTACTCTTAAGACTAAATAAAAGTATATCCACTGATAAAAAATAAATTTTGTTACTGAATTTCAGCTGTTCAGAAAGTTGTTCAGCAGAGTGAGCAGATTCTGTGTTACTGAAGTTGCACTTACAGCTGTTAACTGTGCTCTCCTGGCTGGACTGGAACTACTTAGGGGGCTTGTGAGCCTGTCATGCTGAAAACGGTTGTTTAACTGCCTTAAGATTTACAAGTTCTTTCAGGCACCATGCTCAGAGAAGAACAGATTCTTTTTTTTTTTCAGTGGGTGATTTTTGAGTGTAGGATTGTCCCAGCTCATAGTGTAATCCAGTCTAGTTCCACAGGAGGTTTTCACATCAGGGAGGACATTTCAGAAGATTGACTTTTTTCCAAAGTTACAGGAATTATTCATTTTTTCATGTTAGTGATAAATTTTGATAGCTGAGGAGGCATTATTCTCTTCCTGTTTTCTAGCTTGGTCAGTGATGTTGAAAGGTTATCAATATTTCAACCTTGCCCCTTTATTTGACACAGTTATTGAATTTCCATTGTGCCTTAAGTGTACAAGATCATTTTCCAGTTTGTAAGCACAGACTAGGTAGTGGAAAGAACATGCCTATATACAGTTGCAGTGAAGGCAAAACATCTGTTGTGGGAATATTGTATACACAAGGTGAATATGTTTTAAATTCATCTTTACAGTACCTTTATTTTTAGGCTATGTGGCAATGTTTCTGTTACTCATTTTGATTTGTATTGGTTTATAATTATTCTATAAGATCCTGTAGTTTAGTGATGCTACATAAACTGTACCACAAATCACAGGACTTTTTTGTAAAATGATTGTTTCGTGCATCCTTTCAGAGGAACATGCCAGAGGAGACTGGAACCCTTTCAACTCAAAAGGGAGTGTATCTGTAATTCAATCCTATAAACAGCAATAGAAAAATAATGGTAAACCACATCATATTTTACATTTCCTGGAACTGCCCTTGGGAATGTTAGGGCAGCCTAGAGCCTGTTGGTGGAAGAAAGAGGTTGTGGAAGTGGTAAGAATAAAGTGAGAAGGAAGTAAACAAATGACCTTAGGAGCCATAGACCCGAAAGACAGACTCAGTGGTGGAAAGACAGTTTGTCTCATTATTTGTTATAAATTCGAAGAGGGAGAGACAGAATCTATATAGATATCTACAACACAAACAATTTCTATAGTATTTGGCTACATAAAGTACTTAACCAGGAAATCCTCTCCCAGCTCTCTGAACAGGAACAACTTAATTTTCACATTAATGTTCATATAACAACATTTCTTATGAATGAGATTTGTATTTAAAGCCCAGTGTATTTTCAAGTTCAGTCCTTTCTTTTCCACTTGCTGATGAGCATTTCCTGTCTGTTTTCTGTAACATTCCCATGGGAATGAAGAGAGGCCTTTGTTCCTCTCCTCTAATGAATCTAAATTATTGATTAGCCAGTCTAATTTCTGGAAGCCACTATCAGTTAATGCTGTCTTAGAACTGCCTTAGATTTGGCAAAAAGAGTTACTGGTAATTTGACCAGCACCTTCAGTGAGGGAAACACTATTAAAATAGACAGGAGAGGTAATATTCTCAACAAGTTTTCTTTTGTTTGCTCAGGCTTTACAGAACTCACATATTCTTGAAACTTCTCTAAAATTTTAATTATTTTAATAAACATCACTTGAAGGCTGATTTGGGGAACACCAGAGCAGAATTAACTATTCTGAGCAGGCATCCTTTAGTGCTTGTGGTGATCCTGAAGCAGTGTTTACAACTGGAATCTACACACAAAAAAAAAAGGTCTAAAACTTTCTAATTCTCCAAGTCAATCTGAATATGTGAAGAATTAAAAAGGTTCAAAAGGAAGGAAAAAGTGGGCTGAGTCTAAGATGCCAAGACAGGCCACGAAGTACCTACTACTCACCCAGTTATCTGTAAGACTGAGGTGGGAACTCTGTGACTCCAGTGTAGTGTTTGAATCTTACCTGATAACCACAGTTTCGTACACTGCAGCAAAAAAAACTAATGAACATAACAAGCATCAGAGTAACTACAATTCAGGGAAACATCCATTTGTATTTGAAGTAGGATGAAAAAGAACAGTATCTTAGTGTAAAGCAGTGAGGATGGACATAAAATATGGAAATTTGGGTTATAGAGCTTTCAGGTATCAGTCATTCCAATAGAAGAACGAAGAAAATAAGCCATGTAATGTGAAGATGGAAAAACCAAGTCCTTAAGTCACCCTGTTTCTGAAAGAAAATATTTTAGAAGTGAAGTACAGCAGGAAACCTGATCCTTCAAATTTAGTGTACTGTTTTTCATTAGTGTAATATAAAAATCTGATATAATGTCACCGCGATTTTTTCCCTGAATACCCGAGAATTTGTCTTGTCCACACTGCAGTTCCAGTATTCAAGAAAGAAAAAATAAAAGGGCTTTATGACTGGCCGTATTAACAGGTTAAAAGCAAGAGCAGTAACAAGATGCACAACAAACAAAAAATCTCCCAGAGAATGTAGCACAGGCTGGTGCAGCTGTGGTGAGTGGATACGGATAATCCCTGGTAGCTGCACGTATCCTCTTAAGGGAGGTTTCTGCTGGAGAAGCCTAATCTCAGTCCATACCTGGGAAAAATACTGCTAAAACTGGTAACATTTTAGCACTTTCTCTTATGTTATTTGGTTTGGAAGTAAAAGGACAAACCCTCAAACTGTTGTTTAGAATTGTTAATTTAACAAGAGAAGTAAATCCCCAACATTAAGGCCTCTTGTACATTCTACTGTACAGGAGGAGCACTTAGGTTTCTTGCCTTGAACTGGAAGTGTTCATGGCCAGGTTGGATGGGGCTTTGAGCAACCTGAGCTGGTAGAAGGTGTCCCTGCCCATGCAGGAGGGTTGGAACTCGATGATCTTTAAGGTCCCTTCCAACCCAAACCATTCTATGATTCTATGACTGTTTAAATATTGCAAGTCATAGTTACAGTTAAAAACAGCTTAAAAAAATTAGGATTTCTTACAAGAGTACATTCTGTGGTTAAGTGGGAATGACCAGCATGTCTCTTTGAGACAGTGTGAATTTTAATTGAGAATGCAGATTTTAAAAGTATTTACCACTTAGAATGTCTTTCTTAACCAAAAGGAAGAAGAGAACATCAGCCAGTGACTTAACAAAAATGACTTGAGATGACAAAGAAGCTTTTTTCATGACATGACAGGAATATTTAATGTTTACTGCTTACATGCTTAAATAAATCAAATAAACCTCCCCCAACCCAACACAACAAAACCCAGAAACAAATTAACAATTAAAACACAGTGAGCACAGTATTAGTAATATTCTACATACTCTATTTTGGGAACTGGAGAAGAGTAAGTGTTCAGAACATTATTGCAGCCTTACTAGAACAAAACCTTATTGGGGGGTTGCTTTTTCAGTTTGCTTTGTGGACAAAGGAGTTAATGGAAGAGAATAAATAAATACTCTGAAACAGTACAGTGAATGCAAAATTTGGGATAATGCCTGCTCACAGGAATTTGAGAAATACAGTCCCCAAGGTAAAATATTTTCAAACAAATGAAAAAAACTAAAACTAGTTTCTCCAGGGTACCATGGATAGGCAAATTGGCAGAGAAAAGAAACCTGACACTTAATAAATCATCACAAATATGGAAACAGGAGTATTACAGAAGCTGTTAGGAAGCATAGTATTTCTTACAATTTAGGGCTTTTCATCAAGTCTCCTATAATTGTGACAATCTGTGACACTGTTAGTATAACTTCCTTAGAGCTCTTTAAGACTATCCTGACTTTCCTAAATCATCAAGATCCACCTTATGAAAACAAAGGGGGTTTGCATCCTGCTCCTCTTTGTGTGGGGTCATTTCAGACCTCAGTACTTTACTACTTAGGGCCAGCTTTCCAATTTTTCAGCTTCACTGTATTCATCACCAGTTTACACATAGGGCTCTGGTGCCAGAACTACCCTTTAGCTTATTTTTCCCCTCCCTGCATGTACCTTTGTGCACACAGATAACAGCCCAACTGAAATGTGGACACATGCAGGCAAGAGATAGAGGAGGTGGTTGCCTAGTGGTGCTGATGAGCTGCTGGGCACCGTGCTTTGCAGCTGGCTCTGAGTGCAGGGCCCAGACACAACTCTGGTAATTCACATTTAGGATTATGAGTGTAATCGTTCAAATTAAAACAATTTAAGCAATGTAATGATTAACAGAGAAAGGTTTCAGAGTAATTAATGAAAAGTTTCCGTTATTACTGACCTAGACATTTGCCAGAGTAGGCTCTTGTTTTATACTCCTACTCTTCCCACCACTGATAGAGATCAATGTACAAACCCACCTGTCAAAGCATTTAATTCTTTTTATTTCATTCTTGTTATAAACTGAGCACCTAACAGTCAATGAATTTTCAGAGTATTACCCACAATCTCAGCTTTGCTCTCAAGTATCCTGTGGTTTCTTTATTTGCTAGAGCCTCTTAGCACTGCCAGGCAATGGCCTCAGTTGCCCTCAGTCCTCTCTACAGCCAGTTTTATCCTCTTCTATAACAAAATCCAAATAACTGTTTGTCAACACAAACTCTTTGGAATGACATGTTCACGTAGAGAGGATGTATTGTTATCCTTCAAAAACAGAAATTATGTTGAGGTATGAAAGGGATTCATTACAGGTTTCAAAAATAATCTCATAAGAGTCAGACAATCCAGCAGCAGTTCTGTCCCTAACAGCAAGTCCCTTCTGCAATCAGGGAGAGATTTTCTCTAGAGGAAAATATTTAAGCTTATTCCAAATTTTATCATACGTAAGTGTTATTATTATTCAGTCCCTGATGGTTTTGGTTACTAGGAAATGATGACTAGAGTACTCCAGTCAAGAAAAAATGTTCAAAGTTGGTATTTTTAAACTGCCTGTTTTTATCTCTCATGAGGTAATGAGATAAACCAAATTCAATCTGGTCCATAATCATCTCTTAAATATTTAATCTTACAGCCAAGCTCGCAGTTGGCAGTTGAAATAACCAATTCAGAACTGACAAATTCAACAAGAATCTTTCAAAGAACTAAACCATGAAATGAATTACCTACCTCTGAAACCTGGGAACAATCAACAGTTTTGCTACTGGCCTAGATTTCCAAGAACTTCAACAGCCTGCCTGCTGTTCCTGCAGCACCCCAACAGAATCAAGGAAATTATCACAAATCACACTTTGACATCATGCCTGAAGTCACAGGACACTGAGGGTCAGCACAGGTTCCCAGCAGCTGGGAGAAAAATATGCTGTGCCATGGGCCCTGAAGTGGAACCATACAGGTATGTTCATCTAGGGGAAGTTCCTCCTAAAGCAATAAAAGCAACAATAGAAGCAATAACAAATTGCCATGTGGGGATCTGCTAAATGCCAATCTTAATGTAACGTTATTATTCCACCCCACCAGTGCTGTCTCATTGCCTCACAGATACAGGTTGTTGAACATGTCTGTCTGATTGACAACCTGCTGAGATGGCATTGCATGATATTTGAGACAGAAATTAAATATTTAACATATATAATTCTACTGCAAAAGAAACCTAAAAGCAAAACTGAACTGTACTCTGATATTATAAGCAGAAAATGATACATAGACCACTCCAAGCCAAACCCATTCTAAAACCATTAGCCCCCTCGTGATGAAAGCCCAATCAAATTATAAACGTAGCTCTACTAAGCTCATTGCCAGTGGCTACTTGATGCAGGAGGTCTGCATAATGGAATAAGCAACCTTCAGGTACACACTTCAGGATCAGGCAACGTTATTTTCTGATGGACTATAAAAAAAAGTTATTTTGTAAACATTTTCAATTCCTGTAATTTGAAATTAAAGAGAATAATTTTCATTAGCATTCAACTAGCACTCAGCAAGTAAAGCTATTTTCTTTCTGAACTCTTTTCCTCCTTAAACATTCTCTGTTGTTGGATTTATTTCTATAAATAATTTTGTTAGGTTATCAACCTAAGCACTAATATTTTGCCAGAAACTTAGAGGACTAAAGCTGTGCCTCCTAGTTCCTTTTATTGAAACTATCATTAAAGTAACCAAATGTCTTCATTGGACCAAGCCAGAACTTTTAGACAACTTATTGCCCTCTTCTGGTGGTGGGAATGCTTCCACCTGGCTAATCCTCGCTATTACAGGACTAATTCTGTAACACTTCCTCAGCTTCATTAATATTTTCTTAATTAAATAGGGCTGCCTCCATGAAGAAGATACTCCACAAGAACAGATCAATGGTATATCTGAACTCCAATTACTCTGAATTTTCTCTCATAGCTTTAGGTCTAATGCAGGACAGTGGTGCTCCACCAGTGTGCTTCCATTAGCCTTGAGGAACAAGCAATGATTTTTCATTTATCTAGGCTTGATTATTTTTGCAATTACCCTGCATTACCCCAGAGACCTTAATCACAAATCTAGGTATGTCCCCACAGCACTGGCTGCTCAATGTGACAGAGGGTTTGTTATCACTTACTACATACTACATTAGCAGTAGCATCATTCTCTAGAAATGGTCAAATAAGCAAGAGCAGAACATTTTAAGACTTCCAAACCTAGAAACTTCAAAAACTGACCTTCCAAACCAGGCAAAATTGTTTCTTTTCTCACTTCTATGAGGTGGAAAAATTGCCACTGGCACTTTTTTCCCCCCACCTAAGTACCAGCCACAGGCTACACTGGCACTGACAAACCTAAGATTTGATTCAATATTTATCTAAATGTATGTGGACCATGAAATTATAGAATCTGTTGCCAGAAGTGAAGGACTAGAACTAACCATTGTCTCTCTACTGAAATAACTTGTATTATTAAATAGTGTCAAAAAGTTTGTTTGAAGCTGGGTATCAAAACATTATTTCAGAACTTTTTTTTTTTTCCAAGTATGCATGTTTTTAAGAGTTAGAAATGCTACATAAAAACTGGCCAATTGACACACCTACCTATTGATGTGACTAATTTTGATTGCCTATATAAGGTACCAAAATTAAGTACTTTAAACCAAAATCATATCTTCAGGACAAAAAGTACTAAACTACAAATGTCAAGCAATGATTAATCTAAAATACTTTACTCAAGTTATAAAAATAAATGTTGGTCTGATTTATATAAGCATCTCAGTCTAATTAGGGGAAAACACAGGACTGCAGGGCTATTGAGGTGCAATGTAAGGGGGAACTCTCAAGCATGTCCAAAACTCAATGAAATTTTCGTCTCATTGGAATTAAATGCAAAATTCTCCCAATGTCAATAAAATCAATACTTCTTCTGATAAAGAACACTGGTATAAGAACAAGTGGGCACAGCTGGCAATGAATATTTGCAGAGGTAAGGTATCATTTTTAATTTCCATATCAGAACAGAGAGGTTCTGTAATTGTCCCCATCTGGAGCAATAGGAGCAAAAGATGTAATGCTTCAAAAATGGAGCTCAACCTGTTTAGGAAGAGACTTGCATGACAGCTGTGATGGAGAGGGATTGTCTTGATGGTCCAGAAGGTCCCTGATAGCTGTATAATACCTGCACTGTAGTAATTCTGATCACATATTTGAACATCAAACAGGACATTGACACACAGTCATGGTTTAAGCCCAGCCAGAAACTAAGTCCCACGCAGCCACTCACTCTCCCCAGTGGGATGGAGGCATGAATCACAGGACTAAAATGAGAAAACTCATGTTTTGAGACAAAAACAGTTTAATAGGTAAAGCAAAAGCCATGTCCACCAGCAAAGCAAAACAAAGAATTCATTCACTGCTTCCCACCGGCAGGCAGGTGCTCAGCCATCTCCAGGAAAGCAGGGCTCTCTCACACGTAGCAGTTACCTGGGAAGACAAAATCCCTCTGAATGTCCACCTCTTCTTCCTCCTTCCCTCAGCTTTACATGCTGAGTATGACATCATATGGTGTAGGAGGTCCCTTTCGTCAGTTGGGGTCACCTGTCCCAGCTATGTCCCCTCCCAACTTCGTGTGCACCCCCAACCTACTCACTGGTGGGATGGGATGAGCAGAAAAGTCCTTGCCCGTGTGTAAGGACTGCTCAGCAGTAATGAAAACACCTCTGCTCTATTAACACTGTTGCCAGCACAAACCCAAAACATAGCCCTGTAACAGCTCCTGTGGAGAAAACTCCCAGCCAAAACCAGCCCAAGAGTCAGAAGCAACTGCCACAGACTGGCAGGAGGACACTGCTTACCCTAGAAAACCAGGAAGGGATGGTAATGTTTACTTGCTCCCTAGAGCTACTGTATTCCCAAAGACTAGCCCCAGTTTTTAGGTGCATCAAGAAGAGCTGCCTTGCAGCATGCCCTGTGATTTAAAGAGTCACTGACAGCCATCAGTGCTCTGATTCTGCCACACAGATCAGCTCTGTTTCCACTAGGCAACTTTGCACTTGGACAGCTATTACTGAACATTTTCCTAAATTTATCCACAATTTCTCAGCCAAGTTGAAATGGCAATCACACAAAACTAGTGCCCTTACATCAGTGGGATCAATTTGAAAAAATAAAAGGCATCTGTCCTTAAATGTTGCTGCTCTACACTAAATGCACCTCTTAATACTAAACTTCAAAGCTCAGACGCAAGAGAAACCAAATAGTTTAGAGCTTGTTTAAAGTTTACCACAACACCCAGTAAAGGACAAGAAAAGTAGGGCTCTTCTAATGTTTATGTACTGCATCATCCCTCTCCCCCTGCCCTGCAAACAGAATGACAACACATCTTTTGATGCTTGAATTCTTCATGGCTTTTTATAGCAACATAACAACAGAGTAGCTTATTTAAATGTTTGATGTATCATAAAAAACAAAAGACCTTGGTATAAAAAAATGCAAGAAAAGCTTTAACTTTTCACCAGCAATTTCAAAATCCAAATTAACCTGGAGTTAACTGTAAAGTGATTTTATTTTAATTTCCTATCTTTGAATCACAGCAACAATTAACACAGTAAGTAGTCCTGGTGTTGGTTTTGGTTTTTTTTTAAGAGAAAACTACAGCACAATGTCTGGTTAGTGTAACCAGCAGAGGCTGCAGTTGAAAGCAAGGAGATAATACAGAGCGCTCAGGTACATTACTTAACTGCTTGAGATAGAAGTAACTTAATAAAAGTGTATGAAAGCACATCCTGAAGTTTTTCTCCAACTACTTACCTGGGACCAGCAGAACCTATCTTACTTTTCTTAAAATAAAAATCACTTTTAAAGCACTTTCAAGAAAAAGACCAAGGTCTATGTGACAGAAACAGAGTAACCCAAGACTGTTCACGCCTTAAGTTTATTTAACGTTTGCAGTAAAATCAAGCCTAGACCAACATCAAGAGCAAAACTCTAATTGCTTTTAAAGGATTAATGACTAGTCATCCATTTATTTCATAATTCAACTTATATCTAGGTCTAAGCATATTAGTGTATCTACAGGAACTAATACAAAGATCAAGAAGGAAAAGAAAGCTGAAAGAAAAGGGTTAGCACACAGTACTGTGCTTTTGTCAACTCAGCTGTTAGTACAACATGACATCATATTTTAAGTTAGTGCAGAAACACTGGTATTTGCTTTGTGGTTTACCAGTTCTCACTTAACAAAAATATCGTAATTATGAGATAAGGTTTGAATGAGTTAAAGGAAGGATGTTAAATGTAAATACAGAAACAGAAACATCTGCATCAGATGAGGTTAAAAGGCTGCATACAGAAAAACACAAAGTTGAAACCTGAGATGATGTCAACCTATTCCAAAATTCCATACATGCTAAAGACCAGATCCTTTTCTACTGGTAACTAAGTTTACAAATATAATATTCATAACAATAATCAGAGTTGTTTGACAGGGTGCAAGAATAAACTGTCCTGATTCCTTTCTGTCAATTATTCACACACTGCTTGATCTATTGTCTTCTCTGAAAGATAAGTAAAATGTAATGTAAGAAAGGAACCACCACTGGGAGATGGGAATGCAGTTGTACACAGCACCTGGGGCAGAACCAACACAAGCAGCTTACAAACCACCTTTCAGACAACAAAACTGTGATGAAACTTCATGAACAGAGTAGAAGAAAAGCTGCTGGTTTCACCAGACTTTGCAGATACTGATTTCTGTAAATCTAGCCAATATTTTAATGCCACTTAGATATTGTTTGTGGCGATTGATTCAGGAAAAAAAATAATCTGAAGTAGGTAAATGATCCCACTAATACTATGGTAAATCCTTGACTACATCCTTAACGCGCCAGAAATTTAAGCACAGATACTACATAAAATGCTTTTCTGACCTTCAGAAGCTTGAAAATAGGACATGTTTTCTCCTAAGATCTCCTTTTCCACTCACATCTCTATAAAAACCCAGTCCTTTCTTTCCATGTTCCCAAAATCTGTTTAAGCTCAGACATTCCATACAAGTACTACACAATAAATTTATCTTCCATTACTTGTTTTTTTTTCCCAGCACACTACTCAGTAATTCACTTCTCTGAGGACTTATGCCCACGTTCCAAACTGTGAAGACACCATAAGCAGATCTTCAACACTCTTTTAAGGTAAACTGCCAGAAAATTGCTTTTTTGTCTCTCTTAAAATACATAAATGTGTATATAAATAAATAGTAGGTAGATCAAAATTTGAATGTAAAAAAAAACACACCTTCACTGTTGTCCTTTGAAAATAGGTAAAGGTAAGAGAAATACCTCATCTGGGAACTAAAAATAGCATGAGTAATTTCTATACTCTTTTCAGATTTTGCTATTATTCCCCTGGAATATAGTGACCTTCTTGGCTTTGCTTATATAAGCCTTAACAGATTACCTAGCTGAAATTTTTCACTTAACACGAGCAATTTTATGGGTATTTTATGCTAGACTGATCCTTCTGCTCTCCTTTTTATCTTCAAGCTTTTACACATGTAATCTCCATCCACCTATGGAATGCACATCAAGGTTTTATACTGGCTGAAGGAGCACACCACAGCAAACACTGAAGACACACACGACTCACAGCCAAACAGCCCTATTGCTTGAATCCACAAACAAACCTGTTGCCACCAGGCAGACCGCAGCCAGATCTAGCTCTGGGGCCAGGGGCAGCAGGGACACCCCACCGGGCTGCACTGCAGACCTGCTCCCCAGCCACAATGCAGCCCCGGGCCTTTCACCACCCACTGCCTCTCACACACCCCCGCCCTGGGCAGAAGGCAGTGGGTGCACCTCCATAGGGACTGTAACTGCAAACCCACCCCAGTGGCCACCACCACATTTCCCCCCAGTAACTGAAGGCACATTTATCTGTTGTCCTTTCATACAATCAGTGTGCACTATGGGAACAGGCAGGAAACACTTCTTTACCAATGACCTACATTCAGCTTCTTCCTTTCTTCCTTTGAGGGCTCAGTCCAAGTTTGTAATAGACTCTACTCAATTTTAAAGGAAATTATCTCAAAAAGTGTCACAATCCTCGTGCATCTGTGGTCTCCTGAGTTTCTATGACATTTAATAGGAACATCACGCAGGTACCGGAGTTATTCCTACGTGACTTTCCATTTACTTGGAGCTACATTAGAACTGCTAGAAGTGGTGCAAAGGTAAACACTGATTTCACTGAATCCAATACTTTAGTCACCTGATCACTTAAATTACGCAACCAAAAGACAGGAGAACAATTAAGTACCTGGAATAAACAGGGAAAGCATCAAGGGGGGGGGGGGGGGGTGTGGAGAGAAAAAAGAAGGCTGTAGCATATCTAATAGTCTAGCATTAAACAATGGTCTCCAACTTCTTTGAGTTCAGGCCTTCCTGATCCTTTTCCCTTTTAGAAATTTTAAAATTAAAAGTACACTCTCTTTCAGACCATGTTCCACCAACAGAAAGCAATGTGTACGGCAGATCAAATCCCTGTGCAAGTAGTGGAAACTCAAAAGTGCCATTTCCATATATTTTTTTTTTAATTGATCACCAACAGTGTCAGGATCACCAACAGTGTCAGGATCACCAACATCACATTTCATCTTTTCACTACTCAAAGACAAATGAATCCAGATGCAACCCAAACACTGATGTTTCATATGAAATTCAACCCATCTTATTAACAATACTCTCAAAACAGTCCCAAAAGAAGCATTCACAAAACCTTTATCTATACAGGGAGATTTTATCACACACTCTTAAACATTGTTAAGAGCAGTCTCCTGTGATAAAAGGAAAACCTCAGCCAAAAAGCAAAAATTCAGAAAAAGGGTACTTCTACTATGTTTGGGAAAATGAGCAAATACTAAACATTGTGCAAAAGGAAAAGACTTTATTTTAATACCGTATTTGATTTCAAAATTTCAAGCACTTGAAATAAGAAAAACCAAACGGAATTCCTCTTTCCTAAATGCATCTCTATTCAGCATGGAAGCCATTAATTCTTGAGAGAAACCAGAAATGGCTTTTATGATCTAGCTACTGCTGACAGCCTTCTCAGCTGCCAATCCTTGTTTGGGCTTCGAGTAATCCCAAGGCCTCCTGTTCTCTGTATACCCGTACAGCTTCCGCAGGGCCACGCGGGCAGCTTCTTCCTCGGCAGCAAGCAGAGTTTCACCAGGACCTTCAGCTATAATCTTCTTATCACTTGGGGAAAAAATAATAACATTAGAAACATTTCCATCATACAACCCTGAGCGCTACTGTGTATCACGACCAAAGGCTGCTAGATTTTTCTCTCTCCGATGTCTGTGAACACTGAAGGTAACTTCTATGTACACACAAATGTAAACATTTCTGTTGGGCTTTCCTGCAGAGATAAGTGATTGTACATTCAACAGTGGAAACCCCACTCAGAAATGCATCCATTTCCTGGAAGAAAACCGCTCTGTTCGTTCAGATTCCTAACACACCACTGAGTCTGCACAGTTCCATTTGTCAGCCCTCTTACAAAATATGCAAATTCATTACTCTGGTTAGCTTAAAGAAGTGAAATGCTTCTGTCTTTTCTCCTCCACTGGTAAGAAAGCATTTTAAAAATTCTTCAAAAGGATTCACAGAGAAGTTTTCTATGTTAGGAAGTATGAGCTCAGCTCTGCTTAATCAACATCTATGAGCACTGAATAGGAACAGTTCATGGAGGAACACCAGGGATTCCAGAATAAAAATAATCCAGGTTTCTTTGTTTTATGTAAAATAATACATCTTGGAAGGCATTTAAACCAAAGCGTGACCAATCAGAACAAGCTAAGGCAATCTGCCCAAGCATTCATCTGCAGCTCACTTAGCACAACAACAGTGATGGGGGTTTTGGTAGCAGAAGGTCCTGCCCGCTCCAGAGGAGCAGTGGTGCCCCTGGGCAATAGACCAGGACAGGCACTGACCATGCCCGAGACAAGCGCACCAGGGATGACTGCCACGTCCTAAGCCTGATCTGGATACAGACTCTCGCCTCATTTATAGTGCCCATGATTTGAGAACTAAAATCCTTCTCTGGAATATAAAATAAGACTCTCTTCAACCCCCACTCCCTCGATGTCTGTGTCTCTTTGCCCTTTCCCAAGCCCTGCACGCAGCTGTGGTGCCTCCAAAGCCATTTGGTTATGCTGCTCCCAAAGTTCCTACATCAGGTCACCCAGAACACACACCCAGACTCTTCCATGCCTCTGATGCAGACTGCAGAGCCCTTTGATCAGACTGTCCTTTCATGTGTCATTACAGCGAGCCACTGCCAGCGCTCGAACTGCTGATGTGATCTGGAAGCCACTGGAAGGTTTCTTGTGCCAAAAGACACGAGTAGAAACGTGAAAGACCATCTTCCCTCCTCCCCTCTCCCCCAGCTTAAATTCATTTCACTTTAAACCAACACTAACCAGTACAACCCAACAAAGTACAGAGGCAGAACTGTGCTGACTCCCAGCTGTCTGGTAATTCTTGGTTCTGGAGAAGGGATATTCCTCTTGGTCAGTTCTTCCACGAGTAAGCCCATAGGATTTATAACTTCCCAGATCTCAAACAGGTCTTTTCCAATCAACTGGGGAATAAAAAAATCCTAAACAAAGATATATAGAGGATACAATTAATGGGAAAGGTAATGAAGGCTCTAGCTTCTGGTGTCTGCTAGCAAAACACACTTTGAAGAGGCATTAACAGAGAGGACAATACATTGCTGAAATGAACAGTGAAACTGCCCCAGTTCTCCATCCCAGCTAAGCACAGGGAACTGGTGTTGCTACACTCGGCAGCTCTGGTTCCCATTTAGCCATTAACGGGATGAGCACCTTGGACAAAGCCAACTGCCCAGGGGTGAGGAAGGGACAGCACTGGCCTGAGGCAGGAGTTGGAACAACGCTGCTGCTCAGCTCTGGGACTGTGAGCCACTCAGTGCTGCTTCCAGGCAAGACCTGGCACATCAGAAAAGTTCTGCAAACAGTTTGAAGGGAACACGCAAACCCACGGGAGTTTCACCTGTGGGGATCATTCCATTGCCTGTTAACTCCTACTTGCTCTTACAGAGACCTCTGAATGGTCTTGCACTAGAAATAAGATTTTAACAAACATTTCTCCACTGCAAAACTAGAAAGGAGTGAAAAGGACAACTGAAAGGACAGTAGTTGCTAAAAACTCCTTTGTTACACTGCATTTTAATTGAACATTTTTATATTAAATACCTTGAGGCATTTACCCTTCTACATGCAAAAGCTACCAATCTATGTTTTATAAAATTTTTTGGTTTGTGCTTTTATTTTTTTTTTTTAAATTGAAGATATATTTGACTTGACATGGAATAATTTCACTAGTTGATGGTATAGTGCATGGAACATGACGCAAGTGTCACCAAATATTAAAATATCACCATTATAAAACAGAAGCATATGGTTTTATGCATTTGACCAGCCTGTGCTTCTTAAAGAAAAACAAACAAAAAAACCACAGCCCCAAGCCCCCCAAAAAACCCAATCACCACTACACACCAACAAATCACATTCTTAAATTGTCTTGTTACAGGTGTTGTCTAGCTTCTTCCACTCTCCCTTCATCTCTGGCTATCAAGGTACAAGATAATATTTAACTTTTAAACTTTTTTTCCCCCCTGTAACTTCTGAGATCTTTAGATGTTGTTTTTGTCAGTACAAAAATATACAGTAAGTAATGACTTACCCTGACAAAGATCCCTGTTGCCTCAGGCCCGCTGCTACTGAGCAAGGCTCCTATCACTGCAAAGAACGTTCTCTGGAGCACATCTGGTGGGGCAGGAAAGTCCTTGCAAAGCGTCAGGTCCTGTATTGACAGGTTTTGGGCTATGTAGGAAACAAGTTCTTGACTGGTAAGAAAATCCACAAGTGCTCTTACCCCCTGTGCAGGTAAATCTGGGTAAGCACCTTCAAAGCACTGCGTCAGGTAGGAATGTGAAAAGGACAGCCCTTGTTCAGCAAGTTTACTGTTATCTTGTAGGTTAAGAGCAACCGTTTCTTTGTCTAGGCCAAGTCCTCGGCGTCTCGCCTCCTCGCTTTCAATGTAACAAGAATTGACAAATGCAGTCTTGAGAAGATCCAAAGAAAAACTTTCATGCAGGCGGTGGCAAAAAGCTTGTATCTCAGCGTGGTAATCCCAGTTGGGCTTCTCTGACCTACAGACGTGGGAAAGAAAACAACTTCAGGAACAGAACAAGAGGCTACCCGTAATGCGAGCATCCCGCCTTTCCCACGACCGAAAAGAAACGGTCGATTGTTTCTGAAGATGCAAACCAGTGCCTAAGAGCCCTGCTACCAAGCGGAGATCTCTGTCCGTTGGGCAAGGCCCTGTGCCGGCCTTCAAACCAGGGCTGCGCTGCCCTACGCAGCGAAAAACACTCTGCTCCAAGCGTAACGAGAAGGTGCCTAAGCGTTTGGATTCAACCCATTTCTCAGCCGGTTGCACTCCCTCAACCGAGACCCCCGACACTGTCCCCCCTGTCCGCCCTCTCCCAACACCTAGGCCCTCTCTCACCGTCGCTGCGGAGGCGCCTCCAGCCGCTGCTGCTCCAGGTAGGCGCGGAGCCACCGCTTCTTCTCGCGGGGCGGCGCAGTGCTGACCGCCACCCGCCCGGCGCCGGCCCCGGGCAGCAGCCGCCGCGACGCCCTCAGGAGTAGCCGGGTGGCCATGACGGCGGGTGCGGGGAGGAAGAACCCGTCCCTGTCCCCTCCGGAAACACGGACCCCTCCCCGCGAGTTCCCGAGCGAAGCGTTCCTGTCCGGGGATAATACCGAGCGGACCAGCGGTGCCGGAAACCACCTTCGCGACTACAGCTCCCGGCGGGCCGTGAGCCGGCCGCGCTGCATGCTGGGAGCGCCTGCCGCGGCAGTGATGCGGGGACGGGGTTGGGGGAGTCGCTGGGGTTCGCGTTCCGGGTCGGGCCCTCGGGGCGGTGCGGAGGGGCAGTGGAGAGTGGCGGCTCCGATCCTCCACCCTGAGGCTGGGTTCCCGGGCAAAGAGCACTGGAAAGCCTCCAGCAAAGCCGCCTTGTGGTTTAGGAGCTCGCAGCCCCTCCAGTTGCAGCCAGCCGCGGGCAGGGTCACCGGCCCGACGTGCCCAGAGCCACCCGTCAGGAGATGCAGCAGTGTCACCTGCCCAGGTGGGACAAGGCGCTGACAGGGCCTCTACCCTGCCCGCTGCCAGCCTGCCGCGTGGAGAGGAAACAGACTCCTGGCACACAGCTTGAGATGCTTTTGGAATCGACTCTTTGTGCGTTGTTTGGGTTTCATTCCCACTGAGCCGAGGACATGGCTGACAGATGCCCCAAGTCCTTCTCTTCTGTGTTGTTGTGTATGAAGAGATCTTCACCCGTCTGTGTACTCGTACAGCTCAGAAACGGTCGTGCACAGTAGTCCAGGTCAAGCTGTTCTAGGAGAGGTGCCCTTTGAAGCATTGTTTTGACGTGCCTGCATGCTCTCCCACACACCTACACTGTTGGTTGTTTCACACACCCCCAGGGCCGGGCTGTGGCTGCTGCAGCACTGCAGGCGAGTGGAAGTGGCTGCTGCAGCCACACGGGGCCAGGGAGCCACTAACAAGCAGGAGCCTGAGGTCCCCCGGGCAGCACCATGTGTGGCTCAGCACTCCCTCAGGCAGTAGCCACCAAAAATGTAGCTGATCGTGGGACTGAGCACAGTACATGGGGACACCAGGCCAGCTTCCCATACCTGTGTACTCATCACACACACTGAGAACAATCTCACAAGATAGATGCAGGGGATGGTACCCTGCAGAACGCAAGTGGATCCCCACTTGCTACTTACGAGTTACTCAGGCCCGCAAATAAATTTTCCTAAAATAATATCAAACAATGGTTTGCAATTTGAGAGTTTTATTAAATACACTACATAAGTAACTTGCACTCCATAATCTGATCACTCACAGACTGACTTGCTTAAAAATGTATTTTATAGAAAAAACATCTGCAAAATTAAAGCTAAAAAAAACATATTACACACCTCTGGACAATCTGCATGTTAGCAAAGAATACCTTTTATTTGCTGACCTGAACATGTGCTTAAACAAGGAACATACTCATGAAACAGGACACACTCCTTGATATGGCACACCTCAACCTACTCAGAATGAAAGAAAACAAGTGCAATCATGTTTTATTGCATGTAATAACAGAACAATAAAAACTACTTGTTATTCCTTTGCTTTTATGTTTTTTCCAAACTCATTCCATTTGTTCTGTTCCCACCACAACAGACCATCCAGTGGTTATTCCTGTAGATCACTGTCCTTACACCGCATGAAGCAAACCTGGTAGCGGCGGATCCGTGTGGACACTGAAGCATGCAAAGGAGGACACTGCAAGTGCTGGCAATGCACATCTACTAGAGACACTGTAACTGAACAGCAAGGTGTCCCTTTAACACTGCAATTCTATAGCCTTCACCTGTGGTGGATGTTTCCAGTGTACGAATTATAAAACAACATACAATTCAGAAACAGAAACAAAGATTTTGCAAATTGTTTGTGTTTTCAACTGTGAAATCCTTCCGAGCGCCGTGTCTAGCGCCGAAACCAAAGCCAGCTGTTGAGTAGCCAGAAAGCTACAGTAATGGAATACATGATCATTTCCCTTTTAGCACGCTCTTTGTTCTCTTCTTCCAGAAGTTGTAGACGGCGATTAAGTTTGATTATCTAAAAATAAATAAAGCCTTTTAATACTTCCTTAAAAGTTGCCAGACTTTCTAGAAGTTTCTGAATAGTTGTGTAAAATTACTATCTCGGACAGATGGATTTTAAACACTTGGTAATTTGACATTCTATCTTCAATCTCTAGTGTTCAGATCTTGCTGTCCCTAATAAGCAGGAACAGAAATGGAGCTGGACTCTCCAGATTCCCAGAACAATACAGGATATGTGAGGGCAGTCCAGCAGGGGTGCAGGGAGGATCCCTCACCATATCTGTTATACCTTTGCAGCCACACAGAAAACCTGCTCCCCCATTTTACCACTACAGCTTTTTCTTAGTATTAACTACTATGCTTTACATACCTGTCGTCTTAAGGAAGCAGCATCTACAACTGTCATGTCATCTGGTGTTCCCTCAAGCGTAGTATCCAAGTTGGAAAGACCATATCTATCAAACAGAAGAGATAGCTTAGCTGTCTCACTCATACAAAGATTAGTAAGTACCATATTTTATCAACATTCTAGTAGGTGTATTTTTTTGGTGGTGACAGAAGAACTATGAAACCTTTTTCAAGCTTTTACAGAGTTGCCCGCTTCAACAGGATCCTAATCGAATAAAGCACAAACACATATCACAGAATCACTTAGGTTGGAAAAGACCTTCAAGATCATCGAGTCCAACCATTAACCCTACTCTGCCAAGTCTGTCACTAACCCATATCCCCAAGAGCCACATCTAGATGACTTTTAAACATTAAGTATGTGTTGTGGTCACCTGAATGCTACCTCTTAACCAGATTATTTTCCAACAACTAACAGATAAGAATAGTTCCCGATACCATCCAGAGGGACCTCAACAGGCTTAACAGATAGGCCTGTGCAAACTGTATGAAGTTCAACAAGGCCAAGTACAAGGTCCTGCACGTGGGTTGGGGCAATCCCCAGCACAGTTACTAGCTGGGCCAAGAATGGCTTGAGAACAGCTCTGAGGAGAAGAACTTGGGGGTATTGCTGGACAAGAAGCTCAACGTGAGCCAGCAACGTGTGCTTGCAGCCCAGAAAGCCAATCATGTCCCAGGCTGCATCAAAATAAGTGTGGTCAGCAGGTCAAGGGAGGTGATTCTCCCCCTCTACTCTGCTGAGACCTGACCTGGAGCACTGTGTCCAGTTCTGGAGCCTCCAGTACAGGAAGGACATGGAGCTCCTAGAGCAAGTCCAGAGGAGGGCTGCGAAGACGCTCAGAGGGCTGGAGTACCTCTCCTAGTAAGACAGGCTGAGAGAGTTGGGTTGTTCAGCCTGGAGAAGAGAAGGCTCCAGGGAGACCTTAGAGAACCTTCCAGTACCTGAAGGGGGCCTACAATGACTACAAGGGCATGTAGTAATAGGAAGAGGTGGAACAGTTTCAAGCTGAAAAGAAGGTAGATTTAGATTGGATATTAGGAAGAAATTCTTCCCTATGAAGGTAGTGAAACACTGGAAGAGGCAGCCCAGAGTAGCTGTGGATGCCCTCTCCCTGGAAGTGTTCAAGGCCAGGTTGAATGGGGCTCTGAGCAACCTGACCTAGTGGGAGGTGCCCTGACCATGGCAGGGGCGTTGGAACTAGATGATCATTAAGGTCCCTTCCAACCCAAGCCATTCTATGATTCTATGCTGCACCTACCCTTGTGTTTCTCACTTCCCATCTGGAAATTTCCAGTATTAGCTCCCCCTGACTTGCTCTCTCATTAGGACACATGAACAACTGCTGCAAACAGCTTCAGAAATTGAACAAAATAATGTCAAAGCTACCACATTCACGGGAAACTACACCTAAAAGAATGTCTAGCATTTAGTGACAGTTAAGGGCCAGCTTGGACCACCATGAATACAAGTAGAATTCCTGAAACTTGCAGAATGCACTTCAGTGCAGATACTGCTTTTGCACTCCAGGCTTTTCCATCTCTTCCATCACACATCTATAGGATGCCCAAATGCCCTCAGCTCAGGCAAGATCCCCATGCTTTTGCTCCCCCCTCGACAACTTGTCAAAAATTTCCCTGCATCTTTGTTAATATATTGTTTCTAAATAAGAATTTATTTCTAGATGAGAGTTGTATTAGTCTGGACTTAAGAGACCAGTGAGATCCTTGACCAATATCGTATAAAAGACAGGAAGTTAACTACATTGTGATCTGTGCTTTTTTGCGTTGAAGGGAATGAAGGAAGAGGGAACCCTTTTCCAGGTAAGATCAGGATAAAAACAGCTTTTAGTAAGGGAATAGTCAAGCAAGCAATTGTCTGTCAACAGAGTCATGGCTGTTTTAAAATCAGCCACACAAAAAAAGAAAGTTTTGGCAACTCCTTTTCAATTCCTTTTGTTAGAAAAAATATTTTCTTAAGGCCGTTATTAATTTTTTATTCTAAAGATTCTTCAAAGATTCACTTAGGTATAATTTATGCTATTTACTACTTGTAGTTCTTTCTGTTTGGGCAGTATCACAAAACAGAAACTGTTGTTTTGTTTTCTTATTTTCTGCAGCACATGGTATCCATTAGACAAGGGAGGTCTTTGCAGGTGACTCGGATGGGTGAGGAATAAAGTATCTCAGGAGTTGAGAGGGAGGAGAGAAATGAGCACTGTGTTTTAAAATAAGGACCCTAGAAATAGGGAAACAGAAGTCTGACTTTTAGAATCTAAATTAGTGGATCATGACTAACAAAAAAATACTCTTTACCTGGTGTTGTCATGATGAGGGTTAGAGGAAGTGGCAGCAGCTGACCCACCACGTAACACTGGCCTACAGCAGGTTTTTGCAGGTAGAAAGGATGAGACAAAAACAGGAAATGACAAACGAGACAGGAGGTAAAACACACAGAAGAAAGGAGCATAAGAATACTTCCACCTGTATTGTATAATGATTCAATACAATAGAACATCTATTCACTTTGTTGTAAACTGCACTTTCCATATTCTCTTACTCAATGAACACTGAATGTTTCTGCAGCTAAGACATGCAGGCAAATTTTTGATGCTATAGCTACATTTATGGATAACAAACCGTTGGAATAGAGATCTGGGGGGAAGTTATCAACCTTATAAAATAACCATGGGAAACTTCAAGTCTAAAAAAAATAAAATTCCCTCAAAAACCAAAACCCCACCCAACAACAATGAAAAAAAAAAGTATTTACACATACTTATAAAAGCCTTTTTAATCATTCTCTCCTCCCTCTAGGGAAAGGGGAGATTATTTTCTTTATTAATCTATGCTAGATGTAATTCAGAAAACCTGGGCTGCCTAAGGACTGTATATAGTGCAAAGAGACATAGATCTCCCCAGGAAGAAGTGACTAAAAGCTTCAAGTAGATGCTATGAACATCCTTGTAAGTCTTGCTCTTTCCATTTCTTTTCCTTTATCTTTTGAGGCCAAGAGGAAGAAAAGGTGGAGGTTTTTTTTAAGTTGTTGCAACTATATATTATACATGAATTTTACAATAAGAAGTTACTCTGTCCCAATTCACAGAAGACACAAATACCAGCAGTGTGCTCTGACAAAGCTGGTACCATGTGTCTGCAGGACCTCTGGTAACCAGGCATTAGTGATCCACATCAATGATGTGTTTTACAAAACAGAAACACCCGCTCCCAATACATACAAGAAAATAATATTCTTACCTAAATGCATGAGGTCTTGCAGAAAGTTACCAAAAAGGTATTCCTATTTTTTTTTAATCAGAGAGATAATTCAGCTAGTCTAAAGTCTTGTCTGACAGATGCTAGAACTAAATACTTTAAGAATGCATAAGAAACTCAGCAAACAGCAGCTATAGAACAGGTCACAGAATTTCTCTGCAAACTTAAGTCACCTGTAATTAATTGGCAGATTCGTGAAGGCCAGCTGGGCAGTATCCAGCAGGCATTTCCCACACCATCTGACACAGGACAACATTTGGATTTTGTGTAATGAGAACAATAGGTCTCAAACGCTCTCTAAACTCTTGGTCCCTGAGGTCTTTTGTGGCAAACAAAGTTTCACAGATGATGTAGCACTAATCAATACTAACTAATCCACACTACCCTTCCCAAGGAAAGCCACAGGCTTGGAGGTAGCCAAGCGCTACAGGAAGGAACAAAAGTAGAGCACTCTGGGATCTGTGCAAATTAGGAACTTGATCTAAAGTAAAGACAAGTCTTTAATCCCACTTCCCAACACAGCCAGCCTGTTAAGAAGCTGCATATGATTTCTTCCTTTTCTTTGCAGTTGACATTTTATTTCTTTACAGATAGACCCAAAAAGGATCACCAGAATACTCCCCTGCCTCTTCCACACTATTTACTTGCTTGGTTTTATAGATTAACCAAACCAATCATGGTTATAGAGATGACAGTGGCCTTGTAACAGGGATCACCTTACCTCAAAATCAGCAGCAAGATTTTTGGTAAATACAGAATGCACAATATAGTCAAGCCAGTAAATACATGGCCTTCTTTAAAAAGCTGAGTAAGAGTACATTAAAACTTTGTGTTTTCTGGCTACCTCTGTAAATTCCATCCTAAACATTAACACATGATCAGAAGAAGCTGTAACTCTGAAGCCATGTATATTCAACACTTAATACTTCGTTGCAAATACAGCCACAGCCTGAAACATGATGGGTACACCCAATAGTACAGTTTAATTACAGTGGGAGGGCCATGACCAAATGAATCTGGTCTGTCTTCCGCTGCTTAGAGCAGAGCACACCATGGAAATAGCACAGTAAAGATGCTATCATCAACATGTGGTCTGGGAGCAAAACAACAAGGTGTGGACAGTCTAGGTACCTGGGTCTAACTTCCATCATTCCTGTGTACACACACAGGAAACTGAGGCCAGTGCATTCTCTTGGTTCAGTGGAAGCAGGAGCAATGTTCATCTCTCACTGAACTTTAAAAGACCTCTGGAAATCCCAGAAAGGCTCTAAGAATGGGCACTAGGACTTTATGGACATGTTCTGGGTGTGAACCGGGTAAGAAGCTCAGCTTCTGAAGGACAGAAAGGAGTGGTGCCCTTAAGAATCAGTGAGTGGATGAAACTGCTCTCCTCATTTGTCTCAATACTACAAGCAGTTGCCTCAACAAAGCAATAGGCTACTGTTTTTTCCCAGGCTCCTTCACATTTGCAGACCCATTTAATTTTCTCCTGAACTATATCACCCCAAACCAAAGTAATGTGTAGCCCCTCGTCGATGGTCTTAACACATTTTATTTCTACCATGAAAAATATCATTAACTTGCTCAATACAAAAAGTGATCTCCTAACACCTCAGGATACGATTATGTGAGTGAAGTTTGCCATTTAAGAAGGACAGTGGCTTTTTAGAATGGACTATCCTGAAGAAAGGAAATAGTAATAAATTTCCATACTTTTTTTCTCCTAAATAAAAAGTTATTGAGCCAAGAGATGAAGAAGGGTTCAGGTAAAGTACAGATTTCAATACAACTCTATTCAGTTAAGAAATTGCCTTTTTTCCCCTGTATTTCACACATCACGAAGATTTTCTTACCTGCAGGGTTTGGTTTTTTTCTTGCCTAGAGCATAAAAGATTAGTCTTTAAAAGACACTAGGTATAGGCCCTACACTCATTTGACAGAAATTGAAACAGAAAAATGATCAGAACTGGAAAACACAACTGACCTATTGTTCTTGTCCACGCTGAAGGAAATGCAAGAGTAAACAGACAGTGTAAACAGTGATCATTAAATTGTTGCCCATTTAGATAACTGATTATGTGAGCAGTGCCAGCTAAACCAGGCATAATTCATTATCTGCAGCAGTACAATCCACAGCAGTTTTAGTAGATTGGAAAAGTATTTTGTACAAAAAAAAAAGCAAGCCATGAAACAAGTTGAAAATATTTGCACGGAGTATTTTGTTAATTTAAAAATATCTCTTGTAGTATTAAGCATAGAATGTTAAAATACATAAGGTTTTGAGAGAGAAAGCACGTTACACAGAGCAAAAGAACAGAGTGCAGGTTTGGAGCAATTTGAAATGAACAGTACTTTGCAATCATGCAAGTGGATCATCCAAATTTCACATTCCTACGCCAGCTGTAGAGTAACGGTGGGTAACTAAACACCCAACTACAAAGAATACACTTTGGCCTATTGAAAAGCTCATTATTTTGGCACATATTTATTCATAGGTGACTAGAAACAGTTTTCCCATTTCTTCTAGGAAGGTTAGTAAGAGCATCTAAAAAAATCAACCCAAACCAAGAAGATTAATGCATCTGTTGAAGTATTCAGAACCCTAGTAATTTTCTGAGAATTGAAGTAAATTGAAAGTGTAAGTATGCAGAGGTGTATGTTTTCCAGAATCCAAGAAAAATGTGAGCAAGAACATGCCTAATGGAAGCCAGGAATGAAACCCATTAGCTTCACTGCAGACTGAGAAAAGGACTAAAATTTCAGTCTATATTTTAACAAGGACACTTGGCACAGCATCCATAAGTGGTGTTAGTCACACAATTCATGAATTCCTAGAATTTCTCCTTATTCAGGAGCTTTAATTTTATTAAACAAACTTGTTATTCCATCTAATTTTTAATATTGGCAAGGAAAAAAAAGGTATTGCTGTCCAACTGTTGAAAGGCATTAAAATTTTAACAGCTACAGTCTGAAATTTCACAGGATTAAGTCAAGGTTAAACACCCAACCTGCAGAATTTCAAG
Organism: Hemiprocne comata; assembly: GCA_020745705.1. NCBI lineage: Eukaryota > Metazoa > Chordata > Aves > Apodiformes > Apodidae > Hemiprocne > Hemiprocne comata. The sequence continues at coordinate 10,356,344 of CM036594.1, read as the reverse complement.
GGGAACTATGCAGCAAATTTATTTTTTTTTAATTCCAGATTAAGAACGTAAAGACCAGCAAGACTAGAGTTCTGTATGAATCAGGAATTTTAATATGGGTGTTTATATACTGTCAGGTCAGCAAACATGGTGAGCTGCAGGAGGCACCAGCTTGGAAAGTGACTGCAAACACACAGACATTCACAATAAGATTGGCTTGATAGTCACATTTATTACCAAAACAACTAGAAACTTTAACTTCCCACTACAAAATATTAGGAGTGCTGCTAGGATATTAGCAACCAGAGGCAGATGGCAAATTACAAAGAACTTCCTAGCATGGGCCACACAGAAGGGCTGCAGGAGGAATGAGCAGTTCCTCCCAATGTTCTCTCCTCTAATAATCTCCTCTAATTCAACCTCTTGGCAAGCCCTAGAGGTCTGGGCTAGCCCTACCCTAGAGACTAACTGTGCAATTTTTACCTAAACCTCTGTACTAGCATACTATCAAAATGAGAATTGCTTTTGGTAAATTAACCTTGCCCGTATTAGTCTCTATAAATGTTTCTATCGTGTTAAACATGCCATTCTTGTAACACTTTTAAGTGCCAAATGAAAATAGTCCAAGGATACATGGAGTGGGCAAAACTTCACTGAAGAGAACAGGGACACTACACAATGATTGCCATGAGGCTTGTTTTGGCTCACTACCTCTCAAAGTATCAGCTTATCCATAAAAACAGAGACAGCATTAATCAGAGGAGCAAGCATTGTATACGTTGCCTTTCTTGCTCTCAGCATCCAGCAAAGTGGTCACCATCAGCCATGCATCAACCAGAGGCACCTATTCCAAAGATACAGAGAAACAGCCTGACGTCCTGCCACCTGATCAAAAGCAGTGCCTGCAGTTCCTTGCATGATATTCCACCCTGTTTCTGCACGTTTTTTTAATGCTTTATGACAACATCAACCCAATCTTATTGATTTGCACCATTGCTCACCAAAAGAAAAGCAGAAGACAAAGCTAATAAATTTGCAGGCTCAGGATCAAGTATTAATTGCAGAAAACACTGACCACCTGGGAACAGCAAAATCCCTTGCAATAACAGACTAACACTTCCTATTTTGGTTTTTATTTGGAAGGAAACCAAAACAATGCTACATTTGACTAGAACAGAAGCATTTTGAAATGTGAATTTTGGACAATTAAATTGCTTATGAATAGTGAAAGCAAAGGAAAGCAAAAGCAAGTAATTTCATCTCATTATTTGGTAAACAGAAATCAAACTCCACTAAAAAGGAGAAAAGAAAAAAGAAAAAAAAAGGCAGCAAAAGCTGGCAGAATCAGTGACAACCAATCACCTGCGGTTTTCATCCAGCACATCCAAGACCTGCTGGTAAGCCCTACGAGTGGAAGACTGGATAAACGACAAAATGCCACGAGCAGAGTAAAGATTAGTTCCATCTTCAGGTGACATATTGGGAGGACAGACACGAGCCTGTTGCAGTGATGGTGTCACACTGTTCGTATAAGCATAGTAAATGAAGAGAGAAATACTACAGTCAGATTTTAAATTAAAAACACCTTTTCAGATAGACCCCATTCCAAAATGCTTATTAGTTGCTTTTGGTTTACCCTTCTCCCACCACTATAAGGTAACCCTCCCAAATTCTAGTAGTGTGTTCTTCAGAAACATACGTAATAACACAAGGCCACAGTTTTGGTCTGTTACATAAATTAGTTTAGAAAGTCCTTATCCAGCTAAATTTGTACCTGTTGAAGGCAGCATTCAAGTCCTCACTGACATAAATGAGAAAAGCATCAGGATTAAAAAAAAAAAAATCCTACCCACAATCTCTTTTCAAAACACAAGTCTTTATCCATAAAGAGAATCTCACACAGAACCTCTTAAAAATATTTTTCAACTGTGACTTAAGATCAAGACAGTATTTTCATGTTTACATGAACAAAGTTTAAAGGCAACTGCAAGAAACTGCAAAAAAAAAAAAAGCACAGAATTCATATCCCAGTGACAACAAATTACATGATCTGAGTTTTTTTTACTATGATGCAAAAATATTTAAAATACACAAGACTGAAATTCAAACATGACCATTTGCGTTACAAAAACCTCATCTCTATCAGACAGAAATTAGTTTTGATAAACTGCCTTTGATTTTCTTGTGTTCCTTTACATCCAGCCTGACTATCCATTGTCCTTCACACATCACAATATTTTTATTTATTTCAAAATCAGGAAACTTCAAAGCTGAGCTGCTTTTTTTAACAGGAATTAATGTTAACTTCATTGTAAATATTAACAAAAATGCGAAACAAAGTGCAAGTCACTGTACCCTTTAAGGCTTGGGATAGACTATTCCAAGATTAGCATCCATAATTCAACACATTTCTTTTGATCCTGCCACTTGTGCTTTGCACCAGCAGTTTTTGGAGTTAGAATGCCAATCATCCCACTTTTGGCACTTTTAAGAAATTAAGCAAAACATTAGTGGCTGAGTACTTGGAGGCTGGTTTGATATTTGGATAATCTCTAGATAGGTCATAATTCTATGGATAGTCTTACTTTTAATAGAGTTGCTCTGCAGCTGGCTGACACCAAGAGCACAAAACTAAGTGAAAAAGAAAATTCAACTGAAAAGACAGATTCAAAGCACATTACAGGGATGTCACTTGACCCACAGAAGAGTTTAGCCATCCTGTGCTTCAAGAGACATGCAAGAGACAGCAGTGGCTGGTGCTTGATAGAAACTGGTTTTTATTTATTACCTAAACTGCAAGTATCTTTTAACGCTGCTGCCGAGTACATTTGGGCAAGAGAAAGGAAAAAGGAGGAGACATCAATAAACATCTATTTTGCTTCTTTACAGCTTTCATTGTTCTCCAAGACTGGTAGAATCCAGCTTTCTTTTATATGTATGATGACTTCTGCTTTGCAAGCAGTGGTAGTGGTCACATCCACACATTTTATTCTTGAATTGCACTGGAAATGTCAATATTCACTAGAAAAACATCAAGAAACAGAGGCAGGTATGGAAATACTGCAACTAAAGTGAATTTATGAGAATTTCTACTCCTTTGTGGATTTGCTGGCTTGAGGAAAATGAGAGAAGAGCTGAAGGCTTGAACTCATAGTATGTTTTATATGAAAAGTGATTTTTCCTGTTCATAACTTCAGAGCTTTACAGAACAGGCTGAAAGACAGCTTAAAACAGGTAACAAACAGTATTTAGACATATTACAAACAAGAAGATCATGTCAAATTCTTATTGTCCAGAATGATCTTACTGTAAATACCACAGTAATGTTATTAGTATGCAATATCTTCTGTAGAAGCTTAAAAAATAAATCCCTGAAAACTATTTAACAAAATTCTCTACAAGAAATTTACATTTGCTGATTACATGGAAAGTGTAAATAATAAGGAAAAATCAAGGTGGATTCCAGAACTAGACAATTCTGAACCCCGTGGTCTAGTACCTAGACTACTTAAGGGTCATTGTTCTGTAGGTGGCTTGTAAGAAAAGGCAGTTTCAAGAGCTTAATTCATTAATTTTAAGATATTTACTTTTTAATTATTAGAATATTTAGTTTCTTAAATGATTTAATTAAGAGATTATTTAAATCTATTTGCTCCTGGATATGAGCTGAGCTGTATAGCTACATGAAATTACTCAAATTACCCCCATAAAGGCTATTGCTAATTTTACTGTCCTAAATAAAGCACATAGTTTGAGAGAGACTTCTCTCTTCCTTTCTGTCTGAAAGTGAGACTAATTCAATGAAGGGCTCAAATGTCAGAATTAAGGAACATGGAGGGGGGGAAAGGAAAAAGAAAGGAAACAAGCTATATTTTTCAGGGTTAAAAATTCTTGTCCTGTTAACATGTGGTAGTCCTTTGGACAATGTCAAAGGCCAGAGAAAAGAAATATTATGAAGCAAATACCTGACATACAAATCGGCCAAGGCAACTCAAAAAAAAAAAATCTACAACATCAGGAAAATTCTCTAACATTTCGTATGACTACTTAGACATTAGACATAGAGACCATCCCCCTTCTCTCCTCCACTTGTAGTTAAATGGTCATAATCCTAGGTGTAATTTGTTTCAAATTTCTGAAATAATTCTTATATACAGATCCAGCCACTTATTTTTGCACTCCCTGGTAACAAGCACCAGTCAGTTCCAGAGTTTGGAACCAAAATAAACATTGTGGAATTACAGAAATTACTATGGAAGAGCACAGCAACATTCTATTATAAGGCAGAGTTTTAGCTTAGCAGTAACCTCCCCTAGACTTCCTCAAAGCATTTGTGATGTATGCAGGGTTTATATCAGATATTTCTCAGACTTACAGTCCTGGAAGTATCAAATGAGAGGTAAACAGATTTAATTAATTAAGGTTAATTTAAATTCAAGCACATAAACAGATGGTAAGCTCATTAAAGTCACGCACACCATCACCTTTTCCCCCCCAACTTGCATGAAGAACAGAATTTCTCAAACTGTGAAACTGAACTCTATAAAGAGATATGTTTTTTTAAGGGAAACTATGGAGCAGAGAAAAAATTAAACCCTGTCCCATTTTCCATGGACTCTCGGTGGTTTTCTGACTTCTGATGCAGAAGTGGAATCCTTGTGTTCAACACTGGCTGGCAATGGCCAACAAAAAGCTTTCTTTCTCCAGCTGTTCAGCCAAAGAACAAAGAATCAAACAAAATAAAGCTATTTTGAAATTAATTTTTCTTTAAGAATTGGTTCTTAGTTGAAGCTGTCCCTTTCTTTTTGTCAGCAGGTGTTTTTCCCCATGTTCTTTACACAGGGAAATGATTTGGCAAAGTTTGAGAAACCCTGAAGCAAAATTAGAAACCACACATTCAGTGTAGCAAAGGCTGTTCCAAATTTGATATTCTGAACTACAGATACTTAGTCAGAAAATTAGTATTGCAGAGAGCCACATAATTAAACACACCCTTGATTTTCACATACTGGGTAACACTTAGGCTTACGTGCAATCCTTAGTCGAAAGAGGTGACTGGAACCGTGGCATTTTATTTCTTGGGACAGTATCTGATCTGTGCCACCTTGAATAATAATTGTGATCTCTTAAGTAAGCATCCTTATAAATAGAGGGATTATAATTTATGGAACTGTCATTACTGCTACACAGATTTGTTATTCTACAAGCAGGTACCTACTTGTTAGTCTCAGGTTTTTTTTAAAACATTTGAGAATTACTGGCTTTAGTGAATCCCAACTCCCAAAAAATCCTTGGAATTGTCTCTGCATGCAAACGGGTGACAAGAAGACATAAACAACAGAAAAGAAGTATTTGTACCACGTAGAGAACACTGTGATAGGGAACCCAGCCAACTCTTTCACTTCAATCTGACGATCTATTCCAAAATGTTTAATTTTGTCACTTTGTAGGTCAAGCACTGACATTTTTTTGCAGTACATTGGAACATTTTGTCCAAGGAGGACAACAGTGTCCCAGATTAAAATCTGAGTATTATAGTCCTATTCAGAAAACAAAGGTTTTTAAAAGGCAGTATTCCATGTGCCTTTTCAATCAGGTCCTCATCACGGCACCTGAGTAGACTATCATGTCTATCAGGAAGTTGAGTCAAGGAGGTAAGAGAAACAGGCCTTTAAAAAGTATTTTTTATGCAGGAATTAAATATTTAAGTAAAACGTGAAGTCTCTTTCCAATTTGAAATTGTGAACCAGACTCACACAAGCATAGGAATAAAGAGCTGATCTTTCTCAAGTTTGAGCACCATAGTATTTGGTATTGCAGAAGTAAACTACTTAAACATGATAAGAACTTAGAAATCAAGACAGTTTTGATGGAGCAGAAATGTATCATTACAGTAATTAGAACAAAGATTTTTTTTTTTCAGCCAACAACACTGGAAATAAAAAGCTTAGGAGCAGCTGATTTCTTGTGTCTTCATACCACTGGAAAAAATGTTTCTAGATAACAAAGAAATTTCAGTGTGATACAAATGAGGTAACAGGTATACACTTATGTTTTCTGTAGTGCAAATAATACATTTGTAGTAGAATTTATTTACTTAAATGGTGTAATTTAACAGCAAGGAAGCTAAACTTCAAAGACATGCATCACCTTTACCACAAACCTCTAATATAAATAGTAGTTCTGTGAGCTAGGTGATACCCAGTACCATCTGAGGTAGCATAATTTACATCAAGAAGGTTTGTTTGCTTGTATTTCATGTTTTGAGTTATACAATAACATTTCTACATGGGTAGCTTCTCTAAGTAGCAACCACAGTGAAAACAGAATGGCACCTTATCAGTTCTGTTTGTAGAATTGCTACTTCTGGTTTTATTTACATGACACTTGCAAAATTCTTTTTCAGTTCACAGTATATGTCCTGTGGGCCTAAATTGTGAGGAAACAGGAGCCAAGAGACACCTTTTTCACTTGGCTTTGCTGTATTTGTGTGAGCCATACAAGTTCCAACTTGAAAATGGTGTTTTCATAATCTGAATTCACAGAACATTCTCCTGAGAGTTAGCCACGTACACAGTCACGTTCTCCACTTGGAGGTTGGCAAAACCTGGATGAGGAACAAATGCCAGCCTCAGCATCACTTGAGAATGTCACAGCATATTGTAAGTGGTTTCTTTTTTCTGGATCACACTGAGTCAGAAGAAGCAATTCTGACAGAAAAAGGAGTAATTTCTAGGAACCTCAATGATTTCAAAGCAGATGATCTACCACATTAGGCACAGCATAACTTCTGCCATAAGAAAACAAGTACTTGAGAGGACAAGTGACAAATTAAGTTCTACTAAAACAGGTTATCTGCAGGTCAGCCAGTGTGGAATGCTGCAGTGAAGGAGGACAGCTCCTACCACATGGGCAGCAGAGAGCACAGATACAGCAGGCTCAGTATTAGCTAGCTGTTATTTTTCAGACAAAGGAAAGAGAACAGATGTTGGGTCAATCTCAAATTTATATTATTTTCTTAAAAGACAGTCATAATGGAAAGATATTCAGAAGTTTGATTTATTTGACAGACACTATGCAGGCACTAGCATGGGCATCAAGAGAGAAAAACTAATCTCTAGATGTGTTTTAATTTCCTGGCTCTTGTAAACGATAAACTGAGTCACGCAAGCTACCAGTTATATGTTCACTGATGTTATCCTTTTCATGTCCAGATTTCAATTTACAGGATTCCAAGTTTGCACTCTACTGCTAAGCCTCTGAAGGACTGCTAGTAGATTAATAAACTGTGACAGCAAATCATATTCAGACCATTTTAAACCAGTAATTCTATATATAGCTACTGAGCAAAGCACACAAGTGAGTTTTACAGATTTACGATTTTTGGATTCAAGAATTCCAAACATAGGAGAGAAATCCAACAGCAACTGGATACATCACTCAGAGCTGATCCCGCCAGTTTCTTGGATGGCTGGCTGGGCAGACACAACCCCTGACTTCAGGAAGACTACACTAACCTGGGCAGCAAGCATAAAGTGATTGCAAGAAATTGCAAGAATTCACATGCCATCTTGTTTTCCCTTTAAGTCCAATACCTAAAATACTGACAAAGCAGAGCTGGTAACATCAAGGGGGTAAACTTCTTCCCAAGCAGCTGCCACCACATGAAGACCATCTATTCCAGCATGCATTATGAGCAAACTATCAGATAGGCAAATGAAGACCACTCCAGCAGTTAAATTCTAGTATGACCGGTCCAACAGGACATAACTGGATGACCAATACCACAGGAACTTGGGCTCTTAGTGGGCTGCTAGAACATTTGGGGACCAAGCTGATCAGGAGCTTATGCACGTGAATCTAGTTTTGCCAGCTCAGTGAACAGACAAAACTCTACAGACTTGAGTGCCTAGACATGTGCAATCTATAAAAGCTTGTATGAACCAAAAGGCTAATTAAGTAAGAAGAGGAAGATATGAGTGCCTAGACATGTGCAATCTATAAAAGCTTGTATGAACCAAAAGGCTAATTAAGTAAGAAGAGGAAGATATGCAACAATATTTCCATGAAGATCTGGAAAAAGGGAAGAATTGTAACATGTCTGAAACATGCATCAGACTACATTTGATCAGTTTTAGACAAACTAACAGGTAGACAGATATGTGGTACATATAGTACTCCTCCTGGTGCCCCTGCTGTAAATAGAAGAAAACAGACATTTCTAGGACATAATTAACTTGATCTGTTTTAGACTAAAAATAGGTAGATCCTAGGTAGGTCATGCACTTATTTCCCTCTAGTTACTGAAAATGAAGTTTATGGTGATTTAGCAATAATGTTATGGAGTCCACACTGGGACAGATAAATCCTATCTTCTAGGTCTTAAATGGAAGATCCTTTCAAGAAGGGGAAGTATTCTTTGTGGTAGCTGTATTTGGAATCATATATATGACTTTTAAGCATTACATTGCAAAAACAGTTATTGCCAGGTGGAAAGATGCTGTCACTCAGATTAAAATGTGATCAATCAAAGGCTACCATATCTAATGGAATATGCAGACCTGTATGTCTTCAGAAAGCACCATAAGAACCACTACCTCAGATGGTATCAATAGATGAAGTTTCCAATTCTAAATGCCACTTCCCATTTTGGTCTCAAAAAGTGAAGATATATACTCACAGGCTCCAATACACTAAGTACATTGGCACAAGAGAAAAATTACTTATTGTAATATTTATGAGAAATACACATTATTTTGTCTGTGACTGTAAACCATTACATAATATCAACAGTAAGAGAACTGGGAATATTTTCATGCACAAGGTGCTCAGTTTTCTGAAGATTCCAGGGGGAAAAAATATTACACCAGCTCAGAAACTGAAAAAACTCCTGAAGTAACTAATGAAACCAACCGTGAGCCCACAAACACTCCCACCCATCCACTGCAAGCAAATACTTCACAAATGAGTCGCCTCCCTAAACAAACAGCATAGAAATTAAGAAAAATGCTGGCCTTATAATATTGAAAATTATGTACTTGCCACAACATCCAAAAGTGAGGAGGAGGTAAGGAATAAAGGAAACGTGTAACAAAGCTGTAGGTGTGTCCCTGCACCCTGTTGCTCTACTCACATGGAATCATTTCGGGCCAGCTGGCCATTCTGTCGAGCGGCGTTTTCGCTCATGGAACGTTCTCTCTTCAGTCTTCCCACTGAACGGACCTGTGTAAAAGGGGAGAAAGAAGAAGATAAGTGACAGGGAATTCCAGGAGAGACTTAATAACTTGCATTGGAGATTAGTAGGTTAGATCTGCCCTCGGATACAAAGGCACATTTCATGGGTTTCACAGTGATTAGGAGGAAAACAACTGATGACAGAATCTGATGCTGGTACGTGTAAAACTAAAGTCCAATCTTATTGCAATCCTGTCATTATTTGTTCATATGATCTGATGCCATAAGTATGAACAAACAGCATTTTGAATATGCAAGAAAGCAATATTATGTTTAATATTACTTCCTATCACCAGAGTTACATGTATTTCTACTAGATTTCATGAGTCTATAGAATATGCAGCTTCATAAGTATTTTGCAGTTTTTAAGATGTCAACCACACACCATCCACCTGGATGACAATGTTATAATATTCTTTAAAGTTGGTTTTCTGAGTTATATTAAAACTCACTAATTCTATGTACTGTTATATCATCTGGCCATTAATTCCAAAGGTTAGGTATACATGTTAGAAGAATCTTAGTTTTGTGGTAACCTGCAAATTAAAAAAATTCTTGCAGCTTTCTTTTTAATTAGAAGCATTTTTTTGTTAAAGGTGTTTTGGGTACTTCTAATTATGACTTGATCTCTGTAAGTACTGTGTAAGCTTACTGAGTATGCCAACCCCTAGCCATCTGCCAATTAAGTGTGAAACTTCAGTCATAATTAGAATTACTACTGTGATAATAAACATATTTTTATATTTTCCCAACTTCTGTTAGCACCAAGTAGATCTGCACCACCGTAGAGAAATCACTGGTCATTTCACTTCCTTTAGTGGAATGCTTTTCAACTAAGGAAAAATCAAAACAAGTACTAGCCTCTTCATTTTGAGGTGTCTGCTGTGGAGGTTTTTCTAGGTCCAAAAAATCTAGCGGTCGATCACTAAGGGAAATAACACGGGGAGGAGTTTTCAATGCCAGTGGTTTGAATGGAGTAGACTGAAGGTCAAGGTCTGGTGGTCTGGAAAATGGAATGTCTTCACTATTACCTGCAAGAACATCAGTTGTCAATAGAAAGCAAGCTGTTCTGAGGCCTAAGGGCTAATGCTAAAGTTCAAAAAAACATCAGATCAGCTACTTCCCCCTTCCATGTCAAATAATTACATATATCTTTCTTTAACAAGGCTTGTATGGTAACAATTCTGGTTAAAGATCTCATCAAGACTACACAAATTGACACTTCAGAGTAGTCTCTCCAAGAGCAATGATCCTGAGTAATCCTAAGCAACATCAACGTGAGGGCACTTGTAATCTCAAGACACAGTCCTATTAAAGGTGTATTTTTTAGAAATATGGTGACTGGGGATGTGAAAATGTCACTCTTTCAAAGCATAGAAAATATGCATGTCACACATTTTGCAAATTTTAAGGCCTTCAGCAGTTCCAGGTCTGTCACTGTAAAGCCCATAACCATAAATACTGAAGAAATATTGATAGAATCCACCCAATAGACAGATCCTTAACATAATCACCATTTTGATTATAATCAAACACATATTGCGTGGCTAATATAGTGTACATCCCCAAAACTTGTTATAGTTACTTTAGCTTATAGTTAATTAAGAAACATCAGGTATAAATCAATAAAAATTAATTTCTTTTTCTCCAGAAATTATTTACTAAGATGAAAAGTCAGCAATTAAACTTTTTCTTCATAATTCATTCATTAACTGTCTCCACTACAAGTTATACCAAAACTATTCCAGAAACACTTTCAGAGTTCAAGAAACTTCTTAAGTCAAAGTTGATAAGCAAAACCTGTTTGAACACCAGAAAGCATTTTACAGGTTTTTCTTTTAAAAAAAATATATGAATACATATTTTTGTCCGTCCATAAATTTCGGGAACCAATTTAAATTTTTGCCTGTTTTTCTTCCGTTGAGATGCAGACATACCTGCCACTACAATCCGCTCTGGAACCTGCATCGTTACACTGGCATTTGGAAATCCTTCTTGGATGTCCTTGTCAAGGTCAGCATTTTGAGGAGCTACTTTGAGTTTTTCCGGGACCCTCATGCGCTGACTGATCCCTTCGGTGTATTCCATTTCATACTGGAGGCGACTGATTTCTGCCATCTCGGCAGCTGGAGATGGGAACGCAGCTCCACTCATTCTGGCAGAAGAAAACCAAAAGCTATCACAGCAATATAGGAAACCAGCAGGAAGTGCAAAGAGGAAACTCTTTGTTCTGATTACCAGGCAAGTTGTAGATGATCCTAACTGAACAGACTTATTTAGAGAAACAAACCATGCAATAAAACTCATAGGAAATGTCACAAGGAGCCGAGAGTTGAGGGCAATGACCAAAGAACAAAGTGATGCTGTAGGCAACGTTCAAAGCTGCATTGAGGGTCCTCAAATGGAGCTACGACCAAAAACCCTAGAAATTCTGCATGTCATGTGCCATTCCTGCACTGGCTGGCAGAAAAAGAAATACAGACACAAAAAAATATGGTAGGACTGGTAGAAAATCTATTCAGGTTTGGTAAGAAATCTGAAATCTTGATCTGTATTTACACAGATCCAGTGTACTGGTATTTGAGAAAATGGATGAAGCCTTACAAAACTGCATTGCTGAAGTAGGGAAAAAGAGAAAAGGCTCAGCTTGGGCTGCCAGTCACCCACATCTCACTCCATCTTACAAGGACAAAGACCCTTATCAAATAATCAGCTTGAAAATCTAGCATGATCATAACCCATTCCCACTCGCAAGCAATTCCGTACACTTCTCACTTCTGATTTTTTTTGTAAATGAAAATCTTAGTTTTGCAGAACACATACTAGATGGGCAGAAAGAGAGCAAGACTTAACTTACACCTAAAGGGGTTTACAAGACTTTATATATCAATTTTCCTAGAAAAGGAGGGGAACTTCATATGAAGAAATAGGGGAATTTCCTAGAAACAGGGCTGTGAAAACTTATGAATACAGCAATTGCTGGGAGCCCTATAGAAGACAAAGACCAAGATAACTGGGTGTTTTTGAAGTTAGGTTTAAGGTTGAGAGAAAAAGAAATCCTAGAGCTGCACTTCCTGGGCTGGAAAGGGGCTGCTGATGGAAACTGTAGGCTGGAAAGGGAGGTCGGATGGCTGAGAGAAGTTATTCACCTGGGCAGTGGGCAGTGCACCTTGTTGATGGCTCAAACTTAGGTGGTTCGGTTAAGAGAAAGATCCCGGAGCTGCAGTTAGAGCGGGGCTGGAAAGAAGCTCCCAAAGAAAATTGTGAGCTGCAAGGAATTCTGGGTTCTAAGAAACTTTTTATCCAGGCAATGGCAGAGGGGCCTTGTCAGCTCAGACTGAGATAAGTGTTATTTTTAGGGTTAGGATTGAGAGAAATACATATTTCTGTACATATATGCAAACACGCAACATATAAATATGGTTATCCCAGCAATCCTGCCAATGGGAAACATAGCTTACTCTAGCAAAGAAATCTTTTAGTAGTACTGCTGCAAGTTGTCCCCTAAATGAAGCAATCTGTCCTGGCAAAAAGGCAGGTTGTGCCCCTATAACTGCAGCTACATTTGTATGTTATTTTTGGCAGCCAGTCTGTTGCTGTGTGTGTGTGCTCTAATAAGCTGAACACTCAGAACTTTGTGAACAAAGCAGCTCAGTGCAGACCATCAACGTGGCAGGTGGGACAGACCACAAGCCATCTCTCCCACCACCACACAGAAGCAATACTTTCCATATTTATCAATATAACCTTGAACTAATAATAACCATCAGACAACCAAAAGAAGCACACAAGGATCTGGATTGCGTAACACTAAATAAAATGCACGCTTTTAGTATATTCAAGATGTGATCCACTTGGCAGTCCATCTTGGGATCCTCAGTGTTATTTTGAGGACTTCCAATCATCACGGATCAAGTGAAAGAATCTCATTCATCTCAAAGTCTTACTGCAGCACAGTAGGAGAATTTGGGGTCAGGTAGAAGCCAAGAAGGTTACTGTTCTATGTAAATTTTAAAAACATAGTTATAAAGGAAATACCTGAAGCAATGCAAATTCATTCTACCTGTATTAATTCTTACTGTTTGTATGTATCAAGTGAAAGGAACTGGAACAGCCCATTTAATTAGAAATGAACAATTTATAGGAGTTCAAGAGGTGCTTAAGCAGCTCTGCCACTTCCAAATTCTTAAGATTTCATTTTGGGTTTTTTTTATCCCTGTCCTTTGGTCTCACAAGCTAGATCTGTCCCTCTTGCAAGACATAGGCTATATCAGCCAATGGCATGAAAAAGCACATGGTCTTCTGAGATTTCCACATTCCAAAAAGTGCTTTTAATTTCAAAACATGGTCTATGATCAGTAAAGAATTTCCAAATCAAGAGGAGTAAAAATCATAAGTCAATAAAGAGACCAAACTTTAAGAACTAAAGTACCCAGAATGGCAGCAGCTTAAAGAACAATTATTGCTCACAAGACTTGAAAGAACGTATTTCACTGCTTGTTCACTCTCTCATTTTGAAATACCTGTATGGCTCAAATTTTTGCAATCAAGTATCATTACACTGCAGCAGTGTTTACACCACAGCTTCCCTAAAGTTTGGCATTGCCTTTGTTCCTAAGTCTGCACAACAACTGCTTTCCAGCTGTAAGGTAAATCACACACAAAAAGGGACAGCATTAGAACAGTCACTTTATAAACTATTTATAACTTAAATATCATTGTGTGGGTTTAGCTGTACTTGCCAAGGACCTATAGATGCAATAACTCAGTCTTCCTACTCTTGCCTACTTCTCATCTACTTTGTGTCATTGTTAATTGTATTTTCTGTGAGAGTAGTTTCAGTTTTTACCCCTTTTTACAAAAGAACCGTAAAACAAGAAACAGTGAGCTTTCAGCAAGAGAAAACTTAAAATATTTAACTGGAGCTTGTTAACAAAACCCTCAACTATCCAAAAAGAACAGAAATCAAAGTTATGTTTTCCGTAATGTTCTTGTTACTCAAAGCATTTTACAGAAGACATTAATAATAAATAAGGGAGAAGGAGGATTTTAAAATTGATCTCTACAGAACTAAGTAGCTCTAAAAAGGCATGAGAATAGAAAAGAAGCCTGAGAATGATAAGACAATAAAAGTACAATTACAAACATGGGAGAAATAAAGGACAAAATGCAGCTGAAGCACACGTGAGCATCTGTGGCATTTAACAAAAGAGAGAAAGGAAGGAAAAAATCCAGAGCAGAAGAAGGGAAGAGACAGCAAGAGAAGTTATACAAGGTGCATTATATGTGTTCAAATGCACAGGGATACCTCCTTCCTCCTTTCCTAAACAGGAATGGCAACAGGAGAGACAGATATCAAGCAATGCACATGAATCCAAAGGATGCCTTTTTATCAGCATTCTGGCAATAACATTGGCCGTATCTGTGCTGCTACCAGGAGTGTAACACACAAGGTGGGTGTCCAAGTTAATCTGAGATACTTGCAGAGCAGTACTGGTAACAGCAGAGCTGTGCCAGCACTGACATCAGAGCAGGTTTTACAGCCTAACAAACTAACTGTAACTTCTCCAGCTACATTATGGTTTGTTCCTGAGGCAGCTACTTTGCAGCTAGTCCATCCAAGTGCACATAAACTATGCAGTGCTCCTTTGGCAAGTGACTAGATATCCTTTGACAAGTAAACAGGAAAGAGAAGGACTTAAAGCAAGGTTAAGGACATGTATTATAGGACCCAAAGGACCCTCTTATGGGACCCCAAAGCTGTCAGAACACATCACAGAGGCAATCAGAATCAGAGGCTAAGAAATAAGAAAGCACTAACAGAACGATTTGAGGGAAAGGAGAGCTAGGTGTAGGCTAACTGCTGAAAGCTGCTCTGCATAGTACAGGAACATGTGTTGAACTTTTAAAACACATTACCTCTTTTACTAAGCACAAGGATGACATGAACAAAAAAATATCTATTTCATATAAACAAGGCTATGGGATCACAAAACATTTACGGCTTCATTCTTTGAAGTTTCTTTTACTCCAGCTGCAGATTTTAATGCAAAACACTTTTTTTTTTTTTCTAAATAGAAAAAAATACTAGAAATGTTAGAAGGAAAAAACATTTTCACGGACTGACAACCATTTATCTGAAGCACCCCAAATATTCATCGTGTTATGACAGTATTAGGAGCATTTGGCAGCAGACCCAGTCGGCTTATGCCAGGAGAATGTAAGAGAGAAGCTGGGGCCAGGAGAGCAGAGGGGCCCTCGTCCTGCTCCAGCGCTCCCTTGGCACTTGCGACCACTCCAAGTGTCACCTCAGTCCCCTTTAAGGGTGGGGTCCCCAGAACACGAGTCCAGACCCGCTGCCAGTCCCCAGCTGCGGAAGGCTGTTACGAAAGGCTCTGGTCCCGCTCCTGAAACGCATCCAGGAACACAGGGCTGGGAACGCCGGGGGCGGGCAGCGGCACTCGGGTCCGGAGGGAGGGCACGGTCACCGGCAAGGCGACGGCAGAAGCGCCCGAGGCAGCCCGGGGAGCCGAAGGGGAACCCCGAGATTGGGGGTGAGGGGAAGGCAGCGGCGAGCCGAGGCAAGCGGGGAGACACAGGGGGAAGAGCGGGGCTGGAGCAGGCTGGGCCCTGCTCCACGGGGGCCGAAAAGCGCTGAGGGGAGACACGGTCGGGGGAGCACGACATAGGCTGAGGGGGCACTCGATCTGAGTCGGGGGGACTCGGGCTGAGGGGACGGAGGGCTGTAAGGGACGGGAACAGGTTCGCTCCCCGCGGCCAAACTAAGCCCCCTTGGGACAGCCTGCAGACGCTGCCGCCAGGCCCCGGCAGCCCGTACTCACCCAGAGCGGCGAGAAGGCAGCCGCCGAGACCCTGTTCTGCCTACCCCGGCAGGGCCGCTACTGCCGCGCTCCGGACCCTGGCGCTGCCTCCCGCGGGTGCGCGGGGTCAGACGGCACGGCGCGCCCTCACCACACTCCTCCGGTAAGACTCAGAAAACGGCTCCTTGTCCCCATCGGGATCCCGTACGGGCTGCCGGGCCGGGGACCGCACATCATGTGACCGAGGGAGGGCGGAAGTTGCTCTGGCTGCTGCATCACGTGCCAAGGAGCCGGAGGGCATCCATTTTTAGTGAGGGAAGGAAGGGGCCGCGCAGGCGCACTGGATGGTGACCCCAGCCCGCGGCGCAAGGTCACCTGCGGGGCCGGGCCTGGGTCGCGGCCGTCAGGGCGAAACGGGTGCCGGCAGCCAGCGCAGGGCCCTGGGCACCGCGGCGGCCCGCGGGCCGGAGAGAGCAGGCGGTGCCCGTCCCTGCTTCCAGCCCGAGCGTGAGCAGCGGCAGTTGGCGGCACGGGCCGCTGCGCCGAGAGGCTCTGTTCAGCTTCTCCCTCTCCTCCCCGTTCCCTGCCTGCGCGGAGGGCGAGCCGCCTGGCCGAGCGCGCTGCGTTGGGCCAGGGCCTCCTGGGCGGTGCAGCTGGGGCGTTGGGCCTCCGAGGAGCCTCGCAATAGCCGGCGGTGCTCGAGGGGAGAGAGCTTTGGGGGCGTCCCCACAGGTGCGCGGGGCCCGGGCCCTCTGCCCCCGCCGGCCTGCGCCCCTCCGGCCGAAACCGCTGGTGCCGGCACCGTGCGCTGCCGCCCCTCCATCGCGGCAGCGTTGACTGCCGAGCAGCAGGGCTTCCTGTGGGGCACTCGCACTCTGACTGCACCTTTGCACCGTGGTGAATTAACGTACTGTTGTAATATGGAAGCATGAAGATGTAATTAGGTAGTGAGTGGGTGGAAAATCTGGCTTGGTGTGTGGTGAACCTTGCACACTGCTCTCATGTGTAAGGGTGACAGGCCAGGCGCTTCAGGTCACGTTTTCTGAAAGACAGCAGCCTAGCTACCACTAACAGCAACTGCACACTTCAGCAAACCTGTCTGTGAGTTAAGCTTCGGGTGTTAATCAGCTGGTAAACTGCACAGAGACTGTCCTGTCAAATGGTGTCTCTTCTATGTCAATCACCACTCATCAGCATTACATAAAGTTTGTCAGCAGATGTGGTTGGCAGAGCCATTCCTTTCCTGTCCCACTTAAACCCAATCCTGGCCAGCAGAGCATCATCTCCTGCTGTTGATAAAACACTTTCAAGGGCCTCTGGGTGACCCTTTCTGAACCTGGGTCTCCCTCACAGCATCGGCTGTCTAAGAGCAGCTGTTTCCTTGTGGTGTGGGTAGCTACCAATTTTCCAATTCCACACAGAAAAATAAAATTATAAAATGCTACTGCATACAGAAGATCATTTTTTTAAAGAGAGGAAAGTAGCCTCCGAGCTTTCCGTGTATTTTGATTTATGGTCATAATAATGTTTTGGAGGTCAGAATGAGTAGCAGTGCCTGAAGTATTGAAATACGTATTGATCCAAGGCCCACAGCTTGCTAATTCAGTTCTTTACAAATATCAACAGTGCTGTTTTACAGAAGCAAGTGGTCTGAAATACGAACTCTTACTAGATAAAAATAAAAGTTGTGTAACATTGAGGATTGTACATTATTTGTCTTTAGATGTATGATCATACATTTGGCCTCCTTGAAACACAAATTGTTGGCCTGAGCACATCTTGCCAGGCAATGCCCATCATGCTATAGGAGACTCCTCCTCAGTTTTACAACACTGTTCAGATACATATTCCTTATTTTCACACTGAAATCTTGGTAATAATTTTAGGTGTGTCCTTCTCTTTCAGCTGCACGCAATCTGCTTGTTTGTCTGTGTGCACTTACAGAACACTTCTGGGCACTGTCTTCTGTCTGAAGAAACACTATGAGTCCTACTCTTTTCTAGTTTTTTAAGGTTTTGGCTGCCTTGGTGGCCACTCCTTTCCTTTCTCGAACCTGGAGTTACAGTGGTTCTCTAGGCAAGTTGTGACCATTTGTCATCAAGCTGCAAGAGTGGCTTCCTTCCTTCCCCAGCCTAGGCAGGACAGTGATCTCTCTGACAAGGGCACAGCAACACAGAGCTGGGCTGGTGACAGTAAAAGGTTCTGTTGATTATTCAGCAACCATCAGGCAAATGTGAGGTGACAAGTCAGATCCCAGGTCAAAAACTAGAAGTTAGAAGCAGCCAGGGAGAGGGCTGGGAGCAAGCCTCCTTACAGCAGAGCTCAGGGAAGGCCCAAGATGGAGCATGGATGCAGCACCTGGACCTGTGTGCTGAGGGTGGAAGCTGAGCAGAGCACTCTGGGGCTGCTGGTGCACTTGGGTCCCCATCCCAGCCTTCATCTCTTTACTTCTTCTCCCCTGTCATCACAACCCTTCCTCTCCTACTATTTCTGTCAACAGTAATTTGCCACCCACCTGTGCTTCCTGCATATCAATCCAGCAGAAAATAGGAATGAGTGCAGTAGAAGAGAAGTGCATGGCTGAGTTGGTTCCAGATCAAACCACTGTCTGTCAACAGCCCATCACAGGATCCTATGGAGAAATATATCTAGGAAGAAAGTTAGCATGCAGACATGCAGCTTGGGTAGCTATGCTGAAGTGCTAGACTTCTAGTGTAGTAGTCCAAGTAGGGGAGAACGAGCATCTTTCTGAGGGCAAACTCCACTTACTGTTTTTTCATTTGATGACACTAAAAAAAATTTTTTTGGGGTAAATAATACTATGCATAGGTAGTGTAAAAGATCATTAGCGCTGGGAAGAACAAAAGAAAAACAAACCCAAAACCAAAAGAAATGGCCTTTTATTTAGTAAAAATATTTTTATTTGGCTGTATTTAGCAGAAAGTTTGCTTTCCTCCTTTCCCCCCCTCCCATTTTTTGTTAATTATATGCAATTCCTCCTGCTTCCGTGCTTTCAGTACAATATATTAACACCTTGCACCTCCTCAGCATTTTCCAGTTAAGGCTCTCAAAGCATTTACAGACATGAGTTAACTAATCCTCACAACAATCATTAGCAGTAAGGAAGTAAAATGATCTGCATCTGCAGAGAGAAGTTAAGATTTTTCAACTTTTTTTTTTTCCAAGTTTTAATTTGATTTTCAGTGTCCAGCTTATATCATACTGGTCTTGATGAACATGTGTGTCCCTGCAGTTGTGTTCATGCTTTTGAAAGAAAGACTGAGTTTAAGCACTCAAATTCTAAAGCTATTTATGCAAATCTTTCTTTAGTAACTTGTTGAAGGCCACACAATAAATGAGCAGCAGAATCCAAAACTAGGAACAAGGCATAACTTCCAGTTATCTGCTATAGTACAAGACATAACTCTGTGTAACTTACCTTTGGACTTTAAAACCACAATCCATTCCCTTCTCCTACACATTATCCTCTACTGACCATTTCCAGCAGACTTTAACCTCAGATACTTGCATTCTGCATTTTACTGTCAAGTTTTACATGAGGTTCTCCCCAGCTATCAATTGCATACAGTACAGCATGCCTTTGGGTGACTGCAGTGAGCCCCAATGGGAAAAGAAGACACAAAAGCCACCAGCCTGACAAGCAATGAGTGTGAATTTTATCTTTGAGTATTTAAACTTCAGAGCTTATGGAAAAATCTAACATGGGATTTTTTAAGGAAAATGGATGTGGATGCCCCCTCCCTGGAAGTGTTCAAGGGCAGGTTGGATGGGGCTCTGAGCAACCTGACCTAGTGGAAGGTGTCCTTGCCCATCCATGCAGGGGGGTTGGGACTAGATGATCTTTAAGGTCCCTTCCAACCCAAACCATTTTGTGAGTCTGTGACAACACTCCCATCCCCAAATCTGGTTCAAATGGAAGACTAAGTATTAACTTGACACTAACACCTTCTTATCAGTAGTGCATCTGCACAGAGAATCTTCATAAAAAACCTTCAAATTCACAATTGTACCTTGCAAATAGAAGTACTATGACTGCTCAAGCAAACACTAATTTTAAAATATGCATTCAGTTCATGTAAATGGTATCTTCACATTAGCTCCATCAGAAGGTACTGGCATGAAACACAGATTAAACTTTTTCTTAGTTAGGTTAACACTGAAAATTCAAACAGTCAGACAAACATAATGCAAGTATTTTAAGAAACAATATAAAATTTCACTGGCTTAAAAAAGAACTAAATGAGAATTCTTGGTTATTTCAATGAATTGCTAGACCCTACATTTAAAATTATGCATTTACAGAACTATTCAGATGAATTAGGCTTCTTCTATGACACTAAATACTGGAATTCTGGTAGATTGTGCAAGTATTAAAAAAATATTAACATTTTAACTGTTAACATTACAATTTTAAATAGCCTTGCAAGTGCAATGTTATAAATATAAAACCAAAACCTCAGAGCTACAATTTTGTATAAGTTACATGAGTAAATGAAAGTGCTTTTCAAGTATTTATGTTTGTTTACAGTTGGATTCTCTTGTGTAAGTCAGTGCTCAGATGGTACAATTTAAATATCAGTGTCTTAAATTTTGGATGCATGCATTTAACTGGATGGAATAAATGGTTTCATTTGTAGAAATGTGTGATAAATATTTAATATAGAATATAATTTATGATAAATATTTAAATATGGAATATTAGAAAATATGAGTATTATATTTTTTGTTATCTATTAAAAATTACGTAGAAAGAGATCACATCCTGATGGGTGTGTGGCAACCTGATAATGCCAGGGGAGCACTTGAGTCATACAGGAATTGTTAATTCAGTCAAAATCCTGAACGATGAGATGTGAAATAGTTCTTCTTCAGTAGATACGAAAGATGTGAAGATAATAAAGGCCCAATACTGTCAACTTTTTAAGCATTTGAAAGATCTCATGACCTGTGTCAAAAGCCATGAAATCTAACAAAAACTTTGCAACACTTTCAATTGGTCAGCCCTTAGCCGTGGTCACTCTGGAGAGCACAGCTGGTGCATGTCACCCCTGTTCTGTCTGCCCAGTGCACAGCGTGGCTCCCTTTCTGGCCAGTCAACAACCATTATTATTACAGTGATGCAAAAAAGATTGCATTCCTGTTTGCCAGCCAGAGGAAGGCTGAGGTATGTGGGGTGATACTTGTTTATTAGACAAGAAAACCAAACCAAAACAACCCGAAATGAATCAATATATATTTAAAAGTGCACTGAAAATATTTCCTATTGAACCCCCTCTCTCATAAGTGCCAGATTTTCATCTTAAATTATATCCATTTTGAACACTGAACACAGGTAAGCTGATACTAGAGCATTTAGTTTGCCTTGCAGTTTGAAAAGCACATGACATGAGGCAGCATTAACACCTTTCATTAAAGATCTGGCAATGCCATAGTTTTATCATGAAGATGCAGCTTAGGAATGACACAGTTCTGCAGGTTGCCATTACAAGCTTTCTCCAACAAAGTGCTTTGTCATTTGCAAAAGACAAAAGTCAAACTGTTGCCCTACCTCACACCACAGTGCTGCACTGGCAATTTATAATTTTCTTTCCAGATGCAGTTGGACTTTAATAAATTATAGCTCTTCAGAGTTAGGCAATTCTTTGCAAATAAAAGCAGAGTTTCATGTTCCATCAAGAGTGGCCACTGTTTAGACTGGTCTCTTCATGCAGACCTGACAACGGCTGATAATATTTTCTAGTTCTCCTGCTTTCAAAGTCTGTGGCAGAGGTTTCCTGAAGTAAAGAAAGCAAACTTTACTTTTCAAAAAGCAGGGAGAGACAATGAAACTTTGGATATGGAATTACTGAAAACAACACTGCAATCTTTGACTCACTGAAGGCATCTTAGGTTTAGGGTAATTTTGCAGCCCAAACAAAAGGGGATGTCTAAACAGAGGGGAGTCACTAGGGGAGCCCCCCATGTTATACAGGCAGTTACTGTCTCCTTGGTAACCTGCAGCATGGCTGCAACATGTATGGATGCAAAGTAGTTCAGCTTACCTGAACATTCTTCTTGGATTTAACGATGCCAACCAGAAGCTGTAAGAATTTGTGTAGTAGTTGCACGTCCCCCTGCCATGGCACTCTATGAATGGAATGGCTCGAAATTCTTCCAAACAAGATCCAGGGGATGCCAATGCTTGGCCAGAAGCTTCTGAGCCAGCACTTGTATACTGTAACCACCAATAAATTTTTTATGAGAACTTGTCCATCAGCTATTAGTAAACTGCAGACAAAAAAAAAAAAATCTCTTTCTGAAACATACCATACCTTCTGTGGTACATCTTGGACAAAACAAAATGAACACAGATTAGTTTTATCCAGCTTACAGTGAGGCACAGAAGCCCTATGACAATTCAAGCACAGTTATGACATTTCCTGAGTCCCTGCAAAGGCCTTTTTCTGCTACATGATAAGGCATGAAACTCTAACCAGTACAAAGACTAGAAAGTAGCTGGCTTCTGTCCAGTTGAGGACTACAGTAACTGAATTACAAATAAGCCAAATCCCCTATTTTGTGTGTGTTCATATTTTTTGTTGCTTTGATTGCTTCTCCAATCACACAAAGCAAAGAAGGCGTTTTCCTTCCCTGATGTTGGTAAATGCTTGTAGAAATAGCTCTAAAGTAATTTATGATAGTAGAAAATAGGCTAGAAAATACCATTTAGATTTGCTAATGTTGGAAACAAGCAAATGACTTTAACCAGATGCTGAAAAAATTCTCTCATTCTTTTCCAAGATGACGATGATTATAATTACTTGCAGCCAAATCCCAGGAGAAGCAACAAATTTCATGCTAGACCTAAAATGTTTTATGTCGTGCCAAGAAGAGGCTTTCTTAGTTCTTTTACCTTCATCTGCTGGCATCCCTATGACATGCCACAGGCATGGGTAACAAAGATGAAATGCTGTGTCCCCTAGTCTAGCTACGCCCTTATTCTCATGAACAGTCCTTACTTCGCAGGCACACTATGAACTTTCTTCACTCATATCTCGTTACAGCATCAAAATTGCTGAGGCAGTCTTTTGTAGACAGTGTACTGCATTTGGTTTGATTTAACTTTCTGTGGAGTTCAGCCCCAAGATTTAGAAAAGAGCTGCCTGGCACGGAAGTGGTTCACTTATCTGTGTGCATTTGTGTTCAGGACCGGTTTAACCACTCCATTCCTCAAACCTATTTCCTAGATCTTAGCATGCCGCGTGAAAATGAGAGCATTCAGTTATTTGTGTCAGATTGAAATCCCATGGTTCTCCTTTCATAATTTCCACTGTTCTGCCTGCCACCTATTTTTGAGGACAGATCAGAATAGTTGTTCCTATGCTTCTGGCATTTAATAAGAGTTAATAGAATTATTGGGAAAAGAAAAAAGAGAATGTAACAATTATTAAGAAACAAATGAGCTATAAGCAGATGCAAATTCCAATGAAAGTTAATAATAAAATTAATAATTCAAGTCTTTATATCCTTACCATAATAAAAGAAAAACCCTTCCAGAGAGATGTCCAGCCTTCTGGACATGCAGGAATGACAGTTGTTTGGCTGTGAACTGCTATTACCATTGCAGGTCCTTCGCAGACAACACACCTGTAAGAAGAAACACACATGCACTCAGTGCAGATATGAGGGAAAACAGAAAAGCAGGATATTTTCTAGGATAGTAGCTACCTAGTAAGAGAACTTATGATAACTGTTACAACTCACACAGGTTTTCTTTGTTTAATGAGGAGTAAAGTAAATTGACGGTAACTCAAATACCTTGCTTTGCATTGTCTACTAGTAACCTCAGACAAAAATTGGTCTAAGATGGGAATTAGCCCCAGAACATTTGAGTTTCCTTGTTTTGCCTTTACTGAAGTAACAAGCTGATTTTTATCTTCTTCATGTGCTCACTGCTTTGTGTTGTTATGGTTTAGATCAAAGTTCTCTACCTTAGAAAAAGGAATCTTTACTTCCTAAATGAAGAAACTATGAAACTGAGCTACTAGATTGCAACAACTGGCTAGGGCAGGCTAGAAGACATGAATGCAAAGCCTGCCTTTCCATCTTTGACTTTGCTACTCTTGGTCTTTCAAGCTTCTAGAACTTTTCCTCTTAAGATGCTCTTCATCCTTTCTCAGCTGTTCTAAGGCAACTAGAAAGCAACGTTTGCACAACAGTATTTCATAGCACAGAACCATCAGCCTCAACTTGTAATGTTCTTCACCAACTACAGTAAATACATCACACACAATTGAAAGCAGAACTTGATTTTTATTGTATTCCAAATAACGAAGCTGTCTATTTCATTTTCACCTGCTTCCATTATACACAACAATAGGTTTTTAAAAAAATATCACTGCAATCAGTATGAGTGTGTGCCATCTTCTCCTATCAGCTATGCAGATTAAGCCCTGTGGTAGGACCCTAGCTTTAATCTAACTTTATGTAGAGTATCACTGAATATCCGACATATTCAGGTAGGTAATCAAAAATCAGGTGGTTAAAAAGGATGGTTGTACTGGCTGAGGTGGGCAGATCTTTGCCTAAGATTTGCATTTCAAAACAATTTATGTCTTCGTGGCTCCAGGCCAGAAGAGTTCCAATTCTTATGCTCTCACCTGCTTATATGGGGCTCTAGTGCCCTGCCAGAAATCGGTGCCATGTCCACTGGCATTAGTGCTGCAGTTGACAGCCAGTATGAATAGTCATTGCGAGAAGCAAAACTACAGACATCATTGGTATTACAGAATAAGAATGGCATGGTGGTAAATCTCTGCAAGCAGCTGCCAGCTGTTCCTAAAAGACAAAAGAGAAGTTTGTGACAGATAGAAGCTTATATTTAGTGTGGCAAACAGAAGAGACACACGATGGCATCCAATCTACTATAGTGAGAATTTAAACATCTGGTGACTATAAGGAAAGAAGTGTCTGTACCGTGAAGTGATCTGAAAGAAAAATCCTTACGGTGTATATAAAAATAAGGTCTAAGAACAAAATCTGTTAAAGTAAGCTTGAATGGTACCAGTTGCTGACACAGTGGCAGGGATTCAGCTGCTTAAACAAAAGCTTCTGGTGTAATTTCTGACACCTTAAAGCATTCCATTTAGATTCCAAAAAAGGAAGATCTTTCTTTTGAAGATCCTACAAGATCCTGTGTTGTTACTGTCAGCCCTGTGCAGATGTGAGCATTTCTACTAGACATCCCTCCATAAGTAACTGAATTCCTCCTCAAAAAGTGTCTAGGGATAGCAAAACAAGGAATATAGGAGTGTAGGAAAGAAAGGTGTCTTTTAAGCTGTGATTCCTGAATTGACTTAGAGCAGCAGACCACTCTGGAGACTGATGGTTGAAACCAGTGTTCATCTCAAACACGTACTGTGAATTTGGTTTCATGACAACTTAGCATTCCTGGACTCTAAAGAAAAAGATCTGAAAGTTTTTACCAATACAGTACCAAGATCTTGTCCATGTGCACGTTCATTTCCTTGAACAAAAAGCAGGGAATAGCCAACGTAGATCTGTGATGTCCCACGTGGGCATGAAGGAATCTTCGTTGATTGACTATGCCGGGTAAAGATAAAGCCTCTTCTTGTTGGAGCAGCAATGATAGTACCTGGTGATCCAGGTAACCCCTGTATACCTGGAAAGCCAATCAGTCCAGGTTGTCCTGTGGAGGAAAAAGAAATATGACTGCAAATACTGTAATTTTGTTTACATTTTTACTTCATTTAAATTAGTGGAACCACTTGAAAACTAACAAAAAATGTATCAATAAGAAGATACAACTTGAAAATTGGTAGTATTTGTTGCTAGATGTATTAACTCCTTCAGACCTAGCTCAGGTAGGATTACATTGCATAGTTTCATGGAATAGTGAGGTGTTTTAAAGAACCATGGCTGTTTGGTGTTTTTTTTTTAAAAAAAAGTTATAAAGTTAAAACATTTTATGATGACTAAATAAAAAATATTTAGCTTACTTCGATGTCACAAAAAGGCACACTGATACCTAAGGATTTCAGGTGGATAAATAAACGTGATTAATAGCAGAGGAGCACAATCAAGGCATATTTTTGTAAATTATCATTTCAGTTGAGAACATGCATCTGTTAAAAGCTACAAATGTACTTATATGTGCCTGTGGCCCTAAAGCTACTGTAAATGGTGCAGAATATCAATACATGCAAGAGGAAGGATTTACAGAAATCAGGAATACATTTTATCTGTAAATTCACTAGTAGCAGTCAAACAGAGATGTCTCCTTCCCTGTACCTCTTTGTCCTGGAAAGCCTCTGTCTCCTTTTGGACCAGGCAGTCCTGGTCGACCTGGATGACCAAAACTTCCTGGTAGACCTTTCACTCCTTTAGGCCCTAAATTGTAATCAAGAAAATAGAAGAATCATATAGCAGTAGTTATTCTAGATTCTAATAACTGTTAATGAATACTGTTAAAATCCCCTCATAAATGTGGCTGCGTTAAAATAAAAACATCAGCATGAAGTTTTGAGACTGCCTATAGTGTTACTGCCACCATAATTCCTATCAGGAAGGTGACAAAGAAATGTTAAATGTATTGCAGAAAAAAAATTATTCTCATAAGAAATGTTTACAGAAACCAAAGAAACAGCTTTTTCTTTCAGCATGTGTCATACAATAGAAATATTTGAAAAATACAGTAATAGGTCATAATAATCTTGGTTGTGGTTTGCAATTCTATAAATAATGCAGCCACTTTTATAATGACTTTAAGGAAAGTGTAAAACAACAAGGCTTTAGTGCCTGCTTCTCTATGCTGGAGGCAACTGGGGAGCTCCCTTCCCAGGGGGGAAAGCTGTGCTATTGAGAAGGGTGGCCAAGTACCCATTGCACATCCACCTCATCCTACCTGCTTCTTGCTTCTCCATTCCTCACAGCCTTGGCAGGCTTCACTTCTAGTGCCAATGGAGAAGTAACCAGCTTCTCCTTTCCCTTCCCTTCCCTTCCCACCCCCAGACTATGACAGACACAATTGCTTTGTAGCACATCTAGAGCACTTCTATTATACGTGGTAATTTCCCCCTCAAAATGACAAACAGCATGAGCACGGTTCTGGTTGCGTGAAAATGGTGAATGTTTTGATCCAAGTTTATTTTTTTATTCCATTATTTTGCTGAGGCTTATGTTGAGGGAGAAACTAACTCACTGACTGCAAGGGTAGAGAGCAGATGGAATGGGACAGGTTATAAACACAAGGCTGTTAACAAGGTACAAAGAGCTATTTTTAAATATGTCAATTTTCTATCCAGATGTTTTCCCACCAAACCAAATTGTTCCACTAAGCAGCTCATGCAAACACATACAGAGGTAAAAATATAAACCACCTTGTAGTCCAGGAATTCCTTGAACTCCTTGATCACCTGGTGATCCTGGGATTCCTGGCAGACCAGGAGGACCCCTGCTTCCTGGGATGGCAAACACTCTCCCAGGGACTCCAGGTGGACCTAGCAAAAAAATATAATGAAGAGCTATTGCTTTATATTAACAGAAAGCAAAAACCTCTTCACAACACAACAAACAAATCAACCTAAGTCAGCTGGTATTAGAATGAGAAGACTTGGTTACCACGCTGGCCCTTTGGTCCCCTTGGCCCTTCTGCACCTTGTGGTCCAGGGGGTCCTTGATTACCCTTTTCTCCTAAAAAAGAAAATCAGAGATATGTCTCTCTGCTTTAAAATGTCAAAACAACAGTCAAAGTTGCAGAGGTTTATTTAAGAGTAGACAGACTCTGAAATGTGAAAGTGGACCTTTACATCTCTACTGTATAGTTTAGAGGCCAAGTGCACTCAGTTTATGTTTCTGTGCCAATCCTCATATAATGGCTGGTACCATAAACCTTGCTGAAAATCTCAGCTTTAGACTATGTCCTTTTTATCTTATGTGTTTTTGTCACCGAGTTTGCAGGTCAAGTGCTACCTTCAGTGATGCTGTTTGCTTCAGCTCTACTGTCAGCTATGCTGATGGCTCTTAGGAGGGTTGTATAGTTTTCAGGTGTTTGAAACTTAATAAGCAATTATTTTCACTGTGCAAAATATGAGGTTACATCCATATTACTCCCCACAGCTCTGCTAGAAATAAAAATTATTTTTGGCATCAAGTGAGGAGATTTGACTGACTATGCCATAAAATGAGAGTTTTTTGCTTAAGTGTAATTAGTCTGTACAGTGACTTTTCAAATTAGAACACATTTAAAATACAGAATAATTAGCATGGAACACAAACCAGCAGGTTAAATAGGTAATGAAAATGTTGTGTCACTGTAAATCATGTAATAGAAAAATAAGAATATTGGAGTCATACAGACCTATATCAGATTTAAATAACTAGAAAAAATGTCTAAATTAAAACGATTTTTAGCCAGCTACTGATCCAGCTATCTCCCAGGAATATTAAATTAATGAAGCCAATACAATTTAACAGCTTGTCTGCTGAAAAAATGGTAAATTAAGATTATAATTGGGACTACTCTTAAGGCAAACAGAGGACCCAGTGCTCTGTGTTGTAATTATGATTAAATGCTAATTTCTATAGCTAAGAGGTTGCCAAAAATTCACATCATCTAGTAGTGGTGTGACATCTCTAATTAGTAGACTCAGTCTCAAAGTCCTTACACATTGTTAGTCACTAAGGACAAACTTGTTTTGAATTTGCCTGGAATGGAGGACATTGAAGTTTCGTCCCTTTCTCACTTTAACATTGGTTTGGTCATTTCCATAGCATCTGGCTCAAAGAAAATGCCCTTTTAGTGAACACTTTCATTTCTAGCTGACCTACACTTTCCTCTTGGTGGAAAAACCTTATGTCTCTAGGACCACACCAGCTACAATAACACACATACTCTTACAACATGTAAATTATTGTATTTGGCAAACAGAAGTGTATGTAATAAATGTATTAATACCTTTTACACCTGGGAATCCAAGAAATCCAGGGTCCCCTCTGACACCAGGATAACCTGATCGACCTTCTATGCCCTGCAAGTCAGGTAACACCAATAATTAACAGGAAGCAGCATCTACATGCTATGAAGTACATTTTCTTTTTGTTCAGAATATTCAAAGCATTGTGTTCACAAAATATGCTACAACTAGAATTATGTTCTCCCTTTGTGAGCACATTAGAAACAGTCATACCAGTGTTAATATTATTCTGTAATACAGAACAGCCAGGGAAATGACATGCCAGAAATTCACAATATTTTTTATGTACTTAAGTCCATAAAACCTTCTTTTCTTATGAATTTTAATATTTGTCCTCTATTACAAGTGGGTTTTGGGAGCAGTTTTTTGTGTGTTTTGATTTGTTGGTTTGTTTTTAAATTGTTCTGGATGTTATTTTCATGGTAAGAGCAAAATTAACAATGCAGTAAGAAACAAGAAATATTCCTTTCACTGACTTTTGGACCAGGAGGACCAACATCGCCGGCTGGGCCTATTGGCCCTGGTATGCCATCTGCCCCTCTAACACCTTTGCTTCCTTTCATGCTGGGAGTGGGAAGACCAGGAGGCCCTGGAAAACCAGGAGCACCTGTACAGAAACATCACAGTAAGTAAAGACTACTGCCAACAGCACTTCACATATATTACATGCAATGCAGTACAACATTCAATGACTCTGCAATGGCACTCATGTTTACCACCTCAGTGATTCCCAAGGGTTTACACCCATTTTTTAAAAAATCAATTAATTTTTCCTAGCATGCTAATTTATTCTGAGATCAGAGCTGAGTTCTTGCAGTCTAGAGCACTACAGGTTTTTGAATATCGCCCAGTTGTAGTTATGCCTGCAATCACACTCATGTTATCTCACTTGAATTTGGATCTCAGCTGCCCTACAGACCACATGGGAAGAAAGCAAAATAATGCAGTGGAGTGGACTGCAAAGCTTAGTGTCACCTTAATTCACATCACACTGCACAGACCGGTGTTTGTAACCGTAACATTTCATTAACTGGTAAAGGAACTACCTGTTTAATTATGAAGCTGTCTTGGGGGAAGACCCCTTTCAACCTTGAGTTCTGGGCAGGTTGAATTCTGCTTTTCAATTATCAGTATATCAATTCAGATAAATAAGGAGTTATAACAACACACCTGGTCTTCCATCTGCCCCAACAACTCCTCTGTTCCCTTTTCGGCCAGTAATTGCGATGCCTGTTGTGCCTTGAAATCCAGGTAACCCCACTAGGCCAGGAGGTCCAACAGGTCCTTGATCACCCTGACGACCTTTCATACCTGGTGGCCCAGGAAAACCAGGCAGTCCCATGTTTCCTTTGATCCCTGCAAATAATAGGTGTTACGTACGGGAAGAGCTGTCCAGATGGTAATATGATGTGACTGCATGGAGTATGTGCATTCCACAGCAAAGGTGAATTCAGCCTTTGCTTTTAGTATGGAGAAGCCCCCAAAGCCACCTTGCTATTGTAAAGCAAAGTAGTTGTGAGAAGGCAGAACTCACTGCAGGGTAGTGTACACCACACTTTTTTTTTTTTTTTTTAATTTTTTAATTTAAAAAACTCCCCTTCAGAGATTGCTCATACACAGGAATAAAATCGAGGAGGGTAGAAAGACCAGAACATGGAATCTTTCTTGATGCATGAGTAGAATAAATGCTTCTTTGAACATCAGGACTGGCAACTCCTTTTAAACTAAATTCCACCTAAAAGCATCGATAGGAGTACAATAAAAGAAGAGACTACTCCAAAAGGGTGTTGTTCTAAGGTTGATCTTAGAGTGCATGAACTATATTTGAAGGGTATGAAGAGAGAATTTATTTTTTTTTCGAGTAAAGCAAATCAATGGATTTCTACCTGTACTAGAAATACCATGCAAAAAACCTAAAAAATGGGAAGGGTCCCTTCAATTAACTGTTCATCTACATAAAAGGGGAGATGAACAAAATTAAAATGCGATCACTGTAGTTCATTAGACCATACTCTTTTAATCAAAATGTCTCAAAATAAACTTTCAAAAGGTCTAGAATGTGTATATCACCTTCACAAAACCACAGAAGTTAGCTTCTTAATTTTCCTTTTTTGAAGTCTTAACTTTACGAGCAAGAACTCTTGACATTTAATATATAGCACTGAATCATTGATCAAAACAACAGAATCACTCGATTTCCTCTGAAACCTAAGTGCCATTTCAAGCATCCAAAAGCAGGAGGCAACTTAAAGATGAAGATGGTGAGTCTGGTATTTAAAAATCAAGCTATTTTTTTCTGAAAAGACAACTCACCTTTACGACCAGGAATACCTCGAAGGCCAGGGATTCCTCTCCCTGGTGCTCCTATAAAATAATAGGTCACATTATACTCAAGGTCCTGAATAATTGTGAAGAAAACCTCATAGTTGCCTAATATTTTATACATTTCTTCACAATTCACTGAAACAACATGTAGATTTTAGTTATATGTAAAATATAATTTATTGGTTATTTCAATTTCTTCTACCTAGAAATACAAAATAAATTTGTAAGTTTTCCTTTATAGTAAGAAATCTTATCTTGATGAATCATATTGGAGGTACATTCTACAAAAATAAGCTTTGTCTTTTTTCAGAGGAAAAAAAAAAGAAGGAAAATCTTAAATTAGTTACTGAGAAAAATAAAGGAAGAAATGTAAATACCTAAAAAAGAAAATATGTTAACAGTGATTACTTCAAACTTAATTTAAAAAACTTAGGAAATACTATGAATGCTGTCTCAGTATCCTCTTCATACTAATATGCAAATAAACATTTTTACTGTAAAATATGAAAACCCTTTCTGTCAGAATTCCATGGGGCACTACATCTGTCTGTGGACCTTGAAGACATCAGGCATGACATTTAAATGAAAGATTTACAACCCAAGGGCCAGGCCATGGAAACCTTCACTGTTCATGTAAGTAAACATTTTGATTCTTTTTATCTTATTTCCTCATAAGAGGGGAGACTCCTTTAAAAGATTTTGGTTCTTTTAATGTCTTTAAGAGTAAACACATATGAATTGTTAAGAGCAATACTTCGGTTCTTGTAAACATTAACATTTTAGGGGAAGTTATAAAAAAATCACATGTAGAATAGTGACATACGCATTTGAGTTTTTAACAGAGTGCACAATTACATAGAAAAACCTGTGAATTATGTAAAATGAAAAACCTTCAACTCATAAACTTTTGTTTGGTTCCACAGAAGCTCCTCATTAATCTTACCCAAATAATCCCTTTCAGTTTAACTGGGGAAAAACAATTGTAAAATAGAATGAAAATATTTCATTGCTGTTACCTGGTTCTCCCTTTACTCCTGGGGGACCAGGCATACCATCCTGACCTTGATTACCTCTTTCACCAACAAGTCCATCTTTTCCAGGGTATCCAACAGCACCTGTGAATTATAATGGAACACAATATCATTTTCATTATTATTATTATTTTGAACAGAGAAGATATAAGTCCCCTTTATTAAAATGTAATTAGCTCAGCTGCTTCCAAGATAGATGTAACTTTCTTGGTATATAAACATTTGTAAAGAGCAGCATGTGATTTTTATTGAGCTCATTGGAGTTAAATGGATTTAACACCCTCACTGTTTTCACAGGCAGTAACTTCCTGTCATTCAAAGACATTTTAGGATCCTGCCTTTGATTTAACCCACGTTGATGGGAATCCACACAGGCAGTGTGGTTTCTCTCCCTGGATTTATTACAAATTCAAGGTCTCCCTAAACAGGGAGTTGATTCTGATCTTTGCTAACTCTGCTGATAAGTCAGTGCAAGTTCACTGAAGTCTGTAAAACCACAACATGATAATTTTGATGAAGATGTCTGTATGTAAGAGCACTCAATGTCCTTTTTGAAGACAGTGACTGGCACTCAGGTTAATCAAGTCTGCATTGCATATCTCTGTGTTGCTGCATATTTACACACTCGCCTTATGTATATTTTTAACTGTTTGATCTTTTCTGTTGCTTTAACAAACAACTGCAACTCTGTCCCCTCTTTCCACTCCATTTTCTTCTTCTCTGCATCTAGCTATGTCTTAGCTTCTTATTCTCTTTTAGAAGGTAGAACAAGCCTTTCTTACAATTGTGTGGCTATCACATCTTGAGAACCTCTGAATGAAGAAAAAAAAAAAAAAGAGGCAAAAAACTTTAAAATACTGAAACAAGATTAAAACCTCTTGCTTCAGCTTGAACCGATAATAACAGGCTGTAAAGACCTTAGCTGGAACCAGAGAAGGTGAACAAAGCCTCAAATAACATAAACAGAGACTGCAACTGCATCAGTTAGATTCTAAAAAGCTCAGAAGAACATCAACTGCCTCATTACAAAGAAAATAACGATCCAGGGAGCAGTGATTTGAGAGAGATGCTATATACCATACCAGGAGGGCCTGCAATGCCCTGTTGTCCTGGGCGGCCCTGCTGTCCTTTAACACCAGTATCTCCAGGAGGTCCACGCTTCCCTGTAAGAAGAAAGAGTGTGGGACAGCAGAAAAGGCATTATCACTAGACCCAGACTCAGTTTAAGAATTCTATCATTTCTGCTTTGGACAGCTCCAAAAGATGTCTAGGTGATGTGAGCTAGCCTGCCTGCACTGACTACCAAGGAGCTGTTCAGGTTCATAGCAGCTGAATATAAATGTGCCATCCCACAGGCACCCCCTGTAGTTCATTGAGAAATTATCTCCAAGAAACATGTGAACATCTCACCACCCCTCTAAAAAAAAGGTACCTGGGATTCCTGCACCTCCAGTTTCCCCTCTGACCCCATGTGGTCCAGGTAATCCTGTGAGTCCTGGATGACCTTGGGATCCTTTCTTCCCTTTGCTGCCCAGAACTCCTGGGGGGCCTGGATCTCCCTAAGAAACAGCAGTTGCACACAAACAGGTAAAGAGTTGTATTACATTAAATACATTACATTCCATATTTGAACAATAGAAAAATCATGCATAATTTTAAAGGTTAAGTTAGTGTAATGGTTCATTGTGATTTTCAGCCAAAAATCAAAGTAGACTAATATGAAGTCTTCTCATAATACCACTGATCCTTTAAACATAGCTAAGAAATAAAGATCGTTCTTTAATCTGTACAAACCACATTTCATCTTTACAAAGAAATTCTTGCACCAAGAGAAAAATGAAATATAATTAACCCAAAAATTCCTCCTGAATTATGACACAATAGGATTTTTCTATTTGTTACAATTAACAAATTGTCCACTTCTGCAAACACTACAGCTCTTGCTTACATGTTGTTCTGTTTCTATTGTCAAAGGCTCTGCTTATTGCCTAATATGATAATGTTTCCATTGCCTTTATACCTTTGGACCAGGTTCTCCTGGAGGCCCAGCAGATGGGTATCCAGGATCTCCTCTGTCACCTGGAAAGCCACCATAGCCTGGTGGACCAGGGTCACCTGGTAGTCCTGGAAAGCCTGGAGAACCTTTCTGTCCTTTTGGACCTGGAAAAACACAGATACTGATACTATTCTTAAAAGGATCATAACTGCATACCACGCCTTGGGTTTTGTGAACTACTGCTTATATATTCAGATATTTATTCTTCATTAAAGTAATTTACACAGCCAGTGATTTTATTTCTAAACACGTTAAAAAGAGGTTCTTACATGTAAGAATATATAAAATAAAGAAGTTATATTGCATTTAGAGCGAAGGAGAACTGTATTCTGGCAAGTCAGGCAAATGCTGGGGTGGTGGTAAATCTACAGGTACTGCAAAGAATAAATCCCAGTCTAAGTACTGTGTAGTCAGCTTACAGCATCTGCTCAGATCTGTGCAAATGCTTCTAAACAGCTCTATGAATTTGTAAAGTGGATTGATAGAAAGTGACCTGGAATTCCCATGACCCCTTTGTTTCCTGGTGCACCTGGGAATCCTTGTCCTCCAGGAATCCCTGGAAGACCCATAAATCCTTTGACACCTGCAAGATGAAGAAATAAGTGTCATCCTCACATGTTTACTTTAGACACTGGCTGGCTGGTATGGTGGTCATGAATACAGAATCCTCTGCTGCCCCCCTTGTCGTGGTATCCTGTTATTTTATAAATCAAGTACATGTCTTCCTCAGACACAGATAAAATTATAATTATTGTTGTCAGAAAGTCAAGGAAATAACAAGCATCTTATTTATCAACATTAAAATTAAGGTTTGTGGCCACAGCACTTAGGTGCAGCAACTGAAATATACTTTTGCAAATTTTAATCAAGACCATGAATTTGTATTTACACACCTGGCCTCCCCTTTTGTTGTTGCCCTGCACTCAGGCTGTTTTCTGGGCGTGTCACAATCACAGTACTACTTACTGTGCACTTGTCATGATTAGTATTCTCAAGAGCTTTTTCTCATATGGTTTAGGCACTTTTCCCTCCACTTACGTATCTTCAGTTTAATTTAGCTAAATTAGCATTCATTTTAATGACTACATGATCTAGTTGCCTCTAGAATGTCCAGATGTCTAAATTCCAAGATACTAGCAATGCCTGAACATTTAGGCAGGTGAGGCTTTATTTTATTCCAGAAAAAAATCAGGGAGTAGTAGAGCATTTGCAGTTTTTTCTGTGATGACTTCACTGCAATGACAATATGGGGTCTTAATGACAGAATCATAGAATTGTAGAATGATTTGGGTTGGAAGGGACCTTAAAGATCATCTAGTTCCAACCCCCATGCATGGGCAGGGACACCTCCCACTAGACAGTGGTGCTATATTCACATATAGCACAGATAACTGACATCATGAGAGGAGCCATTTTGATTACACATTTAAAATTATTTTCGTCACTGTTTTTATGCATCTAATTATATTGTTATACGTTTTTTTAGAAGTAAGTTCTCTCAAAGAATCAAAACACAGAATAAAGAAAAGTAAGGATGTTTTACTAGCATGAATGTGAAAAAAGCAGATGCATTGTCTCACTCAAGGGTCAACGTGTATCATTAGGTATGAGGTTATGGTAATGGCAGAGCAAAACTTTGTGAAATGGCTTAGATAGGTTTATCATTTATACAGGTCCTTTTGAAGTCTGCTTTTCACTGAAGACCTGATAACTTTCAAAATGCAAACCAAACATGTAGGCTTTGAAAAGGGAATTAGAATCAATCAAAATTTTAAAAGCTGAAATATTTTTGTGCATATCTGTAACACTATTTTAGAATTCCTGCCTTTTTTATAATATTAGGAATTCAAACTCATCTTCACTTTTATGAATAACAATTTTTATTAATTGGCCTCATCAACTTTAAAATCTAAGTTATTATTACTCAGGATTTAATATTATTTTCTATTTACCACCCCAAAAAATAGTCTGTCTTTGGAAGGAAACAATCATTTGGGGGTAGCTGCTACGGTTTTCAAACAGCAACTTTTGAAATGGCTCAGTTTCAGAATTCTCAGAAAATCTTCAGAGTTAATACAGAGAATGTAGTGCTGCTGGGGCCAGGTTTATCTGCTAGCCCTGAGGTAATATTATCTCTACCTTCCTGTGATACAGTAATCGTCAATATAGATATTCCATACCTGGCAGACCAGGTACTCCTTCAGACCCATCAAGACCTGGAGGACCTTGCACACCGGCATCTCCTTTTTCTCCTCTTAGACCCATTCTTCCTTGGATTCCTAAAACAAAGTTTCACCAAAAAATATTACAAAACTACATCCTAGAATTTAAGTGTTATGTAAAGTTTACACATTTATAACTCTTAAAACTAATGAAGCAAGAGTGGAGGATTTTCACTCCGTGAACACATGCAAGCCAAGACACAAGCTCACAGTTAATGCTTCCTGTATGTCTCATATGAAGACAAAAAGAGGTCTCTAAAAGCTTCCACAGGAAAATGTCTACACAAAAAGCCAGATAGCGTTAGTTAAGCATGTACAACTCATATGCAGAGAGTCTGTATTAATGTTGGGAACAAAGGAATTCTTCTGACAGTCAAATACTTCTGAGCAGACCCAATTTCTTTGCAATACAGCATCTAGTTGGTAAGCAGACCCATTCCTGTGCTCACAGACTAATAAATGTGTAAAACATGAATGCATAGCATATATGTATATAAGCCTCCTATACTGTTAACATATTAATACTGGTTTATATAAGCCTCCTACACTATTAACATAATAATGGTTTAATGTTATAGCAAAAGTTTTTTTAAGGAATATGGGCTTGTTATAATGGAAATAAATATCCAATGTAATATCTAACTATCCCATAAATAAAAAGGCAGTTACAGTATATAATTATTATATAATACAGCAATAATTATTTCAAAGCCATGTGACTACTGTCAGTAGAAGAGTCAGTTTCTTCCGTGTTTTAGAGTCCACTGGAACTGCAACATAGATCAGAACCCAAACTAGTTTTGCATGACAGAACAATGAAAGTGTACCTTTTAAACCTTGTTCTCCTTTAGTCCCAATATCAACCAAGGTCTCAGATGGTCCAGGAAAACCTTTATCGCCTGGTTCACCTTTTGCTCCAAGAAACCCTTTTCTTCCCTTTAGTCCTGGGAACCCAGAAGAACCTGCAAGAAAATATAATGAAATTTTCTGAAGAAACCTGACTAGACAATAGCATAAATGAAGCAATGACACTCCTGTCTTAAAGGATAACTATGTATGTAAATATACATTCCAAATCAACAATCTAAACTAGCTTCTTAATTACTCCAATCATCAACAAAAGATCTGTGAACATAGATTATGGTAAGAGATGGTAATTTCTTGTACTGCTTATATGAATAATCTTACATCTGTTGTATAGATATAATTATGACATTTGGAACATGAATAGAATAAAAAAAGCCCTCTGCTCTTTATTTTGCAAATCACCCACTGCTATTACAAATACCAATGGAATTGCTAAAATACATAATGTTGCCATTCTGTCTGTAGACTGCACATATACAGAAGTCAAAGATTTACCAAGAGTCAAAGAAATTCTGGTATGAGACATGTACTCAGGAATGATAATATATATCAAGACTACTTCAGCATGGAAGTTCTAAAATTCTCAGTGATAATGAAAGCAGATACTATGGCCACTTGCCTCTGATCCCCGGGTTGCCTGGTCTTCCAATCATGCCAGGGGGCCCAGGAATTCCTAATGGGCCCATTATACCTGGATCTCCCCTTAAGCCTGTGAAATTGAGACAACAAGAACATATTTGCTAGTATTTTATCAGTGAACAGAACATTACTTCAGAAAACTACACATGTGCCTGACATTTAAGTGTTTAATTACTTACTTGTTTTCTCCATTTCTATAACATACTGTTGAAGGCAGTTTTCCAGTCTTTAGCCATGTGAACAGCACTTACACACACAGCAAGACCCAAACTAACTAGATTAGTAGCTGCAACAGCTTCTAGTGATAAATGAAGTAACTGACCAAGGATAAGATACCTGAGATATACACACAGGCACGGGAGACCTGTCATGGGATGTTCTGCCTCAGGAGTCAAAGGCCAGTTGGGACATAAGAACTCCCCTCAAGTGACATCAGAGAGCTACATTTGCACAACTGAGTCAAGCACTACATGTTTATAATTAGTTTTACAGGTTGTATATATAAAAAAGCATTTACCATCTCCTTCCCACAGAATAATGCAGAATTTTATAGTAATGACAAATCTTTGTTAGAGGTAAGAGGGTTTACATACCTGATTTAGAATCAGAGAATCATTTTGGTTGGAAAAGACTTAAAATCATCGAGTCCAACCATTAACCTAACTCTAGTGAGTCCCCTGCTGAACCACATCTGTAAAATTTCTTTTATTCTACAAGTCAAATTTGAACACATTTCTGAAAAAAACAAACAAACCCTACCTTATGTAATGTTAGTTCTGGTTTATGTGTCAGAGTTTGATCTGACTCAACTCTATCCGACTCAAGATGTAAACTTGCTTTTTAAGAAAAAGAAGATTGGATTAAGAAGCTATCTGTTTCAAAGGGGATGCTGAGTAACAACTACTGAACACTTTACACTCCTATTATGCTGGGGAGTTGCTTTGAATGTTAACTAGTTCATGTCGACTGCAAGGACATTACTGTTCAAAAAGCAATGTAAGGCAGCCTTCTGTTCTCAGAAGACTGTTTCAGACAATTCAGTACTATGTCAGCTTCAAGATTTGCTGGTCATTTAGGGAATGAGGAATTTCTTGTTTTCCATATAGTTCTCAATGATACATAAAAGCTGTTGATGGAAAAATATTTCAGCATCTTCAATTTGGAAAAGCATGACCAATACCTTTTTGCAGAGACTGACTTCGTTTCTATGTCAAAACAAGTACTTGGGGGATCCTTACCTGGCACACCAGAGATTCCTGGCCTTCCATACTGTCCCCTGGGACCAGGTAATCCTGTGTTTCCCTGAGGACCTATTAATCCAGGTTCCCCAGGCTGTCCATAGATTCCTGGGACACTCAAGCCAGGAGGACCTAGGTTTCCTTTTGGACCTTGCAAACCTCTTCCTCCTAAGAAAAATGCATGACAATGTAGTATGGTGCATCTATCTAGAAAATAAACCTTCATCTCTATCTTGGCATCATGAGCATGAAACTCTTCTTGCACTCTGCCTGTTTGGAGGGCTAAACATTGGATCTATAAAACAACATACACATTCAGGAGATCTTGAAAGAGTTGTGGTGGTATTTTTTTTTCAGAGAGAGAAAAAAAAAGTGAGAGTAGATAATTCTGTTCTTTCTCAGAATAAGAAGAAAAAAACAAACATGAAAAACCCACTAAGCCTGCATTTATTATAAAAAAAAAAAAAGGTCCTACCTGGTCGGCCTGTAGCTCCCTGAGCACCTGGCAAACCTGGCAGGCCAATAAGACATTCAGCAGGTTTCCCTGGAAAACCTGGATCTCCAGGAACTCCAGGTAAGCCACGATCTCCTAAGAGAAAGGAGACTGGATTCACAATGATTTAAGTAGAAGTTTTAGGCTTTGAGTGAGCATTGTTTGACTTGGCTTCTCTTTTCTTAAAATAACTTGCTGTGCTCCTTGAGCTTGTTTGACAACAGTACCTCTTAGGCCATCATCACCGTCATGTCCAGGATGCCCTGGTAGTCCTGGAAGTCCTGGAAATCCAGTGTCACCTTTTGAGCCAGGAATGCCCTGACCTCCTGGTGAACCCAGTCTACCTGGCTCTCCAGGAATAACCATGCCTGGGTCACCCTGCAACACACAGAGAAATGTAAACAATCCTGGTGAACTATATTTTGCAAATTTGCCAAAATATCTTCTCCAGTGTGTAATCAATTAACTTCTTTCACTGTGGTTATTTGCTTCATTCCCTGGGGATCTTTGTATTATAAATTTCAACAGCTCCAATTCAGCAAACTACTTGATGTTCCTTATTGACCAGCTGCAGGTTCTGTACCAGAGGAGTAATTTGGCTAGACACCTTTTGGACTTTGTCTCATAATTCTAAGAAATTGGTACAGAGTAATGCAAGACACTTCACTCCATTTGGCCTTTACTGCATTGTGATGCTTCCTGTAGCTGTGTACATCTTTGGGCCTTTATCTGAAAATCTGGTTGGAATTTGTGCAAATGCAACTTTTCTTTTATGTTATAGGATAGTTATATTTTTATCAAAATACTTGTTTAAATAATCAAAGTCAGCACCCAGCTGCGTCTTGGAATAGTCAAAGTCAGTTATTGGGTTTTTTTTAATCATTCTTCTGAACACTGTTTTCCACAAAGACATTATCACAAATGTCCCAAGTCTGTTCCCTCAAAGGAAAGTTTGAATTGTTTTTTCTTTTTTGGCTGACTGAACTGCTGGTTGTTTTGAGTACCAGTGAATCAGTATGTTCATTGTGTAGGTCAGTAGAGCTGAGCTTATACCAGTCACTGAAATATACTTGTACTACAAAAGCCACACCACATCCAGCTGTTCAGTGGCATCAAACACAGATTAAATAATAATAATTAAAAAAATAATCCAAAGCTCCAATCCCCATGCTTTATCATGTCAAAAAAACACACAAAAGAATGATATATAAGCACACACATGAAAAAGACATGCCACCCTTCGAAACATTTAAGTGTTATTATTTTGTTCAAATTTGAATTCTGATTAGAGTAGTCAAGAGTCCTACATTTATATGTGCCATCAGGAGATTAGCTTCTGTTAATCAGCAAGAGTGGCTGCAGTATTACCTCCAACCTACTTGCTTTACCCTTCAATTCAACAGAGCACTTGCTTAAATTAAATGCATACTTAACTTGTATGTATTAAGCACATCCAATATGTACTTAATTGCAATTTCTGAATAGCCATCTTTTCAGAAGCTGTGGGCTTAATTTTTTGCTGTAAGCAATGCAATATCTTCCTTGTGCTCTGAAAACTCAAGTACCAAAACATCCCAAACAAGTGGAGTTCTGAAATCCTGTATATGAATTTAAAATTTTGGCTTGAGTCCCTTTATACATGTAAACAATTTGATTTCATGGTTTGTGCATCGATGGTCAGGAAATATAGGAATTCCTGTATTCTTTATACTTCTTATTTGCTCACTGTCACACTTAATGAATGGGACCTATGGAAAAGTCTGTGCTATATTTCCAACCAAACCTTTTCTCCTGGTTGTCCTAGGTTTCCAGCTCGGCCTGGATCCCCCATCTTTCCTTCACAACCTGGTGACCCTCTACCTCCTGCAAGTCCTTTGTCTCCTGCAAAAGGAATTAAATGGCAGTACAGATGCTGTGATTGTCACCTTATTTTACAAATGGGTATTTGTATGGATGCAGTTAGAAGCCTCTGACACTAAAGTAGCTTACATGAGCTGAAGACAGCATCTCTATTTCAGAGTTGATGTGTCACATTGCATCTTGTTCCTTATATATTCACTTGAGGTTAACTGTAACACTGCTTGGTTATTTGCTTCAAATCAGTTATTTAACACATTTTTTTTAAGTGAAGCTATTCTGATGCCATTTCCCTACTGTTTTCTTTAACAAGCAGCTTGGTAGTAGTTTCAGTAGTAGAGCTTGCGTTCCCCTCCCTCTCGTTCCCCGATGGAATGATGAGAGTATTTCCTAACATTTCTAGTGTCCAAAGAGGGTATGACTTCATGTCCAAATTCACATTATTCAAAATGCTTTGTGTTCCCTGTACATAAACAAAATTGATTAAAAATAAAGTACTGACACTTGTACAGCTCTGTCTCTCTAACATATATCCAGGTAAAGAGAATCCACCTGAAGTAAGCATGGCACTCAGATGAGCTGCACCTGTTCAGGCAGTATTCCAGAAAGCACCAGCATCTTTCAAAAAATTTTCCAGTTGCCAGCTTTGATACTTGATTCTTTGAAATACTTCAAAGAATTTCAAACTTGCAATTTACAAGCCTGAAGGCAGTAAATTACAAGACTGCTAAAAATATTTACTTGTCTAACTAATGTTCATCATTACTTTTTTTTACCTTGTTGCTTGTGGATTAAAAAAATAAAAAGTACATTTTTGGGGGGTTGGGTTTTTTTTGGAAGAAGATCGAAAACATGTTTTACCTTTTGGACCTGGGATTCCAGGAAACCCAAGCCCTGGAAAGCCTGTGTCACCTGTTGGCCCTGGATGTCCTGAATCACCTGGCTGACCTCTTGCTCCAACCCTACCTGTACAAAGAAAATAAGTAAATTGTGATGTATTTTACCATAGAACATCAACTTGTAAGATTAGGTGTTGTATAGATTATCATTATTATTTAGGACACCACTGTAGATCGTATTAGAATTTATACACTATTTCTCCTCCACAGAAGGTTTTCACAGTTAAAATGCTGTTTGTGTTCACAGTATCAAAGCAGGCATGAGACTAAAATTTTTTGGAATCTCTGCCATGCTGCACACCATGGACATGGCCCCATGTGCCTTTCCTATTCACATCTACTTGTGCTGGTTTTCTTGAAAGGGGGTGTTACAGCTAATTCTACAGTTTCTGTACCACAGAAATCCTTTTTATAGCTATTTTAAAGTAACCCAGCATTTTTTTCTGGCCAGAGCTGGAAGAAAAATCCCAATCAGATTATTTCTGATTTTTACTGTATTTAGTGCACATGTACTCACCAGGCACTCCTGGGGGTCCAGGTAAACCATCTGGTCCTTGAGGTCCTGGCAATGCAGGTAATGGAATTGCCCTACTGGTCTCTCCTTTCAGACCTTCAGCAAATAAATAATCAAAGATTACACAGGTTTATAGTGTGGTAATATGTAAGTGTTTAAAAATACTAGTGGTCAATCTACTCTGTTAAAACGCAGTCTTCTACAATTTCCATATAACTGAAACTCCAACAGACTGAAAAGTCTTCAGATCCTGGCTTCATAAGTGAAAGAATTTTATTGGCACCAAACTCACCTGCTGCCTTCCTCTCAGCCTTCCTGCAAATCTACTGGCAACTCAGAAAAGGAAGCATGAAGTCATCAGGAAATGGTGCAATTGAGAAATGCTTAATCTGCAACTTCATTCCGTAGAAATTTAATGACTATTCTCTTTAAAAAACCTTGACTATATCTGCCAGCCAGTTCTTCCAGATTACGCTTGCTTCTAAATTCTGGAATGTTTTCCACATTCATAAATTAATAAATCCTTAATATTTTTCCCTGGTTGCTTAGCTGACACCAATGGTGATGACTGGATACATATTTAAAGACTGTTTCCTTCCATGATCAGGACAGTCAAACACTGGACTGGGTTGCCCAGAGATGACATGCTGTCTTAGTCCTTGGAAATTTTCAAGGCTCAGCTGGTCAATGCCTTGCATAACTTGGTCCAATCTCATAGCTGACCCTGCTCTGAGCAGGAGTTTGGACTCAAGACCTCATAGGGTCCCTTTCAACCTCCAGTATCTAACGCTAAGACTTTTGCTATTATCTCCAATGGGGCCAAAGTTGGAACAATGCAGTAGAAATCTCATCCCAATAAAAACTTCCTATGTTTCATAAATTACGTCTTTGACCTCACTCGATCTCTGCAATTTCAATTAAGTGCTCTTCAACATAGGTAAAACATGTTAAAAGGGGAAGTTACAAACCAGCTTCTCCAGGTAATCCAGGAAGACCAGGTATTCCTTTAGAGCCTTTGAAACCTCTTATTCCTTGTGGTCCATATCCTGGCAGCCCAGGAAGCCCCATCTCTCCAGGAAGACCAAGACTGCCAGGCAATCCAGGTAGTCCTCTATCTCCTTTTGCACCAGCCAATCCCTATTAATGATTATACATGTGTGTATATGAAGCATTACTTGCTTTCCACACCAGCTTTCATAACAAAATGCTTGATCCTCTGTAACGACAAAGCAGCCCTACTAATTTAAGAGGAATTTTTCCTCTGATTTACTTGTGATTAAAGGAATATAAATTTTAATTCAATGGTTACAAGTAGAGGGCTATTAGG
Organism: Hemiprocne comata; assembly: GCA_020745705.1. NCBI lineage: Eukaryota > Metazoa > Chordata > Aves > Apodiformes > Apodidae > Hemiprocne > Hemiprocne comata. The sequence continues at coordinate 10,311,847 of CM036594.1, read as the reverse complement.
AGTGCAATAGTACAAATAAATACAACAGCTGGATTTTGCAATTGCTGTGGCATTACACTGTACATTTTTTTCTTTTTAAAACAGGTTTGGAAAAAAAAACAAAACAACTTTTGTGGTTTCTCTCAATCCTGTCTGGAGATTAACACCTAAAGACCGAATAGGAATTATGTGAATTATTATTTCCTTTTAAACATTGTAAGTAGTCAGGAAAAGTCTTTTTAAAAAAAATCTTATTCACCATAGGAATCCAAGATAATGCTCCATATAAATAACCAAACTAGCAGGACAATAGACTGCCAAGGTTTTTCAGCAACATGTATCTACACTAGCTTCATCTCCCTGGTATTATGTAAGAAGATATACTCTCATTCTTTCATATATATTGGTTATGCATCTTTGTTGCTACAGTTGAGCATAATACCCCTAAGTCAAGCAGAGGATATTCAATAAAAGCATCTGAATAGATAAAACAGACTGATGTACAAGATACAAATACTGACTTAGGTTTTCATGAATTCGATATTAATTGCAAACAGGGCATACCCACCTCTTCACCTTTAGAACCCTTGGATCCTTTCGAGCCAGGTCTTCCCAGAAATCCACTCGAACCTTTTCTTCCTTTGTCTCCCCTGGCCCCTGGATCACCTCGCTCACCTTTTGGCCCTTCTGGATACACATATCCTGGCTCACCTTTTGATCCTTTACGTCCTTGATCTCCTCTAAAACCTGGACGTCCCTGGAACAAAACAATCCAAAGAATTTCAATGCTAGACATATGTCAACTGTTTTCAAGCTTTCTTTTTAAAATTAAATACCTGAGAGGGGTTCTCTTTAGTCTCACCTTTATTCACTGTAATGGCACACTGTTGGGTTTGTTGGGTTTTTTTTATTTTTCTCTTTCCTCTACTCCTTTTGGCCCTGGTTATAAATTCATTTATTCTACTACAAGCAGGAATAATGCAGGATCATTTAATCGATTAGACTGTTAACTACCTGGTGATGCTTTGGTGGCATAGAAAGAGGGACAAGTACCTTAAAATCTAATTAGAGATTTCTCCTGCACATGGGAACATCTCCCCAGGGATACTGTAACAGCCACAGTTAGCTCTGTTTGTAGTTAACTTCTCCTCTCTCTTCTTCTGCCCTCAGGGTAGAAAGTGAGTACTCTATCCCAGCAAAAACCAGTATAAGCTGAAAGTACACTGGGCTCTAGTGAGCTTGGGCTCCTGGCCTCCTAGAAGCCTTCTGGAAAATCCTGCTGGCAGACTCTTTCATTCTGCATCTGTATGGCAACCACCACCACCACAAGTACTTCCATGTGACCTTTTTTTATTGGACAGCACTGACTGTAATTTCCCACAAATAACTACTAGTACAGGCACAAGTTGGCCTGTGACAGCAGGTGTCAGCCTTCCCTCTTCATAATGTTTCCCAACAGGGAATAACCTTTGCATCCCTGAAGAGGGTATTATCATAGAAGCAAGTTTATCTGCACAGCTGGGGCTTTAGCAAGTCCTGAGTATGCTGGAAACAAGAGAAGTAAAAAATCTGACAATGATAATAGCACACAAAACTCCATATTCTTTATAGCCACTGCCATGATTATAGAATTATGTAGATGAAGAGAAGTTAACTGCAAACTAACCATACCAGGCAGAAGAAGCAGTCTGGCCACCATGAAATACAGAACAGGTTAACAACATAGGTATTTACGTGTCTCACTGCCTGGGCTAAAGTTCTTGCTGCACTGAGCAAAACAGGCTTATGTAAAGCTAGATCAGCTATGTCCATGTTATAGTCTCTACCTAAGCCTCCCATGCAGACATACACATAACCACAGAAAGAAAACTGTTGAGATCACCCAGTATGACACTGCATATAACACCAGCCATGAAGCTTCTCTGAAATAATTCTTGTGGGACCTGAAAAATAATCTGAAAAACTCTGTCTTACTTGAGCTCCTGGAAACCCTGGTGCTCCTGGAGAACCTGGAGAACCTTTTGGACCTGTTGTTCCTTCTCTACCTGCAAAAGAAACAGCACATTTTGTAAAGAAAAATGAAAACAAGGACATGGATTTTGTCAAGCTCTGATAATCACACCCAGTATTGAATGTTTCTGCTTGTTACATTGACTGCATCATCATAGACTGACCTGGCTTTAGGCTGCACCTAAGCCTATCAGCATTCTGACTTCACCTCTTTTAGGGCTTGTTCTCCTATCAGTGGATGGAGCTGTGTCAGGCTCTCACATTCAACACAACCTCAGGACTGGTTCAAGGACTGCATGCTGCAGACATGCCCATACCTAATTATCATGCTAAAAGCAAAATCACTGGCCTTTTCTATTACCTTGATAGAAAAAACAAGGTAATTTACCAGGCATGCCATCTTGGCCATGTGGTCCAGGAGAACCAGGAAGACCAGGTATTCCAGGAATATAGCTGCAATAGGTACACATGAAAGCTTCATCACCTAGAATGAAAATAATCAGTTAGTTATTCCACAGCAAGTCATTCCCAAGCTTAACCAATGTGTTACACTGTTTGTTACAGAGGATGGCTAAGACTTCTTGGCCAGAGAGCAGTAGGAACAAAGCCTTAATTTTGCTGGAAGAGCAGTTACAACACAGTACAAAATTACCTGTGGTCAGACAGTCAATCAGAACTGTTTACATTTAATTGAAAATGCAACAACATTAAGATTAAATCGCTCCATTTTTTCAAGTCTAGTTTTAGAAAGCCATTTGGATATAGTCACTCTACTGATAAGGCAAATACTCTCAAAAGAAGAAAGGGACTTAGGCTTCAAACTAACATGGCTGCATAACAGCCTGGATGACTTTAACAAATGGCAAATGGCAAAGAGATTCATCAGTTCCTGTGGTGGTATTTGCAGAAGGAACCTTTTCTCAGAGAACAACTGTTAGTGTTGAACATAACAACGGGAGAATACAAAAACCCTACCAACCTGTAATAACTGTTTGTCCCACTGAAGATCCACACCCTGGCTGCAGAGCTGTACAACTGGTGTGCACATGCACTGCTCTTTCAGCTGCTGTTTACTGTAAGTGGAGTAAGACATCTTGCTATCCCTAAAGGATTTTCTCAAAACTCTGAACTCATTAAATGGCTAAGAGGAAAATTAAACTCAAAATTTTACAAGGATACATGAAAATTACTGGATTTTACTATCTACTTCTGAGGGATAGTTTTCTGAAACTGACCTTTCATGCCAATGTCTCCTGGAGGTCCTGGAGGTCCAATACACCCTGGCTCTCCAGGAAGTCCTGGTGGGCCTGTTCTAAATGTTACTCTACCTGTTAATGAAATGAGCATGGCACCATTACATCAGAAGATTATTCAGATAATTCTCTATTTGCTAAGAGAGAAAAATTGCACGGATGAGTTTGAGACAGTATTCTGATCCTTATGGGTCCCTTCCAACTTGAGATATTCTAGGATTCATTTAAAAGAGAAAACTACCTGGACAAATAAAAGTATCTGTAACTGGAAGTACTTGAGGATAAATACAGTAATGCCAATGTAAATCTCAGCAGACTGTTGGATCCATCTTTCTTGCCTTTAAAAATTATAGTCTGCGGAAACTACTTCCATTTTATTTGAATCAATAGACCCATAATTCTTTCTTTTACCAGAAACAGAAAGGAAACTTTTCATAGAATCTTAGAATGGTTTGAGTTGGAAGGGACCTTAAAGATCATCTAGTTCCAACCCAGCTGCATGGGCAGAGAGACACCTCCCACTAGATCAGGTTGCTCAGACTCCCATCCAACCTGGTCTTGAACACTTCGGGAATGGCGCTTCCACAATTTCCCTGGGCAACCTGTTCCACTGTCTCACCATCCTCACACTAAAGAATTTCCTCCTAATGTCTAACCTAAATCTCCCCTCTTCCAGTTTGATCCATTACCCCTTGTCCTCCCACTACAAGCCCTTGTAAAAAGTCCCTCCCCAGCTTTCCTGTAGGGCCCCTTCAGATACTGGAGGGTGTTCTGAGGTCTCCCCAGAGCCTTCTCTTCTCCAGGCTGAACAACGCCAACTCTCTCAGCCTGTCTTCATAGGGGAGGTGCTCCAGACTTTGGATCATTTTCTTTTAATCTTAAATTATTAATGCTGCTCATGTATCTTTGACAGAATTCTTCTGGTGTATTTACTATCACTTTGGAAAAACAGAACTGCATTGTGCTCTTCCTAAGGTTATATATTTAGGGGGATAGATATATTTTTCAGGGAGAAAAGAGAAGCACTATCTTGGCATTGGTTCAGAAAAACTTGCTTTGGCCATACCACATGTAAAAGAAACATGCTCTTGGTACTCCTAGTTAAAGAGGTACTCCAAGATAATATATTTTCTAGAAGCCTTACTATGCTAACACTTTCTTTTCATGCTGCCAGGACTTCAAACCAGCTCTAAAGCCCACTGAGACCTCTTCAAGTGTGAAAATAATTTCTCTAGTTTTCAGATTAGCCCCTTCTGAATTTAGTTTTACAGATCCACTACAACTTTTGGAATAATTAATTTTAGGAACAGATTTCCTCTCAGTCGTCTTTTCTGGTTTCATGTAGCAGATCTTTACAGTCATGGTTATACAAAAAGGTGAGAGATCGTTCTACTGGGAAGTCATACCTGCTCCACAGAATCCCATTAGCAAAGAAGCACAGACTTTGCTTCATGAATATTCTAAAAAAAAATTCTAAAAAGAAATTCTATTCAACCATATTACACACAAATTGTAAGTAATGTATTTATATAATATCCTACATTAGATATTGAGATTACTCTGGGTTTATTCTTTTCATTATATATACAGTACTGAAATGTCACCTGGTTCTCCTGGAGGACCTGGCAATCCAACAGAACCAGGTCTGCCAGTAATACCAGGTAGTCCTGGAGGGCCTACAATGCACAAGCCAGTTTGTCCTTTCTCTCCTTTAGTTCCTTTTGGCCCAGGAAATCCTGGGGGACCTCTCAAACCAGGTCTTGACACACCTAACGAAAGAGGGGAAAAAAAAAATAAATAAAGAAATGGAATTTCAATGCAAAGTCAGTACTCAATAGGATGAGCAAGACACAAAAATACCGAGTTTTTCCCACAAATCTTTTCTATCTTGTAATATATTAAATAACCACAATGGCAATGTAAAGAAATTTTTAAATTATCTTTAACCTCTTTTTAAATACTTGGCCCATCGAGGTTTTAGGGTGACAATTTTGTACCCCTTACAGATATATTTATAAAGTCATCTGAAGTTAAGATTCTACAAAGCTGGGTCAGTATAATGGTCAGGGAGAACAACGTATTTTATTGTGTGTACTGGACCATGACACATACCTGGTCTACCAGCATATCCAGGAGGACCCTGTGGCCCTGCAAAAGCAATGTATTTAGAAGTTCAGTTAAACCACTGTATACTCTGCAAAGCCACTTCTCATTAATACTGACTGCAAACTTCAGGCTTCTGCATTTTAAGCTTATTTTATCTTTTAAAAATTTGGCTTTGCCTGAGTCGGCATCTACTACCTATGCAACTGTTGCATACTGAGAGTTCTCACAGACATCTGGCAAAATCTGGACGTCTACAACAGGTAGGGATAGCATCTACCACATTTACCTTAGGTAGGGATGCAGTCAGTTACTTGAGAATGAACAACAGGCCTGCAAACTTGCTTCTTTTTACCACTATTATTTTCTCTAGTAACCACCTCTTAACAACACATTAATACCTTTGCAAGGCTCAACTTTCCTGTTGCCATCCCCTGGAAGCATGTAAGTAGGTTTATAACAACAAAGAGTTTTCACTGAATGAAGCACAATCAGCTGGATATGTAAATATTTGTAAAGCTAGAACATCAAAAGACAGAAGACAAGGACTTGCTGGATGATTATGAGATACAGCCTACAAGATCCCATATCAGAGTTCAGCCCACAAGTCCTTATTATATTGCGAGACAATACATTTTAATTTTGCAGCATGGCCAAAATAAAAAAAATAAAAACTTGTTCTTTATATTTTTTGAATGATAGGCAATAAAAATGGCATAAGGCAAACCATGAAAGTGACTGAAAGAAAAAGAGAAAAAAGCTCATGACCTTTAACGGGACACTTAAAGCCCTGATGGTTTGTCCATGGCACATACAAATAACATGCTGATGCAGTAGTCGACTGAGGTCATGAGACAGGATGTCAGTCAGCTTAGGTGCTCAACTCAATTATATGTGCAAAGAAGTGTGCCAGCTTCATTATTTTTATGAGGAAACACAGCCATAAATCAAAGTCTCAGGATACTTTTCTGTTCTGCAGTTTGATGGGAGTAATTTGGAAACACTCCTGTGAAGGCAGACGCAGGCTGCTGGGTACTCAAAAACCTAGCCTGCAACAAGCCTGCCGAGTGGACAGCTCTTGCCAAGAGATTCTAACTTGGATGTCCCACTCACCAGGCATGCCACGTTGACCTTTTGGTCCTGGAGGTCCAGGGGGTCCTTCATCTCCTTTTTCACCAACCACACCATCATAATACTCTGTCTTAAGAAAAAGATAGTAAGAAAGAATAGTAAGAATGCAGAGACAAGCACAGTGCCATATACTGAACATTTGGTTAGAACAATCATAGAATCATAGAATCATAGAATCATAGGGGTTGGAAGGGACCTCGAAAGATCATCTAGTCCAACCCCCCCTGCTAGAGCAGGGTCACCTAGAGCACATCACACAGGAACGCATCCAGGCGGGTTTTGAATGTCTCCAGTGAAGGAGACTCCACAACCTCCCTGGGCAGCCTGTTCCAGTGCTCTGTCACTCTTACAGTAAAGAAGTTTTTTCTGATATTCACCTTGAACCTCCTATGCTCCAATTTACACCCATTACCCCTTGTCCTATCACTGGTCATCACTGAGAAGAGCCCAACTCCATCTCCCTGACACTCACCCCTTACATATTTGTAAACATTGATGAGGTCACCCCTCAGCCTCCTTTTTTCCAAGCTAAAGAGACCCAGCTCCCTCAGCCTTTCCTCATAAGGGAGATGTTCCACTCCCTTAATCATCTTTGTGGCTCTGTGCTGGACTCTTTCAAGCAGATCCCTGTCCTTCTTGAACTGAGGGGCCCAGAACTGGACACAATACTCCAGATGCGGCCTCACCAATGCAGAATAGAGGGGGAGGAGAACCTCTCTTGACCGACTAACCACACCCTTTCTAATGCACCCCAGGATGCCATTGGCCTTCTTGGCCACAAGGGCACATTGCTGGCTCATGGTCATCCTCCTGTCTACCAGGACCCCCAGGTCTCTTTCACCTACACTACTCTCCAGCAGGTCAGCCCCCAACCTATACTGGGACATCATGTTGTTCTTCCCCAAATGCAAAACTCTACACTTCCCCTTGTTGAATTTCATCATGTTTCTCCCCGCCCAACTCTCCAGCCTGTCTAAGTCTCTCTGAATGGCAGCACAGCCTTCTGGTGTGTCAGCCACTCCTCCCAGCTTAGTGTCATCAGCAAACTTGCTGAGGGTACATTCTATACCCTCATCCAGGTCGTTGATGAAGATGTTGAACAACATCGGTCCCAGTACCGACCCCTGAGGGACTCCACTAGTCACAGACCTCCAACCAGATTCTGCCCCATTGACTACAACTCTCTGACTCCTTCCCATCAACCAGTTCCTGATCCACCTCACTACCTGATCACCAATGTTATGATCTCATTTATAATTTTGATTTTGTGACACTATGAGACTTTCTAATCACATGGTTATTACAAGCAGCCAGAAACGAAGTCATAATTGTTATACACAGATAATGCCAAGTGACCTGTACAAATAGATGGGGCTGGGATTTCAGCCCCGTTCTTCAGCTCCCAGAGAACTCCTCTGCCTGCAGATGCAATTATGCAAGCAGGGCATAAGTTGGAGACCGAATCACAATTACAGTAACATAAAATAGAAAATATTCTGGAAAGAAACTTCTAGGAATCTCTTAGTCTGTTCCATTGGCTCAAAGAAGCATCAGCTGTATCTAGACTACTCTGTTAAATAATCATAGATTAAACCAGACAAAAATCAACTACTTAAATCACATCTACATTAAACAGTCATTCCTATAAAGACTAATACTTAATTTATTAAAGTCTAATATTATGATGTTCCAAAGTTTCTACAAATGACAGGCAAAATAAAAATGCAATTTGCTGTAAATCTGATTTTTTTATAACTACAATGTTTTTCTCTTTTCTGGATTATTTTGCATGGGCACCACTATTAGCAAATCAGTATTATAGTAAGTGTTATGCCCTGATAGATAAACATCATACTGAAATGTAAATGGACTAATGCACTAATTTTAAAAGGAATAAAAAAACTGCTTAAATTTAGAATTCAAAATTTTTACTTTTCTCCTATTGATTTTCTGAAAAGCAGTAGGTTTTACTACTCTCTCTTTTTTTTTTTTTAACAAAGCTTTTCAGAAAGTTATTTATTTTGAACAATTTGAGTAGAATGTTTCCATTAGGTGTGCATGGAGTCTTTAAGAAAGCCAGTCAGCATGACTAGGCAAAGAAATTGTACTCACAGCATCTCTTGCTTTCTCTAAAAAGTCTTCTTAGGATTTTAAAATTAACATCACCTGTTCTGGAATTGATTAGAGATGGGTTTAAAAATTAACTCCTGTGAATTTTTATAACTGTTCTGTGACAGTCCAACCTCCTGCCAAAATTGCTGGAACTGAGTGAAGTCTAATCAGGCCCTGATTGTGCACCCATCTCTACATAAAGGAAGATGCCATGTCTGTAAGACTCCGAGCACCATCAGTAACTTGAGAAAGCCATGCCTCAGTTAGAGCATCGCAGGACATCCAGTATTGCCTCAGACAGTCAGTTTGGCTTATTCTTGTTCTAATGGTTTGGAAAAATCATATGATGAAGATAATGCACACTTACTCGACCACAAGCTCCAGGTGGACCAGTGTTCCCTTTCATCCCCTTCATCAGAGGAGAGAGATGGGTTTGTTTATTAAAAACAACACATGACATGACATGACATTTGGTACCAACGGTTAGTTCAGAACATTGCTCATAACATTGAAGAAGAACTCTTCCTGACCAGACTTTCACCACCCCCCTTTCTGTTCTTTACACAACTATTCAGCTGCACACACCAAAAACTACAGGAGCACATCAACGGGCATAGATAGACACCCACTCAAACACATTATCTAGTTCAGCTGATCCATTCCCTATTCCATGATATCATTACTTGTCATCTTTTAGGTGAATTAAAATCTATTGTATACACAGCAATAAATAAAACAATACAATAACTCCCAAACATACCTTATCTTCATTCTCAAAATCAACAACAAAACCATTAGACAATACCTTAGCTCCTTGCCTGCCAACCAGTCCAGGTCTGCCCTGTTCACCCTTCTGTCCCTGCAGGTGACAGTACACAATTTTATGAGAATTAACATTTTAGCAGTCATAAGAAAGATATAAAATGGAAAGCTTTAATTTTTCATGGTGAACGTGGCTTGTTCAGGGGAAGAAATCTCATGGAAAGACTCAGTTTGCAGTACAGTTCTATATCTGTGGGAAATACCACAGGTCTCACCCAAACCTGCCTTTATAGCAGCACTCTCCACCAATCCCAAAGTGCAGCAGCTGCTCTGGATAACACAAGTGTAGGAGGCTCTGGTTTGCTCTCCCTCTGCAAACTACTATTTATGAAAGGGGAGAAACTGAACACAATGAGACTCTCACATTCAGCAACTTCCTCTCCCAGAACTTGGTCAGTCTGCACGATGGTGCTGATCTCAACAGATGTCAGGAAGACAAGGAGGGAAAATAGTGCTGGCTGCTGCTAAGGCTTTCTGCAAGTGTGGAACGTGCAAGGAAAGGGACTTCTAGAAGGCTTAAGCAGTTGAATGCACTGCTAGCTAGTTGAAATGGGAACACATCAATGACATGTCTTGGTCATGACAGGAAGTTTTCTTTCTGTTAGCTGAGGCAGTAGAGCTTTGCTGTCTGTCATTCCATGTTCTTTGTCAGACTGGAATGTGTATAGACTGTCTGCAAACGTCATTTCAGCATGATTAAGATGATGTTTCAGTAAAAGATATGTGAAATGGGCTGTTCTGACAATAAGAAATTTGATAAGGTATTCAGAAGGTCACTGTGACACTAATGATGTTGTTAAAGTGGAAGTGAAGTAAATATAAAATAATTTATATTTAACTAATTGAATACAGCATTCCAAATACTTTTTAACAACTTCAGCTTTTGAATTAGTAAACAAGATAAAATATGCCATTTTATAACCAAAATTAAGAATTATATGATGACAGTATGACAGTTTTAATATCTATCAGTCATCTTGTTTCAGATCACTGCAGCTGTGACCTTGACAATAACTGTTCTCTGTAAAAGAATATCTTAGATTCTAGTGATTAAAAATTATTTATCTTGCTTCTTGATTTATGCTGAAGCGAAGGTATAAATCTTTTTCAAAAATTTATATGTGACTAACCAGAATTAAATTCAGTAGTACTGTTTTGCATACTTGGACCATGTCTCAAATTCATTAGACAACAGCAAGCAACAGGCTTTTTTTATTTTACATGGAAGAGACAACATCTATGAACTGAACCTCCCTCTCCTGTATAAACCTATGGGGACACAATACGTCCCAAGGTCAGCTGTGTGAAAGGAAATATTTCACAGTGTATGCAAATCAAAAGCCATGACAGGAAGATATGACCATGATAAACAGATGACTGTTACTTTGAAAGTGTTTAGAAGGGTTCCTTCATTACCGGTAGTCCAGGAGGACCCGGGGCACCTTCTTTTCCAGGTTTACCCTAAAAAGGAAAAACAGAAAATAAAAAAAATTAAGAAGATCAGAAGAGGGGTCATTGCATTCAAAAAGCATAACTAAATGCTGTGCATATAACTGTATTTTAGGTCTTTACAAATTTTGAAAAGCTATTAAGGTTACTTTTAAAATGTTCATTATCTCTAATAATAACTAATTTTCATAAAACTGTATGACACAGGGAGTAAGATATTCCCTGGACATTCCTCCTCCAGTGGAGGATTAGTTGAGGCAGACACTTCACCAGCACAGAGTGCCAGGCCAGTGCAGAAAGCTTGGTGCAAAATCAGGTCCTTGTAAGACAAAAAACAATACAGCAGATAGCAGCCCTTCCAATGGTGAGCATGGAAAGATACTGAAGGGAAACTTTTACACGAAGTGGGGTTAAGAGATGAATTGAAGAGAAATTACTTCATGAAAAATAACAGGGAGTGCATTTCAAAGGTATTGGAAGTAGGGCAGTAGTCAAAAAAGTGAAAATTGCAGGAGGCAGCATGCCAGAGTTATCTGCTGTTTTCTGTGGTGCACAGCACACTAGCCAGCCTTCTGCAGGCCTCCTGCAGGCCTCCTGCCATCTAGTGCAGCACCAACTCCGTGATTCTGTAGTACGTGTTAAGCAAGTCGTAACAACAAAAAAACAAGACAAAGGAAACGAGAGAATGGGGGAAATGGGGAGAGAAACAGAAGGAAATGAAAATGGAATTCTGAATATGGATACCTTACTTCCCACCTTGAAGGCAAAAATGAGGAAAACCGAATTAATTAAAATCCACAGCTCAACTATTTACTTATCATAAAAACGTAGAGACACTCAAGTAAATTGTATTTTAATGTGTATGCTTTTTAAAATAAACATATGATTTTTTCTCGTATTATCCTGTTAACAGAATAACTCTCTTGCGACAACTTTCTCAACATCTCCACATTCTGGCTGGTTGAGCATTCTAATTTAAGTCTGCTACCTTACATAAAACCAAAGTTTTTAATTCTCATCTACATATACGCTGGCACTATAAAGCCAGTACACGTTCAGAAGAGCACTTTCTTTACTGAGTTTCAACAGCAGAACCTTTACAGCAAAACAAATGTAAGTACATCCACCATCAACTGACCTCTACTTAAAGTACTCATGGTATGTGAACCTATAACAACAGCCATTTGACTTTCAGCTCTCTAGTCTGGTTTACTGGATGAAACAGCTTTTGAATCTAAGAAAATTTGCTCTGAGTAGCATTGAAACAAAGACTGGAGAGCAACATCAGGGCAAAACTGCTTTTCAGAAAAGACTAACATAAGTGTATTTGATTTTTTGCATATACCTGTGGTCCGGGTTCTCCTTGGTCACCCTTTTCACTTTGAGAATCACCAACCAGCCCCTGTAACAAAACTCACCCTCAAGATACACATATTTTGACACTCACATTTTCTAAATTGAATGTGTCTTATACAATTTTGGTATTAAAAAAAGAAGTACATAAATAAAGTACAGTTAGAATTATATCAATAGGTATTCTATTATGTTCTATTAATTAGTTCTATTCTATTCATTAAAGTTTGAAATTAGTGTAAATACCAGACTCTGAGGAGTAGCGTTTACTAGGTGATATTGCCCAAACATCTGGATTTAAGGGATTTACTTCTGGTCACTTACTGTAAACCCCATTGGCCCTGGAAGTCCTCTTGATCCTTTTTCTCCTTTCTCTCCTTTCAAGTCCTATTACACAGAAAACAAGAATAAATATGGTCTCTGGGATTTTTCTGTGCTTATGATGACACTCAAAACTGTCTATCAGCTACTGCTGTTTAAGTTATATATATGGATAAATTGCAAGCATTTTAATTCACAAAGCAATATTTAAAATGATAGCAGAATCAGAGTATTTCCTTTCTCCAATACTGATTATTTTCACTTTCCATGATTATTCATGTTCCAGTAAAACAATGCGAAAAGAACTATGGAATGTACACAAACATGTTGCAAGCTTTTTGTGAAACTCTGGCAGCTCAGAGTCCTGATATTTTCAGTAACAAGGCCCAGAGGTCAACACAGCTGTGGCTTTAATAGCAATTCAGAAAATCCGTGTTGATTTGATGATGCTAAAAGTGATTTACTTTTCATGTACTCAGAGATCCACAGCAGGTGGGTCACTAATAAGCATTTAGCATTCCACTGGCATTGTGCAGATGTGCATGTGAATACACAGGCCTCAGCTGACCTGGCTGTAGAGACACTCACCCTAAGAAGAGCTTAGTGTCTAACTAAACAAGTCTGAAAAGTGTTAGGATGGGTAAAAGGAAATGTTATTGGAAAAGGGAAGATGAAAATGTCCTCTCAAAGTAAAACCTAGCAAACCGACATATTTGAATGTGACGTTTAACAATTTTAGTACCGTCATGTTGTCTGGTCCACTTAATGTCACAATAACGGTTCCTGGGGGTCCTGGGGGTCCAGTTAATCCAGTGTCACCCTTAAAATGAAAAAAAGAAAAATAGGGCAATTACAAGCAGTGTGTTTTTATTATTTCAAATTACCATCGCTATACTTTCAACATAATGATTTTTTTTTCTGTCATTACACTTAGCTTTTAATACAGTTAAACATTTCTCTTTGCTTGCCATTTATCTTCCAATAAAAAAAGGTAGAAGGAAGACTTAAGACCACTGTGAGAAGCTTCTCCTAACTGAGAAATATAAAAATGCATATGCTGATTTCTGCTAAAGCATCTAGAATTATCTTAAATTTTTAAAACTATTTGCTTTAAAGTTATACAGCCATTTAAATTCTAAATCAAATAAAAAAATCTCCTTGAGTACAATTTTTCTCCCAATCAAATCAATCAATAAAATACATGAACTGTCTTTGGTGACATCCTCAAAAGTGCAGTCTGTGTATTACAGGGAGATGGCTGCATCATAGTGCTGACAGATAAAATTAGCTTTCATGTGTTCTTGGCTGAAAACATTAATATCATAGTACACTTTTTCATTAAGGACCTTTTAGAACACGGAAAATTCTAAATGAGATCTTTCCCGTGGAGCTCAACAAAACAATATCCACAATTTTCAGTGATTTCAAGCCAGTGGAATGCCTCTGCATGCACCTGCATCATAACAGCAAAGAATGCATCACTTTCACATGGAAGCAAGATGCTCCATGGTTAACTGAGCTAATGCTAATGAGTAATCAATTATATTTACAAAAATTTTCCCAGGAAACTTCTAGCGCATTCCTGGTACTAATTACAAAGTTACTACCAATCCCACTGTCTGATAGTGCAGTTTCAGTTCACAGCTGAATCTGTGCAGGTCAGTTAGCATCACTGTGAGATGACCCAAGTTCTTGAAAGGATCCTCTAGGGACATTCAGACTGACTACACTGGTCCTCCAACTGTAAGCCGAGGTCCTGAGAGACAATATATGTATTCACAGTAATATCTACCTTAATATCAATTCTATGGGATACAAAGTAAGAATGTGGACAACAAATCACCCCATTTTTATTCAAAATCTGGGAGGTTTTCTAGTATCATAAAGGCTGACACTGGAAAGATGTTGGCCATAAGAGGCTGTGAGTCTACAGATGCTATGTATTTACCAATGTTTATATGCTTAGATAAGCATTTAGGAAACGTGCAAATGATATATAAATGAATTTAATGCTATGTGTTAGTAAATATTAACTACTGGCTCCTCTTAGGTTTCTATCCTTCTATCAGGAAGTTTATATTACTGGCTCTCATGTGAAAACAGCTTGTCCTTAGACATTAATTGCCATGTTTCCATTTTCCAATAAAAGACTTCCACATATATACTGAATTTTTTTTATTTCAGTGCACTTACTTCCCCAAACATTTCACCAGAGTATATCAGAAAAGGCAGAAAACAGAAACACAACTCAAAAAATATTGTAAGCCTTTTATACAATTACCTTTCTTCCTTTGGCTCCTATTACTTTTGGTCCCATAAGACCCTGAAAAAAAAACCCCAAAACCCAAATGTTATTTTAAAAAAAATATTAAATACACCTGCAAAATTGAGTTAATAGATTTTACACATAATAGAAAGTTTTTATTTTTATTACCAATCTGAGACTACCTTAGGTCCAGGAGGTCCTGCTTTCCCTGGCATGCCCTACCAAAAAAGGAATAAAAAAAAAGTCTTCAATTTAAGAAACTTGAATGTTTTGAAGTACACAATTTTCACATGAGTTACATTATTTTTATTCTTTCTTCCACCTGTACAACTGTAATTTATTGTGATTAGGTGACAGAATGTCTATACAGTCTAGTTGCAAACATATACATCTCTCTCTCTTACAATTATGCACCTTAGTATTTAAAGTGAATTTATGGGTAATTATTTGGAAATAAAAATTTATGACCACATCGACAACTATGCTTCTGAAAATATGGAAATTATCATATAGAAATATAATTTTTAAAAATGAAAAAAAAATTATGTGTGCAGAAAGATATGTATTTCACATACACATGTCTGTAGACCTCAAACAAGTCTGGGAGAGTCAGAAATTTGTATTTATGTAATTCCACAGGTTTCTGAGAAAATCAAAAGCAAAAGTAACAAGAAAGACATAAGCTCATACTCACTGAAGGTCCTTGAGGACCCTGTGGTCCAAGGTCCCCAGGATATCCTTGAGCACCCCGGGCACCCTGCATATTAAGAAAGAAACAGGAATAAATCTCCTGGCAAGACTATGAGCAAACCATATCACACAATTCAATGAACTGAATAACAAAGAGAGAAGCAACACTGTCTCTGGATTTCCTTTTAATGTCTACAGAAGTATAATTCCTTCTCACTACTTCATTGGTTGGCATATGTTTTGAAACGTGAGAAAACACATCCGTTGCACAACTAAACTACTAAGTGAGGATATATGTTGTATTTAACTTGGGCATTCTCATAATCCATGCAGTCCTACTGCTAGCCCTAATAAGCCTTTTTAAACTTTTGAATATTCCATGCATTAAATTCTATAGTTTAAAGCTTGATTTTCAAAGAAATGGAAAATTATTATTATTTATTTTCTTTTTCATTGCATGTCTTCCATTTATTGTAACAAGTCAAAAGAAATGCCTAGTCTGCCTTCTGCTGTTAATCTCCATTTAAAAAATATGGATCATACTCTCCTTTGCTAGCACTCCTTGTGAAGTTGAGCTGGTCTAATCTATTCAGTCTTACTTCATGGGGAATTTTGCAGTTGGACTAGATGGTTGTTGTAGGTCCCTTCCAGTCAAAGTATGCTGTGCTATACTATTCTATATGTAGGGGTAAACCCTGAAATCTATGACCAGTTTTTCTCCATTTCTAAAGTATTGTTGTTTGTCTGCAAGCTGTGTTCTCTGTCTCACTTTGCTAACACATAATGACATTAAAGGTTCTGATGGCAGAATTAATTTCTACTGTCTTGGTGCACTCTGTTTTATAAAGTCAGAAGAAAGACTGAATATATTGCATTAATCAGACTACATAAAGCTAATTTTTTTAAGACAGAATTATTTCATGGTTTAGAAATAAGTGAGATAATTGTAAAAAATATGGTATCTATGTAAAATACAGAATACATTAAAATAATATATATTATATTAAAAATTTTAATATACACTCACATATTTTTATATGTATATTCTGAATTACCTGAAGTCCAGGTACTCCTGGCAATCCAGGATCACCTTTTGCACCATACTCTTGGTTATATTCATCTGCAGGGCACCCCTGGACAATTACATAAAAGGGGAGATAAAAAGTTATGCTGTAGAACACTATAGTGGAACAAATCTTATAATACAGTTTGTAAGAAAATAAGCAACATCAGAATTGCATAATGATGGCAACTGTCCCCTATGCATAGTTCTACCTTTAAAAACAGTATTATTAAACAGGCATTCCAGTTCTTTGCTAGTAGCAGTCTTCATTTCAGACATACCAATGTTACTCACCCACAGTCCTGACCTTCAATTTTTTTGGGATACTTTTTTATCCCTTTAAAATACTCTCTAGTGCATCTGCAGGTTTCCATATGAATTCATAAGCTGTTTGGGGGAGGGGCTAAGTTCTTTGTGTGCTTGAAAGAGTTAAATTCATTACATGCAATAACAGTAGTTAAAGGGGGAAAAATATTATATACTGTTTTGTAACCCAGGGTAAATGCAACTAATACAGACAAAGCACCAAAGTCTGTGGTTGCTTCTTCCAGAAAGCAGACCCTGTTTCCCATGAATGGAGATGTTAAGAACTCTTTTCCAGCAAGAAACATACACACACACTGTTGATCACCAATAAATATTTCATGTAATATGGTGTAAATAACTGACCTTCTCTCCTTTGATGCCAGCAATACCCTAGGGAGAAGAAAATTAGTATTAAAACAGAAAAGTAAAAGAGACGATGGTGAAAGGACACATTCTAAATATTAGAAGTTACTAGATTTAAAGCCACTGGATCTTTATTAACAGCATTGCTTTTCCATTTCTTGTTTAGAAATTTATTTTCAAAATACATTGTTAAAGAGAAAAAACAAATCCTAGGGTTTAAGTAATGCAGCCATAATGAGAAATTCTGTGTTGAATTCCTGGTTCTTATTGACTTAATTAGGGCATATCCTCAAAAATATTTAGGTATGAACTGAAACTGCAATCTATTAAATATATATTAGACAGATTAGACATGTGAGTGGTAAGTTTTCATGATTGTCCCTTGAGACACTAAAGGGCTAAGACCAGTCAATGAATTTGCATGCACTCATTAACTAAGAAGATGAGGCCCAACATGCAGCAGGTAAAGCATTACTTTTAACTTTGGTTTCTTTACCACACAGTTTTCATATTAATAAAATGGAGATATCTATATATTTCAACTGTTGGAGATATCTATATATTTCAACTGTTGTCAATACCAGCTAATGTGAGGCTCTACACTTCCAGTGAATGGCTTTTATGTGGTAGAAATGCAACAGTCATGAATTTCACAGACACCTACTGGAACTCCTGGAGCACCTCTTCTACCTGGAAGACCTGGAAAACCTTGATAGCCCTGAAAGCAGTAAGACTGATTGTTAATGCATATTACTGCATATTATTTGGTCTGATTTTAGCAAATGTGATTAAAAAAATAAGCTTTTTAAGTTACAAAACCAAAATTGTGATCTGCATAACCACCATATTTGCCAGAAGCCTGACTGTATGGGTCTTGACTTCTAAACCCAGACACCAGGCTTTATTAGCTGTGTCAGATCAGTTTGCTCTTTCACTAGAAATGTATGATTTTCTGGAGTAGGCATTCTTCTGACTCCCTCCTTCAAAATGCTCAAAGCATAAACTAGTAAACCTGTAACTTAACATTAAGCCTTTTCTTTTAATTGCTTTCAGGACTTACAAATTGTCAACTGCGAGCCAGATACTGGTGAAATAAAATTAATTTGTCACCTCTTCTATAACCCATTTCAACAGCAGGACAGATTGGACAAAACTGGTTAGTTAGTTTTTCTGGATTTAATGAAAAAAGTTTTATCTGACAAAATATCAAACATTACTCTTAAATTTTTTTTGCAAAGGATATTGGTTATCTCTTGCACACAAAGGCAGTACTTCTCCTTCCTCCGGCCTCACAATTCAAATTTTTCCTAGCTGACAAAGCCACAAACCAAAACAAATCAAAGTTGTCGTATATCGAGGGAAAACTTCAGAATGCTTTTTGGTCATTCCTAAGCACAGCCAAACACAATCTCCACAACACTCAGCTTGGTTTGTACCTTTGTGCCGTTGCATCCTGGAACACCGGGGCGCCCTGGAGGACCAACAGTTCCCGGTTCACCCTAAAAAGAAGTGCAAAATTGACACAAGCTTTGTTTTTGCACATTCATATTCCCCTACAGCAACACAGAAAGAGTTTATGTTGGAGCAGTGTTTCACAAGACTTGACAGATTATACTGTGTTCTTAAATCATTACAATGAGTAAGAAGTGCTGATGCTAAGATTGCTATCTCTAGGCTAATTGACAGAGACAATAGTGGTGTTGAGACTAGAGTGAGCACATTGGGCTGAGGATAATTGTGTACTGAAGACTGTAGTAAGAGAGAAATGGTTAAATCAGTTTTGTTTTTACTTACTGGAAGGCCTGGGGGACCTGAAAATCCCGGTATTCCTGGGACTCCCTAATGATATAAAAGCAGAGGAATAATATTACAAATATTAAGCAAAAGCTCATAATGCAGTTTTCTTTTTGATGGCAGATATAAGAAAAATAAATGCAAATATAATTCTATCAAAATATCATTATTTCCTTAACCCTTCTGACTGGGAACAAGGTATAATGGTAGCTCATGCACTGTTAATATAGACTGGTTTTGTCCACAGGAAAAAAGTTTTCATGGAATACTAGTCTTTTCCATACCATTCCCTAATACTAAATACATACAGCATGAACCTTGTACATAAGGTCTTGCAAAAAAGGCAAAAGTTCTACAAAGTAGATAATTCATATGCAGACTCTGTGTCATACATTTTAAAAGTACTTTAGAACTGTTTATAATGTTTTTAATTTTTATGAATTATGGAACCAAGCTGGCATTTAACATGACATTTAATACATGCAAGTTTGTTTAGAATATACTTACTCGTATACCTTTGGGTCCAACTAAGCCCGTAAGCCCTGGAGAACCCTAGACCACAAATGGAAAACAATGTGTTTCAATATAACTGAGAAAAAACACATATGTCAACAGGACATGCAGCATTTTGAATACCAATAACACGTGCATGCAAAACTATAGAAATAAATAAATAAATAGCCTACTACAGAACTAAAGCAAACATGCATTTAATACAACTTCCATAAATCTTGGCATCTTGCCCACCTGTTCAGTGTTTATGGGGGATGTGTCTCATCATAGGTCAAAAAATAACAGTTGGAACATGTTGAGAAAGCAGTTGCTATGGATCTGTTCGAACTGTGAGACCTGGAAGTGCTTCCCTGTGAGGAAATAGCTGGAAGCCTCACCAGTACTCAGGAGACCTTTTTAGCTCCCAGGTATGAGTGATGTTCCTGTAAAGATCAGGTGTATGTATGTACCAGCCACTCTCACCTGCACTCCCGTGCATGGAAACACAAGCCAGGAGCAGGCTGTATGGAGGCTAAGCAGGATGGGAAAGCAAGGGGCAAGAAGACAGAAAAGCTTTCCAAAGCACAGTCCAGACAGAACCTGCTAGAATTGTTTCAAGACACTTAGAACTTTACTGCTAATAGAAACTTTTATCGTTTCCAGAAAGGAAGTGGAGAATGCACAGGACAGTATAGCTCCTAAAATCCTGGGCAACATTTCATGTAAGATTATGCAGAGGCATTGTGCATAGGAAAAGCCAGCTGGCATATACTAC
Organism: Hemiprocne comata; assembly: GCA_020745705.1. Lineage (NCBI taxonomy): Eukaryota > Metazoa > Chordata > Aves > Apodiformes > Apodidae > Hemiprocne > Hemiprocne comata. The sequence goes on along the minus strand of CM036594.1, from coordinate 10,291,565 downwards.
AATAAACAGCATTCAGGCTAAAAGAGATGTTATTGCTAGATAAATTATCCTTACTTTTTGCCATTCTTGCAGAAGTTATTATCAGTTATTAAAAGGGAAATGCTCTACTGAACACTTTTCAATGAGTTCAAATAAATGGCTCGTCAACATGTATGAGATCCACCATGAGTATCAGTTCCACAGTGTATTGTAAAAATGAGATAGGAAAGAATAATGCAACAACACCCAAATAAATTAAAGCTATAAAAAAAACATTTGTTTGAAAGTATGGATAAGTGCTGAAGAAACATTAGTGCAGGTCCTGGACATAATGTCACTGTGGCTGTACCTTCCTGATTTATTGGTGGCAGCAGAAGTGCTGCTCCTCAAAACAAATACAAATAAAATGGTTTTTAGTGAGCCATGTAATTTTTTCTGCTCATGGAGGAGTCATTGAAAATTCATATTTGGCCTCAGTTTAGGCATACAGGAAGGAAAGCCTAAGTCACCAAAGTCACTTTTCCATACTGCAGGCAACTAGGTACTTCTTAAACAGACCAAGATTTATTTTAAACCCCACCTTTCTCTTCAAATTTTCTTAAATCTGTTTTACATGTTTATCTCAGTAGCAGCTTGTTTCCTCTCTTCCCAGCAACAGATGTCAGAGTATATACTGTTATGACAAAACTGAGGTTATGCTGCTAGAAGTCTATTTAGACCTACATCCATTGCCTCTGGCAGTTCAGTCCAGGTGCTTCAGCACTGGCCACTGGAAAACTGACAATAAAAGCCCATGTTCATATCAGCTACTTCCACTGATTATTGCAGCGGTGAACACACAACATCCCTCACCAAATAGGAGATTCTAAAAAAGTTTTGCTTTGTTTTTTAAAACAGAGGTTTCTACCCAGGTTTCACTGTCAAGCACAGTAATTTCTCTGTGTCTGCCATACACACCTACCTTTGGTCCCTGTGGCCCTACAGGCCCTTCTGGACCAGGAAAGCCTCTATGACCAGGTGGACCTGGAACACCAGGAAAGCCTTTTTCACCCTGTAAACATTAAAAAAAGTTCTTAAACTATCCAAGAACCCTGCTTTGGATCAGTTATTTCTAAGGCATTCATTACTTTTTGTCCCTCTTAACTTCTACTGTAGCAGATATATTACCATCCAAATCATTAATACCTCTCTTCATGCCAGCCATGAAAAGAAACAGTGGGAGTCAAATGCAAAAAAAACATTCACAGAGAATAAAATAAGTTTTCTGTAAGTGAAAACCTAAAAAAAATAAACTGAGTTCAGAGATTAAGACACGTAATTACTTTTTCATGTGTTGTTTAAGGTCAAGTTCAAATAATCAAGCCATGTAAAGGAAACACAGAAGTTTAAAGCTATACTAATAGAATATAGGAGACTAAGTTTTGGTGGAATGTGCATTTTCAGTTTTTTAGTTAAATATTATGAAGATGCAAGTCGTATCTTGGTTAAAATCAAATTCTCTAAGACTAGATAGTCACAGAAAGGGTTTCAGCTCTTTAGATTGCAGCAATTTAGCACGCCTAACTCTACACCAGTGAAGAGCTGCCTTTTCAAGACCTTTTACATCACAGCATGACATAGAGAGAGGATGGGGTTATCAATTCTCTCAAAGCCAATTTTCCTATTGCTTTACCAGGTGAGAGCTATACAAAAGAGCATTTGAAATTTTGCTGTGCAGAAGTCCCTGTATCTTATTATTTGATGTACCAGACAGGACCCAAAAGAAGCCTTGGGAAAGCCAAAATACCTTGGCTTGTCCTTCCACCAATTCTTGCCCCTCAGAATCCCACAAAATCACCAGATTTTAAATAGCTTCTGAATTAAAATAATAATTAAAAAAATATACACACATATGTATAATCCCAGAATATTTTAACACAAATCAAAATAAGGATTGCATTATGAAGTGTCTGTGACATCTTTATCATAAACCGGCACGTATAACGATTATAACAAATCGTTTATGTCACCTACGAGCATCCCAAGCAAGGCAAACAGGATAACGCTATACCAAGACGTGCCACTGGAGGGGGTAGTGTACTAGCTCTCAGAAAACCGAAAGTCCTTGATCTTCCTCCTCTGAGGTTGCTACCCCTTTACTGCAGCAAGCCATGGGGTGCTCCCTAGATGGAGAGCAGCACTGCGCTCTCCTGACAGCTTCACTCTCCCATACACAGCACAGGCAACTTTATCCACACTTTCTTCTTGACAGATCAACAAGATCAGAAGCTTCTCATGTTGGAGAATTTCCTAACATCATGTGATCAGGACACATTGATTAATGTAATTGTCCTGACTTTCCAAAGCTGCATGAAAACCTTAATCAGTGTAAAGAATTATTAACACTTACCTATTAACTCCTCAGTTGCTTTAACAGGGAACTGATGAAGATAAGTTGCAGGTGTTAATTCCTATTAATATTTCTCTTTCAGTGGACAGCTTGTTTTAAAATAATTTTTCTATTGGTCTCAATTTTACCAGTTAGGACAAAGCCAGGTTAGACCAATGAACAACATGAAAAATAATATTTTACTGAAGGCGTGAGTACTCTCCCACTTAGGAAAATAAGTTTTAATAATGACTGTATTTACTTTGAGAGAACTTCTCTCCATCACTGAAACGAAGCTTCCCAAAGGCAAGACTAGCAGTGTTTATTGTGGTGTAATATGACATTTTTTTTTGGTAATAAAAGTACAGGAGGAAAGCTGTAATTCTTTACCAGCCAGATGTGTCAATCAGTGCGACTTATCACAACCCTAAGTCCATACAGACATCTGGAATCTACTGATAAGGTTTAGTACAGCAATCACTGTGTCCACAGCCTGCATTACAGCCATGAGTTCTTTAATAATGGCCCTTTCATTTGTGAATCAGTTGTTTTTCCAACTACAAGCAGGAGTTTGAAAGAATTTTTGGCATTTGTGTAATTCAGGTTTGTCTAAAAGCCACTTCGAGCCTCTGCCAAGCTGCTACTGGCAACAGCCAGAGCTGCGGCTTTGTTACTTCTGATGGATTCGATGCTGCTCCCTCACTGCTGGCAAGGTGTTTTGTAATTAGGACCCAGAATCTCATTCCCTGTCTTCTTCTGCAGGATTTATCTGTTTGATACCAGTGCATGCAGCTTTCCTTCAGTATCTGGAAAAGGGGGGAGAGAGGGGAAAGGTCCAAAGGTGGAAAGAAGGACGCGCTGAACATGACACCCTTGGTGGCATTACGAAATTCGTAACAGGAGCGCTGCGGCCAGGGCAATGCCATCTGTCGGCGTTGGTTAGGAGCTTGTGAAAGGGACCTGTGCTTCAGACAGTTGTTCTTCTGTTGGCCCTCAACATCCTGCAATGCTGTAAACAAACTAATGCATTTTAAAAAAAGAAATCTAAAAGTCTTCTCAGTTAAACAATGTGTCCAAAGTTATTTTAACAGATGTTTGGTAAGGTAATGCACTCCTTTTACAATTCTCTGTACTCTGTTGCCAGAATACCACCACACAATAAATCAATAAATTCACTCACTGTATCAAATTAAATAATGCACTGACAGTTTTCTGGTATAAACCAATCTTAAAAAAGGAATAATGTATTTGTTCTTACCTTATTACCTTTCATGCTATCACAAAAGCAGGGGCTTTTACCTTTGCATACACAGCTCTGAAAAACAAAAAGTCAAAACTTATAATACAATTATTTTTCTCATTGTATTGTTTGGTGAGGGACAAATGAGAGCTCAGTGGTTTTAGTAAGGTAATTATTTCACAGATAATACGACTTAAAAAAATGTTTGCAAAGAGTGGCAATTGTCAACAGCAGAAAAGAGCTCATTATTTCTTTGTACTGTCTTTTGAGACAGATAAGGGCACTAGTTCAATTTTATAGCTAAGGTAAAGGCCAAGAAGCTGTGCCTAACACCACCAGGTTTATAACATCAGTATGAAGTTTAAAATTCAAGAGTTTGGGCTCACAGCACAAAACATTAATGATTCTTTTAAAAATCGACTGTAAAAACAAACACATATACTGATATTGGTTTAGATTACAATTATTTTAATTTTAACTAACCAATAATTTTCTAATTTTTCAGCTGTGTTCACCTCCTGACCCTGGCTTGTGGTACAATACAATAAATAAATACAATAAATAAAGCACCCTCAACTTCAATGTTTCTTGATTCTGGAGGTTTCCTGAGCCAAGAGGTGTGACAGTGAGTGCCCTCACACGGGGGTGTCCCCACTCGTGCAGCAACTACTGGGCTGCCACTGCTGCTGGCAGGACTGTCTTTCCAAGTACTTCTGCAGTTCAAAACCCTCCTTGGAGGGCTGAGTGCTACACTGTAGCATCCAAACCTCTCTTTGAGTCTGTGACTTCCACTGCTGAAGTATGGCATGGCTATCTGGAAGCAATTACAATTTGGGAAAAATTAATTATTAATCAAGATTTAATTAGTAAGAGATACGAAGTTTTTTTAGTGTTCACATTCAAGTGAAAAAAAACAAACGAAAAACACAAACAAGGATATTCAGTATGTAACTGGATAGACAGTATGACTAAATTACCTAGCTCATGTACTAGGCAGTTGTGGTAGCAGGGAGCCCTGCAGAGCTGCAAAGCACATCTGAGATCCTGACGACTATGAGAGCACATAACCCTTCTGTTCCCTGTTCCTGCTACAGCTATCATGCATTTGGTACCTGAGCTAGCCCAGTCTACCTGGGATAACTCTGCAAAGGACTTTTCTACACTCATGTAGACATATTTCAGTGGAGTGCAGGATAAAAAAAAATATTTTTTGTTACTATAAATAGTATACATACTAAAGTATCATTGAGGTTAATGAAGCTGTGTATTTCAAAGAGACACGGGGTAAATATTGTCCTTCTTTGTACACTTAAATTCCTTTGTTTTTGAAGCTCTTGCTGAATGACTTTTTCAACTGTACAGCTGTAAAAAAGAGTGTTATTTTTCAGTTTATCCTCCCACGTTAGTATATATGCTTATCACAATGACATATACTATGGTATAGCACAGACAACAAGAAAGGGATAAATATCGCATATTGGTTATGAAGATATGTTTTTCTAAGTTGCATAAAATTCAGAAAAGAATTTTTTTCTTACAATATTGAAGTCTTTAAGATGGTATGGTATGACATTTATTGTTAAGATCTTGAAGACAGAATTAATTAACCCCTACAGCTGGTTATAATACAGCAGCACTACTGTTTCAAGTTTGTAACTTTTCATTGGTGTTCTCAAAAACAGAAAACAAAAGACAGAGGGGGGAAGTGTGTTCTCCACTACATTTTAAAATGATAATGCCAGATTGTCATTCCATTTAAATTTTCCTGTAGCAACCTGTTCAGGTAAAACATTTTACAGAATCAAAAAGCACCTTTTCTTCCCGCAAGCTAGGATCAATTTCATTTATCTTTATCATCCCAATCTGAGGTATCCAGTATCAGCTAGCTGCCTTCATTTCTTACACAGTTCATGGTGTTTGTCTCTTTCCATTGCCTACACAAGGAACTTAACATCTAGTTTGGAACAACTCACCCAGCCTCTTTAGGTGCCTCTTTTAGGATGGAAGAAAGCTGCTGCAAGTACTTCCTGTTCTCTGTGGACTAGACAATTACTGACAGCACCTGCCTTTTAAAAGGTGGCTGAGGTTAGGTGAAACGACACCATCTATTAATTTAAAAATAGATGCAGGGGGTATTCCTCAAAATACAGCTATTTAAACATTCATTTACAAAATAAAACAGAATTAGAAGAAGTTTGCCATGAAAAGCAAATCCGCAGAGTAACGACTGTCTCTGCCTGTGTTCTATAGACAGATTAATAGGTGCTCACTTGATGCTTCAAGCTAGATTTTTAAAGAGTTGCAAACATCAAATGCTTAATTCTTTGGCAGATTAAACAGGACTCTTCTTTCCCCTAATCTGACAGCTAGAATTCAAGTGGTACTGCATCAGAAATTTGGAAAATAAAGGTGTAATGTAAAAGAGGAAACCATGTGACTATGCTACCTTTACTGTTATTTACTCAATATGGTTATATCACCAGAGACACAAGAATAAACACTAGTGTAGAATTAACAGCAAACAGTACCCTGATTTCTCCTTGGTGAGGTCTATCAGTTTGGCACTAGATAATCTAAAGTCACCTCGTAAATTATATGGCAGATATATTACACCTTTAAGCATAAATACCAGGGGATAAAGCAACAAATATATCAAAATAAATGTGGAATAGTCTATAAGACAACCTATTTTCTTGTTCCGTATTCAATAACTGTACTTTCCATCCCAAAGTATTGTCTCCAAAATATATGACACAGGCTATTAGATCATGTCTGTTCAGCAGTATAAAAACAGCAACTGTTCAGTGTTCAGCATCCCAAGGAAAGACATGAACAGAGTACAGAATAAAAGCAGTCTTAAATGGCAGGCACTGCATTTTACTGCTGTACAGGGCTGGCAGGTGACTCAGCTACCACATTCTTAAGGCTTGCGTATGAAAATTGCAAATCAACTACAAGACCTTTCGGACCCATTTACTCAGCAATCTCAATTGCTGAAGCAAAGGTTTAGCTTACAGATTCATCAGACATGTCTGAGCCCAGGAAAGGTGCTGTTTACTGAAGAAAAAAATGCTTACAGTATTCAAAATTTTCTGGATGTCTTCAGAGTAACTGGCAGCATACACTGGCTGACCATAGAGACCTTTCCTGAGAAACAGCCACAGCTGGCTTCTAATAGTCCTAGTACCAGTTGTTGACCATTATCATTCTATAGACCTTCATGGACTTGCACCTTATTTCTACCTGTGAAACTAAAGCAGATTCTTTACAGTACTTGAAAGCAAAGCACAGTTTTCAGCACATGTAGATAAATCATCAAATGAAATTACTCTTCTATAATAAGTATAATCTGCAGAAGACTTGATAGGTGCAGATACAGAAGAAACTTTTTCTTTTAACTTACAATCACAGATAATTCAATGTGAAGTTAAATGCATGAACATGTAGAAACTTCTGATGCTACATAACAGATCAAGGGTATTAAACTATTTAAAGAGAAAGAGCCTTTGCTCTTCAAGAAGTCAGAATGCTTAGAATGTGTTTAATTTGCCATTAGTAAGCTTTCAGATCAATTTAGGTCTTTTTGTGTACACATATCACTTTAAACTGAACTGAAAAGACCAAAGATGATTTTACATTACACAGTCAGTTAGCTGGATAATACTAAATGTTTTGGCATATGATTTTTACACAACATTAGATTATGCCCTCTGTAAAGGAGCTGTGAACCAAAAAATCATTGCTTACTTATACTACTGGATGTTTCCACATCCTTGCAAGATGCCTGCAACTCCTTTATCAAAGGAGCATAACAAAACAATAGTATATTGCCAGATTATAAAATAAGGAAACTGAATATTAATTATTAATGCTTTACTCAAAATCCTCACAATAGTATCTATAAAAGTAAACACATTAGCAAAGCCACAGGTTTACTGCACACTTTTCAGTTATGTGCTATTTCTAATAATCATCTAGATTTATTTCTAATATTTAGATATGGTTGATGACATTAGATTTTTGATCTAAAAATCTAGGCCAAAGGATAAAGCCAGATAATGATATGAATAACAAATCAAATTAATTTTTGATGAACCAAACAAACAAAATCAACAAAAAAACCCCACAACCACCAAAACAAACAGCAGTTCAGTGGGTGCACCCTTATCTGTGACACTGGATTGCCCTCCCTACACTATGGGAGTGGATTCTATGGGGCTCTGACCTCCCGCCCCCAGTTCAGAGAATAACTTAAGCATCAGTTTAAAAAGAGTTCCAGTCCTCTCCTTCCCCAAATCCCTCAAATAAATTACTAAGAAAGAAGGAAGAAATAACATACTACAGACTACGTTGTCAACTATACCAAGCTTAAATCAGCATGGCACTGCAACTCCCACCACTGCAGTCTCAGCAACTTAATTTGGAGTATCAGAGAGAATCTTACATAGCTCACAGCACGTTGCCAACAGAGCTAGCGATATGAAAGATGTCTAGAATGTATTTAGGGATGTTACCAAACCTAAATATGTAAAAGGACATCACAAAGCATTAATGTAAGGAAAAAAGCAAACAATGATAGGCTTTGCTATCAACAGCACAGACTTTAAGTCCTGTCACTCACATTTGTGGAGCAATACAGTCGTACTGGGAATGACTTAAAGACAGGAAGATGGGGAACAGACAAAAATGAGAGAGTGAGGGTGATGAGCTGATATTTCTCTTGATCTCCTTTTGGAATGACGTATATGATGACAGAAAAGTCAGAGTATTTGCTTGCTTTTCCAGATCCAGAGAAGATCAGAGTAGGTCAGCTATGATTTCAAAATACATATTTATATTAAAAATACAGCACCCAGGACAGAGCCAGCAAAGTGTGTTGCTGCAGGCAACAGGCATTGTATTCTTTAAGTGTGTTTCACATAAAGACTACATCAAGACTGCAACAGGATGAGTAATAAAGACATTCAGATCAAAGCCAAGATAAGACTAAAAGTATTCTGTAGGAATATAGTAATCTGGTTGTACTGGGGCTTAAGTTTACACTTTTTACATAATTAGTCTTTAAGTTCATGGGTGAACTCCACTGATTCCAGAAGTAAATTGTGGTTAACATAAATGAAAGATGACTATGCAACATGAGGAATTTTAAGATGAGTAAAAGAAGTGCAAGTGATATCCATTAATTACTCTGGACAGTAAAAATAGTCCAGGTGTTTTCTCTCAAATGGGAGTTGAAGCTGTCACTCCTTCATTGGTAGTTCTAACAGCTGATCAGGCTTATTTTTAAAAATGCAAGCCTGATTTTTCACTAAAACTTTATTTTTATTAGCATCTCACCTACCGCAACATTAGGTCTTTATCTTTTAACTTCAAGGATCACTCCATCAAAACAAGGAACAAGACTTACTGGACAAGATCTATTTTTCTGTGATGCTGCTTTTTTTTTTTTTTCTTTCTGTCTGCAGATTAATGCTATCCTGAGCCACCTACAAATATACAGGTCATCACAGTGGTCCTTTCTAAAGAGAAGCAAATTATCAGCTAATTTCCAGTTTTCTCTAATTTCTCTTAAATTCCAATACTTATTAAAAATTACGTATCATAGAGCCAGCTCCTTTAAGAGTCTTGATTATGAATTTTCAGGGCTGCTGACACACTGAGATTTTTGAATTCTTCCTGAGCTGTCTCAGTGCAAAGCAATCACTCACACATTCCAGCTGCATCTACAAACCACAACTGAGCACACAGAATAATATTGCTCAAATAGTTGGTGTTAATATAGTGCTTAAAACTACAAAGGGCCCATTTCTCTAATGTTCTCTACTTCATGTTTTCTATTACATCTAATAGAAGAGGATGTAATGCTTTATGATTACAGTAAGTGGAAAGTTTTGCTTTAACATTTATTTACACTAGATTTAATGCACAGAAATGTGAAATGCTGCACTTTCCATAGGACACTGTGGTGCTACCTAAAGCTTTCAGCTCAGGGACAGGTTTTTGAAATTTTGAAAATTTATCCTAACCTGCTCAAGCAGAGGATCTGACTGCAGAGCTGTACAGAAAAATATTTCTGCTGTGGAAATGGCTATATAAGGAAAATATTTTATCTGAGTCTGATGCACCTGTGTTAGGATGCTTAGCTAGACTTGCACTGTCAATAATTCTATCTAGACATGGTTAGCAATACGTGACTTTGGCAGCATATTCCTCCTGTTGCACAACTGTAAATCACCATGTAGCGTACAAGGTACTGGAGAATGAAGTCCCCTCACTCCCAAACATTGCTATCAAAACAAAATACCAGTCTCACAATTACAATCTGTATACTAAAAGTTTTTCATGCATTCTAAGCATCAAACATGAATTCATTAAAATTATCAAAGACCACGAAGAACTTGTGTTTTTTTAGTGACTGCTGGACCAGTACAACAAAACCAAATTATTAAGCCTTCAGTAAGTATAGACAACATAGAGCAGAAATAGGAGATGATGAGATGAAGGAAAATATGTCAGTTCCCAAACCCTGAATCATTGTGTAGTCACTTGTGAACTGGAAGGCTGCCAGACATTCCTACCTTAGAAGACTCCTGTTAACAGCCATGTATGTGATCAGAATTCACAGCATTTTGCCTACCTAGCACCTGACAAAAATTATTTAATTTTGACTTTCTAAGGAAATAGACCTGCAACTTTTACTAATAAACGACTTGGTCAATAATGTCTAATATAGTGAGACCAGGTCTCAAAGGACACAGTGGAAGACAACTGTTATGCTACAGACAGTGCAGTTGTTGAATAAGCTCCAATAAACACTTGTAATGGGAACCTTGCTCAGGGAATAACTACTGAATCAATATCCCTCCTTGGTGACATAGGCCTTGTATTATTGATTGTGTGCTGCTTTCAGTGTGAGGTGCACAACAGAAGTCCTAAGCAGTTATGACCATAGGAAAAATCCTTCATAACCCTTCCCAGAAGCAGGATTTCTTCCCTAACTTAGAGATACCCAATTTGTGATCCCACATTGTGAACACACAACACGTGTCTATCTCAACTTGATAAGAATTTCCTCACTTTCTATCCTTAATTTTAAATTGTCAGGCACTTGGAAGAGGTTCATTCTTTTATGTAATATAAACATATACTTATAACAGTATTTGAAAACCAACTATGGTAAATTACTGGTATGGAGAAATTAAGGAAACTGCTGTAGGTGAGCATTTAAACAACCTTCTATTATGTCACAGGAACAGGTGTATGAAAAACCCTTTTTCACTTCAGAGACTGAAACCATTTTGAAAACTTTCTCTTAGTTTTTAAAGCAAAACTTGTTCAGTAAGAACTCTGTACAGTAACAATTTTGTAGTGTTAGCCAGATCTCTTCATTATAACTATTCATATCTATCACACTAAACAAGTAATAACATAAACCTTAAATAAATCAACATAAAATGGATGAGAACAAAATTTTCATAGAACTTCTGGAATCTCTTGCCTATGTTTAAACAGAATAAACTATGTCCTTGGGGGGAAAAAAAACAACAAACACCAAAAACCAAACCAAACCAAAACACCCTGCAATTCTTTTTTTTTTTTTTTTGTCATATACTTACTGTGCAGCATATATTTTTTGCTCTGAATGAACTTGTCTGTATGCAGGTTCCAAGAGTCTACTGTAACATAGCTGTTCATAGTATTCTCATGGAAGCACACCAGCCTGTCATCGTACTTGTAGTTACACATACAACTTCCATGGTGCCAAGCAGATACAGTACAATTACATATGTGGAGCTCCTCCCTCCTCTCCAACTCACTGACAGTTAAGAATTAGGAAGTGCAAGAATGGTAAGGGTTTAGCAATCTCACCGTGCCCACATCTTATCACCACTGTGTTAGGATAAAACAGGTAAAATGTTATAATTCAGGAAAAAACCCAAAACCTTGAGTTTTCACAAACTCAAATTGTTTGTGAGCTCTGTAGTGATGACCCCCAAGGCCTGTGTTGTAGAAGCTGCACAAAATTACTCAGCATCTACGCAAGTAGAGCTGGCATGTTGTATGCAGTTTGGGAAAACTGGAATTTGAAGCTCTCAACTGAATATCTGTATTTTGGGTTTCTTTAATTGCTTTTGACCTATAAAGAGAAGATACAGAATTATTCCTTGTTTAAACAGGGTGAATGATGGCTTTCTTTCTTCTGCTAAAACACAGAAAAAAGTGATGCTTGTAGTTATAATGACAGATATCTTACCCTATAAATAATGTCACTAGGGTGGAAGTCACTGTGATGAGGAGACTATTAGAAACTGGATCAAACTGTTCATGATATGTTCAGATGGGTAGAATCTCCAAAGGAGACCCATGAACCCTATCTCTGTGGGTTTCTCCTCCTGACTTTGAGCAGGACATGTGAACAACAGAAATAAATATTCTTCTTTTCCACAAGGAAAAAAAGACTAGGCAGCTCAGGCCACAGAATTTTGTTTTGTGTAGCAAACTCTTAAGGGTGTTTAATCAGCTTATTCATCCGTGGTCTTCCTTCCTAACAGAGAATCTTCTTAAAAGAGCAATCCAGTAACAAAGAACACACACCATTTAACTAGTAAATTTTTGCTTACCTGCTATAATATGATTAGCATTACCTTAAATAATTTGTCGTTCTTCCTAGCTGTTGAGTGTGGGAATGGTATTCACTATAATTGTCTCCTCAGGCCTGTATATTTGTATATTCATAAAATTCCTGGTGTGCATCTTCTGTTAAGTGGTGCAAATAGCAATGAAAGCAACAGTAGCTTGTTGAGAGAAAGCTTATTGCACATGCTTTGGTTTTTCTGTTTTTGAAAGGCTCTGTGATTTCACAGATTAAGAAAAAAAAAAAAGGAAAAAAAAGGTTACTTTCTCTTGCAGCTCCCTCCAAAATGAACTGTGAAAAACTGCAGCATAAGGCTCTAGTTAAAATGCCTTCATTGAGCCAGGCCAAATGGAAAACCTATAAACCTGTGAGACTAGTATCCTATCACAAACCTGCTAAGTTAAAAAAAAAGACAAACAATGAAAATAGAACTAAAAATATACTAAGTGTGACAAAATACAACTTTTTCAGTGTGTGTGCGAGAAACTGGGGCTGTAAACAGTTAAGCAGAAAAAAGCCTTTTTGTATTTCCCCTTCCTCCTAGGCTCCTGTAATCCATGCCAACACACTGAGCCTTCTAGTATTACTTTGTTAGGCAGTAGGTTGAGAATGTGACAGTAAAACAGATGACCGGACACCTCATACTAGTTGCACTTAATATCAAAGTATTTTGTTTCACAGACATGTTAGGATAAATCAGGTATAGCAGAAGAGATTGCTAACACAGATCTCAAAATAAAATGCTGTTACACCTATATGAAATGCAAAGTGATGATGAAAGAACCAGAGTTTGCCTGCCTACTTTGATCATTGTAACGATACTCAGCAAAATAATTATAGTTTTGCTTAAATGTGTATTTCCCTTGTTGATTTATTAGGAAAAGGCTAGACAACAAGTGTTAACCATTCAGTTTACACAGCTGTTAACCAAAATCACATAAAGAGGTTAATCTTCTTTCAGTTGTATGATGCAGCATATGCATAGGCACACTTAACATTTCTTGGCCATCAGAGCAAGCCTCCGTGTGGTATGAGACAGCAGAACTCCATACATTTTGATGCACAAACATTAGGGCAACTCTGCTAATTTGTGCCAACTCTCCTGGCTCAGTAGGAGAAGCATTGCTTTGCAGTGGTCCGACATTGGCCTGTTTCTCTATGGAGTTGATGGCTGAATTGCAGCTAATGAGAGGCAATCAGGATCAGAAAATTCTATTATAAATTCGGCCCAATTATCAGACTAACACCCCTGTTGACTTCAGAGCTGGGATTGCATTAACCAAATCAAAGAGGACACTTCACAAAGGACTTGTTTTTCTAACACGCTCAGTGAACTCTCTTTTGTATATTCAGGTGCACATCTTCCCTTTTCAGCTGCCTATTGTGACAAAGAACCTGGGTGCTTCCAAAGGCCAGCAGAGAAGGACATTCTCAATGTGACACTTCATCTCTGAACATTTTGGTTCCTAGTTAAAAAAAGCAATTCAGCCTGCATCCCATTCTTATCAGCCTTGGAGATGGTCATAGCTGAGCTAGAACATGGCATTTTTTTCCTTCCAGAGCCATGCATTAAGATCTATTTGTGACAGCAATATAGTTTGCGTATAATTAGACAAAAATGTTGCATGAACACAAGACTAGTTTATAAGTAGTAGCATGTGAATTCTAATATTAGTAAAAAATGAAATTACTTGGGAAAGATGAACAGTCATATCTAGCCACAGACAATAAGCATAAGTGAGAACGGGGATGCAAAAAAGATCTTCTCAAGTCTTACAGTCACTGAGTTTGTTATTGCCCCTCCTTTGCCAGCAGCACATGGTGAAAAAAATACAGAGTAATGACTGAGGCAAATACAGAACATAGAGCACTTAATTTTATCTTGTGAGAGAATACAATATTGCAATTGTATTATAATGCAAGACAAGAAATAGCAGTAACATGAGGTGCAGCTAACTTGCAATGAAGTAACATTGCTCAAGGAGAAACCCTCTTTTATCCTGAACACATGATAACATGATGCCATCATAAAACTGATCAATGTCACTAAGAAGAAGTATTGATTCAGTACTACTGAACTTGACTGAGGTTTTTTTTCTTATTCGTGTCATTCAAAACAGCAAATGTCAGGGAACATTTTTAGATCAGTGTTTAATTTCAAGACATGCAAGTAGTAGTACATGGATGGTATTAAAACACAAGACACAGCAGAATTGGATTGTACGTTTGTATCAAGACAGTATCAGTTCCAGGTGCTGTTAAAGAAAATGAAACAATGAGAAAGCTAATAAATTTTTTTCAGATAAGAAAAAAATAGAAATGAGGCACAATAAAGATCTTGCTCCCTGCAGAAACATATAATTATAGTAATAATAATAAAAATATTATCAAAGTATTTAAATGACCAGTGGAAAAATCTCAAGAATTAGAACATCAGTATTTGGAGGGAACACATCAAGCAAACTGAAAAGCCTTTGACATGGGAAGATGGTACTTCTGCTGAGTTTTCAGAAGATGTGATTAGAGCATGCCAGTGGCCAAGAATGCAGATAATAATACTCCCTAGAAGGTGCCAGAAAGTTCAGGCTCCTAAGGGCAGGGAAGTTTGGTCTCAGTGAAGGGCTGTGAGGACCAAAATTAGTGGTATAAGCAGCAGCAGGCACAAATTAATAATTGTTTGGGTTTTTTTGGGAATAAACTACTTGGTGAGTTATTACGAGACATACACTGAAAACTTTTCTGTGTTGAAACATTTTTTAATTTCTGCAGTTGGCAAAAATAATGCATGCTGGCCAATATAAAATTATTTTCATATGGAAGTATAGCACAATTTTAAAACACAAACAATTCCTATTTCTTTGCAATGGACAACCCAGCCAAGATGCAATGATTTATTCATCAATCATTTCATGTCAATTAAGAGTAGCCACTAATATTGAATTAGGAGTTTAGATAAAACTGCTTTTAAATAGTCCTTATTGGCTCCATCATCTAGAACATTGTTCAATTTTCTTTTGAAAATATCAGCAATTTGATGCACGAATAGAAATTATATTTGAATCTTAAACTGATCTCAGTTATATGCTGCAAATCTAGCTTAAATTACTCTTAGAAAACATTGGAGATCTGCTAGATTTTCAGAGCACCACTAAATCAACAGATCATGTTCAACTTTGCTTGAACAGCAAGATTTCTGCAGAAGACACTCCCCACCATCCTAAACCCTGTCTTTAAGACCTAAATGTAAACGAGGATCTAGTGATGACAACACTCTAGAAAACTGGTGTCTCAGAGCTTCATGATTTACCTTAAGCAGAAAGGCTGCTAAGGAACTAGAGACATATGACTCTGTGAGACTGGCAAATGCTATAGGATTCTACTGAAGTTGCAAAAAAAGTGTTGAAATGCTTTACTGGGCCACATGTGAAGTCTTACTTACCTCCTTTGCTCTTCCTTTGTAGATAAAAGCATGAAACAGGATGACAAGATCAACACAGCCAGAATAGAGGCTTAGAAAAAAGTGTGACTGTGTGTGTCGTGGGAGCAGAAAGGGAGGAGTTCCTGGAGCACAGCCTGCACTTGTTAACAGCCATCCAGAAGCACATAGGATGATGTGCTCTTAGGAGCAACAAGGGCAAACGGCGGGAGGTACCAGCAAAGGAAGAGAAGAACAGAAGAACAGGAAGAACAGCAAACCGGGTAGAAGAGAGAAGCAGGTTCTTTCTCTTCCACATCTTGCTTTAGATTAAGGATCAGGTCTAGGCAGAGCCTGAAACAGCTCAGCAGAAAACGTGTACTTTGAAAAAAGATCTGGTACCTCTGCTCTACATAAGAACTAAGAGGTATTTTAATTCCATAACAAATAAAACAATTAGATCTTTGTTAAATGACCAAATTTTGACTGCAAGTTCACTGGAGCACCATGAAAGAAAACATGTTCAGTGAAGTGCTTATGCTGTTTCCAGACACATTACTCAGAGTGGGTGAGTGAAAGAGCTGCAATATTCTAGAAGAACCATGATTACTAATTAGTCTGTTTCAGATAATTACTGCAGAATGGGGCTCTATTTTCGCAACAACAAAGCAGAAAAACAAATTTTTTTTTTTCCTTATAAAGGCGAAAGGCAAATGTTTTGATAGGAAGTAAAGAGGCTAGACCTTTACTGACACATGCAAGGAGAAATCAACACTGTTGACTATTACCGGAGAAACAACTTGAAATTTACTGAAACTGTCAGTTTCCTGTGTTTGATGTCTATCAGAAATTTACTGAAACTAGCTGTTTTCTCTTTGGTAACAGCTAGAAATTTTGAGAGCAACATTGCCCCATTTACCCTTACAGCTAACTGCTCTTCTCCCGTTTGGGAATGTACAATCTAAATATTATAACCAGACAAAGCAGAAAGGAATAGCGAAGTCTACAATATGATCTAGGAGAATCTATCGACCAACGGTGATTCACACTAATCATTAAACCTAAAACACAAACCGTAAATTGCATTTGTAACGAAGGCAGCACAGGTGGTCCAGCCGATAAGTGCTGCTCTGAGGGTGTCCCCGGGAAGCGATCTCCGCGCCTAAGGCCCCCCCCAAGCCCTCACGGGCGTCGCTTGTCTGGAAGTGGGAGTCGCACCTGAGGAAACCGGTGAGGAAGTGCACGGGGGCCCCCTGCACGGGGGCCTCCCCGCCTTCGCCTATGCCGCCTGGCAGCGGCGCAGGGGTAACGGTACCTCACAGCTGGGCGAGATGTACCTCACCTCATCGCGCCCGGGTGGGATGTGCCTCATGCGGGTGAGGCGTATCGTTTTACATACAATATATACACCTTTTCTTCCTCCGAACTTGCCAACGCCGAAACTCAATAGGCTAGCAGAGGTAGTCGGGAGGCTAAGCCCCGCTCTGCCCCGGGAGACGCCGCAGTTGCAGCGGGACTCCACGGCACCATCCCGTCGCGCCGCCCCAGCCCCTCCGCCCCGCGCTCACTCACCTCAGCCGCCACGGCGCGGCCCGGCCAGAGCAGGGCGAGCAACAGCAGCGGCGCCAGGCGGCGGGGGCAGCCCCTGCCGGCCATCACCGCGCTCGTCGCTGCCTGCGCGGCGTCCCGGGGAGCGCGGCCCCGGGCACTCGGACTCTGCCCCCCGCCCGCCCGCGGCTTTTGGCCTGGGGGCTGCTGCTTCGCACCCGCCTCGGCGCTCCCGGCGCCCTGGGGTGGGGACAAGTCCCGGGGCGGGGCCGGTCGGGCCACCCCTCTCCTCCCCTCTCCTGTCCCCCCCGCGTCTCCTGCCTCGGGCACCGCCGGCAGTCGCCGTCCGTCCTCAGCGGGCATGAAGTGAGCGAGGAGCCGGGGGCTTTCCCGCGTGGGAGCTGAGGTGAGCACCGCGAAGGAGCAGCCCCGGGCGGCGGTACCTGGCGCTCGTGACGGGCCGTCCTGCCCGGCCTGGGCGCCTGCCGGGGTTGCGCAGCTCTCTGAGTGGCCAGCCCCGTCCCGGGACAGCTGCAGATGTCCCAGGTTACCGGGCTGTCACTGTCCCCCGCCTGCTTCTTCCGCTCCGCCGTGAGGGTGCAGGTGGCGGGCGCCGCCCGAACGGCCCCGGAGCTTCGCGGCAGGAGTGGGGACGGCGAACCACCCAGGCAGCAGCAGGCACCACTCGAGCAAGGGCTCGCCCGGAGTGGGGTCACCTGTAGCAGCCCGGCAGGGAGAAAAGGTCGGTTAAACCGGGGCAGGAGCGAGGTGCTAGGCGGCAGCGCTGTGTGCGTGAGTGAAGCGGTACCGGGGAAGGCCGACGGCAGCCCGGGCCCTCAGCGCCATCCCGCCGCTGCCCGGGCACTGACGGGAGTGTTTTCTTTTCAGCAACGCTCTCTTCTCCCTCAAGTGTTTTCTTAATGAGACAGCGGAGACCGAAAGGTCCCAGAAGGGACCAAGTGCTGCCCACTGCATAAATGTAAATCAGTAAGAAATGTTTCTCGCCAGACTTCCCTCATAGCTTAGCATAATATAAAGGTTTTCTGAATGAAAGTGAGATTTGTGAAGTGCTGGCAATTACACTTACGTTATTGACAAAAGTACTGCATGTTTAAGGTAACATCTCACCAAATAAATGCTGTTCTGAGACAGTGCAAACGTGGAAAGTGTGTTGGCCAGGCTGGCCACAGCAATCTTACCTTATCTGTAAGTATTTGTAAATGCTGTCCAGGAAATCATTAGTTACAGGTTTTATTAAGTACAGCAAGGGATACAGAAAAAGCAAAAATATACAACTGTATAATATATTTATATAAATATATTTAGGACTACTCATGAGATAAAAATCTAAAGCCTTTCATGAATATAAAGCTAACCACAGAGCTTTGTAAAATAGCTTCTCTTGCAGTCACTAGAGTAGACCTGGAGCTCCATCCAGTAGACATAACTGTCAACCTCCTATGAAGCTTGCTGTGAAAGCTAGTAGAGGTTAATTTTCTCAAAAATTTGGTACTAGCGGCAAAAGCACATCTCTGGGACAGAACAACATGGTCAGTATCAAACATCTTGCATACCACCACAGATGTTATCACCTGGCCTCTAAAATCTCAAGCAACAGTGGGAGCAAGCTAGCAGGTATAAAGAAAAAGGGAAAAAAACCCATTTTCAAGCTGAATTGATGGTGACCGTGTAGAGGAAATAGTATATTGGGATAAAACCACTAAACTGATGCATTGCATTTGCCAGATTCCTAAACCTGTTCACTTTAACAGTGCTCTAGTTTTTAGTCAGGTATACTGTAATAGGGACAAACATGGGGTCTACAGTTACAGTTTTTTATAAGCCATAGGCACCTAAAAATTATAAGTATCTAAATCCACCACTGAAATTTAATGTGAGAAGAACTGGTGTTAAACAGAATGTAGCAGAGACTCATTTACACAGAAGTGTACACAAAAGGTACAAGGCTGTCTGAGACAAGGTGAGAGCACATAAAAGACTACAGTGGAAAAGAGTGGTCGGTCCTGAGAAATGATGCAAATTTAGATGCAGGAAGAAGAGTATAACTGAGTAAAGATAGTACTCTTAAAAGGAGAGCTCTTGAATGTTAGGCCAAAGAAATATTGGAAGAAACAGAAGAAAGCAGCAAACCACTATTAGGAGAAATAAATTAATATATGCAGAATACCTAGTGAAAGATGGGAAAGTGCTAATAAGGGAGATGGAACAGAAAAAGTTTTTTAAAAAAGTCTTTGAGTCCAGTCTTATCCCTGTACATCTATTTAATTTATCCTGAGCAACTGGCTGCTAAGCAGTATGGCCCAACTGGATGGTAGTGGCTTTTTATAGTTAAGAAACAGCAAGTAATGATGGATTATGAGATTGTCCCATAACAGCACATAAGCCTGTATGTGAGTTTCTAGGACAGGTAACAGACTTTCAAGCAGCATTGAGCTGGAACAAGGGTAAGATCAGCCACTGATGTTCTCTCTGCTGCTCATTGCTACCATAATTGATGGCATTAATCCAAAGAAAGTCTATAGGATCTTGATGCAGACTGTGTTGCTGATACCGTTGTAGTCCATAATATCTGCAGAAAGCTACAAACTCAGAGACTATTTTGTCTGGCAAAACAGCTGGTCAGGCAGCCTTAACATCAGTTGTGACAAAATGTGTACCTGCAACGGCCTGTAGAGGTACTTTACAAAAAAACAAATAAACCACCAGTGCATGAAAACAGAAAGGTCCACCTTAATACTAGAAAGTGAATGAAAGTTGCAACAAGTTAAACTTCGGTTTGTTGTTGTTTGGTTTTTTTTCACAGTAATTGATACTTAGTGGTTTTAACTTTGATTTTGTTTCCTCACTTGTCTGGTGAAACAAGTGTAACAGTATTTTCTCTTTTTACAGATAAGGATATTTTTGTGGGAAACATTACAGTTGTATGAATTTAGTATAAAGTGCAAAGTTTCATAGGACACTGTAAAAGAAAAAATAGGGCTTAAGGAAAGGATGAAAAGGGTATGGAATATGTCCATCATGAATGAGGCAGAAGTCCTATGGAAAACAGCATATGTCTTCTTGTACTTAAAATGACTATCCTAACATTATGCTTAAAAGAACCACATCACACAACCAACAGAAACAGCATTGAAAGTATAGCCAATATTTTCTTGATTTATTTTTTTTAAGTTCATTAGGTCTGTACAATAGACAGGTGCCACTTTTTTTTCATGCTTTTACCTGAAATGGTGGGTATGATAGCTTTTTAAGAAATAATGGTGCAAGAGGCTCTTTGTTCATGATTTCAAACACTTGAGTAAAGACTCTCTTTCTAAGCTGAAATCTTGTACCCTTTTTTGTTGTTTTGTAATTTCATATATAGTCCCCTTGAAATTTTATTGCTGGTAAAATAAAATGCAGCCTGAATAGGAATAATATAATGTAGTGCCAACATAAAGCTGTGCAGTGTGACATATGTAAATGTGGGGTTTTTTTGTTACCTGGTAATTTGTATATCAGATGTATATTTTAATATAAACAGGTTCAGAGTGAAAAACAAAAGTCTGGAACAGTGTGTATAGACCATCTACAAACAGAAGGAAAGAGAAGACCTGCTGTTTAAAAAAAAAGAAAGAAAGAAAAGTGCTGCATATACAGATCCTCAATCAGCGTGAATGGCATTAACAAAGGATTCATTTGGACAGATTAAGTGGCTTATCACAGCTGCATGGTGAGTTTCACAGATCACTGATTTTTTTAACTGGAGTCACTGAGAGATACACTCATCTATCAATTTAACAGTAATAAGAAATAACCAGTTAAATAATTTGTAGCCTGTCATAAATCTGATAAGCATCATTTATTATATTTTATTTCAATTGCTGGTCTATAAGTTTATACCATTTAAATTTCAGGTACTAAAATATTTAAATTGTAGGAAACAGGAACTATAATTCTGAGTCTAAGAGATAAGATATTCCTACATTTTAGTGATGAACATATTTGGGGAAGAAAAAGTAATTACCAACTCAAACCTGGATGCCTGTCCCAGAATAATTTTGCAGAGGAGAATTGTTAAAAGGCATGAAGAAAACTTTTACAGACTATGACGGAAATGCCTGCTAGCAGCTGTGCCTTCTGGAGGAAAATGATCCTTAGTAGAACATTACAATCACTGTTGCCAGGAATTTTCAGAGTGGTGTGTGGGATCAATGATTCCATCTCTGTAATATCTTCTAGGAAAAGTCAGTGCAATTTTGCATCTTTCTTGAGGTCTTTATAAAACTTAATGCACCAGGCTCTTTAAGAATGTGAAATTACGCTTTTCTAGCTAGGAACCTGTCCCAGCAAATGTGCCTTGCTTGAACCTGACACTCATGATACCAGGCAGTCTTGGGTCGTGCTAATATGCTTGAACTCTCTCCAGTGTCTTTTTCATGTTTATTTCATTTGTGCAAACCCAGGCTGCTTGTTATTCAGTTGTTCCCCAATGTAGCGGCCTTCTATCCCAGCCATGTCTCCAAGGTAGCTCTTGAGTAAATGGGCAAGGTCTGTCTGGCTTCAGGCAGCAGGGATTTTGAAATGACACAGAGCAATCTGGCAAACATGTGCCTGCTGTATCTGAGTGGAAAAAGGGGAGATTGTAGTGCCATGCATCAAGAACAGTATCATCAGCTTTCCATTTCACATGTGCAAGGTCTTCATGACAACTTGGCATTTTCTTAAATGAAAAATAAACCCCACCTAGCCAACGTTGATACAGGAAAAATTATATACAGAGACTGTAAGTTGTTAGATGCAAAAATGGCCTTAAATTAGTAATAATCACAACACAAACCAATGCTGCTACATGCTATTGTCTGCTACCTAGTTGAAGTCTTCCTGTTAAGTTAAATCCTTTCTATGCAAAATTATTTTATGCATTAAATGATGAACAACTGGGATGTACAAAACTTCACCATTTACTGCTGTAGCTGATAATCTGGCAGTTTCACATTGTTTAATCAGTCCTTTGTTTCTCATTTAGCAAGAGACAGTATGATCTTCTGTCTTCAATTACTACTAATTATTTTAATACTTTTTATTTCTGTAAAATCTGTGTATTTGAAAAAATGTATCAAGCAAGATAGGTGGAAAAAGTATATAGAGTAAATGTACAGAAATGGCTAAATATGTTACATATGGCAGTAATTAATTTATCACTGTATATCAGTGCATATACAGGTTATATAATTTGCAGTCAGAATCTGTGAATAATTAATACTCAGGGAAAGTAATCATGGGCTTGCTGGCACAGTTCTCAGTGCTCCAAAGAGCTGACTGTGTGAATAACAAGGTAAAAATAGAGATTGATTTGAATAGGACTTTGGAAAATTTACTAAATGCCTATATATTTGGAGAGCTGGAGTAATTTTGATACAGGTTTCACTATAGCCTAGACAATAATACACAGTAGTCTATATGTTATGGCTGTAACTAATTTATCATTTCATATAATGAGTGAGCACCTTAGTTCTCACTAATAATAATGTTAGTATCAAATAATTAAGAATAATGCTTATTTCCTGTACTGCTGCAGAAATCCTCTTTCTTAAATTTTTTTTTATTTTGCATGTGAAAATCATAAAGGACATGATCTCAACTTTATAATCAATCACTAGCAATGCTTGGCATGAAGCTGGGCTTCCCCAGCAGCTGCTCTGGAATCATCTGGCTATTTTGAGTGCTGCTTTGCTCCTGGCTTTCTTTTGCTCTCTCTCTCTGAGCAAACAAAAACAGCACCAGCTAACTCATTTTGGGGCAGATCCAGATCACCTCAATTTCTTCTCAATATTAATCTCATGGTGTCTGTGGAGGTGCAGAAATCTGTCTGGAATGTTTTATCTCTGGACATTCCTAATTGTGGGATTTGAAATAGGTTACAAGGGGGAAGTTGCAATGACTTTTGCATAGTCTTATTCATGCCCATGTGTTTGTACTCAGTCTCACAAATCCAAAAAAGACAAATATATATACTTAGTATGTGCTGACCCTTTCTTGATGGTACATACCTCTTATAAATGTACTCCTTTCCTAAATAATCACCACAAAAAAGGAATTAGAATCAGAGGATAGTTTGAGGTGGAAGGGACCATTAAAGGTCATCACCTAGTCCAACCCCTCCCTGCAGTGAACAGGGGCATCTTCAACTATGTCAGGTTGCTCTGAGCCCTATTCAACCTGACTTTGAATATTTCCAGGAATGGGGCATTGTGGGCAACCTGTTCCAGTATGTCACCACCCTCGTCATAAAACATTTATTCATTATATCTGGTCTAAATCTACCCTCTTTCAGTTTAAAACCATTGCCCATTGTTCTATCACAACAGACTTTACTGAAAGTGTTCCCATCTTTCTTATAAACTCCCTTGAAGTATTTAAAGGCCACAATAAGGTTTCCCTGGAGCCTTCTTCATCTCCAGCCTCAACAATCCCAACTCTCTTAGCCTTTCTTCATAGGAGAGGTGTTCCAGCCCTCTGATTATTTTTGTGGCCCTCCTGTGGACTCACTATAATAGATCCATGTCTTTCCTGTAGTGAGACTTAAATCATGTGTGTACACTTCTCACTTTTTAGAGGCATTTTTGTGAAGATTGGATGTTGGAAGTTTAGTTTTAATTTAGTTTTCTGCTTCTTTTAAATCAGGTGGCTGCTGATTGTTTTTTCAGCACAAGAAGTTGATGGGGTAAGTGACATTGATATTTACTTTAAACAGTTGAGAAGTAGGATGGTATAGTTAAAGCAAGTAACACTACATACACCAAAATGATCTATAGTTCTATAGTGGTGAAATTGTGATGTTGCTTTCAGTATTTCTGCAGTTCTCACTGTTGCTCAGCTTAAATATTTTGTAATTTTCTCCCAGGGATTTTTCTAGATTCTTTGGCATATTTAGATGCTCTTGGAAGGCTGTATGTAAAAAACCTACTCATACTTTAGGTCTGTCTCCTTCCTAATGAAGTCCCTTTAATGGCTCTACATTATAGCATACATCAAAATCCTTCTAGCTTTCAAGACTCTTTCTGTATGTTAGCCTAGATCCTAAACTGGCCCCCCTATACATTTTAATCTCTCTGAAGCCAAAATTTCACAACATTTCTTGATGTCTACTTCATTTCCCTCTCTGTACTGTCCCTCCATATTAACCTTGTGTTTGCAATGCCTTCACTGACACTCAAGTCCATGCTCTTCGTTTCTTTCAAATATTTAAAAGCTCTTTTTTTTAATTTTTCCCCCAAAGTCATCCCTTTTTAGTTGAATTGTTGAAAATTAATTTTTTTAAAAAATAAGTGTGTTCAACTAGAACAAAGGTTAACAGCTTATGTGTTATTAGAAACTTGCATTCCATTGACATTCCAGTAGAGGTAAAGTTTTTAATAACTAGGTGAGAGACTAGTGTGGAGTAGATTAGTAATTTCATGGGAAATCCAGTGTGTGAAAGAGAAGCAGTCTGTGAGAGACTATCATACCTTGTTCTGAGATTTGGGAGTACCAGATATTCTAAAAATATTGTAGATAGAAAGAACAGAATTTTTTCTCCTTATCTAATATTTGTCAGTGTTTTCTCCTTGAAAATTTGAAGTATGAACCTATTGTGTTCTGTTGGTTATTAAAACCAGTAACAAAACAATGTTGACCTTGATAAAAATGAAATCCACGCTGAGCAAATATTCTCATGTTATCACTGTTCACTAGTTACCAAAATTATTTTAAAATCTTTTAAATCCTTGTCATCCTTTTCAAAACCTCGTTGATCATTGACACAAATTTGCAAAATAAAATTAAATAATGTCACCTAGTGGTTATTCCAAGCATCTAAACAAGTTTAGAAATGCATATGGTGTGTATAATTGGTGTGTGTTTGACACTACAGGAAATAGAAAAGAGTAATAAAATAATGTTCGCTTACCATGCAATAAATCTACTGAATGTATTTTTTGTTGTGTTTTAGTTTCCCTAAATATGCTTTTATTCCTCATTGCAACTTGATGAGATAAAGTAGTAATTTCTTTGCTATTAAGAAGAAAATTATGGAAAGTTTTACTACAAGAAATAAGTAAATTAATGGTAATTACAGCATGTACATACTTCTTTTTTCATTTAATAGGCAAGGATAACATACAAGACTTCATTAGCTGAGTGGGCTTGTTGCTCTTCATCCTGTTTTGCCTTTTATAATTTAATGACAGTTAAACAAGCTCCTCACCTAATGTAATGGGTTGCAAATGTCACATTATTACAAATTGAAGTCTGACTCACTTAAAATATTTCTAGATGCAGCCTGTTTTGTAGTTGTGTTTAGCTGTAATGTTTAGCATTACTTAACCTAACTTGCAGGTGATGTCTTTCACCTCCTACAGCAACAGTAATAAGCTTTTGCCTATGGCTTCTACTTCGCAAGCATGTTTATGCTGACGAGAGGTTCAAGAAGGTTAGGAGGATTTTAAAGGTAGTATTGATGTGTGCATTCTATCAAGCAAGCATTGGAAAAGGTTCATATCTGTCAAGCTGAAGATCTACACAATATTCTGATGTTCGCTACTGTGCCAAGTTTCTTCATCAGCAGGAATTTGGCCTGTGGGGTATGCAAGTGTAGCCAAATCTTTTGCCATAAAAATAATCTAATGGGACAATATGTCCAGCTGACAATATTTGATGAAGTAGTTGTTGTCTGTTGCATATTAATAAATCCATACACTTTCAATTTTTAGGGAGAATATGCATATATTGACCCATGTGGGGGACAGGATTGTTCAGTTTGTCGGTGCTTTCCAGAAAAAGGATCAAGAGTAAGTTATTAGATCTAATTTTAAATACTGTTGTAAATACTGTTCATTTTATGTACAGTGCAGTTCTGTAAAATCAATATGGTTGACTTATATCACTAAATCAATATTCAATAAATCAATATTTAGACATCACTGAGTCTGACTATAACAAACTAGCGTAATTCTCTCACTGGTATGGAGTGCAGCTATCACTGAAGGAAGTTAAGATTGATTGTAAGCAGGTTTGCTTGCAAATTAGGTTTGTAATAGTAGTGGTTCCTTTTTTGTGTTAAGGATTCTTCGAGATCAATCTAGCAGTTAGACAAAGGTCATTCATGATATATTAAGCTTAGCAATTGATGCTCCTTTTCTACTAAGAGGTTGTTTAAAAGAGAATGTCTATGCCATTTACTGATTTTATGAGAACTTAAGTGTTTCTTATTTGGTTTAGGTGATTTTGGGAGAGGTCGGAGGCTTTTAATTTTACCACTTTAATGCACTAGGTATAAACATTGTTAAATGAAATAAGGTTCAGTGGCGACTAGTTTGTTATCTTGGCTGTTCTTTCTCAAAATCCATATCTATGTAGTGATAGCAAACAATTTAAACATTATATGAGGAAAGGACTTTTTAAATACATGCTGTGGTTAGTGAACAACTGAAAAATTGTCAGCAATGTAAACTGTGCAACTACTAATGTTAAAGTTTAGGGTTAGAAAGCTTAAACATGGTGGATCAGTTTTTAGAAGAGCTGCATGCTCCATTTGTGTACAACCTGAGTCGCCACAAAAGCAAGACACACCTTTTCCTTCCTGTGCTTTTGCAGTTAGCTGCATGCTTTGCTGTGTCATGATCACTGCCCTGGTGTTCTTGGATCCTTTCCTAATCCGCTGGGATTATGTCTATATGAAAGTCCTCCATGCTGTAGGATTTTCATAATAGGGGCCTAGGATGTGTCTATCTCCGTAACACTATGTTAACAAAAGGGCACCCCAGGAAAAGTGTTTTGACTAGCAGCATTGCAGTGTCTCTCAGTGCTACTGAATAGACTGTTTTGGATACCAAAATCATGGTCTGAAGTGCCATTTAAAAACAACTGATTTTAAAACTAGTGGAAATTTCCCTGATTCCAGGATTCTCTCTCAGTAGCCTGGAAGTTCTGAATTAAATATCCATAATCAGTCAATAATAAATACTCACTGCAGTTGTTATGGCTCTTTCCTAAACTGTCCTCCCCACCAGAGGTAAACTGAACTATGATTCAGGCATTTGCAGTTGGTTTTCTAAGTACTTCAAAGATCTGGGCCTAAGTGCCGAATAAAAGCATAATAAATATTTCAAAAGAAATTCAATATAATTATGCAAATGTAAGGCTGAGAACTGTACTATATTCTGAAATACGTATGCATACTGATGGATAAAGTTTCTCCAATGTAATATATTTAAGGCAATCACTTATATTAATCAATATGCAAGAAACAGAAGTCCTTATCAGACCCCACATGAAATATGGCTTGACATGAAATATGACATGAAGCACCACTTCAGATAGATTGTTGCAAGTATTTTCTGCAGTGATGTATGGTGATTAATTATTTTCTGTAGAAACACTTAATCTCTTTTTCATCCTACAATCCTCTTGCTTTTTAAACTTTGCTGTGCTTTGCCTTTACACTCTGACACAATAACTTTGCTTTCCTAGCTTTTGTGGAGACTACCCATTGCAAAATAAAAGATTTGTTTACCTTATTCTTAGCTTCCTAGAATGCAAAACATTTGCTTTATCTCCTTTCTGTCTGAATCCTGCTCCCAGACTGGTTTCTCAGAGTTCTGTGTCTTCCTCAGTCCTGTCTTTAAAGTGCAAGAAATACATGATCATTGAAAGCCTCTGACGTTGTAGAGCATGCAAACCTAGAAGTTTAGACTTGTACGGTTTATTAAATAATCCTTCTTTGTAATGAAGTTGAGATAAGGACAACAGTATAAATTTGGTTTCCTAGCACCGTATTTTTTCCTTTTTCACTATTTTAGACAGGCTAGCTGTCAAAATTAAGGATGAGCTGGCTCCTCCAGCAAATATTTGCTGAAAGCATAGAAAAATTGTAGAAAAATCACATACTCACTGGCAAAAGGCAATGGAACAGTAATCTCATCCAGACCAGCTGGAAAGCCAACCTTACAGCAGCCCTCGGAGTTAACAAGTTTTTATCCAACTGCAGCATCAGGGGCTTTTACAAAGGCTGGATGAGAAAGGCAGCATCTGAGCAAGCTACATCAGTGTATGTATTGAGTTACATTGATATACGTAGACCAGTCCACTTACTTTTATTTTTGTTTATTTTTTAATCTCCTTCACCACAGGGAGTCAGATGTAGGGTGTTCCCTTCACGATTTTCCATTGATCACAGTAATCAAAGATTTACAGGAGGGCAAGGGCAACTTGTCTCATTATTGCACTGCTACAGTGTCATCTATGTTAGAAATACACAAGGTCAGACCTATTAAGAATTGATTAAACATGTTATTCAAAGTCTGAGATAGATGTCATAAGTCCAACTTAGAAGTGATAATTTGACATCTGAGTAAGAACCTAAGCACCTTGTTTCTCATACTGCTAATGGTGACTTCCCTACATCCTTTTCCACACTCTAACAGAAAGGAGATTTTTTGAGAAGTCAGAATATCTGTCTGCTGATGAAACAGCAGTTGCATAGTGTTCCAGTTAAGGGGTCCCCATCTGATATGGGTTTCAATTTGTCAGCAGACTGTGAGGAAAATATTGTTGCTAGTTCTATTTGAGGGATTTTTGTTGACACATAAAATGCTATGACAGGTATTTGATGATGTTGCCATTTTACAGATTTTAGAACGTTACCTTCCTTTTTATACTTTCAGTGCAAGCATTGCCAACTGGAAATTTAGCTAGTAAAGTGAACAAACAGCTTACTTCTATATTTGGAGCAGACTTCTATTCAATCCATAACAAATATTTCTACTAAAATTAAGGTAGAACAAAAGTCTTAGAGACAGCTTTGTTTATTTGCTATTACCACTGAGAAGTGAAGTATGTTTTGCAAAACTAAAAACATTTTGAGCTGTGTATGACATCACTGTAGCCCTTATCCTTAACACCTCTCCACTAAAATAAAAAAACTAGGGTAATAAGACACACCTAAAATTAAACTCCTGAATAACGTTTAGGTTTATGGGTTAAGTAGAATGGGTGTCAGGAGTGTGGTATACTCTGAAGTTTCCATAGGAAAGTAGGACCTCAGATCTTGCCCTACAGTCTTTGGCATAAGGACCTTTCTCTATATCCCTTTTTTTGAATGCAGTTTAAGTATGATTAGTTAAAGCTGTGGTTACCAGAGCAGTGCAAGAAAACTTTGCAGCTGACTGTTAATGCAATAGGCATTAAGATCATAGAATCATAGATTTTTGACTTCTAGTTGCCCATCCAAAAATCTTTTAAATGTCAACCTAGAAAGCCTGCTTCATTGCAAGTGGACAACATACATGAGGTTTTAGCTAGAGGAAGGATGATCCTGGGAGTAGGAAAAGGAAACTGCCCAGGCTGCACCTGAATGTATTGAAATTGGGCAAGTTGGAAGAAAAGTAGAAGCAAATAGCTGAACTTTTATTTAATATTTATATAAAACTGGTATACTTATGCATTGCTTGCTATATTGGGTTTTGGAAGAGCTTGTGTACCTGTTTGTTTTTTTTTTTTTATTTCTCTTAACCTTAGATAACTCTGTGCTGTAAAGAGATTTGTACTACTATTCTTTAGCAAGAAATTACTGTCTGAAAAACATTCTGGTCACTATTGCTAGAAGTATCTCTCATTCTGGATATCATTACTGTTCTCCACATCAGAATGAAAGTTTGACTGCTTAATTATTGTTGCAAACATTGTTGGAATTAGTTTTACATTATACTATTTCTCTCTTGTTCTCATGTCACAACTTAAAAGGACTCTTTCTTCCGTAAGACCATTGAACTGTGCTATTAAATTTCTTTGTACATATTATGTGTTGCTATACATTATCATGTAAGAACTACAGAATGGATAAATGAGAGGATAAAGTCATTAGTGAAAGTATATACACCAGTAAGAGTTCTGCATGATTCTAGGTACCAGTCAGGAACAACTGAGACTTTCTCCTCCCTCTTCTTTCCCAGTCAAGGTGTATGGTCTCCCAGGAGGCAGTAGCAGTCAGTGTTTTTCATTAGAGGCAAAAAACAACTTCATTGTTTTAAATTTTTTCCCCCTCTTCCTCTTTGATCTCACATTAAGTCCATGATTTTAATTATCACCTGATATGTCCAACAGACAGTCAAATCTTTCCTCCATTTCCCTGTCTTTCTCTGACTTGGGTAGCTGTTTCCTTGATAACTCCTGCAGTGTTGTATCAGAAACCTCTAAAAACACTGGCTGCTGTAGCAGAATTTAGATAGTTAAAAAAATGTTTGCAGTTAGCACTGACTGATTATAAACCTGTCCTGTGCCGACCCCAGAGTTTGATCCCACTCAATTCCTTTGCCTTTGTTTATAGAGTTAAGTAGATTTAGAAAGCAAGCATCTATTCATGACCCAACCCGATCTAGCTTCTATGAGATCATGTGAAATGCCTGGAGCAAAGCAAATAATAAATATAACTCAGCAAGACTGATGTTCATTCTTTTGCGGATGAAGCAAGTGGCCTATTTTCATATTAGTGTAGTGAAGAACCTAGCAAACAGAAATCTAAGAGAGAGGTCTTGCATTTTCTGGAATATAGTGTGTAATATCTCACAAGAGATATTAAGTCAGTTGATTGTCACAGGTAAGTTAGAAAGTCAGTGGATGTATAACTTCAGGGCAGTGGGGTAAGGATTTAACTCTATAATAGCTCTGTGTCCTTGGTACCTCTTCTCTTGCAACATCTCCCTAAAACAGATCTGATGTGAGTTGTCACATCTTCCTAGTAGGTCCTATGGGCTCACTGAGTCCAATTTAGAGCAGAGTGTAAGCACTTCAAAGATTCACAAACTGGGAAATGAAAAATTCTGTTTTGGGGCATTTATAAATCACACTTTCTTACATGTCAATATGCAATGGCAGTCTGTCATTCACATGGAACATCCAGTACTTCTGTTTGAATTTTCAAGCCTTACACTTGAGAAATGAATATGTAAAATCCATCTATTTGATCTCAAATACACGTGCTCAGTTGAATCCACTATCAAAGATACATACACAGTAGCATCTGAGGAAACCCAGACCTCTCCCACTATTTGCCTCATTCTTACTGATAATTTTCTCCAGTATATTAGCTATGACAAAGTTTTAAAATACAAGATTCCTGAGGCCAGTTCTACATTTCTGTAGTATTTCACCTACAGTCACTGAGAACCATAGAAAAAAGCATGTCTCTTACAATTGCTGAGAGCTATAGACCTAAAGAAATGAGACCCCTAGATCTATATCTGAAGCACACCACACATCTTTTTATAACTGGGCAGAGCAGTAGGCAGTTTTCTGTATTCAGAAGTTAGGATTTGAACAGGTAAGGAATGGAGCCTGCTTACCAAAATGCAGAAGAGGAACAGGACCACTCCATTCTCCTCACTGTAAGGTCTCTTGGAGGCTGTTCTTCACGTATGGTGACCAGCTACAGTATCTGTAAATTAGCATTTTCATACTAGACATTTTTCAAAATTTTTCAAAAGTTTTAGTCTTGTTAAATGATTCCTCCTTTTGTTCATGAGCATTTTTCTTTTCTTAATACTTTTGGTTTCCCTGCCCCGCCATACTAAAAATAGTGTTTTTCTCAGTTGCTGCAGATTGGTAAGCTTCTCCACATCAGACAAGACAAAACTCTACAAATCATTCTTTTTCATAGATTTGTATCAACCAAAAATTGCCAGTCAGTGACTTGTTTCAATAAAATTAATCAGAGCAAAAGTTATTTTTATTAGCTAATCTGATGTCAATTAGTTGTGGTCTAAAATGCTTTATTTGCAGCTTTCTGCTTTCAACCATTAACAGTGTTTCTTTGAGTTTCAGTGCCAAATTATCTCCTGTTTAAAACAATAGTGACACCCACTGGCTTACTGGATAGTTTCTGTGTTCATGGTTGCACAAGGTTAAAACACAAAGTACACCCTGAAAAATGTTTTCAGCACTTCACTGTGATTATTGTGCTTCAGTGACACATCACTGAGGATACTAAGCTGCATTATCTGGTGCTATGTTCCTGTAGCATATTGGATCATTGAAAAATATTATAAAAGAGCAAAGAAATTACCAGTAGTTTGCAGAATGATTCAGATGCTGAGAAAAGTCAAGCTCTAAGAGTTACTATTGAATGTAATTGGCTCAAAATCTGACTGTAAAAAAGAAGTTCTCTAATACTGAGAAGTCATGCAATCTGCTATTTCTGAACAAAATGAGGGTAAAGTACATGCCATGTAGTAGTCTGAATCTCACTATTTAACCCACAGTCCCAGAAAAAATTGATAAAGACAAGAAAGTTGATTTAATGCCAAGTTGTGTGTTTTTTTCAGATTTATCTCATCCTGATAAAGTTAGTATTTAGAAGGCTTATTTTGAAGCCTTGACTCGAAAACTGTTTTGGTCCCAGACCTACAACATTACAGTGGAGGAGTGGAAAATTCCCAGAATGGACACCCCTGGAAGCTGTGCCTTTCCTGTGTAACAGACCTGGTCTTCCAAAGGGTAGAGGACATGGGTGGAGCTTATAGCAGCAGCAGATGCTCCCACCTCACTAAGCAAATTACAAAAGAAAACATCTGCCTGCAGATGCCTGTGTGTGTATGCCTCTCTTGCCCCCATGCTGCTCAACTGTCCTCCCTTTCTCCAGCCTGCTCCTGGTAAAATGAGAAAGACTGGTTATAAGCCAGACTAGTGCAGAAGGAAAAAGGGCACTATAGTATTTGCCTACAATCTGATTCTGTTGAGTTGCTGGGCATTTTCATTTTTGTTCATGTGAATAGAAGGTAAATGCATTTCACGTATCACTGTTACATCCCTATAGCCTGTAACATGGGGTACTGTCCTAACTGAAAGCAATAACTAGCCTTCTTTTGACTCACTTTAATAGTGTGAAACATTTTTTTCATTTCCATTTAAGACTCCTGTAAAACATCTTGCTTTCAGAAAATTAAGTGCTCTCAGCACTCTTAAAATCACGTGCACTTCGGTGTCTCAGGCAACCAAAAAACAAGAATTCTGAATAACCTTGGCCATTGCCTTTTCCAAACAGTATGAAGTGCTTTGTGCATGATTCTGAACTATTTGCAGTCTTAGGAAGCATGCTTAATTAAAAAAAATATAGTCTTGTTTTGTCAAAAATCAGTTCCTTACTGCAGGTCAAGCCCAGGATATGCTAAAATAACAGACCATAGTCTTGGCATGGGTAGTTCCTGACCTAGACAATTAACAAGGCATTGAAATCCTAAAGGAATTTATTGGCATCAGATGGCAGAGCAGGCATAATATTCTGCTCATTTTAACTGAGCTAATTTGTCATTTCCACATGAGCACGACTACCTTCATCCTCTTTATTTGTACAGCTGTCCTGAGACTGTAATGCTGTGGTAGTCACATTGGATGGGCACACATAATAGATGTGATAATAGATGTTATGACATGGTATCAGTTTGGTCTTAACAAAGCTCCCAGTCATTATCAGTCTTTGAGCTGAAAGAAAGAGAGACAATCCACCAGCTTCACATGGCATGCTAAAGTTGTATCAGCTGTCAAGCCTATTGTGAATTCTGGATTCAGTGACTCTGCTTTATGACTTCACTACCTCCTACTGAAGACATAAACCATGGAAGCAATTAAACTTACAGGGTACCAACTAGCGAAGACATTTTATCAGCCTGAAGGACTACATTTTCTGGAAGTGCTTACTGGTTAATTATGATGGATAATTACCACAGAATTCATACAGGGTCTCAGCTTTTTTCTGAGCACTATCAAAATCATGTTTTTTTCTGCTGTCCAAAGGATATAACATGATTGGAAAATTTTCTCTTTCAACTCTTGAATGCAAAACATATACACTGTGAATTACAAATATTAAAGTTGCTGCAGAAACTTGTTGTCAACAAAATGCACTGTTAAGACAAAGGCATTAGTGAGAAATATCTTATGCCTTTTTTCTTCCTGCTGCTGAATGCTGCATTTTGTATGGTAACAGTTAGATCAGTGTACTGAAAAACGGTACCAGCAGAGTGAACAGTTCAAACAATTGTATTTTACTATATCATTATTCTCATTCATTTCACTTTTCTTATACTCAAAATGATGCTTTAATTAAAATGGTTGTCGAGTTTTGTTTTGAGTATTTGAAGGATGTAAAATAGCTGCTTTAAGAGTATCTCAATGAGTAAATTCAGTTTTACAACAGAGGATGTGCAAGGCATTGCCAATAGACAGGCTGCAATTGTTCATGCAAGCAAATACTCAAACACCCAGAATCCTGACTGTCCATTCATTGTTAACAAGGATGCAGAATCAGCAGTTTTTAATACTACTAGCCCTTAATTTGCATAATATTTTACACTGTTGAAATTATAGTAAAGAAAACTGCAACTCTTGCTGAAGACAACATGCTGAATCTGCCCTGGATTTTTTGCCAGTGAGTTCACTGGAAGCAGGATCAAAGTTTAAGTGAGAGGAGCCAGTAAAGACACATAGAATACAAGTCATATGCAGATACTTTTTCAGGCAGTCATTACTTGCAAATATAGGACTTCTTTTGCTAGCCTCTGGACTAAATTCCTGTTCATAGCTTCAGGGCCAGTGGTGATCCAGGCCTGCCCCCAGTACAGCATAAGCCTATAGCATGTCCCTGTTCCAAGCACGTAGTAAGTTAACTTCTCATTACTCTGTTTCTTTGCTGACTTGATTGGATGATGCATACCATATATTTCTTCACTTCATGTCCAACTATCAAAACACACTGATTTTATTGATATATTTTAAAAGACAAATGGAGAATAAACAAAAAGAGGCTTAGGTCCCTGTTTGCAGGTCACAAGATTTTGTTTAGACAGATTCAGTCTGTAGAAATGTTTACACTGAGAAGGAAGCGGTTCAGTTCTGTTGCTTCAACATAATTTGACTCCTGAAGCTAACATACCCACTTTCAATCACTTTGATTTCTGTCATTTTGGTTTTCTTCAATCCATATATAGAAATAAACGTATGGTCTGTCATTTCTGTGAATGGATGTTGTACTGAAATATCCTTTACTGCCCTCAAGTGGTCTTAGAACCTTATGCATTTCTTAGGAATGCACGGGGCTCCATTTTGCTTTCTTTTTAATAATATGGTATAATTGATTCTGGGAAACAAAAGTTATAGCTAAAGAAAGATAATGATATAGAATGCAAAAGATGAGTAGGAAAATAAAGACCTGTAAATAAATAGATTTTGTAGGGTGAAAGTGTAGACAGCTCACATGTGAACTCTAATTAGAAAGCTTGCTTTATTCAGCACTTTGAATCCATAACTTAATAATTGTTTATAACAAAAACTGCAAGAAACCCAAAACAACTCCACACCAATGGTATTAACTGAAAAATTCAGTTGGCATGGGAAGTATTTTTACTTGAGGAAAAGATGTATTTATTACCTTGGAGAAGTTAGAAATATATGGAGGTGATCTGTATGGTACTGTAGGCAGAAATAGTCAGTTTAGAGCTATTTATAGATAAATGACATTCGGCAACTTCCCAAACCATTTTAACACAATCCACTCAAATTGATAATATCTATAAATATGTTGGCTAATAACTATATATATTTTTTTTTCTGCAGGAAACTGCACAACTTTCAAATTAGACATTAAGATCTGCGAGTGATGATGGAAGACAGAAAAGCTCAAGATAACTAGCATATAGTGTGACTTGAGAGAGAGAACCCTCTCAATTTGTTCTAATTGTATACAAAGTCCCTTGGTTGAAAATGAGCCATCACATCTCTGGTGGCAATAATATGATGCTCAGTGGAGTCTTATGCTTGCAAAAGGTGATACTTACTTTGGTAAAGTCAGGAAGACTTGCAGTGTAACCCAGGCATCTCAGAGAGGTGGTGCTGGAGACCTGTTGAAAGTGAAAAGAAATTACCACTTTGAGCAGGCTGTTAAATGTGAAGGTCATGTTCCTATAGCATCTAATGCATGGAGCAGACCTGCAAGACAATGTTTTTGGAATCATATGTATACATTGTAAGCCTTGTTTTATCTATACAGGCATCTCTGAAATGCTGCCTGCTGCTAAGTTCACTGCAGCAGTCATTCACTTTGAACTCTTTTCAGGGTCAGCCCGGCGAGCTGGGAGCTCAAGGTCCAATTGGGTCCTTGGGATCCAGAGGACCAGCTGGTCTGCCAGGGGAAAAAGGACAGAGAGGTGAGAATGGGCAGCCTGGGCCAGTTGGAGAAAGAGGTGATAAGGTAGGAAACACCACAGACAGCTCTTTTAGGTGTATACAGAATGTAATGTTAAATATTGGCAACTGAAACAGAACCTTTATGATCAAAAAGCATCTCCCAAACTATAATCTTGCTCACACAAAATTCTCACTGAAATTGATTACAGCTTTCTTTGAAAAAAATGTTTCAGGGGTTTGTTGCTATGGGTTGCAAAATCAGAATTGTCAGAAGACAGAAAAAAAAATGAAACAGCCCCAGTCTCCAATTGTTATATACTATGTCATCCTCCTTAACCTTAAAGAGGGCTGTGGGAGCAATGTGGAGCTGGGGGGAGAAGTATGATATTTTTAAGAGTGCTGTACACTAAACAGAATTTTATTACCACTTCAGGAGTACAAATTGCAGTTCAGGTCTGTATCTTTCATGGCTGTACAATACCTGTGCTTGGCTCTTGATACTTTTATTAGTTTTAATGGTGTCATTCTGCTGATCTCAGTGGATGACTGCTTCTCGCTATATAGTATCATATGTTCTTGTTTTTCATTCTTTTTAAGAGTTAATGACCTCAGCAACTTTGTTTTTTTATGTCACCTATTTTTAGGGCCCAACTGGAGTCCCAGGATTTCCTGGTTTAGATGGTGTTCCTGTACGTATTGAATAAATATTGCTTTATAAAAATTACAGTTTCTATAAAGTCATAACAAGTTCTCTAATAGAACAATACACTCAGTGTGTTGTTTGGCTTTATAGCTATTGATACAATGTCACCTACAGAACTGCATATTTTGCAGAAAT
The DNA here is from genome assembly GCA_020745705.1 of Hemiprocne comata. NCBI lineage: Eukaryota > Metazoa > Chordata > Aves > Apodiformes > Apodidae > Hemiprocne > Hemiprocne comata. The sequence goes on along the minus strand of CM036594.1, from coordinate 10,254,327 downwards.
GTAAAATATCCACGTTAAGTTCAACTGCGTTTACTATTGATAAACTCCCAATATTACTATTGATAAAATCCCAATAAGGTAAGTTCAACATTTTCATGCAGGAGCAAGGCAGGGAAGGTAGAGCCTAGCACATGTACATGCAGCATGTGCCAGTTCTAGGATTCAAAACAATGGGTTTGTTTTCTCAGGCTCTGTAGCAGGCTGTAGTCTGCTTCCTGAATTCTTAACATCCCTGAAAGTGTCTCAAATGATGTACTGTTTTCTGCTCAAACTTTCTAATTTTTGCTTGAAGTCCTCTTGAAGGAGAAAAAAAAAGCAACAACTTACTCCAGTAATTTTAACCTGAGTAGGGACTGAAGAAGGAAAGTGAACCCTTAATATATAAGCATGTGATTATAATATTTTTCTTACTGTCTTCTTCAATGTGGAAATGGGTATGGTAAAGATATCTCTTAGATACAGTATTTTGAAAAGTGCTGTTTATTAGAACTGAATTCCTATGCTATTATTAGTTTCATATGTATCAAACAATGTTAAAATGTTGAATTTTGAAAGTGAAAACAGAACCAGGAACTGAGTGGGTGTCTTAGCATCTGCTTGTCAGCTGTCCATACTTGACAATGGGACTGTTGCCAGAGTGCCTGTATAATGTAGAGGTCACAAAGCCAAAATTTAGCACAAAAAAGAAGCACACCCAAGAAAAGTATATACTTTTCATGAAAAATGTTATTCAGAAAACAGCATCCTCAAATTGGGATGAAGAAACTTAGAGATAGGAAGAAGGTAAAATTGATTAAAACGTTTCAGACAAACGGCCAGGATACTTTTCTGATGATTTTTCAGAACTGACCCCCCCACCCAAAAAAAATAAAAATTGGGTCAAAATAACTGTCTGTTACAAAAACATTTAATTCTGTGAAAATAATTTTTCCTCCAATGGAAAGACCATTCCAAGGGAAATCTCACTGTTCCTCTTGCCTGGTGTCTAATTTGCAGCAGAACTAACCTCTATCTGGACATCAATTAGTCCTTGCTAGGTTAGAAAACCACTTCCTCAGTTCTTGAATGTATAGTCCTAATCTCTGGGATTATTGTATGCACAAACTGTGTCCTTTTTTTTGTTTGTTTTATCCTTTGAATTAAAAAATATGAGGCTGCTTGAGATGAATTTTTTGTATTTCTTAAACTTTCTTTTTTTAGAGCCACAAGAAAGATTATAATTAGAGGGCTAGAGTCTGCTTTCTCTGAGAAGATAGCATGTTACTTTTTTGACTCAAGTGAGAGCTCAGTCTGGCCCTCTTAACCAGTGCTGTCCCTGTTATAATCACTATGCATCAAAGAACAAGATACAAAATACTTATGTCATTTGTTATACCTGAAAAAAAATTCTATTGATCACAAGAGAAAACATTTCTAATGAAAAGAATATGAAGCTGGGACTACTGTGAGATGTCCTTTGTTTCAGATACTTTTTTCTGAACTGTTCTGTTAAGTTAAAAATTCTCCATTTAAAATGGTGTATCTCTAAGAAATATTAAACTGTCTTTCAGGGATTACCAGGAAGTGGAGGACCCAGGGGCAAACGTGGTTTAGATGGCTGCAATGGCTCCAGAGGAGATCCAGGATTTCCAGGCGAAAATGGTTATATTGGACCAACAGGTCCTTATGTACGTGAAAGGCATTCCTACTGTCTGTGAACACTGTGTATGTACATTTCCCCTCCAAGCTAACAACTCTTAGAATTAAAGGAGTTGTAGACTTTGGCACTAGCTTTTCACTGCACAATGAATTTCCAGGCATTCTTACAAAGGTTAATAAGAGTGAAGCACACTTGGTGCCCTAACAGATTTAAGTTTAAGCTTGAATGTGAAGTAAGTTCATATATCCTTCAAGTATACACATTTACCTTGATAGTTAAGTCCTGCTTTGTTTCCCCAGTACGTAATCACACCAAAGCTAAGACCATTTCATGGAACTACAACTGAGGAGGAGTAGCTCAAAACCATCATACCATTTATCAATACTTGAAATTTGTCAAAAGCCTTAATAGTATGCATATATCTGAGATGAATTAACAACAGGCAGAAGCCTTAACAAGCCTAAGCCTTGTAACACTGAAGATTTTCAGTGGCTGGTCACTCAAGTTTACTAGAAGATCTCTTCCAAAATCATACTCTTATAGTTTCATGTGCCACTTTTTACACAAACCTATTCCTGACTGTTCTGTGCACAGCTCATCTTGCCTGCGTGTTTATTGGTGTATGTAGAGATCATTTCAGTTAAAATGTTTACAATTAGCACTTTAAAATTGTTGACTTTTGCTGTTAAAATGGAAAACATTTTAAAATTGTTTAAATAGTTGTGTTAGCAGTGCTCTTCTAATGAAGATAAGCCACAGATTCATGTCAGGAGGGGATATCAATTACTGTAGCTCCAAAGAAATTTTGCTGAACGGATCTAGTCCTCAATCTTAGCCTTTTTGTGGAAACAAGTTTTAGTTCTGAATGATTAATAGCTGATTAGTTGGTCTAAGAGCTTCCCTGAAATCTTCTAAATAAAACTATAAAAACAAGTGACATGTTTAGTAGGAGCTAAATAGGATGCTGATTCAGCCATAGGGAATCAGAAAGTGTGGAAAGTTGGTGCGAAAGTGAAAAGATGTTTTCAAAATATAGCAATTAGAAAAAACATACCATTTTAGTCTTGGACCCGTAAGAAGTGCTATGAAATACACCATCTGACAAAAAACTTGGTAATTACCTCATTTGTTATACCTCTCAAAGTCACCCATTAATCCTCCAAATGGTAAAATTACTTCTGCTCAAACTCTAATTTAACCTGTATTTTCATAATTATTATGGCTTTCAAAAATACAGTTTTGCCTTTTACAATTAGCCAAATGACATAAAGGTAAAATGAGACATATGACAAATTACAGCATAAATCCTCCCAACTCCAGGAGCATGCTCTTTGGCAAGCCTGGAAAAGTATTTGCAACCTACAAAGAACAGGAGACACAATAGGCATGTAACCTTGGATATGCACTCTAAAATTCCAGTGCAAATTAATTTAGCTACCCAGAAAAACAAGACATAGTGACCATATTTGCTTGTGTACAAGATTGCTATTTAAACCTCTCTATGCAGATTGCCTGTTTTAAAATCCATTTGTTGCACCACAAAACTACTTGACTATACTTTACAGCTAACATATTTATGTTCTTATTTAGAACATCCCATATCATTTTTTTAACACTATGTACATATTTGTCAGTTTTGCTTGTTACCTTGTAGAAAGTGCACATTTACCTCACCAATAAACTGGAAAAGAAAGCAGTTTCTATTTATAAGCCATTACCTAAGTAATCTAGAAAGTAACAAACTGAATCTAATAGGAATGTTTTATTACACAAGACATCAGATGTAAAATAACCAAAGACAAATATAACTTTTGGTGTGTTTAATGTGTTCCCTAGCAGCTGTTGTTTGACCTGTAATTTGCATCCAGTCTACTGTAGCCATATTCAGCTGCAGACAGCTGTAACTTTTATTTTAATTGTACCATTCTAAGGATAAATACATTCCCTGTTTCATTCTGACTTCAGGATTTGAGCAGCCAGTGGTTAGTATCAGGAAACCAGTACAGTTTTAAAGTGGTTAATTCTGTGAAAAACAGTACCTCATTTTATTTAAATCAATAGTTAAGTGGAGATAGGCTTCAGTTAAATTATATCCAGGACACTCGCATTTCAAATGACAACATTTCAGAAATAATGTTTTAATAGATCTGTTCTTCAAATATGTACATATCACACTCTTAACAGTTAATTGAGCATTACAATTAAATTTTGCAAAAGCAGTCATCTGTTCCTGATAAGTCAGATTGAGGTTTTGAGGGTGCTAAGATTGGTGAAGTTATATAAAGGACTCCATAGCAAGTACCACGGGAATTGAGTTTTTAAAAAACAGGGCCTTCAGTTGTCAGATTTTACATTTTTTTTTAATAGACTGTGAAATGTATTTCCTGATAGATGGAAATGTTGAAGATTATGCATGTAACAGTCCATACTTTCAGCTTTTTAAATCACAGCATGATTTTTTGGAGAAGGCAGAGTGCTAATACTTACAGCCTCTGAATCACTGAAGGAAAAGGTAGGCATATTGATATACTTGGCAAATTTGTGAAGATTGTAGAATACTGAACTACCAGCTAAGGAGCATCTAACAGAGCACGAGTCCAGAAGCTGTGAGGAGCTGTTTTACTCAGTGGTAAAGAAAATACTTTTAATGGTAAAGAAATTACTTTTAAAGGTCTTGTTAGACAAAAGAACAGCAAAATGCTCATGCAGTGATGGTGGTTCTAGTGGATTACCTTGTGATGCACAGGCACCAGAAAACCACAGCCTGAGAAATTATCATTCAATCTCCATAGAAATGTAGTATATAAATCAGTAAGTGAATATAAATCAGTAAGTAGTATATAGTATATAAATCAGTATCTAGTATATAAATCAGTAAGTGAATCATGTTTTAAAAGACTTCTTTTCTTTAAAGGGAAATCCAGGGCAAAAAGGAGAAAAAGGAAATTCAGTGTATGTTTCATATTTTGGAAAAGGACCTCCAGTAAGTATCTGACTGTGAAAAAAAAAATTTATCTTGTAGGAGAACATATATTACCAATGTAATTGTTCTCATGACTCCTTGCTGTTTAATAAAGCTTGTTGCAAAAAAAAAAAATTAAAAAGCAAAGATACAACTGGAAACAGGATGAGGATGACAAGATGGCTTGTAATCTTAATGGCTATAAAGTTAGAAAATACCCACAACAAGGCTTGTAATGATTAATTTGCTAAATAATTGCCATTACAGGGAGACAGAGGTGACCCTGGACCCCCTGGCATGCCTGTAAGTCAGTCAATGGGTTCTATATATGCTTTTTGTCTTGAAGATCTTTCAAATTTTCCTTCTTAGTAAAGAAATATTGGGATTTCTCCCTGCCTGCCTTAAATAGCATAATTCCAGAATAAAGTCTAATAAACATCGAGTCCCTGTAGTCTGCCCCTATAACCAGTTCACACTGGCTGAATAGGAGGAGGAACAGACCATACCCATCTGGATTAGCTGTGCAGTGAGCAGTTGTTGCCCTGGTATTCACAGTTTGCAGAATATTTTCTCTATGAAATTCAAGATGTGTAGAGATATGCCACCTTCTACAACAGTAGCTGGTAGATCTCCCAAGAACATGTAGCATACTACTATATTTTTGGCCATATAAACGTGAGAAGAAGAGAATTTAATTTGTTGCTGACTCACACTCTTAATGGCTTTGGGTTCCTCTTCTTAAGCCCTTAAAAAAGTATTCACTGATGAACTGTATCAAGTCCCCACACTGCAGCACAATCACTGACAAAGTATTCTGTCAGTTAGTAGCATACAACTGTGCACTGCCCAGTATCTCTACAGTATTATGCAGCAGAAGCTGGTGCTGAGCTGCTCTAGTGATAGTGAGGTTTCTGGCATGGTCTAAGCTTCAGGCCATGGGTGGAATGCTGTGGCCAGTAGACTGAGTCCTAGAGTTATGCAGGCATTTTGGGGGGGGACTAGTTTTGTGGAGAAAGGGGTAAATTCTTGGTCTTTTCACAAACAGACTTTTGCCATCTTTTCCAGGGACCTAGAGGGTCAAGAGGTACAACGGGCCCATCTGGATACCCAGGCCAACCAGGCTTGCCTGTAAGATCACCACAGTTATACAGCTTTGCATTTGCAGGATATGCATAAATTCTGGTCTACCAATTTTACAACTTGCTTTAACGGGAATCAAAGCCTAGAAATATTTTTTGAGGCAGATTGTAAGAAGAGACATCTTTGCCTTACCTTATGAGTTTGGAAGTTCAGGAATTGGAGCATATGTTGCTTCTTATCATGCTGGCATGAACACGTTTCATCCTGGTAGTCTGCAGCCATGCAGGAATGCTGCTAGTGCTCTCTCCTTATTCCACTTCAACAAAGACACTTTGTGGCACACAGGGAAGTGGGAAGCCAGAAGTTAGCCCTCCTGAAAGCAGTGACCAGGTGAAGTAAATTGCACTTTGGGATAGGTACATTCCAAGAGGAAATTCTGCCTGTAGGTGCTACTGGCAAGAGGAGGTAATTTTCAAAGCAAAGCTGTCTCTAAATCAGACGTATTAACTTGTCTTCCTTCTCTTTTAAAGGGTATTCCAGGTTACCCTGGTTTGCCAGGTGAACAGGTAGGCAATAACTTTTCCTGAAGTTGTTAGTGAAATAAGAGAGTAATTTATACAAATATTTCAAGTGTCTCTAACAGTTATTTGTCACCAAGGAGTTACTTGATTAAATTCTCATGTCAGCATTTTCTGATTATCTTTAAACTATGTGCATTTTTTTGTCAATTAGGGAAATCCAGGTATTGGAGTGGATGGACAAAAGGGGGAGCCGGTAAGAAAACAAATCTTGCTAGAGAAAACAACTATTATTAAATATATTCTTGCTGTAGAATCAGAACTGTAATAGAGCCCTGTTAAGTTCCCTGCAACCCATTCATTTGTGGCTGTGTGCTCCCACTAATCAGGTTAGAATGGAAAGAGAAGTAATATAAGTTATTGAATCAACTAATTCTGTGCAGAGTCAGTGAGATGCGTGCAGGAATCAAGCACATTCTGGAGGTTTTGAAAAGCAACAATCAATGTGAGTCAGCATTTACACAGCAATTACCTTCTGTACAGACACTGCCTAAATAATCACAACAGTACCTTCCAGTAACAGGGGCTGTACCAGGTCAGTCACTGAATTTCATCTCTTGCTGTGTCCAGCATCAGGTGCTAAGTAAAGGGTGCAAGAGAAGGACAAACACATAATAGTAGTTCTTGCCCAGTCTCCACCTGTTAGCCTACTCAGGACTTAAAGAACCAATGTAGAATAATTGATTTTTAATTCATCCAGTCACTCTCAGAATTCATGCAAGTTTCTAACAAGCACAACTTTCCATAACAAATCAGTAATTTCATCTTTGCATTCACAAAGCCTTGTGCTCAAAGGCTTTGGTCTGGAACACAGGAGACTGTATGTACACACAAGAAATCTGACAGTACTGTAACTATCTCCACAGCAGACTTGGAGGAGGAGCAATGAGTACAGAGTTCTCATTTATTTCCTTAACCAAAACATTACTTTTAGTGACTGAGGAGAATAGGAGGGGGGGATTAAGATCATCAACCTTGCTCATTTGGGAAGATGGTAGAGAGGCTGAGTGAGCTCACTACAAACATGTGTTTACCTACAGGTGTTAGTACATGTTCAGTGAGTACAGAAATACATAGTGCTGTAGTACAAGAGGAGAACATGAGTCTCACTGAAATGCTGCACAGAACAGAATGTATCTCTGCTGTTCTTTTGGCTTCCACAGGGCGATGTTGGACTTCCTGGGCCACCTGGGTCACCACTGCTAGTTGGACCTCCTGGAGCTCAGCTGTTCAAAGGAGACAAGGTGTTAATTTGTCTTCATATTTAACTGTGCTCAACTTGGAAATTACAATCCTGTGATGTAATTTTTGCAAGGGTAGTGTAGGACAAGTCTGTCTTCCTATAATAAACTATCAGCTTCAGCAGAAACCCTGTTGTTCAGCATGCTTCCTGCAGGATTTCAGGAGAGGACAGCCACGTGTACTTCAGGTCATGTCCTTGAAGGAAGACTGTCTTGATGTAGAAGGGAGATACTGCCCTTGTTTTCTTTTTCTTCACTTTTTGTCAGTAGCAAATCCTATTTCAAGCATCTCAGGTAAAATTGGTTACTCTGGTATTGAATCTTTTGTGGCTCTTCACTAGCACTTTTATTTTTCATATATTTGGCAATTATTCTCTTTAAGATTTCTGCATTGTGACGTTTTGTACTATCAACCCTAACCCTTCTAGGGTGCTCTTTTAATATGAAAATTAAGTGTGATTTAGTTGTCTATTTTTAATGAAAGTTCCTGTTATTGATGGTACTTCTTCAGTATCACACCTACTGTAGCCACAGTTGTGTGTGCCTTAAAACATTGGAATGTTTGTTTAAAAGGAACAGGAGTTAAAATGCATTATAGAACCCTATGTTGGAGCTCTGTCCTCAAGTCCAATTTGCTCAAATACACAAATGAAAAGGTGAATTGGCATTGCCAACCCCTGCAGTCTCAACTCAAGGAACTGATAGATGTCACATACTGAATCTTAAGCTTTGATTATGCACATGCTGGCTATGAAGAAGAGGGAAGGGACCAAAATAACTTCTATAAACTCCCTGTGTTACTGCAAAGCGTGACATTGGCTGCAGTGCAAAACATGACATGATCGTGATGATGTAGCCAGTCATGCATCCCATTCAGACTGGGGCTATGCACTAAAGTGTAGATTTATGCATATGAATGCTTGCAGCAAACTAAACAGAGCAGCAAACAAAAAAACAACCACTCTCATGCATGTTTGCAGGAACAAAACTCTGATTAGCAGGTCCCTGCTATTTAGTGAAACTAAACCTATCTCACTCTACAGTCATTATGCTGGTTAACAGTGTTAAAAGAAATAAAAATCAGTACATAATTGTTTTTCTTGTTTTCTCTTACCTGCTACACCTAGAGGAACAGGCCCAGTGCTTAAGAAAATACTATTTAACAGTTGTAATTCAGAACAGGATTTAAAAAAACTTAACAGCACATGGGCATGTCCTGCATATTAACATACACAAAAACTTCCCTTGTATCTGTAGGGCCAAAAAGGACTACCTGGGGTAACAGGATACAGAGGGCCACGTGGACCCAAAGTAAGTAATGTCATTCTTTTTTCTTTTATTATTTTCATGGTGCTGGCAAAGTCCTTCTGTAGTTATCAAGTTCACCTTTTAAAGCACAAGGTGATGGAAGAAAGAACAGCATTTATGCTGTGAAATTGAATCACCACCAAAATCAGTGTGAAAGCAAAAATATTTGAAAACCCTTTGGAAAACCTTTGGGTGTTCTATACATACCTACTGAATGTTGCTTGCTAGTTAAAGGTCAGTGTTGTTTCCAGTTGGGCTACTGACACAGACTGGGACTGTGAAGAAAATAAAAGCACAGGTTTGTTTTTTTTTTTTGAGAAATAAGATCAGTATGTGTTCTTAATGGGGCATGATATATGTTTCCCTAAGTATATCGGGGAGACTTTAACTTCCCATTATGGTTATCCTGAGGACTAGAGAAGGCAGAACCACCTGTTTGGAGAAAGAGTTGCTATTTGCAATCTATTCTAGCTTTTCCTTCTGTCAGCATACTTAATTAAAACATTGGTGTGCCAGTTAGGAGTTCCCAGATGCTCAGCAGAAGCACCCACAAATAAGATTCTAGAGTCTTAATTGTTGATAGATTTGGAGGAGAAAAATCCACAGGCAGGAAACAACCTGATCTCAGAAAAAAAAATATAATTGGGGCCAAAAGAATGAGCCTAGTTTATGTTAAAAACTTATTTAGCTTTGTAGGCACAAAAAAAGAAACAAGAAGCCTGAACATCACACATTTGTGAGTTCTAAGTCTAGCACTTTTTCAGAGATTAATTTCCCATCATAAAAGGACCACTGTTAGCACTGGAAAAGGAGACAGAACTGATAATTTTATATCAGATTTACTTTGAAAAAGATGGGCTTTATATGCTTGTTCCAGCACTAGCTGTCCATGTAGATAATAGTACACTTGTCAGCTATAAGCAGGAATGAGAAACTGAGAGATTGACTGATGCAGCCCAAGAGGTACCTAGAACTTAAAAACAAACAAACATTGGAGAAGAGACCCAGGCAGGTTCCTTGAATAACTGTGTTACTGCAGGTACACAGGCACTGTCTGTAGTGCTGTGTGAAGGAAGCCCAGTGACTGAGCCTAGCAAGTGAACAAGAACTATTGACCTAATATACACAACTTAATTAACATGCACAAAAAGTAAAATTTATGGCAAACTTCACCGAGCATCCTGTTTAAACAAACTATTTTGAATGTTCCAGGGTATACCTGGGAGAGGAGAAAAGGGTGAAAAAGGCGTTCCTGGATTCCCTGGATTGCGGGTAAGGAAGTTGCAGAGGAAATTATTTCACAAATTAACTATAATTAGGCTCATAATATATTTGGCAGTTTAGGTTTGCATTTCCAAGGAAGATAAAGAATTTTTAAAAGTAATCTACCATACATTCTGTATAGAATACTTTGGAGTCCTGCCCTGAGGCTCACCCTGCCTCAGACTTAAACAGAAGTTCATACAGACTTTCTGCCCTTGAAAAGAAAGTAAATCTGTTGGGTTATCCTCTAAATATTTAGAGCTGCACAAACTTCTCTGGAGCAGCACAATACTAACACAATGATTTCCATGTATTCCATACCTGCCAATGGCAATTTTTCTACAGCAGCTTGTGCTTGATTTACCTAACAGTGCTTACATGGAGCGATGCACCCACTGCTGTGCTTTCTGCAATATGATAAAAAAATTAAGTGAAGACCTGTCTGGTTTACTTTGGGCTATAGTTCAAATTCATGCCCGTGCCTCATAAAAAGTCTTTGCAAAAACTTTGCAAATAATTTGGGAAATTTCCCAAGTAATAACTATCTAAGGATTATTAGTTTCTCAGCAATTATGAATATTATTATTACTGGGAAATATCCCAAGTAATCATTATCTAAGGAACATTAGCTTCTCAGCAATTCTGAATAGGTGAAATTTTGAATAAGCTTTTTACTGTTTTAGCTCACATACTGTTTGCTTTTATCAGGGTAATCCTGGTTCTTATGGACGTGCAGGTTTTCCTGGAATGAAGGTAAGAAGACATGAAGTATAAGCAGCTCCCTGAATAGTGGGATCAGTGAGATTTGGTTTTACGTGGATTTGTGCAGATTTGAGATTTCCACATACTTAATAGCTCACACTGCATTCCTTCCTTTTTCTCCTGCTACCTGTTGCCACAGCAGTCATATGAACTCTGAATTTCTGCCACACTCTGAAATTTGGCTGAAATTGGCTAATGGAATCTGAAGTTGCAAGCAGGAGGAAAAGCCAGTGGACATGCATGTATAGCATGATAGAGGTTATACAGCATGGTAATTTTAGTTGCCATGGTAGCATTGTTTTTGTAATTTTGTGTTATATGCTTGTTTTGTGTAGCTTTCTGGCTGGAGAAATTCCAGTTTTGCTGTTAAGTCTGCTAAATGTTATTTATGAACTTGCAACATCTTACTGGATTAAAGAACAACAGATGTTGTTATATATAGATCTACATCTTGCCCTTTTTCCTATCTCCTCTCTCCAGCTCATTTTTAAAGGTAATAATCATACTATTCATAAATCACAATAAAGTACAAATAGTTGTATGTAGAATTATGTTCCAGGTGACTGTTTTAGCTGCAAAATGACTTTTACTCTGGTTTTTACCTCTGCCTACCTAAAGAGTTTGAATACTGGATGGATATTAGTAGATCATAAAAGGAGAAGAGCTGATATGCAGCTGCCTTCCATACAGTGGTAGTTTAAGAGGATCATTCAGCAGGCAGCAAACCCATTTAAGCTGTATTAAGCAGTCTATTAGAGTCTGCTGGTACACATTCCAGCTAGTTCTGTGCCCCAGCTACACTGAATCTGCTGACCACTATCCAAATAAAAAACGCAACATGTATCACCAGGTGAACAGAAAAGATTCTGTGAAACGTATCTCTTCTACAAACCCAGTGAATTTTCTAAAACAAACTGCAGATGCCATTATAACAGTATTGTGTGACTGCCTTACTGTTTGGTTTTTTTTTTATTCAATTACTTATATGTCTTAATGGATTAATCAAATAATGTTTGTGTGACCCTTTCCAGGGGGAAATGGGATTTGCTGGTTTTCCTGGACAACCTGGCTATCCAGGGATACAGGTAAAAAAGCTACCAAACAGACATGCACACACGCAGACACACGCTCCTCTCTATAAATGCTAACAATTCCTTCCAGATGTACCTGCTCATCAGACCATTTCCTTTTCTACAGTCATAATTACTTTTAAGGTTTACTGTTTTCAGGATAGGCATGGTTACTCAATGCAGTGCTAGTAAATAACAATGTAAACAAACATTCCTGCTTGGTGCATATGACAGTGGGATTTCCATTTTGCGTACCACAGGAATTGGTTATTCCTAAATGCCATCAGTCACCTTTGCCTTTAAGAGTACAGCTCTCTAATCCATGAAATCCAGAACACTGCAAGTTGCCCGTGGTTGAGCTGCATTTCCCAGAGCTATATGCTAGGTAAAGGAACCTGCTGTTTAGGTAACATTACCTAAATGTGTAGGTGTTACATCTGGGGAACTAACCAGTAAAAGAGGAGAATATTCATCTGAAAAGCATGGAAGAGATGGTTAGTACCATTTCAGAAGACCCAGGTGCCAGTCTAGCGACATCTCAGAATACCAATTCATGGAATTCTCTCCTTCAGGCTGCAGAACAAATGACTGTATTGTAAATCTGACTGACAAGAAAAACTTGAGTGAAGGGAAACTATTATATTTTCTATGGAAAAGAAGCGACTGCTGAAGCAGTGTAGCAGAGTCATTCAGAATGAAAAACCAGTTCTGGATGCTACTCTAGAAGGAGCAAAGCAGCAGTGAGTCTAGCTAGGGGAAAGCTCTAGGGAGTCACTGGGGTAGGGTACAAGTGTTCAGTAGTGTAAAAGCAGGAGGAGTGAAACGTTGCAGCAAAGAAGGTGGGTGTCAGGATCATCAGCAGAGAAAGCAGGGTTGAAAAAGCTTATCACAGAAGTTATTATCATAGTACAGAGGAAAAAACAAAACTGCAAATATTGTGACACTAACAAACCTGGCTCTAAATATTCTGAAATACAAAAGTCAAAGAGTGTTTATTTCCCTCTGAAATAATCCTTTTGGAAAGCTTTCCTTACAGCACAATTAGTTGCACCCGTGAAATCAGAGGAATGACACCTGAGATTTTAGCAAAAATCACCTCGGTTATAAATAGAAAGTTAAGATTGGAACACACTTTAAATGATCTGTGATGAGAAAAGGAAATTAGCTGTGGGTGATCCTAACTTGCCATAAGTACTAAACAGCTAAAGATACAGCTGAAAGCAGACAAATAAAAAGCAACAGACAGGTTTTCAAGAAGCAGGTTTACAAATAGAAAATGACAAGCACATGGAGTAAATAAGTACAATAAAAACATCTGTTTTACTTACAGGCTTACTTGTTTCAGAGGACTGCCAGGAGAGTGTTAGATCAACTTCTTCAGCCAAGATTTCATATATGTAGTCATAACTTAGGGAAAAAAAGTTATCCATGGATTTTCATTTTTCTGCCATTTACCCATTAAGAGCCTCACAACAATTAAGATACTAAATTAGACAGAAACATTGCATGCCTTATTTAGTAACAGAGAAATCATTACAGTCCTTTTACTTCCCAAAACTAGAATCAAACCTTAAGTGTTGTATTGTTTAAAAGTATTCACACTTTTGTGCATGTCATTTTAGTTGGGGACATCATTAATAAACTTGAGACAAGACACTGTATAGAAAGAACAGTACATTCTTTGTCTCTGTTAATTATCCCAGAGCCTGAGAAGCCATCAATTAACACTACAAAAGTAAGCAAAGAATAATTGTTGGTAGATTATATGAGGGAAGAGCTTGAATGCCTACAGTAATGATTCAGAAAGATGAAATTCCAATTGCTAACACATGGAGCAAAAGAAAATTAATCAAGTACTGACACAACTTTAAAAACAAACAAGTTAACTTGTACAGATAGGCAAAATTCAGAATGATTATACAGATGCTGTAGTTTTGCTTAAAAAATGGGATAAATCTAGATTATTCCTGAAAAGTGCAGATTTATCTATTCTGCATCAACTGTTCATCTGGCCTCACCAGGTGTTGCTTATAATCTGCTAAAAATCACAAACTAGAGGCACAAGAATATGATTAAAACACCTCTTAAGAATACACCATCCTCCTGTAGATTTTCCAGAGATGGTCATAAGACCTAACAGCCTAAAGACAGAGATTTTCAGAGATCACCACTGAAATTTGTCAGTTAAGGTGATAGGAGGAACTGAGATTTCTGACCTTGGCTCATTGACTTTCTAATTTGTTCTTGTGTCATGGTAGTGTCATTTTAAAATCAGCATGAAAATCACATAAGACTTAGGCCATATCCATCTGTTGTACAAATCTTTGGTACTTTTATCTTCATTAAATTAATTTTCCATCTCAGCATACTTTGTAAGTTTACCAAGGGAGGAAAAATGCTAGGTTTATTTTTTCTTTCCTGCCACCCAGAAGACTCTTCTATGTCATTAGGGAAGACAAATTAACTTTTCTGCTTAAAATAGCTAAAGACAACAGGTCAAGAGGACAGCACTCAGTAACAGCTCCAGAACTGTTTAACTATGGTAGATATACCACTTTTTAAAAAAGTCCAGAGGGAGGTATGGGCTCCTTGTTTTCACTTATGTAAGAATTGGTATCCAGTTTTGCAGTCCCAGTTCTGCTTGTCTGTCCTAAAAGGCCCTGAACTCCAGTCCCAGGAATGCAGCCTGGCTACACAGTTCCCACATTCACAGTCTTCACAGTTCCCAGTTGCTGCAGAGAACAGGGTTGATTCTTAATCTACAAAGCAAAAAGTCTTAATGCAATTTGCCACACACAAGACTTCTCTAAAGTCCATTTCACTTGCAATTCTAAATATCAAAATCCAAGCTAATTTAGAAATCCTCCAAGCAGAAGCAATTTTCCTTGCCATTAGTAAGCACTTTTGTTTCCCTGACGCTGATGTTTTAAACTTAAGAACTTTATCTTTCACCATCAATATTATCTGCCAGACTGTGAAACCTCTAAAGTTATTGTTGGACTCTTACAGGGGGATCCAGGAGAAAAAGGGCCCCCAGGTCCTCCTGGAGCTGTTGGAACTCCGCTGCTTCCTATAAAAGGTTATCACTAGTTTCATTTAGCCTTTCTGCTGCACAAAGTGTGTAGGACCTATTTTGCTGAGGTGTTTGAAAGTGATCACTGGGGGTTCAGGGGACTGGATCATAAAACGTTATCTTCCTCATGGCCACATTCTGTGTTTGTGTCTCACTGATTTCACTGGAACTACATCAAACATACAAGTTTCAGATTAAATGTTTGCTTGAAATGTTTGCTTTATGCATACAGTCACAGCTAGATCTGCAGGACTATCCCTAGTTATTAGACTTAAGCATGTTTAAGAAAAAGCTTTAAAAAATAAGCCCATGCTGGATAATGAATGGCAAATAAGAAAACTGGCATTCCCAGTTTAATTTAGAACTCCTATTTTCAGAACTGCCGTAACACACAGAATTTAGACTACAATTAAGCTTCCCATTGCATAGCAGGGGTGAAATCCTGGAACTAGTACTCCCAAAAGAATATCTGTCAATCTTATTACCATCCTACTTAAACTCCAGGCTAGGTTTTTATAATCTAATTGGTGATAAGGTGTGTGGCATTCTTACTTCATAGCAGGAGGCAGTGGAGAACAGCCAAGCTGGCTGCCTTGAAGGGCTTTGTTTTGTCATCTCACTCTTGGGGAACCTGCATTATAAGAACATTTAAGAGAACTTCTCATGATGATTCTGAAATTACCTGCTTGTGTGCACATGCATAATATGAGATGTATTTTAAGTGCTACATGTATTTATTTTGGGGAAACACTTCTCTCTGCATTCTGCAGTATGTAGCACAAGGATACGAGACTGTGGAGCGATTAAGACTAAAACATGTGCCCACAAAATGGGCAGGAATCCGTAGAAAAGTAACCAAATCCTCCCACCTTAAAATTAAATTGTTCCACATTTAAAAATATTTCATAGACAAAACAAGTTACTGCATTTTACTTTTTTGTAGTTCCCAAATTATAATTTCTAGTGCAGTTTAATTTAGATTTAAGCTGTCAATTGCTTAAGGTGTTCCATTCACATGTTTTTATAATTCTGTGCAGGTCCACGAGGAGATCCTGGATTTCCAGGTCCTGCTGGTGATATTGGGTCAGTTGGACCAATTGGTCCTGCAGGCCTGCTAGGAAGACCAGGAGAAGATGGAACAAGTAAGTGGAGAATAAAATATGAACTATATAGCGGTAGGAGAGAAAGCTAAAATAAATCTGGTCATTATTCTTGCTGATGCAAGTCACCAACATAAGGATTTGACAGAGGATTTGACAGAGGATTTACCTCTACAAAGAGATAAAAAATACTAGCTCAGCACTTAATGGCCAAAAAACCCCCAAAATGATCCAAACAGAACATCAGGAATTATTAGAACAGGAACAGAAGACAAAGCAGAATGCTACCATGCACTGTAAATCCATGGTATGTCTGCATCTGGAGTGCTGTGCTCAAAGCTTCTACTCTCCATCTCAAAGAGGTACAAAAGTAAGGTGAAGATGACGACTTTGCTCTGTATAAGGTACTAGATTAACTGGGATGTCTGGAAATAAGATAATGGCGAGGAGGAGGAGGAAAAGCAGCATTTAAAGGTCTAAAGCCAGGAGCCTCTTTTCCTAGGAATCCTGGAAAACCTAAAAATTTAGATTTAAGTCTTTGTTATATAGAAGCTCTTCAAGACAGTACTGCATGGTCTGTAATTTCCTCCTTGATACATTGTAGTAATCATTACTGTGATGATGTGTGGGCCACATACCATTATTTTCTTTATAGGTCTGCCTGGCCTGCCAGGAGTAAGTGGGGCACCAGGACCTCAAGGTTTTCAAGGTGACCCTGGTTTCCCTGGAGCAGATGAATCCATCCCAGGAAGGCCTGGATTTCCTGGACCACCAGGGCTACCAGGACGGCCAGGAAGACAAGGCTTACCTGGACTACCCAGTAGGTTCAACAGCAATTTATGTGGCAAGAATATAATTCTGCATATTAATTGCCTTTGTTGGTCCTAAAAAAACAGAGTTGAAAGTGCATTTTGGCAGATACATCCAACTTTACATGTGATGTAGAAAACAAGTTTTTCCTATTAGTTGTCAGTCAATGAGATGACAACATTTGCATAGTTTTCTGGGTGATTTAAGCCCACAAAGTAACATATATGAAAAATATCTGTAAAAAAATATTACTGGAAGTTAAAAACACAGCAAACTGGGGAGGAAACCCAAATCAGAATCTTTTAGTCAAGAAACAAGAGTCGTAAAATTCTACAGTGGAAAAAGGAAGTAATGGCAATGAAAAAACTATGTATCTAAAAACAATTTGTAAAGTATTTCTTAAGATCTCCAGCTTTTTCATGTGAGGATAATGAGATAAGGGAGAGGAGAACAGATCACTTAAGCTGTGGAAACAGAGAACCTGATTTAAGCTAGCTGTACAATTTTTTCAAAGGTGTAATCTGCACTGAGAGAGGAATCCCTGGAGAACCTGGAGCAAAAGGCCAGATAGGCCTTCCAGGAAGAAAAGGTGAAAAAGGAGAAAAAGGTAAGCATGCCTGGATAGCAGCAATATAAATATGAGACCTTTGCCAGGTACATCAGACCTAAGTCTGCAAGTTTATGGTAACTTGCAGGATAAGGCCCATCAAAGCGTGGAGTTAAATGGCCTGTTGACCATGGAGCTTCTATGTCAGTAGAGTCATGTCAGTGCAGCAGTAATTCAGCACTATAAAAGAGACTGGCTGCTTCACTCCTTTGAAGGCCATGGTGAGATAAAAGTCTGTGCACTATTTACACACATCAAAAGGGCAGTGTTATTTTTTGTGTATTAATTTAAAAACTGTTTCAATGTAATTTTGATTCATTCATGTAGGAAATCAAGGCCCCTGCTCATGTATTGCTGGTCCTCCTGGTCCCCGTGGTATGCAAGGACCTCCAGGTACTCAAGGAAAGAAAGGACAAATGGGATACCCTGGAAGACATGGAGAAAAGGGTGATCCAGGCTTATCTGGTGCAATGGGCTCACCAGGCCTCCCTGTGAGTAGACTTCATCAGCTTCAGTAAATAACATTTATTTAAAGATTTTTTTCTTTAAACAAATAAAATTAATATAATTATTGGTAAATATTAATAATACAAAAAATATAAATAATAAATATAAATGAATATGAAGCAAAAATTATTGTTGTTGGAACTGCCAAGCAGGGTGGAGTGGAAGAGAAGCAGTGGAGGAATTACCTTGGTAAACTGTCTGAAAGTTTTATCTACTTTTGCTTCTTACAGTCTTGTTGGAGGATGCACTTCATTAGCCTCTGATTTCCCATGTAACAGTGGGCAGAGTTTTACACTGAGGGACAGAATCCCATGCTGTGTTTTTTGAGGTGGTCAGGAGGCTTAGGAAAGTGGTGCATGCTCATCTTGTTTTGTTTTGACATGTTTTTACTTTTAGTTTTGAATACCCATTGTTTTTCTTGAAAACATTGCAGATGCACAAGTTGCTCAATTGAAAAGGATTTTTCAGTTATTTCTAAGGAAAGCATTTCCAGCAAAGCCTTCAAGGCAAAGAATTGCATGATGTTAGCAGGTCAAGATGGATTCTTTGATTAAACAGTCACCTGGGCCAGGGAGATGGCCTGAAGAAAAAGTAACCCTTGATTTTATTCAGGCTTTTCAAGTTATTTTCCTTATTCCTTTTTTATAAATTAATCAAAAGGCTTAATTTATTTTATATGCTTATTTTATTATGCACTCTGAACATAAATGTAGACTCTTTCACTCCCAGAGATTCTGAAGAGCATTGCTATTTGTTAGTGTTTATCCCTTTGCTGTTACATATTACTTTACAATCTCCCATCTTCAGTCACTACACAAAATTTGTTCTCCACAGGATCAGTCTATGCATACATATTAGCAACGAAGCTGAAGTGGAATAGAAATTTGGCCCTTGATTTAATAGCTCTTAGAAGGAAAAATTACTATAACCATCAAAATCGACCTTTTATTTGCTTGAATAGCTTCCTTATGGTGTAGTAATTTTAAGTTCCACAAGATAAGAAGGAAACTGGCTCAGTTTATTGGCCTTTGTAGCCATTTACTTCTGTGTAAAATTCACATGGTAAAATACACTTACCCACATCCTCTCTTGCAAGAACAAAACCTCACAAATGATATGCAAACTGCACTCTGCATGGAGAACTGAGAGCACAAATCAGTATAAAATAGAGAAGTACTTTGTTTCCCCCCTAAACCTGTCAAGTTGTTGATTCTTCCAATAAAACCAGGTACCTAACTAGAAATAAATACATTTTTTTTATCAGCTTTCACTCAGCAAAAAAGCATCGCTTACCTACTGTCACGTTCAGCTCTGGGAGAAGAGCCTCATCCAGCAGTCACAGCACTCTGGAGATTCCCTTCCTCTGTAGCCTGAGTGGATTGTCAGTTGAAGTCTAGAGTGGGAAGAACTTATTAATTGTTTGCATCTTAATATTCTTGCATTTAAAGCCACAGCTGTATGCCTGGGCCTGATTCTTCTAGCATTACCATTTCTTCCAGCTGTGTATCTGGGCATCTGGCAGAGTCAGGCTGAAAAGCCCAGGTGCCTTTCACACACCTCTTTTTAGACATGAAAAGAGACAAGTCTTTCCTTTCGGCCTGGCACTTTAATTGGTCTGGGTTTGGGAAAACAATACAAGAGCAAGAGATAGGTATCTAATTTTCCCCAAATTCCAACAGTGATTCCTTGCTGGAGATAACTGACTTTTTTCTTGTCAATGGTAAGGGGACACCCGGTTCTACTGGACCACATGGTGAAAAAGGAGAGAAGGGTGATCCAGGAAGAGTTAGAATAAAAGGTAAACACATTTTATCATTCACCTTTTTGTTCCTTATACAAGGCCTAGGCAATATGGTGAGAAAACCATATTAATCTACTCTTGAATAAAGTAATTAATTTAGTATGTTACTGAAACCTAGAGGTCATGTATACCCAAACTGCTTTCTTGGTACCATCTTGTTCATTTTCTTCTTGCTCAACACAAGATTGTGATTTTTACTCTATAGTTGAACCATAGAAGTTTTAACAGCATCCTATTACCATTAACAAACAACTTTTCATGTCATATGATTATATTTAAGGTCTTACAGAAAGGTCTGTATAGCAAAGACTAAGCAGAATACAATTATTGTGAAAGCATGAAGAAATACTATTGTAAAGGAGCCACCTCCTGCAGTGTCTTATGCTGGTATCCCAGCTGTTATCTCAACTTAAACCACCAACATTCTTCTTGGGAAAAACTGGAAGTCTCAATGACTATTCAGCCTCCTGCTCCTATTTCTAAAAATTACTCTTGACCAAGTATTGAAGAGAAACAATAGGGCACTGGTTGTACAACTGAAATTTTTGTAAATAAATAGATCAAAACCTCTCCGCAGTTATGGTTATGATTTGCAAAAGCAAAAGAAACAGAGAACAACAAATTACAGCAATCTGATGGCAAAGCTTAGTTAGAAATGCTAAACTAATTATTCAGACAAAAGATTGTCCATCTTATTGTTTGTGAGAAGTTAGCTTTGCTTTGGATGCTGGTTTGTTTACAGATTTTTGAGCAGGGCAAAACATTTGCTGTTTATTTGCAAAGGATTTCTTGACACAGAAAAAAGAATCATTGAGTTAGAAGAGTTATATTGTCCTTTATGCAAAAATTACATTTTCATTAATATCACTACAAGAGAAACCTAGGGTTAAAAAAAGAAAAAAACTTTTGGGAATATTAATGCAAATATTCTGCATCATGTGGCACTGCTACATCCTGATTTCACTGAGACAAAGACTAAAACTGACTCCTTTAAATAGCAAAATGTTTTCACTCTGTATGTAGCAGAAACAAAAGCCACATTCTTGTGGTGCCTATAAACTTGTCTTTTACAGAGAGACCAAGTTGTTCCATGAGGTGTCCCAACTACATACTGCCTTCCTAAGCCTAAAATATCTCATTAAGGAAATGTGAATTCAAGAACTAGAAATTACACAGATATGATGAATGGCTACCCAGCCATGGACCTGATTCTTCTGTGCACCTGTACAAAATAAAAAAACCCAAAATGCACTGCAAATATTATACTTTATTTTTTAAACATTGTTTTAAGGAATAAAAGGTGAAAGAGGTCCTACTGGAGTTCCAGGATTTCCAGGCCAAAGAGGTAATGATGGCAGAGATGGGGAACTAGGATTGCATGGGGAAAAAGGAGCTGAGGTATGTTTGACTCTCTCAGATTTTTTTTCCATTTCAGTTAACATATTGACTTATGAAAGAGCTAGCTACTAAATGAAAACTACCATTTTATTCCAAATTCCTAGCAGATTAATCACTGATCATTTTATGTTAGCCTTAATAAAAAAATCAGTTTTTTAACAGATAGAAACTATATTTCCTTGGAAGTATTACTGTTTATTTTGGTATTCCTGAATATAATTTCTGCATACACCATGTGCCAATGTTATGGTATCAGAAAGAAACAAAAAAAATCCATCAAAATTCCATCCTTTGTCCTATTGTCTTTGAATATTTAAAACCACTATGATCATCCTTGTAGTCACTTAATTGCAGAAGAGTGGTTTCTCCAGATATGGAGAGACATTCTTTAACATGGCTTTTTATAATCAAACAGAGGAAAGAAATTATGTCTTGTCACTTCTTATCAACAGTTTATTTCCTTTAGGGTGATTCTGGAGTATCACTGCCAGGTGATAAAGGATTTCCTGGGATCCCAGGACTTCCTGGGGTAAAAGGACAGATGGGCTTGCCTGGTCTGGGGCTTCCTGGCCCTCCAGGAGTCAGAGGGAGCCCTGGAGACTTTGGTGATACTGGCAGTTTTGGGCCACCTGGCGTAAAAGGCCAGAAAGGTAATTTTCAGTATTTACATTAAGAGCCATGATTGGAAGCATCCATTACAGTTTCATATGTATTATACACAGTGCTATTAATTTATAGTGAAAATCAATTTTGGCAAGCTCAGTGGTCATGTGAAATCTGGCCACTGAAAGGCACAATACTGTCAGCATTGAGCAGCAGACACTAGTGAGGGTATGAAATGCTAGGGGCCTTAAGCCTGCAAAGTGCCACTTGCACACTATCCTGGAGTGAAGAGCATACCCAAGTGCAAAGATTCAAGGCAATTTGAAGGAGCAGGAAAATACAATTAGTACTTTAGGCTTGGTCTGTTCTTTTAGTTGCAAAAAATTCCTAAAAAAAAGATCTACACTGATAGCAATATGTATGAACCAGAAATGTACAGAGAATTGAGATGAAAATAACTTACTGCTTGCAACAGGACAATTGTAAAGGCAAATTTCTGCAACAAGTAAAAAAAGGAATACCTGTTTTTACAGAATACAACTGGATTACAACAATTTGAATAATTACCAAGATTCTATACAAAATAGGTGTCAAAAATACATTTTAAGATTCTTCATCAAACCTTAATATGGAAATAATGTGTGTAAACAGTCCCTTCTCTTTACCTTTGCACATCTGGTTCTTCAGTTCCACAGAAACATTAAATTTTCAGACTCCATTTATTCTCAAAACAAACAGGCCAGCTTTTTTCTCCCTCTTGCTTCAGGTGAGACTGTCTTCATTACAGTACCATACCCTGGAAATCCAGGTCCTCCAGGTTTTAAAGGTGTTCAAGGTATGTTTCCAGATGGGAGAATTTTGTTTTAATTGAAATGGTATTTCTTTTATATTATTTTAAGAAGATTATAATTTAAAAAGCTACCCTAAAAATCATATAATGGTTTGTGTTGGAAGGGACCTTAAAGATTACCTATTTTCAACCCCTGTGCATGGGCAGAGACACCTCCCACTAGACCAGGTTGCTCAAAGATACACTATTCTAGTTTTTCAACAGTCTCAAAGTGTAAAAATGCAAATACACAGTATCTAACAGAACCAAGGGCTAGACAACTGCAGTCTGTATCATCAAAAGGTGTGTGGGCTGCATCCACAGAAATGACTAAATAAAGGTAGCTTGAAACTGTCCAATCTTAATTAAAATGCATGAGAGTGTCTGTAAAAGATGCAGATGGCTGGAGTCAGACAAGACCTAGAATATGTACATCTGGATACCAGGAAAAAAAAAGGTCTGGAAGGCAAAGATATGCTGCATGTCTGTAAATTCTAAAACAATATTGCTCATGGCAGTGGCAATTGAGCCCTAAAATCTGAATGCTTATTACCATTACTTCAACTTGTTCAACTTAAATTCAAAGAACTCATCCAGGAACTGACAAAATATTTCTTGTCATCACCTCCAAAACACTTGAAATAACCCAGAAAATCCTGATCAGAGCAAATGGACATACTGGATTTTCAAGCTTCTTATTATGGTATTATGCAGCTCCCCAGCATCAGTATTGTGGGTGGTAGCTGAAATTCACACAGCGATGAAAGAACAGGGATTGAGCTCATCTGCAGCCTATAACTCAGGACAATATAACAATTTGAGTTGACACCTGTCAATCTCTAGGTTAATATTGTTGTCCTGTAACATTAAAATGTTAGTTTTTTGTTGTTTTGGTTTTTTTTTACTCTGGTGAGTAGCAGTTTCTTTAGTTTACAGGTTAGGGAGCAAGTCCATTTAGAAAAACAGCAATCATGCATTTGGTTGTGGCTTGTGTGATGGCTTTTGCCCAAAATTTCAGAAACAAATTAAATCCACTTGTCTTCAAAGCACATTAATTTGCTATGGAATAAAGACACAATACTGTTTCCTTAGGTCACAGATTTTAGAGCTCTGTCAGTTTTTGACATAGTTTCTTTTTCCAGGACCAAAGGGTTTGAAAGGACTCCCTGGTCGTCCCGGACCAAATGGCTTTGATGGGCAAAAAGGCTATCAAGGCAGGCCAGGAGCAGGAATCCCTGGGCCAGAAGGTGAATTGTGCTTTTCTTAATCCAGGAGACCTGCTGGTCAAGCTGTAATGCAGACATGCAGGGTAAGGTAGCTACCACAATAGAACAGAATAGGAAACATTTCATGAAAGCTAATGGGAGAGGAATCTTTACCAGTTTCCCATTCTTTCCTCAAGTATTGCAGGTGCTGCAATAACCTAAAGTTCAGTGTCCAGAGAGGAAATACTCTCAGAAAACTGTGAATAATATAATTTTAGCAAAGGGATTGACCTGGACAAGAATGACAGTACACAAGATAGATTCTGTCTCAAAGAAAAATACTGTCACTTCCCACAGGAGTAATTACCTCCTTCAATTCTCATGCATCATTAGCTGTAAATGAAAAACATGACATTTAATGTATTATATTATTTTTCTTTGCAGAGTGATAATTTAACAACAGCTATTCACATTTAAAAATCATATCAACAGGCTTTCGGGGCAAAGTTGGTGATCCTGGTGATGAAGGTGAAAGAGGATCTACAGTTGATGGTAAACATGGCCCTCCGGGTCCACCTGGCATAGATGGTCTGAAAGGTGTTCCAGGTGATACTACATATGGTCCTCCAGGAATCTCAGGCAACAGGGGACTACCAGGACCCCCTGGTGCACAAGGAGCAAGGGGTGATCCAGGGATTCCTGGGCTTCGAGGTATGAGCCAGCTTTTATGAAGTACTTCCATGTGTTGAAAGGAGAAAACGTGAGGAAAGTCAGTTTGGATTCAGATAAAACTCACTTTTACCATTATGGATCCATAATGGTGGTGGTGAAAGCTACACCTTATTTTTATAGTTAAGGTTGATCAGCCACTGAGGAGATCTGCAATACACGGAGGGAGAGATGCCTTTCCCCAGCACAAACAGCTTCCTGTTCTTATTACTGTTACTTGCTGCCTAGTGCCCATCTGTGCTTTGGGCCTCCTGCTCTACCCCACAGACAGTCCCTCTGTCATGCTGCTTACCTTAATCTGAAGAGACTGGCAAAAGGTAGGACAATACTCAGGGAGAGAGTGAATTTCTTTGCCCAGAGTTCCACAATACAGTCCTCACTATCTTGGGCACTATGCTCCTCATTTCTGCAGGGGTTTTGCTGGTTGCTGCAGATGTCTCCGCAGGACCACTTCCTTCCCACTTCTTGCAGATACTGCTCTTCCCTTTTATAGGTCTTCCTTGTGCCTGTCCCTAAGCAGACACACCCACCCTTCTGTGAACACCACCTATAGAACTGACCCCAGTGCTGGGTAGCTGGTGCAGGCCAGTGAGCTCCTCCCCTTCTGCTCCTACAAATCAGGAGCTAGCTGTTTGTACCATGAAGTCATCCTCACCTATAGCTGAGAGTTGAATTTGTGTTTGTTCCTTAAAGAAAGAAGCTTTCCACAACAGCCAGTTCTAAATTGCAGAAAAGCATCAGTTTTCCAAACTTGACAAGCACTAGAGGATAAATAACGTATTACACCAACTGAACATGTACATTTCAGAAGTACAGTTAGGAATTCTGAGGGTTGGTGAGTAATGGAAATAAAACATTTTTCCAACATTTTTTTGTTTCCAGGGCAGCCTGGTACCCCAGGATTTCCAGGTGCTAAAGGTTTTAGAGGCCCAGAAGGTGATATAGGAGCACCAGGCTGTCCAGGCTTCCCTGGCCCACCATGTGACACAGGCTTACCAGGACCACCAGGACTCAGAGGTCTCACAGGCTTGCCAGGACCTCAAGGTACACAATATCCATCACATTGCCTCAAAGCTCTAAGCTTTGTGCACCTCTTCTAGCAGATTTAATCACACGATTTTTGTGGCTGGTGTGACAAATATTTCTATGGGATGGTTCACTGGTGGGGGTGTACATTATGTTTTGCACAAGGAATGTATAGTGTGCATCTCAGATGTATCCCAACTTTCCTTCCTTTCCCATACTGTTCCTTAACTGGATAAATCAGTGTGTTTGCTGTCAAGTAATAAACAGAAGAGTTGTCTCTTATTTTGTTGTGCTGTGTAACTTAACTAAGGCTCCTGTCACTACTGTGATGCTTTTATCTTCCTTATGCTTAAATGGAAGTGTTATTTAGGGAGAGCTAGAAGACACATGTATCAAAATTATTTACTAATTAGCAGGGATTTTCACAGGGCACTTCTACTGCTGTGTCTCTCACTAAAGAAATACAAGAAAACAAACAGGTGAAAAATGTAGGCAGAGCAGAGACTCCAGCATCATAGCAAAGATTCCAAGTTATTTTGCCATGTTTGATGATACTCACATTTATACCAAAATCTATCACATTCTACTTTTTTAGATACAGTTGCTGAACCCTTTTCTTGGATTTACATACATAAATTAAATATCTTTTTCTCAGGCTTACCAGGCTTTAAAGGTCAGAGGGGAGACAGGGGCCTAGCTGGCCCACCAGGCATCAAAGGTATCAAAGGATCTCCTGGCTCACAAGGTCCCCCAGGTCCTCCAGGCTCCCGAGGACTTCCAGGGCTTCCAGGCAGTAAAGGACAACCTGGTTTCCCAGGACAAACAGGTATGTTAAATACCCTGCAAACCATCTCAGCTATAACTTTGCTTGTAGAGGGAGCTATTTCTACTGCTAAAGCTAGGAAGCACTTTGCATTTTCTTGCCTTTCCAGCTTCAAGGCTAAGACCCTGCAGCAGGGCAGAGGCAGTAACAATAGCATCCCTTTTATTTCTCTTTTAATAAAACCAAAGGCATGGAAATAGCTTGATGCATCTCAGTGCATCCTGGTGCATTAGTTATTTTACAACACTGACATATTTCCATGTATTATTCCCTGACTATTTGTAATAGGTTATTATGATATGCTATAATAGAAACAATACACTTTTTATTACATCCAGACTGTCTCCTTTACTGATGCCATCTGATGGTATGCTGATGAGGGAGTGGAGAAATAGCTTCACATTATGTCTAATACTTATAAAAAATGTGACCTCGGCCCCAGATCATCACTGGCTAATGGGCAAACACTCTGAGTAACTATACCAAAATCCTGTTGTCCTGTGTCTGTCACCTGGACAGCAGGAGTTGTGATTTCCAGTAGCTACGTGCAAGATCTGGTGGTGTCTTACATAACACATTGTATTTAAGATACGTTGGGGATAGCTGCTTTAGCACTAAGTGCAGCCTAAATCTCCAGGGGGTGGCAGCAGGGAAAGGGAAGATGTTTGCTTGCTTCAAGGCAATCTGGATTTCAAGACAAGTTTGATCTTGGCCTGAAGCCATGCTCCAACTCTGGGTTCTCTAGCTTTGCGGATTTCCTAAGGAGTCCTTCTAAACTTCCTGCCTTTTGCTTTATACTCTTCCTTAGAATATGGCAGCAACAGCATAGCAGACTGAATATGTAAATAAAGCGTTTAATATTACCAGGAGGCAAAGGGATTCAAGGACCCCAGGGATTGCCAGGACTCCCAGGAACACAAGGCCCAATGGGAATCTCTGGTGTAAAAGGTGAAGAAGGAAGAGTGGGTCCACCCGGGCCTAGTGGAGAATGTGGAGATATGGGAACAAAAGGTTTGTAAAAATCCACGTCACTCTGTAGTTATGTTACTGCTATGCTTAGTTTTGTTACTACTGTGTTAAGAATGTATTTAATTTTTCTTCTTCTAATAGGAGTGTATTCACTTCTGTTTTCATAGATACTAAATACTAAATGCAGATACCTCACTTACAAATGCATAATGAAAAATAACTAAAGAAAAATTAATTCCTCTCAGATCCATAGGTGCATTTACAACTAAATCACAGTAAGATCACTTATACAAACATTGAATTTTGTCCTGAACACATCTGAAACTTTTGATTTTTCAAGTTTTCTATCACATTGTCTGTGTTCTTCAATCTATGAAAAACATGCATGAAAAAATCTCTCTAAATATTAATACAGGAAAGAGAATAACCCAAAGATGCAATCACAGACAATGCACCGGAGTGGACAATACAATTGCCATCTTTCATATTCCAGACAAGCAGGGAATAATTCTGATTTAACACCACCTGGATTACTACTGACTCAACTAAAAGCAAGGGAAGAATAATAAATTCTGTTAGCAGTGAGCCTGCTGAAACGACTGAGAACTGCATTAATATTTGAAGGCTCTCTCTGTTAGGGAAGTCTTCACTAAAATTAAATTTCAGGACAATGTAACTCATGAGGATTTACTTACATTCCATGTTTGGTTCCAAGGTGAAAGAGGGCTTCCAGGAGACAGTGGCTGCATTAGCATCCGTCTTGAGAAAGGACAAAAGGGGGACCCAGGGTTTCCTGGTGAGAATGGAATTAGAGGTGAAAGAGGTAAGTTCATAAAATAAAGCCTTGCAAACCCACACGCTTATCTGGTATCTATCACTCATAGCTGCACTATCATCCAGCAACCTTATTGTGTTAGAGATCCTTCAACTAGCAGGCTGATTTCTTTGGACAATTACTAAGGCAACACACAAAGCATGAAGGCAAAGCCATATTCAAAATAAGTGTCAGGCAATGGCTTGACTATATTAGTCATTATCTTGTTCTGCAATTAACTTCAGGTGAAAAAGGCAATACTGGTCTCAGAGGCTCCCCAGGATTTCCAGGGAAGAATGGTGTCCCAGGACTGCCAGGTGACCATGGTGACACTGGACTGATGGGGTTTCCAGGACCACAGGGGTTTCCAGGACCTAAGGGCTTTAAAGGAATTGTGGGTTCTCAAGGACAACCAGGTGACCAGGTAAACTGAAAATGGTGGTGAAATGTGCTGGACTTTGCCATTATCTCCATCCTCCAAGAAATATGATGAAGGGTACTTCTATCGTACCTACCCAATAGATGTTCCTCCTGAGAGGAGACTGTCAGTGTAATAGGAAATGTAAATGCCTTAATGCAACATTTCAATGCTTTCATTCCATTTTAGCAGGAACTGTAGTCCTGCCTCTGTCCTCACTGCATGTTGTAGTTCTGTTATGTTGCCACTTGGTGGAAGTCCAGGCTACACTGCACTAATTAGGAGGCACAAACTGGACGCACCATCAAGTCTTTAACATTATCCCTAAGAACAGATTGACAAATCACTTGCTGCAGAGATCATACCACAGCAGCAGCACAAGTATGACATTAATTACATAGCTGCTGCTTCATGTCATGCTACACAGAGCAGCCAAGCTAAGAGACAAACCAAGTTTTCTGTGCCCATACTGACAACTTGCACCAACCAGAGCCGAGGCAAGGAATATTGCTTAAGAACAAATATACAAACCAGCACATTCATCATATAGATACATGGTAAAATTCTTCCCTGGCTTGTATGCTAAGTAGACAGGCAGTAAAGATTACATGAAGCATAAAGCACAACTGTTTTTTGGGTAAATGGACATACCTTTGCTTGGCTTGTCTTTTATTATATTTCTTTGAAGAGATAATCTGTGCTTTGCCAATTATAGGCCATTATTCAAAAAGGGAAAAATACAGAAATCTTTACATTTTTACTGTTACCTCACAAAATATTTCTGGGTCATGTTTATAGCAAATTTTGGATAGTATGCAACAGTATTTGGTACATTTTTATGGTACCTTTTAAATCAAATTACACAAACCATCTGTGGGGAATTTAAGCTGTTCAAGCCAAGAGTTAGCATCAACTATAAAAGCAAAAATTCAAAATGATTAGCAAGTCTAATCTATGGTTTCTTGGAGGTGTTAATGGTCAGTGTTAGACATGTAACAAAGACAACATGCTTTTCAGTTCAGCTTAAGATAGAGTTTTGCTATTCAATATTGATTACTGGTCTGTTTACCAGTAGTAAGGGAACCAAATGCTTTTATAGAACATTCCTGCTACACATTATATATGAAACATTTTTATTTTTGTTTTTCAAAAAATCAGGGGGATATTGGCTTACCAGGAATCCCTGGAAATCCAGGACTGACCGGCCCAAAAGGATCTAAAGGTGATGAGGTTGTATCAACATGATTTTGAAAAGGACAGTATTGTTAGGAAGTATGTGCTCTGATAGTGGCCAGTACTCACAAGAAAAGGGCAAACAAGACAGAAGTGCAAATATTTAAATCATTAATGTCATTGGAAACACATCTGACTTACCTGAAGGCAAAATTTGCACTTCAATATATTCCTCAGAAAGTAGGACTTGCTAATTTAGAAAACACATTTGTGACAAATTTCACGTCAAAAATTCCAAACACATGTAAAAATCCACTCATGGATCTGTAAAATTTGTCAAATCAAAGAGACAGAAAATGCAACTATTTATGGTATTGCATTACATTATTTCTAAAATATTCCAACATAATTTAGAATTTCTTTTATATCGCTTATTCTCTAGTGTTTTCCAGACTATGATTTCTGAATTCTTGCAACTTCTCAAAGCGTGATGTAACAAATCAGGCAGAGTTCATACCCATGCATTCAAAATTATTCTGTCAAAAAGATGACTTTTCACGTTTTTTGCATAGGTAGAGATTACTCTGAGAAAATAGAAGATTTAGATTTTTAAAGTGTTTCAACGAAATATGAAATGGTGTCATCCATGAGATTCCAAATTTCTTTGAAGCAGAATTTCATTACTAATAAATACTTAAACCATTACCTGGAAAAAAGCATTAAGGGGACAGGAGAAATTATTTTCTCAGTTACATTTGCCATTTCTTCATAAATTCAAGACCTGCTCAGCCAGGGATTATATTCCCTCAAAAAAAAGTAAAGACCAATACTCAATATAAAGAAAACTCTTGAAAACAAACTTGCTGGAAAAGTTATCCTTAAAACTAAAGCAGAAAATAGCCAGAAAAGGTGAGGATTGCTACAGCAGGAGATTTCTAGTAGCACGTGAACTCTGTATTTCCTTTTAACTCTTCCCAGCAAAATCAGACAGTGCAGCTGGAGACAGCATGAATAAGTAGGAAAGGTCAGACATTTGTACAGAGAAAGTAAGGGGAAATTGCTTGGAATTATTGATTCTGTGATAAACAGGAATTTCAGCACAGTCAGGTTGAAGAAGGTGTGCTGGCTTAGCATCCCCAGATAGTATCTAAAAGATCTTTACTAAGTAAATAGACTCAAGCTGTATTGATTTTGCACAGCCTCATAAACCTAAAGAGTTCTTTTTGTTTAATAAAGTGTTTCAGGGAATTTATACAATCTTTTATTTTCAGTATTTGCTGTCAGTATTGGGAAAGTTCCCATGATTGGGGGGGAGGGTTGGGCTTTTTTCCTTATGGTAAATGTACTTGAATTCTGCCAGGAGTCACACTAAACACAAACTTTAGTTAGTACTTCAAGACAGGCTGAGCTGGCAGATAATTTGTATATGCCAAAGCTTTTTTCACTGTGTTCTCTCAGTCTCTTTTATAGCTGTTAATATCTATGAGTAAATTCTCTGATCTTACAACATTGTCTCCACCTTTGGTTTTTCTGGATGAAAAGTATACTTGTATGAAATGAAAGTCATTGTACCTCAACAGGCAAGAGAGGTGACCCAACTCCCCTGCTTGGTAAGCATGGTCAAAAAGGGCCTCCCGGAGATCCAGGATCACCAGGTACCTCTGTTTGATTAAAGAAAAAACTGGACTTAAGAACTTGTTTTCTCTAAGTTCTGTTAGTGGAGAGGGAGCTCTGCTTCCTGTGCCTATTGAGTGGTATTTCTGTACTTAAAAGCCCAGGGATGGAGAGGCATTGCAATGTGCAATGTGGCTAGCATGAAGGTGGGAGGTAGAGTCTGCTATTGTCTAGTACAGCACCAAGGAACACACCAAAACTTACCAGAATAAAACCTGCCTTGGCTGTATCTTGCTAGCAGTTTCTGCTCTTTCAGGTATCACCAGAGAAATCTGTATAATTCATTGCTAATAAAGAGATACAAGGATCTGAAGTGTATGAATAAAATCCTTTTTTTACTCCAAGAAACAAATAAATGCTAGATTTATTTTTTTTTTTAAGGACTTTGTGGATTCCCAGGAGAGAAGGGGTCACCAGGTATCCAAGGGCAACCTGGAAGACCAGGATCCAAGGGTGACCCTGGATACCCAGGAATACCTGGATTTCCAGGTAATGCCAAAGTTTAAAAAATAGTGCCATGTAATAGCTCAAAAGAGATACGGGACAGAAAAATGCAGCTGAGGAGAAACCTCTGTGGAGGAGGCTAAAGAAATCAGAGATCATGTGAAGGCTTGTATTGAAACTTATTTCAGTACCTACAGACAGCAGCAATAGTCTGCTCAGTTTTGGAGAGCAAGATCCATCAATTCTTCTTACATTCCCAGACACTTTCAGGTACCTCTGGTTGATGCAGTGTGTCACACAGCATGATTGGAAAAAAGAAACAGTTTAATAGATTTGCATATTCACAGATTATTTTTTCTCCCCCTCTCAGGAGCTACAGGTCCTCAAGGATTGCCAGGAGAACCTGGAGAAAAAGGGGAACATGGAATTTTGGGACCTCCAGGATTTCAAGGATTCGCTGGATCCCAAGGCAGAAAAGGTAAACAGTATCCAGTGCAGTTCTACTGGTAAAGGCTCTAGACATAAATACCCTCTTAGTAGTGGAAATAGAAAAGGCCTATGAACATGACTTTGATTGTTTTCTTTTAAAGATCTAGAAGAATTAAGCTATTTCCCATCACTTTTGAAAATTAACAAAAAAATTCTACCTCAAAGTTGGGCTACAATCTAAAATGAATAAGGAAGGAGGTAGAAACAGATTCAGGTTCAGCTGATGTAACTGACAGCAGAAGCTAAGAAAAAGGAGTTTACAGTAATTCAGATGTCTCCCTTTCACTTCAATTATGCTGTCTTCTACCTTTTCACCATGGAGTGCCACTGTTACTCTACAAACCAGCTGACTGCTACTGACAGCTTTTTTCCTTACAAATTTTACTTAAACTGTGGTAAGATAACTTCGGTTGGATTTTGTTGTTTTTTTTTTCTCCAAAAAGTTATTTTTGGTGGATCTAATGTAGAAATGTTTCTTCCAAATCCTAATTTACACTTCTCACAATGATTGTTGTGTTTAGATTGAACAGCAGTTCATCTATACATTTGTTTTTGTTGAAGAACATTATTGACTTTTACTATTACTCAATGATATCTTGAAATTTTAAGTTCCATTAATACTTCACAAAGAAAGGTATCAACTATGTACTTTGTATCCTCTCTGTCATAGTGTCCTTCGTAACCAGTTCTTGGACAATAATAATATTAGTGACCCATAAAACAGAAATTACAGTAAAGTAACACTTGGAGCTACAATAAATGGGTAGAGAGGACAATAGATTCACTTTTTCAAATTCAGTGTAAGGAAAAATTGAGAATGTTTCTTATAAACTACTGAGAATTTAAACAAAAAATGGAAACTATTTATGATTGCTTGCAGCAAGTAAGTGGTGCTGATTTAAACTGTCATGACAGATTCCTTGTTGATGCATAATCTACTCAAGAACATTTAATTGTTGCAATTTTCAATAAATGCTGTTGCTAGCATTAGAAGTGAAATGGTTAACTGGCTGTCCATGGCTAAGTGTATGGCCTTCTTAGTCTAATTGCTTCTCATTTATATTAAATGTCTTGTGCCTGAAGAACTTATAGATTTAAAAAAAAAAAAGAGTTAAACAGCATTTACCAAAGCAAAATTAAATTTTCTTTGTTACAGAGATAGCTTTACTAGTTAGGAGCTTAGTCTGGCAAGCCTCACTTGTGTGAGTAATCCTTGATGAATCAATTAATACTAAGGACATCAGCAGAGTTACTTGTGTGAGTAGAAGCTGAATTGGGCTGTAAAATACAGAAACAGTGGTTCATACACAGGTCAGCCAATTCAGCTGTACCTAGAAATATGGGACTATAGCAATCCAAAAATCTAGAATTACAAGTGCTGATATTATAATGGATTGTTGGCAAATGCATCAGAAATTCCCTGGAAAGCAAGTAGACCAGGCCATCAATCTGGACTGAATGAGCTAAAGATCAAGAGAGTTTGAAATGGTGACCTGGGTACCAAAAATCATTAGGAGTTCATAATAATTTTTAAATGCCACTGCTAAATTCCCCAGATTGGCACGCAACTCTTACCTAAATTTGAAAATACGTGTCCAAAGCACAGGCAGGCCACTGAAAGTAGGACTGAGACTTAGCATGTCATAAAAAGTTAAAGAGCAGTTAATTAAGGGCATAGAAGATATTACAGGTCGGATTACTAGCATCCCATATTATAAAGGGGATTACACAGAGATTATGTTATCAATGTATTGCAGGTTTTCAAACAATCTTCTGGATTTAAAATTTTTCCAGACCAGTGTTTGGTACAAGCTGGATTTCCACCCCCCCCTTTCCTTTAATTCCTTCATTAAATTTTAACTAAAGTAACTCAACGGTTTCTGAGAACAAAGCTATGGAATTATTAATTCTAGTGTGTCCATCAGAGAACTCCAGTGCCCTTTTATTTTTCTTTTCTCAGATGACCCAGCTTTGCACTAGGACCTTCAAATTTGGCAGGTGAAGCAGTTGATGAAGGACATTTGTGTTGCTGTTACTACAGCAATTTTTCCCTGCTAAATTTGACCGCCTTATAAACTTTAAAAAAATATATATATATCCATTCATATGTGCATAAATAAAGCAACAAACTATCCCATGATTCATGCCCTGGATATACAGCAGACTTGTATGCAGCAGGACATGCTGGGATGAGCACAGGAACTGAACCTGAGAACCTACATCTTCTGTGCAAGGAAGTAGCTAGACAGGCAAAAGGAGACCAAAATAATTCGAACTTGTGGAAAGAACTGCAGCTAGACTGGGAACACTACATGGCAGGAAGAGAAGCTGGCAGGGAAGGAAATCAGGCAGATAAGCAGCAAAGGGGGAAAAGAGACAGGAATAGGCACTGAGTATTGTTCAACTTCTTGATGATCAGCATCCCCTCTAATCTGTCCCTCTCTGGAGCATGAAGCATCCCAAGACTATTCCTCTGCCTGAAACCTCTTTGAAACCTGCTACCCAGTGACCCATCAGTTTTGCCAAATCTGTTCTGTCACCAGGGGATAGGCTGCTCTCTTCCTTTAGTAAGTGTAGTCTTCACATTTGATAGTACATCTATACAACTTAGGCAACCATAAAGTGCTAAAGACATATTTTTACCCTCTGCTGCAAACAATCTCAGATTAGTTCAACCTTTAAAAATGGATTAAAAAATGGCATCTATGTTTTTACTGTTTGTGTTTCAGCAGTTTTCAAAAATGCACAGCTAATAAAGCAAAAGTTATTATCGTGAACACTCAGCCTGTGATCTACTCATCCAGTGAACACGACTAGTAGCAGAGCTGCTGTGTACTATCACATTTCAGCATAGGTCTTGATTACAGATTTGTTGTCTTCAAAGACTTTGTGCTGTTCAGTTTAGAGTTTTTTTAATAGTGTGACTTGAAAAAGCAGAGTTTTCTGTGTGAAATCTACAGGACTAGGGAAAAGCAGCCAGGTGCAACTTTAGCTTCTTTCTAGTGCCCCTAGATTGAATTGCACACACATTTGGAACAGAAACTGCAAAGAAGTCCCAGCTTTACAGTTAATCTAGGTAGAATCTGCATCCCTGTCACCTGGTCCTGTAGGGATAACACAGCTAACTTTGTACCAGTTAATCACATGTAGCAGTAGAAGTCTAACCACAGACATGAGGTTCACCATCCTCAGCTTCCTGCTGCCAGCTGCAGTATGGAAATATGTGAAGGATTGCAAGGTATGTTTTCTGATTGCTTTGATGTGAAGCTTTGCTTTGATGATTACCATTTTCAGATTTTCCACATTTTCCTTTCCACAAAGACTGCACTCACAGAGATCACATGTGATCTCATCTTCAGTAGCCAATAAGAATCACATTCAGCAAATACCATCTTGATCCAGACAGTGTTGTCAGAAAAAAATATAGCATAATTTCAAATTCTGATTATAAAGGATTATTGTGACACCCAGTCATACCTGTAATACCTCTCAGGTCTTCCTGGACTGCCTGGACTGGATGGCTTGGATGGACTAAAAGGTCAAAAAGGTTCTGCAGGAGCTCCAGGTAACAAAGGGAAATAGCTATGTGGAACAGAAAATCTTCTCTTAAATGACTGAATGTACAGGGAATGATGCACCTTATTTTGATATTTGCCTTGCCCAGAAGGTATCAAGGCTGAGACTAAACTTTCAAACAGAACCTGAAGTATGCATACTGACACACCTGCAGTTATTTGTGGAGAAAACATTAAAACTTCCATTACTCACATAGTTTTGTTAGAACCTTTCAAAGTTCCTGTTTATAAAATGGAAGTGTTCAGTGCAGATGAGTCAAAGTAGTGCTTTTATGTGTAAAAGATAAACTAAAAAATTAAAAGGAGACCTATGAAATCCCAGCTCTGTTAAAGTCCATGGGAATTATGCCACAAACTTAAGAGGAGCCTGGATTTCACTCGTGCTGATCTTTTTGTAACTTTCAAAAGGTGCTTTTGAAGCAGTATTAAAAAACAGTGCTCACCATCTAGCTAGAAATTACAAATTTATGCTGATAGAAAATTAAGTTTAGGACCATGCAAATAGTTGGTATTTCAAGTAACAGACAGTAATGACACCATGTAAAATAACCCCCGAAGAAGAGCAGTAAAGCAAAGAGATTAATTCCTTTGAAAGTAATGAATTAGGGCCAGATTCAACAAAACTCTATCCAGCTTCCAAGAGAGAACTAGAAAAATAGCACGAGGCAACCCTTGCAAGGGGAACATCTGCAGCTGGTATTTCTATTCTGCACATCTGTATTTGTACTCACTGTAAGCTTTATGTACATAATTGTTTTCCTATAAAGGTCAAAGTGAAACAGGGCCCCCAGGATACCCAGGAGAACTTGGACCAAAAGGAGACAGAGGTGAACCTGGATGGCCTGGCATTTGTATTCCAGGCCCCCCTGGAGAAAGGGGGTTCCCAGGATTCCCAGGTAAGAAAGGGTTTTCTTCTTAGTGGTGCTCTGCAGAGATGAAATGAAGGGCTGTTCCCCTGGTTAGTATGAACATTGAGATATACCCAGAAGATTCCCTAAAAAC
Source organism: Hemiprocne comata (assembly GCA_020745705.1). Lineage (NCBI taxonomy): Eukaryota > Metazoa > Chordata > Aves > Apodiformes > Apodidae > Hemiprocne > Hemiprocne comata. Next base: position 10,217,355 of record CM036594.1, on the reverse strand, counting down.
ATTTCTGTTGCAGTAGCATTCTGATGTTTCCTGAGTAGATACAGAGACCCCAATATGTTACAGGAGAGGGAAGAATGAGAATAGAAAAGTCACTTGGACAGACTCATGGAACTGCTAGGTGGTCTTGCTCCTTGGGAAGAAATTCCTGAAGAAAAAGAGTGCAGAAGATCTGGTAGTCACAGAAATAGACTAAATCTATTAACAACTGTGATGTAAATGCAAGATGGAATTGTATCACAAGATTGGTATGATTATTTAAGAGCCTTGCTGATACAGGAATCACATAGAAAGAGGAAAAAGCAAGTGTTTGAGGAAGGGTTGCTAAAAGGTGAAGAGACCAGAGCATCTGTCGTTTGAGGAGAGGCTGAAGAAGTGAGAATTGTGTAGCCTCCAGAAGAGAAGGCTCAGAGGGGATGTTGTCTATGTGTACACGTACATGATGGGAAGAACATGGAGAGAGATTCTTCATAGTGGTGCTCAGTGACAGAACACGAGGCAACGGGCACAAACTGACCAACAGGAAATTGTACATAAATAGACCGAAAAGTGTTGGTTTTCTTGTGATGTGCTAACACTGCTTGATTTAGGATGGGCAAGGCCTCCTGCAGCATACTGTGTCCAGCTTTGATAAATTAGGGAGAACTCACTAGAGTGTAAATGGAAGAATAGGGTTGAAAACAAGACTGAAGAAACTAGATTGTTTTTTTAATAGAAAACAAAAGGCAACAGAGTGCAACCCATGTGCTAACAGGCTGCCAGTATTCAAAAGTGTTACACAGAGGACTATCACCTGTAACTCTTCCTGCCTCTCACATATAAGAGCACCAATGTCTCATTTTGCAAAAATCCAGATTAAAAATTAGGAAAAAAGATACATTTAAGGCTAGTAAGTTCATCTTGTTTACTGAGGTTTTTAGGAAACAGCTGAACTCACTTTTGCTAGGAACAATCTGTGAATACTTAATCCCAGGCAGAATGATTCCATAGTCCCTACTTGTCTAACATTTTTACCATTTCTCTGTTTGTTAGAATCTAGAAGGCAGCTGTTTGTGGCAACATGCCAATGTGTGATGATGCACTTTTGAATTTAAGTAGGTTTTATGGAAATAATTTAAATTTTGAAAAGATAAAAAATATTACTCTTCTATAGTTGTAATAATTTAGTCTTCATTAGACTAGTCACTGGTATGTTCAGTGCACATGAGAGCAAACACTATCTCAATGACTTCACATGTCAGCCTTTTTGTAGTTAGTAACTTATTTCTGTAATCTAAAAAAAATCTCAGATTTTTTTGTGTAAAATGTGATCCCTTAGGTAGAAGAGGACCTGTTGGACCCATTGGACCTATGGGAAGATCTCCTGATAGTGCTCCTCCTGGTCCTCCAGGTGATCAAGGACCACCTGGTTTAGATGGCATCAGAGGTATTAAAACTAAAAATACCAAATTTGATAATCCAGGGTCCTGCCTAGTTGGTAAACTCACAAAAAGCTTTCCAATCTAAATCCAGCTGTGGGAAAGCTAGAGCTAGCAACTCTTTTGTAAGCACATATGTAGACCTTGCTTCTGTTACAAGCAGGGATTGCCAAGGAATCCAGTGAATTACTGCAGATGTTGGTCCTCGAATGGGGCTCTTTCAAGTTGTTATGATCCCTTAAGTATTATCTGAACCCTTCCTTACCCAGCATGAAGGCTTAATTCCTATTGGGAAATGGGGGATGGAGATTGAAAGGGTAAGTAACACTAATAAATAAAGAGGAACAGTATCTCAAGGCACGTTAGCATTGTCACCTTTTGCTTGCTTGCAGAAATCTACATAGTTCCTATTACTGCCTTCCTTACAATGCCTGGGACAAAGGCTAATACTAATATTTCCAAAGACATGCAAGGGCTGTCCTACATCCTAGGAAAAAACCCAAAAGCTAAAGAGCTAATGGAACATGGCTATTTTTAGAGGTTTACACTTCATGCATATATTAAATGAAGTTCTTTTACCATAGGTCACCCTGGGAATCCTGGTCCTCCTGGAGAGACTGTCTTTGTACGAGGAGATCCAGGTGATCCGGGTGTTCGAGGGGCACCGGGTAACCCTGGGCAGCGAGGGCAACAAGGAGCCAGAGGTCCTCCAGGGAACCAAGGAAGAGGGGGCCCAAAGGGTATGACTTGAGATGGTTTTAACTAGCATGTGCACTTTGAACCAGGCCTGTGCAACTGAGCCTTGTGCTCAGGGAAGACTTGGAGACTGAGTCAGATAGGCTGGACATTTAATAGCTCTGCCCTGCTACCTACAGATAAGATAGGGCTGGGGTAGCATAGAGCCACATCTTCATGTGCTGCTTCCAACTTGTTGGAAGACTCCCCTGTCAACCTGAGAATGAGACAGTAAAACTTTTGAGACTGCCAGATAAAGCAAACCTTGACATCTCTGCAGGGGTCTTGAGAAACTGTGGAAGATGCAGTTACATTTGAACTAACACAGTCTCACATATCTACCCCATATCAGTAACTTTGAGCTTTCGACAGATTCTTTAGTTTGAAAACAGGGATCTACATACTTTTCGTTTTCCACACACTGTAGAGAAGTCCTACCTACACCAATTCCTTCCAATCTCTACAAAAATATCTACTTCTAATTCGGTTTAAGACCAAGGAGAGATAAGGGAAATCTGCATTTCTTTCTGGGAGGCAGAGTTGAGCAGTCCCAAGCATTTTTTTGTTACTCAAGCAGCCAAGACTTCATCTTATTTCTGTGTTCACCTTCTTAGACAACTACACATAACAGCACAACTGTTTTCTTTCTAGGTCCTATGGGAATCCATGGCCCACAGGGTCCACCTGGTGCTATAGGACAACCAGGAGACCAAGGCTTTCAAGGAAAACCTGGTCCCAGAGGTCCCACAGGTACTTATGCACCTGTTGCTCATTGCCACTCAACTGTAACCATGATCTTTCTATTCACATATAATCTTACTAAAGTTTAATCCACACAATTTAATCTCAGAAAAAAACAACTGATTTTTCAGTTGAGTTGTGTAAGAATTTCATATATGTATTTGTTTCTAATGTCATCTCATGTAAGTGATTTCAGTTCTCATTTCATGCTTTAATTTACATGCCTGAAACTTGTTTCCACCTGCACCACAACGGCCACAATCTGCTTTTCATTTTTAAAATCCTTCAGGCTTCATAGGTAAGTTCATGACTATTGATTGCTCTTTTCATGTGGGCTTCCTTCTGTATAGATGCAATCCACTTTTATTAGAAGATGTTCTTGGCTTGGCTGCTAGAATAGATCCTGCTACTACAACATAGTTCTGGTAAATTTTTCACATAAATAGCTAGTATTTCCAAGCAGACCAATATCATGATACTGATATGTTGAGATGTCTCATGCTATGATACCAATTAGACTTGTAAAATACTTTTGCTTCAAATTACCACTTTGTTTGTTGGTTGTTACACAGGACACTTTCTAGCCAAAAACTTCACAAAAGCTTGAATCCCAACACTGGATTAGTACAAATGTTGAAATCTTAAATCTAACTAAATTGATCTGATTCTGATTGTTCCAAAACGCAAATAACCAGTAGCTCCCAGTAACTTTTGATACATAATATATGGCCATTATTTATTTTTCTTGTAATAATTATTTTAAATTGCTATTGTGGGTTAGCTGCTTTGGCCTGCTTATTGATAGTTTTGCAGCCACAGAACAGGTAAAGTGCTGTAAACGTTCACATCTGCTAAGGTGTTTGTGCTGAAGTTGGGTAGACTTTAGGCTTGAACTCAAATGAGTTTGAGGCACATGAAGACAGAAACTGTACAACCAAGTATCTGAAACACATCAGCTAGCATGCACTTGCTAACACATGCTCACCCCATACTATTAAAATGCTGTTCTAAAAGACTTTTTAAACCAGTGAGATTCAATAATTCAAGATTTTAAAATACTTATACACTTGAATACCCAAACCAGCAAACAGTCATGTTGATTTTTCACATGGGAGCTATAAACCAATCTTCTAATTTAGTTTTCTATTACACACTGTAGGTGACCCTGGTGAACCAGGAAAAATAGATGATTCCTGCCCTGTAATCCCAGGGCCTCCTGGGGAAGCAGGGCAAAGAGGACATGATGGCTCTGTAGGATTACCAGGACCAATAGGCCACCCTGGACCTCAAGGTAAGTTTGTGTTTTGAAAGCTTGGATGTGTATTTTTAGCCATTTAGAGAACAAATTGAAAAGGATCAGAGTATCAGTGTTACTCATCTATGTTTTACCCTGTCTCTTCCCCTTGAGACACTTATTAACAGTCTCCAGAACCATGTAGTGGGCTGGTTAGTGTCAAGGCTGATGGATCAATGTAGCTGAACCAGGCTAGATGAGCTTGCCTGCACTGCATTCCTTCTTCCTAGGCCAGGGAGGGCAAAATCATCATGAACTTTTGAGAAAAGAGTTCTTCAAACAGTACTTTTCCTTATTACCAACAAATGTAAAAGCAAACGCCTCAAACCACTCCTACAGTTTAGACAGGTTATGTATGAGTGATGTTAAAAATACACATGCTTTAAAATTCAGCAATGACGAATCACAAAGCTCTGCTAACCGAAGTCCTAAAAGGACACTGAAATCAGAGAGGTGGCTACAACAGCCTTTTTTATCTATTAGAACATGAAAAAGTTATCACAGAATAAAACTGGCCAAAGAAAACTTAGAAATCATGAAAGACTGAAACAAGAAAACAAGGCCATGCTGGTACTGATGATTCCCAACAGAGTGGCCATCTTCATGGAAATACAGCGTAGCATGTCTGTGTAGTAGCTTCAGTTTAGGTTGTGTCTAAATGTGGTGCCTTCAGCTTAGACAGTGGAATCCCTCATGTGGCTTTAGATGGTATTTCTTACTTGGGAAACTAAAGTTTGTTGAGGAGGCTGGGCCGGGGACCCAGTGTCTCCAAAGAAAAAAATAATCTGGTTTTCTCCCAGGAGATTCCCTGCAGTAGCCATTCCCCTCATGAAAGTGAACACAAGGCAATTTTCAGAGAATGATCCAGTTTTACGTATCTTAACTGATCTGCCAACTAAAAGGTGTTTCTGGGGTTGAATTAGTGTTCCTATGATATGCAGCATTAAACAGTTTCTGTAAGCCCAGGTGATACCGTGACACACACTTGCACCGGTTCTATGAAAGGAGCCCTTCGTAATGCTTTGCCTTTCATTAAGACAGCAGAATTCCAATTTTTTCCTGGCTTGGAAGGTAAACTGGAGGTTTTACTGGCAAAAGTGATGCATATTACTAAAACTTCGGTGTACTTGAGCTTTGGCAAAATACTATGCAGCCAGCATTGAAAAGCTGTTAAATTGTTTTGACTGGTTTAGATTTTCTTAATGAATCTAGTAAAAAGGAGCACAGGGAAATTTTGAATGTTGTGAGACAACCTTGAATTACTCAGTCTGCAGGTTAAGTAGCAAAATGTGCAAGGAATAAAACACACCATTAATGAGAAACAACTGTGGTACTACAGAAACACTCATCTGAAAACTGTTTATTACTAAAAGAGAAGAAACACTGCTGAGGGCAGTAACACCTGGCAAGTATAACTTCATTCAACTCAGGGTATGTTTAGAGTTGCCAGTGAACAGGGCCATCACTATCTGTGCTGTGTACATGAGACCCATCTTTTACTGTCATCCTCTGCTGATGTATAAAAATGCAGGTACATATAAGAACAGGAAAAGATGAGGCCAGTGGGAGCCTAAAATCCTCACTGTAAATACTCCAATACATGCATTACTTCACAGGAAGTTCAGTACACATTTAAAGACTTTGTATCAGGCCCTTTAAATGAGGGCCTGATACAGGATGAGCTATAACTGGTGACACAGCACAGAATAGTGATGGGAATTCTGCAAGAGGCTTGTCATAATGTTTGTTAGTGGTTTCATTTCAACTATAAATCACACAAGTTCTGCAGAGGGGACAGAAAACCTTACCAGCAGTTGCTGTTACTAAAATCAGGCCTCCGAGCTACTACTGTGCTCAGAAAGAGAATAATTTGTAAAGAGAAGTCCCAGCAGAAGGCAGTTCTGCACCCCTCTGTCCTGGAGCATTTCTTGGTGGTGTCAGTTCTGCTGACTGGCCCTACACAGGCTGTGTATGTTTGGACAACGTGTAGCCTTTAAAGGCAGCCATCTGAAGGGAAAGTGCACGCTTTCTATTTATCCAGGAAGAAAAGGTGAAGAAGGGTCATATGGCCTGCCAGGTCAAGATGGCTTACCTGGGGCACCTGGACCACCAGGTGACCAGGGGAATATGGGAGAGCAAGGATTCACTGGGCCACAAGGTAAGAATGGAACGTGGCTTTTTGGGGAGAGATGTGTGAGGTGACACGTGGACTAAGTTTTCTCTCTGTTGCCCAATTCACACATGGCTACATCCACCTCTAGCCTGAGATACCATGACATTTCTTTTGCCTCTCTCAGTTCAAGCACTGATAGTGACATCTGTGAATGATTTCACAACACATAAAAAGACCTATGGGAAGAAAATTTATCTCAGCATCCATTATTAACCAGAAAGGCAATTAGCCACACATGCTTTAACACCATATATCAGTAGGTATGCATTTCTGAGTCAGGGCTAATGGTGCAACTGTCTGTGAGTAATTAAAATTGTATTTTAACTGTGACTGCTCTTTAATAAATTAATGGTTTAATACATACGTGAGGAAAGGGCATTGACTGTTACTGCAGGGATTCAAATTCAGTCCAGAGTAAGTCTGGGAAATTATTTCCCACCTCAGTTCCTTTCTAATCCATACAGCACAGGACAGAGGCACAATAAAGAAGCTAACTGTCAAGCACTCTGTGACAATCTAGTTCATTTCTCTCCCATAAGAAAGATAGCATGAGTCTACTGGTCTCTCTATTGCCCATGTCAACCTGCAAAGCTGTATTATATTCAGTCAGGAACCCCTTACTGAACACGTAGAAGCTCACACTAGCTACATGTTCATACAAGTAAATTTCTTTTACCTTTTCTCCTATGTATAAGGTCCACCTGGCCAGACTGGTATTCCAGGACCACCAGGTCCCCATATTAGATCTGCAAGTGGATTCCTGCTCGTCCTTCACAGTCAGTCAGACAGAGAACCACTCTGTCCACAGGGGATGCCCAAATTATGGACTGGCTACAGTCTGCTGTACCTGGAAGGACAAGAGAAAGCTCATAATCAAGATCTTGGTATGTATTATAGTATGTAATTGCTCTCCAGTTAAGTTCTAATATGATGTCATCTAAATAATGAAAGGAAAATGGAGCAGACTCTAGAATCATCAATTACTTATTTTCATCAATTACTTCATTATAATGGATTTGGTTATGCTGCCCTGTTTGACATGACCCATTTGAAGAGGCTTGTTGCTGGTATGCAATCGAATGAGAAAAGTATTTCTACCTCTAAGTAATTCTGAGACATGGGTTGTTTATTTCACTCATCCTGGCTAATAATTCTGGGCTGTCTTTTAACTCATTGGAAAGATATTCCTAGATCAGGAATCTCATTTGACCACTCTGAAATAATTCCCTGGTGGATCCACTCCTTTTTACTGTAGAGGCAGCTTGGGAAAAAGAGCTGGTTAAGTTAGATGGTGACAGTAGGATAGTCTAAATAAGCTTTATAAATAAATGTATGCATCATGTGTACAGGAGAATTGTGTGCTTTTGAGGCAGAAGCTACTATTTTTTTAATTTACTCTCAAAGACACTCCTTTTGATGTCTTGGGTAATTTCTTCCAAGTCTTCTACAGTTCTGACTAAAATTAGCTGTCTAATTAAACCACCTGACTTGCAGCCTAAGAAACTGGTTGGCTGCAATTTACACAGAAGAAATTTCCTGAATTCTTGTTGTCTTATTATACAAGAGGCAGAGAATTCTCCTGGGAGGAAAGATCAAGGACCTAATAAGCTTGACAAAAAAAGCATTTAAATGAGTAATAAAGAGAGATTTTTAGTACAGCAGTGTTGTTTTGAAATCTTTTTCATTGTTGGGCATTCCTCAGGAGAGCCAGTTGGTAACAGAATGCCTTGTAACAGCAAGAAAACAAGATCCAAAGAAAAAAAGAGTCCTTGTTTCCTGTGACCAGAGTGTTCTTTGCAGCAGGCATTTTCCTTACTCAGACTACTCCAGATCCTTTACTATTATTGGAATCAAACATAATCAGTGATAAACAAAACTGGCTTCTGTATAGAAATGTCACATGCCTTTAAAGAAGGCATTTGGCTTTTGGGGCATTACAGAAATAATACATCATGCACAAAGTTCAAGGCAGAACACACATGCAGTGATTGTTAACTAAATAGGTCATCATGAAACTGTTCTAAATTCAATTCTGGGAGAAGAACTTCATCTCTGAAGTACACTGAAGAACACACTAGTCACTTCTAAATTCTCATCCATGTCTGCCTGATGAGAATTTTGCAGGACTGGCTCTGCAAAATCCTCCAATCCTTTCATTTCACATTGAGAGTCTGTGAAACCTTTCTGGAAGGCAGTAGAACAGCTGCTGAGATTTCAGGTTAATGCCCTGGTAGTAAAAGCTTGTCATACTTTACAAAAAGTTTATCAGCATTGGCTTTTGGTTTCTTGCTGCTCCTAATTAGTTTGTAAATAGCTGATCTTTTAAACCAGCCAGCACCTCATGTCTCATTTATTTTTCAGCATCAGCAAAGTTAATAAATTTATCATAACTGTTTCCCATGGTGACAAACTACATCCTGTTTAAATACTGGATTGTGACATAATTAAACATTATTGGTCAAGGGAAGATACTTGTTAAAAAGCTTGTTTTCAATTTGACCAGCTTTTTTGGTAAAGAGCCTGGGAGATTTAAGATGTGAATCACAACTCCTGGTAAGATACATAGTCCTGCAGCAACATTGGTCAGAATACTATTTTCAACTTACCTAGAAAGAAGTGAAGTAATTTTCACAATTTGTTGCCATTTTCAGGTCTGGCAGGATCCTGTCTTCCTATGTTTAATACCATGCCCTTTGCTTATTGTAACATCAACCAAGTTTGTTACTATGCCAGTCGCAATGACAAGTCTTACTGGTTGTCCAGTGCTGCTCCTTTGCCAATGGTGCCGCTCTCTGAAGAGGAGATCCAGCCCTACATCAGCAGATGTGCCGTATGCGAGGCCCCAGCCCCAGCAGTGGCAGTTCACAGCCAGGATCAGTCAATTCCTCCCTGCCCAGCCAACTGGAGAAGTCTTTGGATAGGATATTCCTTTTTGATGGTAAGAGTCGGGCCACATGATCATATAAGTATAAGTTTCTTTCATACAGTTCGTGTGTTCTAAAGGTTCATAGATTTTTAGCTCGGAAAAGTAAACTATCCAACATCTAGCTAACATTAAAAAGGAAAATTCACAAAAAGAAGCAGGACGAGGGTTAGTTTCAAACTGCAGAACCTGGCTGTACTTATAAATACAAAAGCCATAGCCTTAAGCTACACATTTCTTAAAACTGCAAAGATTTTGCTTTCTTGTTCTTAATAAACAATGAGATTTTCATGTACGAAAACACACTTTTAGGAACTGCAGCTCCTTTTTAGTGCTGCCCTTGAGTTACATTTGCAGCAGTTTAGATAGCAGCATTGTTTAGAATCCACCTGGATTACTCTTTTCTTCCGTTTGATAAATACCAGAAAAATAAGTGAGCTGGCTCTAGACTTTCACGATTAACAGAGCTAGTTATGATTTTCTCCAGCAAAGCAATCTTACTCCAACTTAAGATCACCAAAAATAGTACAGTTAAGAACAAATAAAAGTCAGAAAAAGACAGATGAACACAATTTACCTGTTTTTCATGCACAGTTACCAAGTTCTTTCATTGTTCTTTCCAGCACACTGGATCTGGTGATCAGGGTGGTGGGCAGTCCCTTATGTCACCTGGAAGCTGCCTAGAAGACTTCAGATCAGCACCATTCATTGAGTGCCAGGGTCAGCGGGGAACATGTCAGTTTTTTGCTAATGAATACAGCTTCTGGCTCACAACAGTGATGCCTGAATTGCAGTTTGCATCAGCCCCCCTGTCAGGAACTCTTAAAGAAGGACAAGAACAGAGGAGAAAAATCAGTAGATGCCAGGTATGCCTGAGGCATGGCTAACAAGCAAAGCAGGAATGAAGAGCTAGAGACACCTGCATCAGGATGAAAAACATACTTAAGGTTTAAACAGTATTTAATATTTTAGTATATTTCAAAGTGAGCAGCACTGTTCTTTTTGTTGGAAATGTAAGACTGAAAGATGAAAAATCTGTTGAGCCTCATCCACCCATGTCCTCACATCTACTACAGGTAGTAACATCCAGTGTAAGCAACAATACAACGAAACTCTGTCCCATCGGAGTTCACCAGGTAACGTGAGCTTGGAGGGTTGAATCAAGTTGGGAATACCAAGGAAACCATACATGTTGTGCAAGACAATGGATTCCCTGTTAGAAATGGCAATTACAACAGGAAGAGCATGTGCATTTATATGGCATATTATCAATATTTATCCTTATAGATACAGATGTGCAAACATACAAATGTCTTGAAGCCCTACAGCTGGATTTCCCAAGCTAGAGAAACTTCTTCTTCTGAGGGAAGGGGAAAATGTAATTGTTAAAACACCTCATAATAAAACAATGAAGATCAAAGTCTTACCATTGCAGCACTGAATCAAACTGCAAAAGAACTGTTACTTGGGCTTTCATGAGCAACAAAAAGTTGCAAATCCATTTAACAGCAGATTACGTAAGAAAATAAAATTAGCTGAGATAACAAATCCTTAAAAAGCTATATTTATATTCATAATTAATTTCTAAAAGCAGTTAAATTAGATTAAGCTCCAATCTGAGTATCTGAAGAAACAAAGCAGTTTCTAATATAAACTGAAAAGAAATAGTAGCATGGTGAACTTTATCTGAATGTTGAACGTAAGAAGTGTTAGAACAATTTTCTAAACCTGAAGCTAATAAATTTTATTCATTTTTTTTCCTCTTTTTTTCTAAATACACCACCAAAAAAAAGAACCATCACCTTCAAGATCCTTATGGAATCCTAGCTCAAGAGAGGCTTTTTATTTTTTAAAGCATTTATTGTTAAAACATTTATAAGCCAAAGCGCTAATCACCCTCTGAAAAAATCAGAACACATTTATACCTCCTTCATTCAGATATAAAACCAAGACTATTAAATGCATATTTGAATCACGGTGAAGCTACTGAAAACACAGATTGCAAATGGAGAATTCATCCTGTGCAGAAGTGCCACAAATGCTCCTTTTACCACTTAAATAAGCTAAATTCTACTAGAATGGAATAAAATGGTTTTTTTCCAGCACTTTTCATTTCAATTTGTGTTCACTAAGAGAGGTGCCCCCAGGAAAAGGATTTTCAAGGAAACTGAGATCCACATCCAAGAGTCCTAATGCAAAGAAAACTCCCTCTGAAGCCCTCACAAGTACAACAGGCCAATCAGCCAATTTAAAAGTTGGATACACAAATTCAAAGAGTAGGAAGGACAGGCATTCCAGTCTGAGCCAGGAGAAAATAAAATAGAGGTTAAGTCCATTCAAGTGTAAATACAGACTCTGTCTTCGACTTCTTCTGTCAAAACCAGCCAAACCTCACTGATCTGCTGTGCTTACATGATGGTCAGCTAACTCTCCTACTCTTTCATCACCTGGGAAAGGATCAGGAGCCTCCCTGGGGCATGTCCCACTCCCCACCTGTCCCAGGGAACATTTCCCTTTTGGTCCTGGTGGCCCACTGGGACAGGGCACACCTCTCAGTTCACTCTTTGGCAATCCCAGCTGCATGATTCAGACCTGGCACAGCACATAGGCTTTTGAGCAGGCAGGAATCCCTACCCCAGAAGGACAGGAAACACACTAATCCCCTCCCTTCCGCCAGTATATCCCACCACAGGTGGGACAGGCTCTGGGCTGAAGTGACAACCAGCAACCTGACTCTCCAAGGGGCTGAGCAGCTTCAGAGCTTACTGCTGTGAGAAGAAAGCAGCATGGAGGGAAGAGCACCACACCTTACTCACCTATTCTTTAAGGTGTGCAAACTGGATTGCCAAAAAGGCCAGAGTGAAAGCCCTAACAGGCTGGTGGCTTCTGCTCTGTCAGTAGTGGGCAAATACCCCACTTCCTCTGGCCCTGTTCCCTGTCGATTTGGGTAATTCCACATTAAGGTCTCATTTAGGAGCTTTTCCTGACATGCTCACCAGCTGCTCTGCTACTCATCTGCAGCCTCTTTTTAGGTTCAAAACTCTCTGGAACAGCAGTTGCTTTGCTGAACATGTTTACAGTGGGGCTTTTAGTAGTAAGTGCACTTAGGCAAACAATAAAGAAAACCTTCCACACTATGTTATTGCAAGCTTTGTCAGTAAGATGGAGCAAAATGGGATTTTTGGAATTGGGTATGTGCTCACCTAACTTGACCAAGTACACAGAAATCTTTAATACATCTGAGAAGAGCAACAAAAAAGACCTGATAATCTAAATAAGCCATTTCATGGCATTTCACATTGCTCTTTTGATTTAAAAACATGTAAACCAGTCGTGTTTGACAGTTTTTGCGCTTGTGCCAGTTACATTTTACTCTATTCTGTACGAACATATTATATAGATGTATTTAAGCTACCACTGATTGGCTAAATATTTAATAGGTGCATAAATTCCCATTTCATGCTTAGCTGACTCCGTAGGGCATTTGTCAGAAACATTGTACTAATTCAAAATGAAATTGCAGATAAATTGCTTGATACTACAAAGCAAGTAAGGCAGACCAAAGTGTAAAGCAGCATATGCTTTAATTCTGCAATCATGTGTCCAGTGACTATAAGCAGAAAAATAATTGGTAAATTATTCATAGGGGACCTCATTAGGAAATTGTGTGAAAAGGAATAGTTGAAACTGTTCATGGGTAAAAACACTCCTAAAGGCAACGGCCTTGTGCTAGTCCTTGCACTCCAAATTACCCTAACTATTGCATTCAAGAGCTCTGGATCTTGTGCAGGCCCAGTGAGGAAGTTAATTTTATGCTCAACAGCAGGCAGGCTATTAATAGCAACACATCAAATGATGCTGGCTAGACTGGGAGTTCATTGGCATTAGAGCCATTTGGGGTGAACTGCCCTGGAGTTAAATCCAGAACCTGTGGTTTACAACAAGGAGACTTGCCCTCCCACCACCCCAGCAAGCCACAGCACCCTTATGCCGAGGAAGCAAGGAAGGTACCTGGCTCCAACTCACAGCAAATCCTCAGGGCAGGTGTCAGATTCTTCTGTCCTTCACATCCCTCCACATCAGGATTTCTGCAAGGTAACAGTGGAAAAAAAATGCTGCATAATAGCCTGATCTGCTGTTGGGAAATGTGGCCATTCTTGCTTCATTTGCTGTGTTTCAGAAGAAAAGAGAAGAGCTGCACGGGCCTAACACTGCAAATGTCTTTTGAGCGGAATTTCATCTTATACAGAGAATGTCAAAAGGGACAGACTAAAGCAAAACTGAAAACAGGCATCACTCATTTTATCACAGTGGTACTACATTGGATACATGCTATTTTAAAAGTGTACTTAAAGTTAATTTATAAACATTAGAATATCTGCATTTGAAGTCCACAACTCGTCCTAAAAACAGGTATCAGAATGAGGTAACAGAAAAGATGCTTCAACTCCAGAGAAGGTGTTTAGCTGGGGCCTGTGAGCAGACCCAGCCTTGCAGCTTCCTACAAAAGTGCCAAGGGCCAAACCTGCTGCTCCAAGTCCCCTCCATGTCACTCGCTGTCATACCAGCACCATCACATGCCTGGGGGCTGCCAAACCCCCGTGGTGAGTTGGTCCTGGCTGGCAGCCAGGCACCTACCCAGCTGCTTCCCTTGCCTCAAGCATGAGAGAAAACAGGAGGAAAAAGGGCCAGAAAACTCATGGGTTGAAATACAGACAGGGAAATCACTTACCAAGTGCTGTTGTGGGCTAAACAGACTCAGCTCAGGGAGTTTAACTTCATTTATTAGGTTTTGGGAAACAAGTTGATGAACCTTAAAACACCTTTCCTGCAACATTCCCAGGTTCAGCTTCACTCCAGATTTCACCACTGCAGGTGATATGGTCCCATCAGGGAGGCAAGAGGTGAAGCACAGCTTTGTGAGGGAGGCACATTCCAGGTACAAAGCAGTTTCTCTGTGCTCTATCTTCCTTCCCGCTCTTTTCTGACCTTGGTCTTCCATGGGCTGCAGTCCTTTGGAAGGAGTACCAGCTCCAGCATGTGTCCTCCAAGCACTCCAGTGCCTTCAGGGGTGTGCCTGTTCTACCATGCAGCACCCTCCTCCTCCTCACCTTGGATTTCCCAGATTAGAAAACTGTTTAAAGACTCCTTCCCAGAATCGCATTATTACGTGTAACAAGCATAACTGTTCCAGGAATTCTTCCAGGGTAAACTCTTAACCAAACAACTCTTTCCTACTTTGGCTGCTTCATAAGCACCAGAGAAACAAAGTATCAAAACAGTCAAAACCCACAGAGTTCTTGTAGTCCATACATTTTTTGCCTGTGTTTAAGGCAAATTAAAAACCCCTTTTATCCTTCAACCCAAGCGCCTGAAGGCACACTGTTGAGGGAGGAATCAATTTGATCTGCAGCCAGTCCTGCTCCTGGCACACAGCTGCAGATTGCCAGTCTACCAGGGCTGTGCACGCTCTTGAGCACAGTGTGCACGGCCACATCATCAACCTTCATCAGTTCTCAAACTATTACTGTGACCCAAATTCAGGAAATCAACCACATCCATCTGGGGAGTGAACTTTCTGTTGCTTCTGTTGCTCCACACAGACCATTCTAAATAAGGCCATTTTACACCAAGCCCCAGCCTGGCCTTTTCAGGTCTTACAAGCAATGCTTAAATAACTATTCATTTAAGTATGCCATACTTGGAAAAAAAGCTTCAAATGTGACTACTTCTATTCTAATGCTTTACATGCATTAGAACAGTCTCAGCAAGAAAGCAAAGAAGCTTTCAAAACCATGAGGAAGATTTGTCATGTGGAACAGTTGTTTGCAAGAAAAAGGAGTGCTCCAAAGCCAGCTGTGAAGAGGAGCAGCCAGGCAAGGACAGAGCTGATCTGCCTTCACACCAAAACAATAAAGAATTTCTGGTAAAAACTTTCCAGCAGGTGAAGCAATTGCTTCATCAAAATGGGGATCTATTTCATGACTGAATCTTATTTCAGAAATCAGCATTTTAAAACAAACAAGAAAAACAGCCTATGAAACTCTGCCCACCTTAACCTGCTGGAAAGCTAGCCAGGTGGAAGAAAAAAAAAAAATCACTATCAGCATTCAAACAGATACTGCTCCACATTCATACTTAACAGCTTTCCCCTTTGCTAGTCACTTCATCCAGATGTTCCAGAAGGTACTGGAAGTTCAATTAGAGGCAATATTTTAGAAGCACAAAGTAAAAAACAGCTCCGTATTTATCATTCTAGAATGAATTTTTTAAACAAACACAGTTCCTCAATGTCACGTTGACAGCCATCAGCATCTACCATCACCTCAGAGCACATCTCACCTTGTGCTTAACCACACCAGGCTTGACTGCTTTCTCAAAAGATGACAGGCTTGATCTTCATGGTATTGGAAATTCCACGTACTTTTAATGTTTTCCACAAATTCAATGAAGCAGAAATGCAAAACGTGTGACAAAATTCTAATCAATTTTAAGAAACTTCCATAGTAAAGTCCCACACTAACTCTCCTATATAGAGTTGGCTGACAGAGAAAGGCAGCTGTCTGAAACACTAGTAGTTTATAGGAAGATTTGGAATGAAGCACTCAAGCTCCAAACTGACATATCAGCTTGGTAAAATGAAGTTTCACTAGACAGAAAAGCATGATCTTTTTCAGAATTCAGTCTTCCAAGCACTGAGTACAAATAACACTCCTATTGTAGACGGATGCTCCTTCTTACACAACTTAGCATGATGAAGACTGAGGTGTTTTCATTAATGGGGAGATTAAACTCTCAGAGGCAGAAAACAAATTATGGGAATTGCAGAAATCTATATTAGAAATAGTTACTCTGAGGCATCTGCAACTGTAGTTTGTTAGATTCTGCTTAATGTATTTTTAAAACTCTGAAGCAAATTAGTGTTTCCAAATGTTTTAATTTTATTGTGCTTAAATATTTAAGATGCATTTGAAAATTGAAGCACATTCAATAAATGGTACCAATGTTACAGAACTTTCAGTCAGCCATAGATAGGTTGTATCTGAGCATACATCACGAATGCTTCCCCATGATGTGCAGAAACTGCCTAAAAAGGTGTTTTATCACCACAGTACCTCCCAAATTAAATGCACCCCTGCTCATTTACCCTCTGTCCTACTCATTACACTGACACAATCCAATTCAAAAAGTACATTTTTATAAGCTAACTGTTCATTCTGGATTTCAGGTCTGTAGATACATGCAACAGTAAAAACAGAATGGATGTAGTGTTTTTAACAGAGTCAGATGCCTCAGCTCTAAACAGCAGCAAAAAAATTTCCTTGATTACTCCACCACACATCCTGCAACAGACTCCTACCTGTAGCATCCCTGGCCCCTGCACAAGAAAATGTTTGTGTTTACTTAAGCATGTTCAGAAGTGCTGTTTCCAGAATCAAGGTCACTCTGATCTAAGTTCTGTTTTTTCCAAAATGCTGGACAAAATGGTAGTGGGAGATTTGGCTCTTGCACACCAGATATTTTAAAGCTTTTATCAGAAGCTGCTGAATTACATTTTGTACTCATGTAAATGAAAGATCTTATAAAAACCAGTCGAGTTACCTTGTTAGCACTATGGCCAAGTGTCTAAGAGCATGATCCACCTGTTCATTGGGCAAAAGAATACACAGCAGCCTTCTCAGATGCAGAACTACACACATACTTAGCTTAAAATATAATTTTAAAAAGTCAGCAAACAGGTCATTCCACAGGCATTAATATTGTACAGATTTAGCAGCCATTCCATAACTTGTTATGTGGGTAAGAAAACGTGGATTCACAGAAGTGGCCCACCCACCAATAGCTCTTAAATGACCCCTGTGAGGAACAGTTTGGTGAAGGACCTAACCTAATCCAACATTCTCCACTAAGGCAACAACATTTACTGTTTACCTGCACAACAGGCCTAAAGAAGTATTAGTTTAAACTGCTTCAAAAAGACTAAAGAAGGAAATTCTTGAGTATCCCATGTCTGTTGGAAAATGTATATGTTTAGAATTCCTTTGCTTACATTCATTTTGATGTAAATCAGGCCAATTTCTCCTTGTCACTAGCACTGTTCTCATGCAGCAGAAGGCTGCTATCACATGTACACTCAGTCTCCTCTTTTATTAACCCAATTGCTTTACCATTCTAAGCACATCATACAAACAAAAATACCCAAACCATATTAAATTTGTATGATAAGCAGTCTTTCTCCAATTTTCACAACTCCTGAAAGAGTAAGTGGGTATCAGTATCTATGACAAGATTTAGACCCTCTGGAAAAGCATTGTATTCCTTTATAAACAGTTCTACAACGGAGAGCTGAGAACTGTTAGTATTTCCTTTATCTGGTTACAAATAAGAAATTGCCAATCTTTTTTTTCATACAGAGGAAACAATTAGCAGGTTATAAATAACACCATCAAATGTTCCTGTCCACATCTGCACACTTGCTCAAGAAGCTATGGCACATAAACATGAGTTTGTCAGCCAGCTGTTACACTGAAGTGTGATTCACACTCAAGTCATTCAGAACTGAAGAAGAATTGTAACAATTCGCCGGTGGCAGAACCAGGAATTACACTGAAGGACAACACCCCTTCCCGTCACATCGCAACAAAAAAGGCAGCTCTACCTCAACTATTCTTCAAGCCATCATTCACTCAGATTTGCTGTGCAATTCTCAGACGTACACCTATGAAGTTCCATGGTCTAGATACAAGCAGGGGGGTTAAAGTTCAAGAGTTCTTCATTTTCACATGTAAAAGTATATACCCTTAGTATATATGGGTATTGTAATTAAAGACAGCAGTGGATAACAAAGGAAAGTTACTTTTGTCCTGCAGGCATTTCCAATCATTATTACATAGGAGAAAAGGCAAGTAATTTTGCCTTCATTTGGTCAGGGTAACTATCTTGGAAGAACAACTCTTACAGCTGCTTTGCTTTAGCATCTGCAATTTAAGCTCCTTAATGTATATATAAAAATAACTAAGTTTTCTGCCATAAAGGCTGTCAATACAAAGACTATCAGGTATGCTCTTTCCTCTTTTCTGCTATTCACCCTAAGAGCTATCCAAACTGCAACTTTCTTCAGCTCCATCAAAATAGTTTCCTAACAAGGTCTGTTTTAAGAAAGAATTTTTCTCTCCACAGACATATCATTCCACAGACTTTTTGTATCTATGTATCACTAATTTAATGAACCAATATCTAGGTTTTTTTCCTTAGCTGCATATATGCAGTATGAACAATTACATAAATTTTATCTTCTTATATATTTATATACATTATATAAATTATATTATATATTATAATAAGAGTTAAATGCTCCCTTTCACTTTCAAACAAAAAAAACACTCAAAGGCAAAACTCTTTCCAAGTGGCCAGTCCTTCACAAGTCCTACACCCTTTATACCAGTGGAGTTGTCACAATTTTAAAAGTATGTGTGAAAAAATTCAAGGTGGCAGGAGTAAAACTTTTTAAAAAATAGGCCATGAAAATTCTGGGCTTGATTTTCACCAAACAAGCAAGCAAACCTTGTTTGAAAGGCAACCACGGAAAACAAAGCCTCAGGCAGGACAACTTCTTTGAGAGAAGGCTGGTACAACAGGATTGACATTCCTGCCCCCAAACACTTCTCCCTAGCACCAAGATGTCACTTTGGAGCTGGGGCAGGACAGATTTTGATCTCATTTACAGCCTGTATCAACAACTATGTTCACCTACACTCACCTGGCACAATCGCTCCCGCTGTGCTGTGGAACACACATGAAAACTGTTTTCTCAGTATTCTAAAGGGCATATTTTACCCCTTAGGGGAAGTGGTACTGCCAGGAAAAAGCATATAAACACAAGAATATGTAATTTGCCTGTGCTTAAGGACAAAATGAAAGGGGGAAAAGAATTTTCAAAGTTAAACACACTGTTCTTTCACACATCTTAATTCTGGAATGCAAGAAACCCCTTTTTATTAGCAGTAATGTGTTAGGTCATTCAGCCATTAAATTTCAAGAATGTGCCTGTTAACAGGTCTGCTGATTAGGATTAATTAAGGGGGTGGCATTTTTTACATTGTACCCGATCAGAGTTTAGAGGAAGTATGAAAAACACAAGAAATCACAGCTCCTGCAACAAAGGAATCAAATTTCAGATGCTAAAATATTTTACACAAAACTCCTTTTTCTTAAAAGGATCCTTAATTTATGTAGAGTTAAGTCAGGCACTAAACAGAGTTAGAGAACACAGAACGTGGAATACTCATCTAGGTAGACTGCCCTTATTTCTGATGAAGTGCAACAGAGCATATGTTAGGAATTCACCTGCAAATTACATCTACCATCACCAGTGCTCTGAAACCTAACGTGGTGGGTTTTAATGGTAAAAATCCTACTAAGAAATCACTCTGTTAATAAACTTCCCAAAATTCTGTAAGCACTGGAACTTCCCAATAATCCAATCCCAAAACTTCCATTAAATTCAAAAGAAACAAAATTAGTCCCAATATAATCCATCTGCCCCTGGGTATGACAAGTCTTCATTTCTAACAATAGAGTGGCAGCCCTGTAATTTAAAATACATGCCTTATTAATCACTGTAGTGAAAACCAGAGATTAAAATGTAAAAAATTATTTATTTCAATTTTTTATACAAAAAGTCAAAACAGCTGAACAATTATTAGTACTGACAACACCTTTGAATATTTAATAGCAAGTATTTCTAACATCACTTCAGAAAAAAGTGTGTTTAAAATTGAAATAATGTATTTAATTTTACTTAAGTATGTTTTCAACTGACTAGTGGCTAATCCAGTGGTTTTAAATAGTTAAGAGTTTAAGACACAGTAAATTACACAAACTTCTGACCAGAGCCTTAAAAGAGATTAGTCTGAGGAACCAAGGCTACTTCCTTCTCATTGACATATTATTACCCACTGAGAAAATTACACGAACTTTAAGCAGTTTTTGATACATATTTTTTAGTGAGCAGAAGTTAATTAAGAGTATCTGCTCTTTTATTCTATGGCTACTACATATATTGAAAAACAACCAAGACCAAGATCACAACAAAAATTAGCATTCCTTACATACTGCCTCAGCATGTGCCAGAAGACACCTTGCAGAATACCAGCAGTGTTCTTACACTACCTGAAGGGGCATATCCCAAGTCACGTCGTGTCTTTGGCTCTCGGGACCTTGAGCCACGTATCTAGTCTAACAATATCATGTTGCTTCTTGACAAAAATCAACACTAGGTGTAAGAAGGATGGTGAAAGTGAGAATGGCACAGGAGAGAAAGAACAGACTGTGCACTTCCCACAAACAAAAGCTTAGTTACAAACAAAAACTTTATTTAAAGAATATACTAAAAAAATACTTTCTGGATTTTTTCCTGTATGAAAAATAGAGCACTCTGTTTTTACATTAGAACTCCACAGAGGAGCAGACTTCATAAAGCACAGACTGGTGATCACATGTACCTGAAAAGAGACCATTAAATTGCTCATCCTAGTGCTCTACTAAATTAGTGCCGAAGAGATTTCAACAGTTCTGTGCCAAAAACCAATAATCAAATTATTCTTGTGCAGTCATACTTCTTCAGGACTGAAAACAGTTACTGAGAAGTGTCCCCAGTTTCAAAAGAACTACTTCTATTAGAGGAAAAAGAACCCAGGCAATGAGTAACTTGAGTGACACTAGAACAAAAGACCTTCAGGTTCATTGGTTAACATTACTGAACAGGCAGACATGCCACAAGCAGGACAGCCACTGTGTGACAAGCAGCAAGTGGAGGGTCTGTTACAACTAATTTTTATCACATACAAGCTCTAAATAAAATGGCATGTTTTAAGGAAGACTGCAACACTATAGGTTGTATTAAACAACTCCTTAGGGTAAGGTTAGATGCAGCACTGCTGAAAAACTTGGGCCTGGAGTCATACAATCTAGCTGTTGTCATTTCAAGCAATCTTTGAGTGACATTTCACATACCAAACCCAAAACTATTGGTCATCATAGGTAAACAGAGACAAGTATGTAATGCAGAACTGCAGAGTTCACAAAAAAGTTGTGTTTTTTCCTCTGTGATGAAGAAAACCTGTTGTCTGAGAATACCAGCAGTAAAAAAGCCAAGGAACACTTGAAGCTACACAAAAGAACTTCAGAAAAAAGACAGTTTTGTAAAACCATCAGTTTTCTTCTATATTTAAGGTTAATTAAGATGGAGACTGCCAAAGATCACATTTAGCTTCCTATTTCACACTTTTTATGCAAGTTGCAATTTTGAGCCCGAGCTCACAAAACCCTCTGTAGCTTTGCAACTAGCAGTAAAAAAACTGGAAAAATATTATGAATCTGCAGATTACAGATAAATCTGCAAATATTTTGGTTACTCTGAACAGCACTTTATAATTTGCATCAACACCTGACAGTTTCATCATGTCTCAAACCTACGAAGCCTTTGCCTTCTTATTTCCTCCTCTGTATGCTGCTCTGGTGGAAGCCAAAAACCATAAGGTCGCCGCTCATTATTGTAACTTGCTCCACGGAAACCTACAAGACACAATGAAAAACAGATAGTTTTTTTTTCTGTAATTTGAAAAAAATGCACATATATCCTGTAATCCAAAGCATCACAACACAAAAGAAACAAAGTTGAATGTTTCCAGTTCCATTAGTTCCAGGGCAATCACAACTTCCAGCAACTGCTCTTAAAGAGCCTCAATGAAAAAACAAACAAAAGCAAAAAACCAAACCAACAAACCACAACCTAAATACTCAAGTATCTAACAAGTATTCGTAGTTCATGTTTTTCACAATCCCTACTTTGTATAATAAACTCCAGATTTTTCAACATTTTAAACATCCTCAGTAGCTACTTCTGGCAAAGTAAGCTTTTGTTTTTGCTTTTAGTATTGGAGTCCAACCTGTGCCGACCCACGAGATGCACACACAACTCCCACCCCTGGCTGGCAGCAGCAATTGCAGAAATAAACTACACGTGGCAGCTCAGCTAGGGAGAACTGCCAGCGAGTTAATCTGAGCAGAAACAGCACACCAAGACAGAAGGTTCTCTGCCGTGGCACCCCAAGAAGAGACAAGAACCTGCTATTCCAGCAACTCTTTAGAATTCACACGGAGGCACTGAGGAAAGAAGCAATTAAAAGGTGGTGGTTCCACACCACCTCAGCTGAGGGGCTGTGGGAAACAAAAAGGAGAGACTGCCTTCTGAGCATGGGTACAGTGCTAAGGAGAAGCAAGTTAGCTTTAAAGGAAGCACAACAGCTTTTGCAACAACCAGTGCTATTTGAACTTTCACTTCAGCATCTCATTTAAATTAACAGAAGTGGATATGGAAGATCAAAAGTTACTCTTACGTTCATTTTCAAGATGGATTTCAAATACATCTGTGTCCTGTATCAGAAATTGTTTGCAGCAAACACAAGGCCTGTTTGCATGACACAAAGTCAGGAAGTCCAGTTTACAAAGGAGCTCTGTTAGTGTCTCATTCAATTACAAAAGCATTTTAGTTCATAGAGTACTTGCCAATAAATGTATGATTTTGTGAAAATACTAGAACAGAGTCGTAAGTTTTCTTTAGTGTTTGCCAAGTCAAACTCTTAGAAAATGCTTCAGAGATAACCAGCTGCTCAAACTCTGGTAGGCAGAGTTAAAGTGCTTAGTGCTTTTTTTTAATACTTTGACTTTTGATGAATACGTTTTAAACAATATATGTCAAATATTATCTATTTCAGCTAAAGAGTAATATAGTCGAGGCCCTGATGATAAAAATAACTGCACCATACAGGGTCTGTCCTGGGTTGAGCCAGGATTAAGCTAATTTTCCTTCTACTGATTTTTTTTCCTTCAGTAAGCTTTCTTTTAACTAGCAACAAGTGTTCCAGCTAGTGGACTGGTAACACTGGAATGTTTATGTTTCTGCTGAGACTCCAAGGTCACTTAGCTCTGCTGCTACAGAGGCTACTGTGGCAGGAGAATTGTATCTGTGACCCCCCCGTAGGGGAGCTGGACTAGACAGACAGCAGAACTGACCAAAGGGATTCCATTCCATAGATCTATGTAAGCTCTGAGGAAGGTCAGAGATCACAGAAGGCACCTTCCTTCCTGCTTCTTCTTCCCTTCTCTTCCATCCATGGCTGGTGTCCGGGGAGGACTCCATCCATCCATCCATCACCATCGACCCCAGGCTCAGCCCTGACCCTCATAACTCTCCCCACAGCCCTGTCTGCTCTGCTGTTATCATAAACAGCACACTGAGAGCTTTTGGGACTGCTCACAGCTCAGGAGAGTGCTGGGGGAGCTGCTGGGGGTGGGGGGAGGCAAGAGGCTTTTGCACATTCCTGAAAATACTTGCATCTAATTGTACATATGATTAAAGCTGTCTAATTTAGTTTTCAATCCAGCTAAGTCTCTCTCCTAATTCTCTCTTTCCTTCCTTACCTGGGTGGGAGGAAGAGGGGATCGAGAGCATTGTTGTCTCTGGTTTAATTGCCGATCTTGAGTCAAACCTTGACAGGGTCAAAACTACTCTGTAATGCCCAAGGTTTTTTTTTAAAAATCATCATAATTAAGCATTTACATTTAAAAAATATATTTTCTGACATCATCCATTACATATCAAGGTTTCTCATGAAAACATTTATTTTTCTATATAGCATCCTTGGTTAGTTTTTAAGAAATCAGGTATCACTCATACAGTTGAGATGAGTACTGGCAGAGTCCCCATACCCATAAAACACACTCAACACTCAAAAATGTGCTCTAATAATCACAAGAAATAGAGATGCCAAAAAAGATACAAATATATTTCAGTTCAGTTCTCATGCAGTTCTGGACAGTACTAACTTGCAACAGCTGATAATGCCCAAAACTTCCTTAGAGACTTTATGATAGCAGAAGGAAATTTATTAAATGTTTCAATGTGCCTTTTGGATTAATATTTGAGACATTTATGAAGTAAACCCTGAGCTTCCATTTCATCACTGAACTGATGCTGAATAGTTCAGCTCACTTGTAACAGGTTATTTGCAAGTAAAAGATTATTTCAAATCATACTGAGTACTTTTATAGGACAATCAGGAGAGAAATAGATTATTCTTCTTCATTCTTCAATTAAATAAATTTATTTTGCTAAAAGGCAAAACTGTTGAAAACCTCAATATAAAAAATTCTTGGCTTCTGTTTTTATACCCATTGCATGATATATTTGAAAAAAGTAAGGTGTAATCACAACACAAAATTTGAGACTTTTTTTTCCTCTTCCACACACTATGAGTGCTAAAGCATGAGCAGCTACCACTACTGGACAAACAGCAGGAGTTTCTACCATGGACACTCACAGCTCATGCTACACCAATTATCCAACGTGGTCAATCTCCAGAAGTGCCTTACCCACCAGAGCCTAATTCTATTCACAAAGACAAACATCAGAAACAGAAGAGGTGTCAAAGAGGCATGAGTTGATCCTATCTAGGCTTAAGCCTTATCTTTTTAAAAGAGTTTCACATTTGCAGCATAATTTTGAAAGATCTAATCATCTTGTAGTAAAAGCAAAGAAGCTAGAGAGTATTACATGCTGAATTGCTTTAAGCAATTTGGAGACACATGCCTGAGGAGCAATTTAATAGTCAAGCAATACAACTTATAACTCTTGCAGATCCCAGGTTTTCATAAAGGATGCCCAAGATGACAGCTGCAACTGGGACAACATTTCTCTGCTCCTTCAAGAAATGAAAAAGGAGGAGAGAGGGCACATACTGGCTTGCAGTATTAAATTTGCACTTTTAATCATGCAGATAAGACTCCATTAGCAAGCAAGAAGGTGATTAAGCAGCAAGATCTTAGAGCCTAGCACCACACCTCTGCGGGGGCAGGCAGCTCAGGGCCGGCGCTCCCGCGGGGCCCGGCGCGCTCCCCCGGCAGATGGCACCGGAGCCAGGCAGGCTGCCACGGGAGCGAGCGCAGACTCCAGCCAGCAAAGCATTCCGCCTGGTAAGCAGAATTAGGGTTATTTTGAAACAGATGGGCTCTAGAGAAGCTGCTGCACTGAATATTAGAGTTGTTTATTGTCTGGCTGGTTTGAAACCCAGGGATTATTTGCCAGCATCTAGCAGTTTCTCTGTCACATCAGGTTTCATCAAAAGGCAGGCACAGGGAAAGCCTCTGAAATACATTTTTTTCTTCACTAAACCAGTGTTAATTTCAGAACTTGCTATTGTGTGCAGTGCTTTGCAGCAGAATTCCCTGACAAGACCAGCTGCATAACCAACATCTTAACCCTAAAGCTGAACAGCTAACACTACCTTCTGTACAAGAATCCTCTTAAGTTTTTACCTGTCTTGTTACCAAGAAAAATTTGTCCAGTGTTTCTCATTTCATGCATCTGAAATACAACGTCATCATCCATGGACACACACAAATCACACTCTTTAAGGCTTGTCACTGTAACAGTGATCAGCTCAAAGCCCCCTGTCACAGATCTTTCACACATGCTCAGCACTAAACTGGTCTAAAATACAGTTGCCAGATGTATGATCTAGAAAAGCAAACAGGAGAGGTGAAACAACATTGTTTGTGACAGTAATTTCATCGCTTAGAATATTTTGGTGGAAACAGCAAAAAAAACAAGAAGCAAAACCAAAGGCAACTCTTGTTTCCCAAAAAAAAAGCACCCAGGTGAAAGGACACACTTGCCATTGTTGGAATCAGAAGTTCTAGCTACGTCAGTTTAACAGTTAATTCAGAACTGCTGTCTTGAATATGGCACATGAACCTCCAGCCTAACTTGCTGCAAATGCAAGGAGACCACTCCATAGAGCAGCATATCGATTTTGGAAACACCAGAGATTGATGTGGCTGTGGCACAGCAAGTCTTGCTCAACAGCAAAGCAAAACTCATGCAGCCAGCTGGCAGTGCAAATGAACCATCCATTTAGTCTTCACCTTCACACTGCCCTCTAAGCATCAAGATCAGATTAAGGACAGTTTGAAACATGCCACCCTGTCAGTGTAATCATAATACTGTGTAATCATAGTACTTGTACAGTGTGTGCAAAACATGCATTTTTTTTGCTGCTCTGCATGAAGTTTTGCATAAGGAAGAAAAATCACTGGTCATCTTTCAGGGTAAGCCAAACAGACAAAATCTCCACATGGGGTTTTAGTTCTGCTTCTAGTACAAGCCACAGGAGTGTTACATCAAACACGCTCACTTGATTTTATCTCCTCTCTGAAGCAGTGGATTAGCAAGAGGGCTGCTGTAAGCTTCAGGAACAGTTTATCAAGCTACCAAACTGTGAAAGTCTGACTGGTAGAAACACACAGTTAAGTCCCTGATACATACTGATGCTGCTGGGTAAAAGGTGAGTGTAGCAAATAAGTAGCACTGTTTTTACATAGCAGTATCTCTGTATTCCTTTTTCATACAAGCTTTGTTGTGTTGAATAAGAATCCAGAATATTTCAGTTGAATAGCTTATGATGTTCAATGTCTGCCCTGGCACTAGTGAATGTGGTACCCATACCAAAAACCCCAAACATATGCCTACATACCCATGTGAAAAACACATACACGTGCCATTAAAGAAATATCTCCATTTTGTAGAAGCTTTGCTGCAGAAGATAATCACAGACAAGCAAGAGTCTTTTCAACAGAGTGAGTAGCATACAGCTAGCCAAAATACAGAGAGCCTTGATCTGCATGAAAAGACTGGTCTGTGCCAAGAGGAGAGCCTTTAACAGGTGCCTCAGATATAACCACTTCTGTCCAAGCATACACAAAGATAATAATGGCTTTGATTTTTC
This sequence comes from Hemiprocne comata, assembly GCA_020745705.1. NCBI lineage: Eukaryota > Metazoa > Chordata > Aves > Apodiformes > Apodidae > Hemiprocne > Hemiprocne comata. The sequence goes on along the minus strand of CM036594.1, from coordinate 10,190,228 downwards.
AGCCTTTGAAATGTGTGAAAAACAGATCTACACTTATCAGAGGCAAGGTTCAGGTATTATGTTGTAGTTCATAGCAAACTTAGTGTGGGATTTCCTCTTTTGTCAAAACAGTGTTTTCTGCAGCCAATAAACTACTCACAGACTGTTAGCTTAGCTGCTCACAAATGCAGGACTGTTGAAACCATCTCATGCAGACATCACCATTATATACATCTTAATTGTTTCACTGCTATCTTCTGTATTCTCATGTCATTTGATTACATACCAGATTGCCAGCATCTCTACCCACATTACTGTCAAAGAAGAGAGAGAAATGCTGCATTCATTGGCCTAAGAGCTCACAGATCTGGCAAGTTCTTCCAATTATTTTTCTAGAAACTGTTTGGAGTCTAAATACAGCTTATGTAGTCACCAAAGCTAGGATGTTTTTTCAGCCCCTTCAAACCTTTCTTCTAGGTAATACACACAGTATAGAACTCCCAAAAAGAAGGTCATTTTTCTCCTCCTGAAATTGAGAATGGAAATATACAAAATGTTTGGGAAGATGGCCCCATACAGAGCCCTCCCATATAGACCTCCTGATAAGAAGTGCTGTTGATGTCCTTTGGGGGTCCCAGAATTATATCCTCCAAGAAACAGATCAAGAATGTTAAAATAAATGTGAAAAATTTGTAGTTTATTTTTCAATACTAAGAAGCAAGAGTGGTTTGAAAATATTTTATCAAATATCATTACTTAGAACCCTTGCTTGGCTTTCATTTATACCAGTTTCATATAATGTATTTCTTCCATGAATAGTGTAGCTCTGCTAATGATCTGACAATGCCAGGATATAACTCAAGTTCACAAACTGCTCTTGGGCATGCTACAGATCACATGCAAGGTCCTACATCTGCAGTATATGCCTGATTACCTTGCCTTTTAAGACAAAATACCAACGTTTAAAGCGTTTTATTTGTGAAAATGGGAGTTTGCTGTTTATGAACATCCAAACATACAATTTTTATGCATAATTAACCCAGTATTTTTGATGCATATAGAACTGGAAGTAGTAAATGGGAAGGCAGGGAGAAGCTAGAGTTAAATACCCAGCGCTGCTGTAGTTCTTTCTTATCTTCCAGCCAATTAGTAGCCAAGCCTTGAGGTTAGTTTAACCAACTACCTTCTGAATTATTGAACTGTACAGAGCATCCTAAAGAAAGGCAGTACATATGCAGTATCAGTTTTCCTCCTCTCATATGTTAGGACTAGGAGGGTTCCAGAAGAGTTGAGGCAAACACACTCCCAGCAGCCTTATTACTGTTCTCTGTTGCACTAGAAGCCAGACAGGAACTACAACTGAGTAAGAGCTATAAAATGGCAAATCTGCTTTTTATTCTCTCATCTTCTTCCCTCTGCAAAATGCAGACATGCCATACAGTCAAAGATTCAGCTTTTATCTCCCCTACTCAGCTCCAAGCAGACCACATTTAATAGCCTACACTATTGTTTCTAACACTGCCCTTTAAATTTCTGTCAATGGAGAAAATAATTGTCATGCTATGAAGCCAACTATTCTTGCTGGTGCTGGTGCCAACATTCCTCATCTACAGACTTGAACGTAAACTGGTGAAGGAGAAAAGGAACTCTAGCTACTGTTTCTGTGCTGTCCTTTGGAACGACTGACAAAAGTAAAACTAGCAGGAAACTGGTTGTGACTAACGAAGTTAGAAGGAAAATACACAATGAATCCAGATACAACTGGATTCTTAGCACAAGTGAGATCAAACTTGGACAGTCTCTCTCTCTTGTTTTTAAACAGAGAGATGATAAAATCCTGCACTTCCTCTTGTTAAATTTCTTACAGTTCTTACAGTGATTGCCCAGCTCTCTAGTCCATCCAGATCTGAGACCTCACCCTTCTGACCACTACCCAAGATTCTGAGATACTGGAGCATAATACCAACAAGATAAACAGAAGTTATTTTGAACTAGGACATTAAATTTGTCTACGTTAATTTCCTCCTAATTTTTATCCCTTTGAAATGTATACTGCATTATGAAGTTATGCCAATTTTCCATTACAAAGTGTCCTCCTCTTTCAAAATTATGTATCAATTTGTATTTTTCTTTGACTATTCCCTTTGTTTTATCTTGGTCAAATTTCTTGAGACAACTAAACTGGTATTATTTCTTGAGGTTTGGTATTAAAAAGGCCATTAAGAAATGACAGTTTTTAAACCTATAATGTAAATATACATTTCTCTTTAGAGAGTCTATTTGAAATAATTATGCTTGTTGGGCTCTGTATTTATAATCTAGTTTTAAAAACTTGAGCTAAAAACCCAAAAATTAAGAAAAATGTGCTCACTCCCACAAGCAAACCAGGCAGCTATGAAGACCACTCACTCAGATCTTAAGATCAGAAACTGACAACACCTTCTACTTTAACAAATAAAAAAATTTCTGTTGAGCTCATTTCAGTTTATTCAGGTATCAACTTGTTCATCTACAGAAATCAAGTGGAAAAGGAAATAGTTATATTAATCTCCAAATAACAGGAAAAAATTCAGGATCAGAAATAATTTTCCGAAATTATTTCATAACAAATAGTAATTCCTTTATTAAAATAAGGCAAACTTATTCACTGCCACCTTGCAAGGCTCTGTGAATCACATCCAAAATAACTGAGGCTGTTGTCTTCTGCATCCTTTGCAGAAAGGATGACATCTGTCTGTACTTAAGCTTGCTAAACGTAACTAACTGAATTAGCAAATCTTCTTGAGTTAATGAAACTAAGACTTTTTGATCAGAGCTGGCTCACGTCCAATCAGTTTTCAAGGCAAGCTGAGCTTGCTCATATATATCTACAGGATTACAGTCATATTAGATTGAATACACAAGACAGAATTGTCCCATATAGTTCTTCTGAGCATAACCTCAAAATCTACTGCTGCAAACTGACAACAGCAGGCAATCTATGTAATGCTCAAAATAATCAGATATATTTTTAAATGCAACTAGAGACTCCAGATAGAAAATAAAAAGTATAGAAGAGAAGCAAACCAGAACCCAGTTGGCCTTAGGACCACACAAAGATGCAGCAATGATGTTAGCCAACAAGACATAATATGGAGATACAAAGCTTTCTTGAATCTACTTGCAATGACTGATTTATCCTGTCAGACATCAGAAAAAGGTTCAGAAAATCATTTTTAAGATAGTTGCAATGATCAAAATGCAAACTGTACCCAGTCTACAGAATTAAGCCAATGATAAACCAAGAGTTAAACAGTAAATCATGGGTAAATCCAAGATTAGGAATATTCACTGACCTTAGTTTACCACTAACAGCATCCCCAGACTAAGTTCATTAACATTCATAAGGATCTTGGTATGTTTAAATTTCCATTTGGAAAAAAACACTTAGTTTTTCCTTTGGTGCATTTCTGCTTGCCTAACAAAGACACAACAATAAAGAGACCCTGAACAATATCCATTTGCCAGTGCCAAGACTAAGAAACCCAGATGGATGGATTGAGACACCAATACAGACTGGAGCCACTCCACAGCAGCTACCACTTTCTCCAAAGTGGAAGCCAGTGCTTTTATACAGCCCACACACAGCTTCTTCTAATTATGCCCACAGCTGTTAAGCAGAACTGCCTGTCCTCCTGCAAGGTGACCCTGCCAAACCCACTGTGAAAGGAACAACATTTGTTCCTTTAAGAAAAGGTTCAAGTTACTGAGAGGAGGAATTAAAAAAACAGAGGCCACTGAAGTCCGTGAAAAGATTCCCATTTGTATCACTGAGTCTGGGATCAAAACACCAAGAACAAACAGCCTCTACCTCCATTTGCAACCCATGCTTCTAAAATGGATGTAGTGTGAATGTAAGAAAAACATCTCTATTAAAGATGTAGTTAAATCTTTGGCTGTAGGTAAAGTGTTTTCTTCCTATTTTAATTTTCTTTGGCAGTTGAAACTTTTGCAAGAAGAACTTTAAGAATCAGATGCAAGTCCTAGCATATGACTTTATGAACTGTATTTTTAAGCTGATATCATGCAGTGCATATTTTAGCATATAATCTATTTTAAGACATGTCTATAGAAAACAGTCAAACACAATGACTGGCATTCCTAGAGTTGCAGAAGGGAAATACAACACTGATTGGAAAAAAATAATCATAAAGCATTTCTCTGCAGTCTTATCACAAGTTTCATCCTTATTACAAACTTCCTAACTACACTGCACAGTACCTGTGACTAGTCCATCCTTGGCCATCTAAAAATTTCGAGTGTATGGGGTTTTTTGTTTTCTTTTAAATTAGAACTCAATAAATGCATATATATATATAGTTTTGCTATAAAATACAAGAGCAATATCTGTAGATGTGTACTTATAGGTATTTCTCTTTAATCACAAACTATAAAGACTATCACCCACATGTTTAAAGAACTTAGTCTTTAAGAGGAAAAATCATTTGTGCAGACATGAGCTTGCAAGTGATTCTTCACATTACTGAGATTGAAAGGCAGACCCTTCGAAGTTCAACTCACAAAAAACCCAACACCCACAACAACAAAAATTCAAATCCACATCCCACACTAATCAAGATATTTCTTCTAAGCAGAATAGCAAGTAAACAACAGATAAGAGATGCAGTATTCTGGGCTTATATTAAGGATGGCTGCTAAATAGTATTTTTTAAAAATTGTAGACATTTTAACTTCATAGTAAAACCATATTGTTTAAATGCAATAGGTTATGTTTTTTTAAAATCCTAAATTGTTTTTCTGAATTGACTAAAGAAAGAATTATTGCAATTTGTAACCAACAGAGAACGAGAATAAGAATATAAAAAAAACTTTGGTGAAAAAAAGTAATGCTGTTTAAACCAATTCTTGTTTAAGACAAGAACGTATCTAAAACTGGGAATGAAAACAATGTTAGTAACAGTTCCTTCTAGTAAATGGACCTAAATCATTATGGTGATTTGAAATCCTTAAAATTGATGCCTACACAAATCCCATAGACAAGCCCAGCAATTTCTTTTGTTGCATTAGATACTAATTATGAAGAAATTTTCAGGATGTACCATAAAAACAGAATTGTAGTTCAGGAATGCCTGGATATGAAACAAGCAGAAATGCAGTACCTTTATGGTGGGTTCAGATAACCCATGTATAGGATTATAGACAAATAACTAGTGAGCATAAATTTGATACGTCTTATTATTAATTAGTTTTCAGATATAGACAACTGATACTAGGAAACCCTGTACTATGCCACTGGTTCTTTACACAGCTTAGTAGGAAACTGACATAGTAATTCATAAGAAGGATTCAACATTCCAAACTTTGTGGCCTAAAAAAACCTAATAAATGCATTTATCCAAATTAATGCAATCCTTTTTTGTCCAAGCTCCAGAGAAACTGTGATGGTTTAATGTCACAGTTGGAAAAGAAAAAAGATTTATATGGAAAGAGTGCCCTAAATTTTGAGTGTGGTACCAGTTTTTACATCCATTTAGATATCCATTTCAAATTATTTTATGTAATTTTTAGTCATGTAAAGTACCTGTTTCATTGTCCATGTAATTGCAAGCATCTGTGAATGTCATGCTAAAGCGAAAAATGTATTGTGTTCAAAGGACAGTGCTCATTGAAGCTAATTATTTTTCTAACGAACTGAGAGGGAAGAATATCCTAATTGCTCCTTAGTAAATTTCACTTCTGTGTCACTAAAATGGGTATCAATTACATGGTTTGTTACTTTTTTGTGAAATAAGGCCTATTGGCAAGCTTAACCTTTAAGCTTAAGAGTTGAGCTCTGAAGTCTTGCTTTTCCAAACTACAGTTCTCCAACAGGCAGGAGAAAAAGCTTTCCTGCAGCCCCTTCGAGCACCTTCCAGTACCTGAAGGGGGCCTACAAATAAGCTGGGGAGGGGTTTTTTCACCAGAGAGGGCAGTGAGAGGACAAGGGGTAACAGTTTTAAACTGAAAGAGGGGAGATTTAGGTTAGACATCAGGAAGAAATTCTTCACTATGAGGGTGGTATGGTGCTGGAATAAGTTGCCCAGGGAGGTTGTGGATGACCCCTCCCTGGAGGTGTTCAAGGCCAGGTTGGATGAGGCTTTGTGCAGCCTGGTCTAGTGTGAGGTGCCCCTGCTCATAGCAGCGGGGTTGGAACCTGATGATTTTTAAGGTCCCTTCCAACCTTAACCATTCTATGATTCTATGATTCTAAAAGGTGTAAAATAAAAGCACTCTTGCAAAACCACTGGAAACATCTATATACATTTGATCACACCAAACTATGTTGGAAACAATATACAATTAAATGTTTTCCCACTTATCTGTGAGGCTTAAAAACTAGAACTAGTGCTGAAAACAGCTGCTACCATAGTCTTAAGAAATGCTGATGTCTCAAATAGAAATTAAAAATGTGACTTGGTATGTCACAGTTATATACCATTGAGATACATTTAGAGATGCTATTTAAATTTTGCCTTTTGTTTCAAAGGGCATTCTACCACTAAGAATATATTCCCTCTTACAGCTGAAAACTTGTAATTGTCCAAAGACAACAAGCAGACAGAAAATACTATATATAGTATTATATACCTATAGTGATGTAGATTAAGGCTAGAAATGAAAGCCACAGCAGTGTTCCATGCTGACACATGAAAGCCTTCCAAGTCTATCCCATGTAGTTACACTATTGTAATTTTGCAGTTATTTGTATTCGGCTTCCTTGGTCATTTAAAAAAAAACAAGATTGCTCATTCTTGCAGATAATATTTCAAAATACTTAATATTAAAAGCTTTAAAGAACTTCTCAAACTCAGTGTTAAAAAAATATGTAAAATGTCATGTAAAACCAGCAGTAAAATAAAAAGTAACCCTAACAATAAAGCTCACTTTAGACCTTTTCCTTCCAAAAAATCATGTACTTACATGGGGCAAAATATTGATATTACTATAATTTTTTACATCTTCTAAGAGAGCACGAACAGTAACTAATTCCCTATTTTCTGCTGACAAACCAGATAGACTAAATGCTATTTTATTGATTTTTTTAAAAACTAAGATTTTCCCCTATCTTCTAAATTTTTAGTACAGTTTGAAATGGAACTGCTCAGATTGCAGTAATTTCTAGAACAAATAAATTCTAGTAATAATCTTGCCATAGAAAAAGTTTCTAGCTCCACAATGTTGAGGGACAGTTAAACAGAACTAAACCTAAAGAACAAAGGTAAACACAAAAAGTAACTAGAAAAAAACACCACTTTAAAACCCCCTAATTTCCCTAAAAGTCTGCACTTCTGCCTCACAGGTGATTCTCTCAATAGATGCAAACTTCATAAAGCAAAAAGCTGTATTTACTTTAAAAAAGCCTTTCCCTATTACAATCTTGCCTCACCTGCTGCCTTTTTAAAACCATCTAGTAGCTAACACATGTCCTTCGTTATAAAAAACAGGATCACAGAAGGTGTGAAAATGTAAGACATGATGATTTGTCAATATATTAATTTCCATATTTTGCCTGGTATTTCTCTGGCAGACATAACACAGTGGTGTAAACTAATTTTCCAAGCAGAGGTTTATGAATGGTGTTGCACATTTTCAAGGTTGCAGTCAAGCAGAGGCTTCTGTATCTTTTTCCTAACGAACGCTTCCTTACACCCAGGAAGAATACCAAGATTATGAAAAAGGAAAGTGACACCTATAAGCTATTGAGTGGGGCTATTTTTTAAATATTAAATGTTACAGCTTCACCAAATTTAAAAGAAATCTTGCCAATTTTTTAAGTTAAGCAGTCCCTAAAGCCTTTGGCTGAATTCCCAAAAGAATCCATACTGACATGCACCAGATTGAAGAGGAAGCAATGTTTGATATGAAAAACTATCTTGATACCAGACAACATATACTACGTTCATTTCTGCCCTTCATTTTATCACTTTGACATAAAAATTTTGCATAACTGATGTACATTTTACATGTGATGCTCTAACAATGTTCTATCAGTCCTATTAAACAGATTTTCTCTCAAGTCTTGAAGTTTTCAGAAGCTGAGAAATAGATCCTACAAATTAGTTCCCTCTTGATTTCACTTGCATCATGAAAACATAAAATACATCCTAATGAATTTTATACCAGTTTAACTTATAAATGTCACTTAAAAACAGCTTTTTTTTCTAATTATTTCCTTTTTTTAGGTCTTTCAGCTAGCTAGAATGTAAGAGTGGAGAGTAAGAAATCAGTACATTGCTTGTCATTTATATTTGTATAAAAAGCAAAGCTATATATGTAGAGGAAGTTTAAATATTGGCAACAACAATTCTCCTATTATACCACTTCACACTACTTCTTAGAGTACTGTAAGTTAGTGTTTTTTTTTAACATGGCAGCTTAGTTTACTTAAAGTTATTTTGTTATAAAAGCACTGATTACCTTGCTACTACTATAGTAAAATAAAACACTAAACAATTATGAATAAATGCAATTACAGAAAGTGAATGATATTGCATCCTTACACCATATTCTCTGAAAATTCTACCAGGAAGCTTTAATCTGTTCCTGAAGATTATGTCCAAAATACTAGAAAAAAACCAACAAGCAAAACCCAGAAAAAACAACCACCAAACAAAAAACCAAACCACCTTTCTTCCCCCCTCACTCCCTTCTCAGTATGAATCATATGTTAAAATATAAAATGCAGTAACAATCATACCTCTTTCATTAAGACTGTTTAGCACTGCCCTTTCAAGCTGTTCTTCTTCAGAAAGTCCACCTGTGTAATCATAATAGCTCCTCGGTGTTCTGTATTGATAACCTGAGTAGCCATAATACTCTGTAAAATTAACACAAAATAAAGAAAATAAACTGCTGCTACTCAGTAGGAGAGTATGAAATCAGATATTATCTTTATGCTGTCTTTCTTCCACAAATTCTTTTAACTTGGGAAATAAAAAAATTATTAGGATGAAATTACTTACACAATATATGCCATGAATCCATTTGTAATTTACAAAGCCAGACTATAGTAACAGGAAAGAGAAAACAGAAAAAAAGATGGATCAAACATTTCTATTTTATAATTGTTATGAATAAGTGTCACAGAATTGCCATTATTAATAAAGTTTGACATAGAAATTGAAGGACACTTCTCATCAGGTCCTTTTATCACAATTGTCAATTCCTGGGCACCTTATTAATGTCACTAGAACTCCAACAACAAAATGGATCGGTTTCAGGCTTCTTCCCACCTGTCCCTCCCTTCTCCCCAGTGTCCATAAACAACACATGCCAACGTCATCATAAATTCATGTTTGGACCTAGAAAGCACATGGGAAAAGACTCCTGGAAAGTTCTGCAGTAATATGTACAGTTGATACTGTGCTGCTGCATGGCTACATCTGCCCTGGAAAAAAACACATCACAGATCTCATGGCAGAATCAATGTAGGTTGTCTGCACTACTGACAACCAAGAATTTCTGACCATTTGCAAAGTTTGTCAAAATCAAGAACAAACGAATCATTAATCACCCAAACACATGGGATTTAAAAGAAAAAATTAAGTGACTAAAGAATTGAGCAAGACTTTTCCTTTTAACACAATGTGTTCTTGTCAGAGCACAGAAAATCTAACCAGAAAAACTAAGGAGAAAATCCCATTTTTCTAATGAATTTTTGCATCTTCAAAATACAAAGTTTTAGGTAATACTTTCATTTCTCTTCCAGACAGCTGGACAGAGGATTTTGAAGAACCAAAGTACAGTTAACATACACTGTTTCTTCCAACTTACAGAAAACGTACACTAGTTGTTCCAATTAAAAAATCAGAGATTTTTGTATTAAACAAATCCAGCAGGTCATGCCTTTTATCTTCAGATTGTCAATGACAGTCTTGTGTTATCTCATCTGTTATATGGACTCCACATGTAACCTTCTTGTGGTGTTTGTGATTAGTAACAAGCACAGACTGAATGAAGCTATAATTTCTTTTAAGACATTATCGGATTAAAGAAAAAATCCCAAGCTTTAGAACCTTAAGACAAAAATAGCAACACCCTATCTTGAAGTTACACAGGAAAAAATTTAATGGACTGCTCACTGTTCTATACAGCACTACACATTCCTCTGTGTGCAATATGCAAATATACCTACATACCCTTCATATAAATGTGTATGTGCACAAGGATGTATCTATACATCATACACACACAGAGGAGGGACAAAAAGCTGATCCTGCATGTTTACAAATGTTTCCTTTTTTGAACATAAAACTGACATTGGGACAACTTTCATACATCTGCAGTGAACACTTTTTATTCTTCTCCAGTGATCTGAAATTCTGCCACTTCTCAAACAATCGACATCTTCTCAGGTTAGAAAAGATTTTTTAAACTGTATGAATTAGTCATATTTTTAACAAACTTAAAAAGGCTTTAAGTCACACTTGCTACACTTGAGACATAATTCTGCAGAAAAATAAAACTGACTGCAGGATACCACTTAGCTGTTGATATATATGTGTATGTATATATACAAACACTTTGGATCCAACCTTCAAGCTTTGCCCTCCTTCACCTCTGTATTAGCATTATACTAATCTCAATGAACGTTTTCTCAGCTCTAAATTTGTTTTTTGGAGGCTTTAAAACTGCATGCATGAAGGCTATAAAAATTCTAATACTGAAAGCATGAAGTTACTGGAAAGGAGAAGGATGTAATTTTAAGTTTGTTCTATTACTGTAAATTCTTATGTTTGATGTTTTTACACTTTCACCAAATTATAAGTACTCAGAAAGCAGTAATCTTTTGTGAGAAACAGTTCTGCAACATCAGAATATTCTAGGTGTTCCTATTAAGGAAAATAAATGTCCTAATACTTTATTAATGAACTGCATTTAGAAAAACCTAATTCAGTTACTAAATACTCTGTTAAAATTGCACTTAAAATATTTTTCTTCTGAGGCTGTTTCCTTGTACTGTTTCATAAAATCTGTTCTGATTCTAACTTCATCTACTTTTCTGCTTCAATTGGTATTTAAAGTTTGATAGTAATAAATCAGCAATATCAGAAAATGAAAAAGGAATCAAGCTAAGGATATACTGTATATGCATCATTAACCTGTGACACTAGAGAGAGCTTTCTTAATTCACAGATGGCCACATTTACTACCTATCTCATATACCAAGCAAAAGGTTAAATCTTCCATAAACACTGCTGCAAATAGGATGAAAGAATTACCAACTATATACACAGGGAATGAACATAACAAATAAGCATATTTCAGAGAAATGACTTTAGAATCAAAAAAACGTAGTTACATCTAAAGCCAAGTTTGGAAGGCAGGGTAATTTGGGTTAAACCTCTCCTTTATCTCCCTTTTGTCCACAACAACTCAAAGCCCAAGACATGTGAAAAACCCCAGACTTCCTTGTTGTCAACACACTATAATTTTTTTTTCCCCTCAGGTGCTGTGTAGATCCCCATCATGCTAGACAAATTACATGAAATCTCTTCCATTTTCCCTGCTTAGGAAGAGCTGGAAAAGAAAAAGTAAGGGGTTTAGAATCTGTCCCTATTCCACAGGGGTGGCCTTTTACACTCACCCAAGCTCCAAGCAGCTGGTGTTTGTACAGTTGCTGAAACACATTATGGAGTTTAAATGTAAAGTACAACTTCTTATCTTCATTAGCCATTAAAGCACCTTTTCTGATAAAAATTGATACTGGAATACTGATGGAAGATTTAGTTGTTATGAATACAGAACACAGGAGAGCAAGCAGCACACCTGGGTGCTGGGGGACTGAGCAGTACCTGTAGCTAGGTGAACATCTTCAACCACACTGACAACTGCTGGTCACAGGTAGCTCGTGCTCAATACATTTTCACATCTTAGTTAATTCCACTATTAATTTTGTTTTATTTCTTTACTGGCCTTTAGATCAAGTGTTTTTTGACTTGAGAACTGGAATAATGGAAATCCTGGATAAACATATGCCAAGTTACAAGAGTCCTTGTTGCTGTTGGTAAGGAAAGTAGGTTCACATCTTTTGGTTATGAATTACAAAACAAAGGCTTCAAAATATTCAAGGGCCCATAATTTTGTTTCTGGGAATTATTTAATGTAATAATAAACTTGGAGGTAGATCATGGAAGACAAAACCCATCATGGAGAATAAAAGCAGCACTAACCTTGGCTCACTGTGGCTCAGAGTAAGTACATGTCATATAAAAGACTTAAAAATAAAAAATACTGCACTATTAAACATCAGAGAACAGTAAGAATGATCAAACATGTGAAATACTTTTCATATAAGCAACCATATAGACTACAACTTCTCAATGAGAGAGAAAAGATGACTATGGTGAATATAGTTGTTTGAAGTCTGTTGTTCTATAGTTGTTCTACTGAAGTCTGTAGAAAAAAATAATATGAAGAAAGTACATAAAGAATGAAGGTTCGATTTCCCTTCCTGGAGAAGAATTAATGTGCATCAAATGAAATTAGCAGCTAGCAGGTTCAAACCAAACAAAAATGACAGATTCTACACCAAGAAGTAAACTCTGAAAATACCTTTGTCATGTTTTAGGTGTTCAAAGAGCTCATGCCAATTCAAAGAGCTTTTGACAAATTCATGGAAGGAGAATCCATCACAGGCTACTACAGCCAAAGCTCTCCCAATAAAACGTTCTGCTGAAAAAAAAACACCCAGCCCCATAAAACTTCCTACTGAAAACATCTTTAAGCCACAAGCCACTGCACACTGGCAGATATGTGAAGGAGTTACCACTGTATTTATCCTGTTCTCACAGCAGATGCCTAGGAAATAGTATAATTAAAAAAACCGCAGGAGAGAAGATACACTAGACTATACATCCCTTAGCTTTGATCCAACTCATAGCTGGCTCCTCTTCTGTCCCTCCCAGACAGAGCCTCCATCTATTATTTCTCTACTCTCCACATATGACTCCATGTTCTGCATAAAAGTCAAACATGCCATATTCAAAGCATGCCAGTATTCCACCTATCCATCTATATACTGTGAAGATATATATATTATATTCTGGTGAGGAGACCTTATTGCATGTAAATTACTTGATCTATAGAAAGTGTTCAAAGAAGTTCCTTGTCAGAAGGGGCAAAAACCATTCTCAAACAGAAAAGGTAAGTGTGCCAGACCTGGGCAGATTTCCCAAGGTAAAAAAGAGCTGCTTTCAGTAGGCACAATTTCCTCCCTGCTGCACCTTCTGCAAAAGATCTCTTTTTTCCCCAGTGTATCATTTTATGAAGTCATGACTTTAATTTGAGGTTTATAGCCTCTTGTACAAAATACATCCACACTGTTCCCTAAAAAGGAAAGGTAAGACATGGCCACGGAAGTTTATCACGGAAGTTCACTATAGGTTTTCCATCATTAACAAAAAGGATATGTCTATATTTAAAGCTGGAATAAGTTTTTTGGTAAGCAGGCAAGAGTACTTACCAGAATAGTAGTCCCTTGGCCTGGCAGGGTCAGTGAATGAAGAAAAGCCACCTAAATCTAAGAATAGTACATGTATTATATAAAAAAAGTAGTTACATTGTCTTTCTTTATAAAATAAAAAGTAAAATTTAAAGTACTTTCAGAGCCTGTTTCATGAGATACAAATATGGAACAATGGGTATCTCTGAATTTGTTTTGCATCAATAAGAGAATATGGTATTTGTAAACTTGTATATTCTAGATTTTATAGTAGCGTGCCATGTTTAAGAAACATACTCATGTAGACTATAAAAGTGCAAACCAACCCATGTTCTCCAGAAGACAAAATTAATAATTTCTGCACTGAGATTGTACAGTAGTAAAAAAGGGTAAAAAATGGACTGGAGTAACACTGCACTGTTTCTGCCCTGCTACACAGGAGAAAACGATGACCTGAGTACTGGAATACTCCTTCCCCCAGGTCTTAGCCTCACAGCAACCTTCACAGCAGCAGGATCTCCTTAGTGTGTTTCACTAACAGTACCATGGGTGTTATCACAGAAGGGATCTCAGAAGGTCCCTAGCTCAATTCCAACTCAGAGCAGAGCTAGCTACAAGATCAGACCAGGTCACTCAGTTAGGGCTTTGTATTTTCAAGTTTTGAAAACATCCAAGGATGGAGACTGCAGAACCTCCCCAAGCAGCATAAGCTAGTGCTTGACTGTCCTAATAGCCATCAGATTGCACACAAGCTCTCCTGCACTCGTGTCACACAAACATGCAATATTAACATTTAACCAATGTCACACTGTTCACTCAAAGAATCTCATGCTTTGGGCTCTATTTTTCCACTTAAAACTGCTAAACACAGATGACTTGCAGACTGTATCACCAAACTGCAATAAAAACTCCTGTGAAAAGAATGCATATCTGAACAAATAATTTCCCACTATACAAACACAAGCACACACAAAAACCAAATATTCTGACAACTAACCTCACACCACAGCTATTGTGACAGGGCTTAGACTTCCAATTAAACCACTGAAATTTACGGGAGTGTTCACATAAAAGTTTGAAGGGATGTATTTAACACAATTTTAGACTAAAGATGTCTAAAGATAACATTTTTTAAAATAAGTATTACTTCAATATGAAAAGCTGTAGTATAACGATGTTGGAAAGCTTAAGAATTCTGGTAACAATTTCTCAAGTATTCCACAACTTTTTTCAAACTGTAGAGACCTCCACTAAAATGGCTGCAAGTAGCAGAAATCAACAAGGAAACTTATTCTGCTCTGATGTATTTAAATGAAGTGTGGTGAAGCCACAAAAAATGACATTTTCATTGACATTTTACACAAAATTTTACTCTAAACATTGAAAAAGAAGGTTAAAGATATTCCTCTAAACAAAAATATCTGAAAGACATTTACTGGTTCTTATAATCCAGATTTAATTAAAAAAAAGCTTTTTCTTCTGCACTCACTTTAATAACGGCATATCTTTAATTGGATAAAGATTTGCTGAGAATGGCCTGAATTTCTACATCCAAGATTCACTGAATTTCTATATCCAAGATTCACAGAATTTAATTAAAAAAAGAAGTCTTATGCAGATTTTACAAAATGAGCAAAATTATATACCTGCACAGGCTTTCATTATCTTTTTCAGAGGTCCCATAGTGTACATCAATCCAACAAGAATCCCTGAGAGATGCCCAGCAAAAGAAGTCCTACAAAAAAGGAAAATCTTTTGAGTGATTGAAAGGAAGGGGGAGTGCAAAATTTGTTGTAATAGAGAAAGTCCCTGAGTGAGACCAAGCATAGAGAAATTACTTGACTCCAAGGACATAGTACCAAGTTTTTTTTCTTCATAACTACCCTAAAACTAGTAGGTATAGACAGTTAACAAAAGTATGTAGCCAATATCCTGAAGGAGCTGGAACCTAATTGGAAAGGTAATTTAAATTTCTTGTTTAAAGGATGGAATACTGCTTCCCTAAAAGCACTTAAAATAAAGACTTACTGAGGTAAGAAATTAGTCTTAATCTATAAAAACGCAAATATACAGAGTTACACTGAAATGTCTACGTAAGTTCTACCAAAACTATTTACAGTTTCAAAATGAAAGAATACAGTACTTTTTACTGCAATATCAACATAATCCTACTATTAGTCTGAGATAAGCATGAATGCAGATCTGTTGCAATCTTTGTAACACAGTACCTTCAAACTTAAAAGAACAATGAGTGGAAAGGCTGAGATCCATATTCTTTTCTATACATATTAACAATTTCTTTAAAAGATCATTGTCCATTTGCATATAGAATGAAGAGGGCTTAGTCTTTTGGGAAATCATCAACATGGAAGCCTAAGTTGATACTCCATGACTGGGGTACTCTATAAATTCATAAACCAATTTTCAGCATTCAAACTAAGAGTTAAACTCTTTTGAGTAAAACCAGGTTTAAACATTTGTAAATTGTTCACCTCTATTATAAAATTAGAGAAGCCAATATACTAAAACACTAAGACTCCCTAGTATATGCAATCATAAATAACTCAGTTCCCTGAATTACATACTGCCTGTCCAAAGATCCAAGTAATGGGAGGTTTTTTGCCTTCATAAAGCAGCAATGACACTTCTGTTTAATGCAAACATAGATTTAAATATGACA
Source organism: Hemiprocne comata (assembly GCA_020745705.1). NCBI lineage: Eukaryota > Metazoa > Chordata > Aves > Apodiformes > Apodidae > Hemiprocne > Hemiprocne comata. The sequence goes on along the minus strand of CM036594.1, from coordinate 10,174,086 downwards.
CTTTTTACATCCTGGTCACAAATCAAGAAGAGCTAGAGAGTCAGGCACTCCTGACAATACAGCTTCCAGGCATCATTGGTAAAAGTGTACAAGATAATGCATGTGTCACTAGAGGGAGATAAAGATAAATCTAAATTCCCTCTTTTGCCACACACTTAACCACAAACTTTTATTCTGCTATGTAAAGCTACAGATCTTTCCCATAAGTAACCATCAATTTTTTTTTAAGAGTAACACATGAATGCTGATGTGAAAATTTATAGGTAAGAGGCAGTTACCAAAATAAAGTTTCTACAAGCAATAGGACTCTAGTCAGAAGACTACAGACTAATCACTGTCTTCTGTTTCCAGATAAAATGGTTTGTTCAACAATTACTAAGACAAAGAATTCGTGGATAGAACCAATGTAAGAACACCAGAAGCAGAAAGCAGATATGTCAAGAACAAATCATACCAAATCAACCAAAATTCCTCCTTTGATAGGGCAACAAGCCTCATGGAAAGGGAGAATTAGATGTCACACATGCTGTAAGAATGCAGGACTGTCTCACAGCATTTGTCATAAAGAAGGCTTAAAAACTGTCAACTCTAAAACTCCACTAAGCAGATCTGTAAGGGTTTGGTAAGCCTGGCTTAATACTTACCAGGGATACATTACCAAACTTAGGATATGAATCAAGTGGATTTCTACAAGAGTATACTCCAAATATTGCTTAGAAATGACAAGCTAAGAGAAGCTGTAGGGGTCACTGAAGATTGCATTAGAATTTAAAGTGACCTTGACAAAATGAAGTAGTGGTTTGGAAAAAACAGTGAAATACATTAAAGTCAAAGATGGAGTTCTGAACATACCACACAACCATCAACTATACAAATCAGGCTAGAAGTGACTGGCTAGTAGGAGAGTTTCAGAATAGAACCTGGGGCACACAGTCAATTATACAATAAAGTTCAGATCAACATGTCACACCACTATAGAAAAGACAAGTATTTTACAGTACAATAACTCAGTTTCTATAGTACAAGCCAAACTTTGGGAATAAAACCAGGGTTCTTGAGTTTTTAAATGGCATGTTTTTTTTCTAAATGTCAATGAGCTTTATCAATATTAAATGTTCTCCCTGATACAAAGAAATTCAAATGATGTCTCATTTAATTTTTTGCTTGAAAATGTAGGTATCCCCAGAGATCCTATTTATCACAACCAGTCACACCATACTAATGGTAATAATGCAACATGTCTAAATACTGTTTCCTGAAGACATCTGTCATCAAGCTGATGTGCACATTACTTCAGAAAAATCTTCTAAACAGAATTATACTTTTTCATTTGGCTGTGTAATTTCCATGACACTGGTACAATCAGAGAGAAAACCAATTGGACTGCACTTGCTTTTCATGTGTAAGAGATTCTGACCCAATGTTTACAAGCCTCTCAGTATTAATTTTTACATTAATATCATTCTTCCAGCCCAGAAAGCCAACTGTGTCCTGGGCTGCATCAAAAGAAGCCAGCAGGTCAAGGGAGGTGATTCTCCCCATTTACTCAGCCCTCGTGAGACCCCACCTGGAGCACTGTGTCCAGTTCTGAATCCCCCAACATAAGGAGGACATGGAGCTCATTAAGGAAGTCCTGAGAAGAGCCACGAAGATGATCCGAAGGCTGGAGCACCTCTCCTATGAGGACAGGCTGAGAGAGTTGGGGCTGTTCAGTCTGCAGAAGAGAAGGCTCAGGGGAGACCTCATAGTGGCCTTCCATACCTGAAGGGGCTACAGGAGAGCTGGGGAGGGACTTTTTACAAGGTCTTGTAGCGAGAGAACAAGAGGTAATGGATCAAAACTGGAAGAGGGAAGATTCAGGTTAGACATTAGGAGGAAATTCATTAGTGAGGGTAGTGAGACACTGGAACAGGTTGCCCAGAGAAGTTGTGGAAGCCTCATCCCTGGAAGAGTTCAATCAAGTTTATTTCCAAATTAACACAACCAGAGATAAGTAATATTTGAATTTTCATTCTGGTCTAGGTAATGTTCTATCTGCTACATCACATTATCTGATGAGGGGTATGTTAGTATTGCTCTCCTTTTTTTAAAAAAATATTTCTAGAAAGTGGGAAATTGTACACAAACATACTTTGCATACATTCTCCAATGTGACTGACAGTTATAAAATATTATACAAGAAAATCACTGATTTGCAACTAGAACTCCAGAAATCAAGTGCCAAAGAAGAGAGACTCTGTTCTTACAGTGGCAGATGAACTGTGCTGGCAGAACTAAGGACATGGGAAAATTGAGGGAGGCCACTGGCACAACTGCAGGGCAGTAAAACTTAAAAATTGCAGAGCACCGGATGATAGCTTGATCATAAATTAGAGGAGTGACTACAACAAATGGGCAGAAGGGACTAGGACAGAAATAGCAAGCAAACAGTGGAATGCTGTTTTGCTAATGAAGCCCTTGGCACTACAGTGTATTAGTTTGGTTACTTTGCTGAAAATACATGTCCCTTTTTTGCTTGTCCATCAGCTTTTTTTAATCTCCCCTCAAATACTTAGTAATACCTTCTGGGCACAGTATTTTATTTTGAAATGAGGTCAAAATAGAGGTTGTTAAGGAAAAAAGCAGACTGTAGCCTCAGCACTTAACTGTACCCCAATACCCCATCTGGATGCCAGCTAACACTACACGTACTTCATAATACATTTCAAACTACTTCAGATAGCCCAAATCTCTTCTCCTAACTGTGAAATATTAAATGCACTTACCCTGGGGAGATTAGATGAATAGCCACCAGCTCCACCCAACAAGTATATTTACTGGCTACCTGCAATCCAAAGACACTGCTAACTCTTCCTGGATTGTAATGGTTGTTAAGAACTTTCAAAGCAAACAGGACTCCTGCAAACAAGAAGAAATTGCATAAAGACAGAAGTGCTGGTACCCAAACAATAAAGAAATAAAACAACTACTGAAATTGAAGTACCATGCAGTTTCACAGCACCACGAAGCACATTGCTGCATGCCAGAACAGTCCTAAGCTGTTTTTTTCAGTGATACTTTTCAGAGACTTTAAAAAAGATAAATTATTGTAAATTGCATTTTAATATGCCTACTCACCATAGCTATTCAGGTATTCAAACCTATAGAAACAATTTTTAAATGGGGGTTCTACTTCAAATTATCTACAAGATGGAAGCCAATAAAGTGTTCTGTGATTTGAGAAAAGTCATTACTGAAAACAAGACAAACATACGCATGTGAAGCTCAACAGTAAGCTCAAACTCTGAATGAACAGAGAATTATCTTGCATATACTCCAGAATCACTTGTTTATGAAAAAAGTAGATAAATCATCTTTAATCACAATACCACCTAGGGGGACAAGGGGCAATTTTGTTTCACCCATTTAAAAAAAATAAATGCAAGCATCCTAAAACTCTTAAAACCTAGTAAAGTGAATGGGTCATAAAAATATGTACAGACTTAAAGAAACAGTTATTAAGAAAATGCTCATATTTTTCAAGACCTGTTCCATATACATGTCACTTGCTCCAACTGAAATTACCTATGCTGAAGGTCATGTTGGGAACACTGAAGGTTTAGAACGATCAACTACAGATACTGACACTTTCAGAGCTACTTTAATCTGCTGCCCAACTAACGGTCAAATGGACATGTATATAGGCTGCAGTCCCACATTTTCAAGCTCTGGACCCTCAAAAGGATACTGCAGAAGGAAAGTCACATCAAAATGGGTTGCAATATTCACTGTAGAACTGAACTATCTTGCAGAACATGTAAATTAAAATTCAATCAAGTAATCCCTAATTTGACGAAAAGTTTGACTTTGTCCTCTGCACAAATGGCTTAGTAAATTAGAGGCTTAGTCCCACTTTTTTTTATTTCACTAAAAAATCCAAATTATATACTCCAGCCAATATTGTAGCACAGCTGACATGAGTCTCTTGTAAGGAATGAAATGGGGACCCAACCTGGCCCATCACCAGTGCTCTCCCTGCCTACCAGCACCACTGCTGTTCAGTAACTTGGTGCCTTTGCTGTAATGCAAAGCCATAAACTTGCACCACCTGGGTAATTTTATCACAAAATTCAACTTCCCTTCTGTTGGTTTAAGGAAAGGGACATATAAGTTCCTATCTGGCTAAGTGAGAAGCTGGAGACTTATCTGGTGAAAAATAAGAGCTAACCCTAGAAATTCCAGCTAAGATGACTGAGTGCAGATATTTCAGTCATTTTGCCACTAACAATAATAATCAGTAGGGTTCTGCAGTCGCTGTTGGGGAGCAGCAACAGTTAAATCCTCTAACAAAGGAATATCTAAAGGAAACAGAGAAGCAGGCAGGCTACATCATCCCCCATAGGCACCCAGTCCAACAGCCCCTGAGCGAAGCATGCAGGTGACAGTGAAGTGGGGCTGGCCAGCAGCCTGAATCAGCAGACACACGTTCCTGCCAAAGCAGGGCCAAAGAAAGTCAGGAGGTCAAGTCAGCACCTAGGTCAGAGAAGCACGTGGCCAGGCAAAGATGCAACGTAGCTCGGACATGGATGACACAGTTGGCTTGAGCTTAAGAACAGTTGCTAAGCCATGGGGGGAAAAGGCTCCCAGTGAGGCTCCTCTCAGCTCACACACCTCTTTGCCACTAGCCTGAGGTGGGTTGCAGCTGCCTCACACCAGAGATGTTCTTGGGCACAGGCAGCCAAATCCCTCGGGAACAGGCTGCACTCATGGCCCTACAGCCACCATAAAGGCCAATATGAGAACTGGGCATGTCTTGTTACCAAAGGCTGGGTGAGCAGAGAACATACGAAGCTACAAATGAGCAACTACCAGGATGTTCCAACTAGTACCAAGCTGAATACCATAAGGAACCCTCAGAGGTGTTGAAGCACTCTTCCCAGAGGTTGAAAAGGAGGACTTGCCTTCTAATGCTAGGTCCCAATGACAGCATAAGTACAGCATGTACATGCTTTAAAATAAAAAATAGGATAACTTGACTGACATGACAACCACATACATGCATATGGATGTACACCTACCCATTTTCTGCATTCAACAAATATTGCTATAAATCTTAATTTTACATATGTCCATTGGACTATGGGCCTTACCTGAAAAACCTACAGCACAATTCTTTTCATATGAAGGATCATCCAGAATTTTCACAAGCATGAATTCCAGCACCATATAAACAACTCCAATCAACACTGAAAATACTGCAATTATGTATGCAAACCATATACTCTTAAGCTTTTTTTCCAGCATTATCCCCTTCCATAGCATGGAAATCATGTTATAATATAAATGCCAGTCATTTGCATGGTGGACAGGAGAAAGCAGTAAACGTTGCCAGTTCTTTCTGTAGAAGCCTTCATGTACACTGATACACACTTCAGACAGTGGCCTCACAGGATTCAGAAAGAGAAAAATATTCAGTGCAAGTACCCCAAGGGTAACAGCAGGAATGTTCTGGAGTCCAACTTGAGAAATCTGATAGAGCAACAAAAGCAGTCCAGCACTGACTCTTCCTTGCCTTTGCTGCATTATTACTTCTTATTCAAGAAATATGAAGGTTATTCCAATTTCTAGGCGTCTGTTTGAATTCAAAACCAGACAAATTTTGAGAATTCTGGAAGAAAAAAAACAGATAACCAATTATACATACACAGGGGTGTTTTCAAGATCATGGCTATTTTTTTTTGAAGACAAACTCTTCAAGCTAATCAGCTGAGACCTTTTTTTAAATCAGAACAAAAATTCAAATGAAAAAAATTTTAACTGGTATAAGACACAAATAAAAGGGATTTACACAGATAATCCAGACAAAGAGTGAGAAATGGGGTCTACCACCTCTCTTTCATGTCCCTAGAGAGGCTTTACTTATTCTACAAAATTCTGGGTGTTCTAGACATGTTCTTATTAATATCCTGATTCACTCAGTTAAAATTTTAGGAAGGAAAGCAGTTAAAAATTCCTATCTAGACTGTCAGATTTCAAGCTTCCCATTTTTGCTACATACATTTTTTTTCCTTGACCATTTTTTCAAAATAGAGAAATATTCAATACAACCTAAGAGCGAAAATTAGAAGTTACAATTTCAAAAAGTATGGGAGCCACAGCTACATACACCTAAATGTAAGCTTTGAAGATTGTTGTTGCTTTCCTAGTGAGTAGAATTTAAAGTTTAATTTCAAAGTATGTAATGAAGAAAAAAATGTAGGAGCAAAGCATTTACAATGACAGAATATACAATTCCCAGAGAGTTATGGCAAAATAGTAATCTCTGCTTTATTTATGCCAGATAAAAGATCAAAAAGGGCTGTAAAAGTTCTAAATTCGCTAGAAATAGGATTACTATGACAGAAATTGAGAAAGGGCATCAAGCTAGCCCGTGCAAGCCTATAAAGGGAGGAGGAAAGAAGGTACAAGGGAGAACACGGCACAAGGTAACAAGAAGTTTGAGAGAGCAGAACCACATACAGAAGACAGGAAGAAACACTGAATTTCAACTACCTTCTGAGGGCTACCTCAGCTTGGCCAGTATTATTTTTAGTTCCCAAAACTCTCCAAGGTGGCACAACAAGAGCATGACCACTCTTATCCACCTCTAGGATGGCAGTTCTTTGCTGAACTATTGAAGATACACAATGCATTATTTCACACAGAACTATCAGCTATGCAGAGCCAGAAAATATACTTACTTTTCAAAACTCCACTATCGGGTTTCTAATGAAACTTGCTGAAATATCTTGATACATACAAAATTCTCATCTCAACACCCTATTCACCTAGTTTTCCATTATATTATGAAGTGGAATAAGTTCCTAATATGTGAAAATTTCATTTAGATTAAACTCCTTTCCAATTCATCCCAAATGCTTCCTCTGTAAACACTTTTTAGATAAACAACAATCAAATTCCTCTGAAGGACAGCAGGAAAACAATTACACCTTTATACAGAAAAAAGGCAACAGCTCAAAATGAAACATTTAATATTAGGATTTACTAAATTTCACATTTCTACAGACTGCTGGTATGCCTGCAAATCCTTTGCTGAACATTTTTCTTTAGTTATTCAGAGTATCATTAACAATTTGACTGGGCTGCACCACAAAAATTAAGTGAACACACAGAAAAGAAGGAAAGCACCTTTGAATGGTGTTATCCTTTAAGAGCACAAGGAACTATGAAACATGCACAGGGCTGAACATCAAAGATGATCAACTAGGGGCCATCCTACCATCTTGAGAGACTTGGTTGACTACCTTAAAAGGACCTTGTAGAATTACTCTTTGTTTTTTAATGATTTTGCTGACCTCTATACATTTACTGACCACAAGTAAATGTATTTAGAAGGAAATTTACTAACTACACCAGTGACTTTAAAAAACAGTTTCTAATCCTCACAACTTAACTACAGAGACCTCAGCTGTAGTCCCTACAAAGTTCAAACAAGCCAAGACCTCTTAAAGTGTAAATGGATTGTTGCAGATGATAATTAACACTGTTGGCCTACTACATTTTAACATCAATGTTTCAAAAAAGTACTTATCAAAAGCTGTCACTCTCTTCATCCACATTACGTGTCCTTATACCAAGTAAACCAACATCCCCAAACTGTTCTTACATGCATCTGCCCAAATCTGACTTTTGTATCACTTACACAGCTACATTTTCCCCCAACTCAAAACAGTTGACATTAAAACTGTTAGAATTTAAAAGTCAACATCATTTAAACCCAAGTTATATGGAAACCCCAACATTTTGCCATACCACATTTTTCAAATTGCCAAATACTACAGTCTTACTTCTTAAAGCCCCTCCCCTCTGCCACTTTTGCTACTCTAATTTCCAATTTAAGTACTTCTAACATACATGCACCTAGGAAAAGAAACCCTCATACAGCACAGACCTGTAAAATAACCATGCAATGTGACTGAGAATGGTTCACACCATGATTACAGTGGTGCTATGTATTATACATCCTTTCCATTATTGGAGCAATCAAAAATGTCAGCCAAGACACATTATGTGTTTGATTATAAAGGAAAAAGATACAAGAAAGAAACCAGTGATTACTTGAGAGCCTTCTGGAATGCAACTCACTTAAAATATACGGGGCTTTCAGCTGTTTGAACATTCTTCCTCAGCCTCTACTCTGTTTATTAAAAGTCTAATGAGGCTTGAAACAATGAAGCATTCTTTCTTGAAAACATGCCACCCACTTCAAAATGTACAAATTTCCAGAACAGACTTGAAATGGACATTTGTCTTGCATCTAGGCTGCCACGTGTCTGCATTTTTGTCACCTACTCAAGATAAATGTCTGAACTAAACATTCTTGGAATTTGTTTGTTTGTTTTGTACCAACCAAGTGCAAAGCATTTAAACTTTTATTTTTACTGTGACAACTCCCCTTGCTCACCTGGCAACCACAAAATATGACTTCATATTACTGAAAAATCATGCAATAAAGTAAATATTTTAGTAAATACCAGTTAAAATGAAATGTTGTACTATTTTGTCCTATAGCTGTAATTGGAATTCAGGTATATCCCTGTACTATGCCTCCCCTCAAAATGGACAGAACTACCCTGAAATTTTGATTTATGCTTCTGTGAAGCACAATCCAGCCCCTTGGCCTTCTCCCAAAAAAAAAAAAAAAATCACACTGATGTAACAATAGATTTTTATGAAGAGACAAGACATATAACATCTCATTCCCACCAAGGTTGAATGCAGCCATAACTGACAGATTTTGCCATGATCTGCACCACACACCCTGATCTTCAGCTCTATTACCAACCTTCTCCCTAGAACTGCTTTGTTCTTCTCATTGCTTTGCAAAAATGATTTGTAATGGGGGTACCTTAGCCTCGTATAACTCTCCATTAACAAAAAAAATCCCAGGGTTACTCTTTCAGTTCAGGAGCATGATTTTGAAGTTAATTTCTCCACTGCCCCCACAGACATGACTGTGATTCCCATTGTGAAGTGGCCTGAGTGTGCACAAACTAGTCTCTTTTCATATGAAACTAAACCAAGGGATGTGTTCCAGGAAAGAATCCATTGGACTCCAGAATAAAAAGAAAGCATTCGACCACACACCCAGATTAGAACTAGACCAATGTAAAAAAACACCTGAAACATATAAAGTGTGCATATCAGATCCTGAGCATAAACCATTTCACACTACAGATAAGCCTCAACAAGTCCTTACCACTTGTCTGTGAAGATACAGTCTCAGGGTACAAAGACTTCCCCAAGCACAGACTGAAACAAAAACAGTGTTTTTAGGGCAAAACAATGGTTGTACAAAGGTAGCAGAAGCAAACTGTAAACCCTTTTACTACTGCCTTCAAACTTTGGAAGGGGAGGAAGGAAGGCACACCAGGAAAAAAACACAACAATGCAATAAAAAACTCAAAAATTTGAAACATAACTTATCATCCTGCTTATATTTAATATTTATGCAACAAGGCAACCACAAGCTGCCAGTTACAATAACCTTTGAAAGGTATAGTCAATTACATAGCTCATAACAAAAGACAAGGTTCTGACATAATTATAAAAGTAATTATTTTATAAAGACAGACTTCTGGATTAATTAAATGTGCCTTTAAAGGGCATAATGTGCCTTCATTCACAAAGGAATACTGAACTTCAAAAAACCCACAACATTTAAGAATTTGGTATAAGATATATCTGTACCACAACTGTTCTAAAATAATTAAATTCAGTAACTACCTTGTTGAAAGGAAACAATATGGTTAAATTTCAACATAAAATGACTGCATAAATGGCTACATCACAATTTTTTTTAATATGCCACATTTTATTTTAAATCTTTCCATGTTTTCTGTGAGAATAATGAAGCTCCTCTGCCTTTTATGTCTACTTCAGTATGAAAATAGAAAAATGTTTTATAGTTCTTTAATCTTAAGTACTACTAAAAAGAAACTCTTAACAAAATAAGCTTTTAAGCTAACAGCTTCAACTTAAAGCTGAAAATTGTGCTCTGAAGGGTGTGACAACTATTATTCATAATAAAATATATACTTGTTAAACAATACATGCCAAAAATACTTTGACACCACACCCCAAAATAAATGAGCAAGCTTTCAGAGGAAAGAATGGAATGGACTAGGTGAAATCTCCTATTCTACCTCACATCTTAAGTATGAACATCTGTGGCACTAAGCATTTAGGCTTTTAATTGCCTCATTAGCTTTACTACTGCTATTTCATCTAAGAAGAAGAATACTTAAAGGCTGCAACCTGTCGATCCTTCAATTAAAACACAGAGTTATTAAAGTTATTTCTTCATAATTATTAACTTGTAATAACACTGGAAGCCCTGCCAATTTTGGACTCATGTTTTCATTCACAAAAAATTGTATAATTAAATTTAATTAGAATCAATAAACAAATCTAAACATCAGAATGAGCATCCACTGGACTTTTCATTAAGGCTTATATAATTACAAGTCTTCAAATTATTCAGTCATCTATAATGACACTGAAGTCACAGCAAGCAGGACTTCCTTATGCCACACAAGGACACGGTGTGTAGAGCCAACAAGCTTCCTTAGCCCATTCTCAGGGAGTTACAAACTTGAAAGATTTAATTCTAGCAGAGGACAGCCTGACAGTCCAAACAGCCCTTTGGTTCTAAGGTGCTGCAGCATCATGTACAGCTAGAACCAGCTGAACATCTGCTCTGTCAGAACTTCCCTCAGCACCAACAAAGATGACTAAGCACAGACTGGAAGACCTATTCTGGAAACTGGATTCTGCATTTCACACACCAGTTTGACCCTCAAGCTGACACAACACACTACTGACAATTTACACATTAAGCATTATACAGCAGTGACTTAACCAGTAATCACATTGGAAGAAAAAAAAATTTTAAAAGGCCAAAAAAAATTCCTGTAGTAGCAATATGAGAAACATTATTTGATGTAACAATGTCTTCAAAACCTCTTCAGTTTGTAAAAAATCAGAACAATTGCTGAAAGCTTCTTTACATTGTGATCCAATAAATTACTGAAAATATATTAATTACATGGCTAACCTACCACTAAACTCATTCCTTCCTGATCTTTCAGTTTCTCCATTAGATTTGGCAGGCAATCACTGTGGAACTCATCTATGGTGAAGAACATGTACTTGTAACACATGTACTAGTGATACTCCCCATTTCCTCCTTTGAAGACAAAGATCTCCCCAGTCTTGTCACAGCACAATTAAATCAGCTCCTGAAATGCAACAACCTAATAAAAAGCCTTTTCATGGTTATATCTTATTCTAGTCAAGAAGCTGATTATAAGGAGTAGTTTTTTATTACACAAGTTTTATATAATAGAAATTCTGTTGCAATTGCCAAATCAGTAAGTCATTTTAGTGTAAAACAGACAGAAAAAGCAGGAACCCTTATAGTTTTTTTTTATAGGTTACATTTATGAAGTTTACATTTTAGCAACTCCCCTTAGAAAAAAAAACAAACCACCTGTTTGGGATCCATACAGGAGCCACACACCAAAGCATTACCACTGCTGGTTTTTTTCTTAGAAAAATCCAAAAGCAAGAGAGATTTCCTGACCTCTACATTTATATGCCACATATAATCAAAGAGATACAGCATTTTTGACCAAGCTAGAAAGAAAAAGAATGTCAATAGATAATCTCTTTAACGCATCAGCTCTTGCTGAACTTCTGTGGTCAGTTAGTCTGAATTACTTTATCATAATATTTTGAGGAGCTAGAAGACCTACTATGTCTTTTCAGTTTTGCAGAAAGTACTACAAAGAAAGGTTTGATAAATATTCCTACTATTCTCATCTCATAATAGACAGTAACTACCTCTCAAAATGCAAGGATGCATCTACACATAATTAAAGTTAGAGAAGTAAAATAATCATAAATACTTTTAGTTGTATCACTGTACTGGTGAAGGTGAAGGGATGTCACAGTTAAAAAAATATATTGGAACAACAGTGGACTTCAGATTGAGTCAGTTTTAACTTCACAGATGTTTAATTACTCTAATTAGGGTCAGGGGTTTGGGGATTCTTTCACTGGCTTGCAAAACTTTTGCTTGTATAATCCCAAAATTAAGTAATTATGTCAGAAGAGCACTCTCCTTTATTTTTCCCAAGAATTTAATAATAAAATTAAAATGAAACCATTAGTGCTTCCCTGACGCCACTTCAGAAGTGAGAAGCACAAAGGCTCTTCCAAGTTTACCATTCCTTAGTTTGTGCTGCTTTGAGGAAAAATTTGCCTACAGTTTGTGGGAGACAGGAAGGACAGGAAACTTACTAATAAGATCAATTTCACATGACATTGGTTAAATATACAAACAACTCAGAAATACACACGTTCTAGTACTGTTACATAAACTCTTGTGAAGACATTAAATCTCCATGAATGAACAAAATGCAGCTTCAGGAGGAACACCACTGCATTATCTCAGGAAAATAAACCAACTCGGGTATCATTAAAGACATTTTATAGACACCTGAATTACTGAAACTAAGAAACTACACAAACATAAGAAAGTTTACCAAATATAGCTGAGCTACGCTTGTCACTGCTTCGGCTTTGATAGAGGTGCAAGTTATTTGTAGACTTCGCTGTTTTTACCAATTTATCATGTAAACAAAGGAAGAAAAGGATACAGTTCAAGTCAGATTTTTAAATAATCAAATCAGTTTACTATTTACAGACTCTGTAAAAAACTACTGCTGAAGGGAAACAAAGTAAATAAGTAAATGTTAAGGGAATTATGACAGGTAGCACAGATCAAGGCGCCCGTACACTTAGGGGGCCTCTGCTGCAGTTCCCGGCCAGGCCAGGCCGGCCCAGGGAACTAGCACTGCCGCCTCCCCGCCACCTTCCACCGGGCACGCTCTACTGGTTCAGGCACTGCTTCCCTCTACCGCCTCAAAAGCCTTTGTAAGGGCAAAGTCCTACAGAAACAGCGTGGAAATGGATTTTAAGAGTTGTTTAAGCGTGAAATTCTAGGTATTTTCGCCATTTTTAAAACTCACTTCCTTCCCAAAAACTTCACTCTGCCACTCTGCTTCCAGCGGCGGGTGACGAGCTAAGCTCGACACATGGAAACGCAGAGCCAGCCAGCCTGTGTACAGCCAGCTCCGGAGAAGCCTTCCCCAAGGCAGACACCTCTAAACTGCTTTTGTCTCAGTGTACTGGCACGGGAGCGCGGCTGCCCGGGCACAACAGACCGGCCCGCGCTGCGCCCCTCGCGTCCGTCTCGCCTCACGGCCGAGTCCTGCCCTCACACCGCCCCGCCAGTCACGGCAGGCAGCCCAAGCGCTGCCAACCCCGCAGCGGGCCCAGTCGGGGAGGGGAGCTGAAGGAACGGGGACGAAGGGCTGAAATAGTGGGGGGTCACGCTCGCCGGGAAGGAGCGGCAGGAGGCGGCACCAACCGCCCCGTCCCCGCCCGGCCGCGGGCATCAAGCGCTGCGGCAGCAGCGCGCGCCCCCTCCCCTCCGCGGCACTCACGTTCTCCGGCACGCGCAGCAGCAGCGTCACCAGCCCAGGCCTCGCGCCGCACCACGTGACGCGGCTACCACTCAGCGGTGCGGGAGGCGGGCTCCGGCCCCGCCCTCCAAGCGAGCAGTGGCTGCGCGCGGGGGGACCCGGCGCGGGCGCCTCCTGTCAGAGGGATGGGGGGGGCAGCCATTGCATGTGGCGTGGCACTGAGGGTGCTGCGGGTTTTCTGGCGGGACGGTTCAGCTGAGGCAGAGTAGCCAGGGACGGGGAGCAGTGCGGCTGCAGTGTGGCGGGGCGGCATAAAGCCTGTTGGCAGTCATGCAGCGCCATGTTCCCCCTTGGCCGTTACATCGCTCTGAAGGGATCTAGCGAAAAGCTGAGGCAATTCTTGAGAAGGGGGGGTGAGTGGTTCCTGTTAGCTTTATGTGCATTGCAGGCAGAGAGGGCGGAGTCGAGGTGAATACAAATCAGCGAAGATAAGGGGGTGTTGAAGAGTGGGCGAGGAACACACCGGATCTTAAGCAAAAACCCCTTAGCGAGTACGTCCTGGTGAAATAGCAGTTCCAGGTGATAAAAGATGCCTCACTTCCCAGCTGGAAGGCCTTGAATTGTGTTTATTCTAGTAACACCTGTGAAAATAATGGTTACTGGTACTGCTTGCCATTAAAATGCATAGTTAGGTTTCCTTTGAAAACGTCTTTTTGCACATGCAAAACAGTAACTAGTTCTGTAAGTTTTAATAGCTCGACTGCGTTAATTTTTGTCCTGCATTCCAGGCAATGAGATGAACACATTTGTTTCACTTGTGTGTAGTACCAGTCACTGGTGTTAAGTATAATTCCCCGAATTCGATACAGAGATGTAGACTGGGAGCTTTGCTACTAGCGTTCAGTAGGGAACACATAGAGCAAATTATAAATGCCTAAAATAATAGGTTATCATAGAAATTTTGGCAAGCTCAAGTTCAAGTATGTATCTGGAAATGAATCATACAACATCCATAGCCAAAGCTACATGTAAATGGCTCTATTTTGCCATCATTTATGTGGCACTTTGGTTTCGTAGAACGTTTTGGCAATTCAGACAAGTATGTCATAGAATTTATAAGAAAACTGTATTCTTTCCTTCCAAAAACAGCACACAGCTCAGCAGACTGGCAGGCATGAAAGGGGCTGAATTCCTAGAAATAGGGTGGAGAACAAGTTAAAGGAGGACACTTTGCCAAAACAAGCAACTTAAGCATAGTCTTCTCTTCCAAGACTGAACAGAAGCCAAAAGAGGAGGGCAGATTCAGTGTGTGCCACCATTTAGACACTTTATCTTAAGCTCCTTAGTTTTGGCACATTTAGCTCTGTTACTTCAATTAATGCTAATAATAATAATCCGTAGAAATCAGCAGATGTGGGAGTTCTGAATGCCTATACTGATAGATTTTCTAACATACACCAGGTTTTCTATAATTGGCACAATTTTCTGTAATATTGTGCTCCATTTTTATGCAATGATGATTCCAGTCCATAATTCTTAACAAAGTAGTATTTATTGCTTGGGTACTGGTCCAGATCTTATCACTGGATGTACTAGTCCTGAGGCTGTGGTTCTCTTCTGAGACCTAGAAGATCTAGATTTCATTCCTAGCTCACTTCCTGGGTCAACTTGAACAATCATTTATTAAATATATTGTCTTTTCATGTCTTTATTGGTATGGCTGGGGTAATAGAAGTCACAGGAAGCTAAGTAAATTAATGATGTGTTCAGATACCAAAATTATTGGGCCACATATGTAGATAGATGAAAAAAACCCACTGTTCTTGTACTTTTCACCCAAGTGTGGGATTTGATACCCATTAAATTCTTAAATTTTGTGATTTTCTTCTTCTATACAAATTTTGCTAAAAAACACGAGATATTCTGGCTTATTTTATACTTACATAAATAGCTAGTTAGGTAAAAAAAAAAAAGCAACAAACCACCTGCTGCTCTCTCGCTTGAATTTCATGCCATCATTTACCTCATGGATTTCTTTTACCTTTTATCTGAGTGTTCATTTTTGCTTATTAATAAATGGAACAAAATTATAAAGACTGTTCACGAATGTCAACTTGTTACATGGAAAAATTCAAAAGTTGATGAAGTTATTTCTTTATCCTTGCTAATACATGTCCCATATGCGCGATTATACAGCTTTCCTCGACATTAAAGATGTTCTTGAGTAAGAATAGCAATTTAGATCAGCTGAAGGGCTAACAAATAAAAGGTTAGTTGAGTTTGAGTAAAACAATCTCTCTGTCCATTTAAGGGACTATTAACAGTATAGGTTCTGTTTCCTAGTTATGGCTGGCCTGATTAGAAAGAGAATTCAATACTTGGAAAGAAAATAAGGGAGAAATAAACAAACCCATCATTTTCATAACCCATGTACACTTAGCACAGGAGTGACGCATACGGTGAGCATGGCTTACGCCGTACTGCTGACTATATAATCCATGTAAATATTTATAATACAGCTATTATCGGTGTAAACATGCAGCTTAGTCATATGTTGACCCATGGTGAAAAAGTGACATTGAGATCTTTCCCTTGCTTAAGCACGAGGTTTAAACAGGTTTTAGGAGCAGTAGAGCAGGTCTCAGAATACTCATTTTTCTGAAATTTATACTGAGGGTTTTCAACATGAAATAATTGGGAAGGAACAGCCTGCTATGAAATGCATGGATGCAAATTACATCCATATCTGAAGGATTTTTTTTTAATGCTGGGAATCTGATAGGAGCATATTTGAAACATTGTTTATGTTAATCTTGGTGAAACTAGTTAGGACTAGCCTACAAATGTAAGAAGAATGTCAAAGCGTAGTTGGAGTAAAGGAACTGTGGCTTTCCTAGACTGTCAGTGTGTGACAGTGTTTACAAATAGTGGAAGAGAGAAGCAGTAACACAGAATTCGATACATGGAGTACTGTGTCCAGTCCTTGGGTCCCCAAGCATAGGAAGGATATGGAGCTGTTGGAGCAAGTCCAGAGGAGGGCCACGAAGATGATCTGAGGGCTGGAGCACCTCTGCCATGAAGAGAGGCTGAGGGTTGGGATTGTTCAGCCTGGAGAGGAGAAGGCTCCAGGTATAATGGCCTTCCAGTACCTGAAGGGGCTACAGGAAAGCTGGGGAGGGGCTTTTTACAAGGGCTCGTAGTGAGAGGACAAGAGGTAATGGATCAAAACTGGAACAGGAGAGATTTAGGTTAGACATTATGGAGTCTTTACTGTGAGGGTGGTGAGATGCTGGAACAGGTTACCCAGGGAAGTTTTGGAAGCTCCATCCCTGAAAGTGTTCAAGGCCAGGCTGAATGGGGCTTTGAGCAACCTGGTCTAGTGGGAGGTGTCCCTGCCCATGCCAGGGGGGTTGTAACTAGGTGATCTTTAAGGTCCCTTCCAACTCAAACCATTCTATGATTCTGTTACTCTATGAATATTACAAGTCTATCAGAAAATTAACAAAATACAGGTGATAAAAGGATCAGTTTAAACATGTTATCCATTTCTATACAGCTATTGTACTCCTGCTACCATTCTGGTTCTGAAAATAACATAATGCTTTGGAAACTGTAGAGGCAAGCCCTCCTGAGAGATACGGAAATATGATCTGATAAAGAATGTTTTGTATGAATTTGAGGCTTACTGTTTTGGATCCTTTGATCTGACATTAACTTTGTCATGTAGCCCCCCCATACTAACCTTTCCTTAGCTGGTGGTGTACTTTCTCCAGTTCAGCTGCCATCAGCACCAACTTTATAATACAGTATGGACAAATGTAGATAAAAATGTAGATGTTTTCTCTTCAGTTTATAGAGATAAAAAGGGATATATCCTGGAGGTTCTTTATCTGTTCATATAGTCTGCCAGAAGGAACAGAAGAAACATCTGGTGGAAAATAAATTGTTGGTCTGAACGTGGGCCGGAAGAAACAGACTAACATCAAAAAGGTCTCATAACACTTTCAGCCAAAGGGGCCTTTGATCATCCAGTCACCTCCTGCTTATCCATATACTTCCACACTGTGTTGAGAGACTTGAGTTAAACCAAAGCATTTTTATCCTCAACAGCCTAAGCTGTTGTATAGGACCAGAAGAGAAGACAGTAGACCCAAAGGCGATCTTATGGAAATGAATGTGTGAAATATGCCAAGAAGGGTACCCAGCAATCCCTCTACACAACCATAGGGCTCTCAAAAAAAATATACCAAAATCAAAGGCAGTATAATTTGAGATCACTGAAGGAAACAAACTATAATGTGAAGAGTTACTGGTTATGGAATAACAAGAGAGTAACCTGCTGCCATATAGAACTTATTTTAAAACATGTATATGCAAACATGTATCTTCATTTTGCTTGACCATAGGAATGTTAAATAATCATTACTTAAAACAGGCTGAAAGTTGTTAACGTAATAATACTATAGGCAGAAAATATTCTGTTGAACACATTCAGTGTTTTTTTCAGTGGCAACATAATTTACATCTCATCATTCACAGTTTATAGAAATCATGAAGTTAAAGTCTATTCTGCTGCTGGCAGGGAATTGTTAATACTGTAGCTGTGAAAATTTTGTGATTATTTCCTGTTTCTATAAAGCATTCACATTATGTTTTCCTTTATGGAAACATAGGTTTTGATCCATTTTTACATGAAACTTTAAGTGCTTTATAGCAAGGACATATCAATAATCTAGCGACATTTTTGTGTGCTTCCACTGGCCTGAAGGATGCCAGGACAGGGGAAGCAATGTGCTCCCCGAGGGAGATGACACACTGATTTGTAGTACTCCCAGGTTCTCAGCTCTCAGAGTTGGGCTGATCCAGAGGCAATATTGAAGGGCTTTGTCCGGCACACCTTGTAAAGAAGGATTTGTCAAGATAGTAAAGGAATTTCTCCAGAAATTACATTAAGCCCCGTTTTGGAAGTCTTCCCTTGCTCTCTATTTTCTCATGGGTATATTGAGTAGAATTTGGGATTTTGTCTTTTTATGCTGACTTTGGTTCTACAGCGTATATTATCACCCATCTGACTTGTCCCCTGCAGAGAGGTTGAGAGGCAGAGGCAGGGGTCGGGGGGCCTTGGAAGAGGGGCTGATGCCAGGGGAAGACTAGTCTTAAAATTTTACTTCATGATTCAGTCTTTTTACTTCTGTTTTCATGCGATGAAAGCAGCCGTGTTTCCCTTGCATGTTTGAATTCCAGAAGTAGGGAGGGGGCATAATATGCCATAATATTAATAATATTGAAATATTAGTTGGATATTCGCTTTTGGTTTGTGTTGTTTTTAACTTAATGGGTTTTCTAAAGCTATCTTTAACATACTAAGTTTTATGTAACAAAACTAAGCCTAACAAAGGCATCTGTCATGGCCCAGAGTGCACTGATAAATGTTAATTGCCCTGGCCAGCCTCACCTGTGTCCCCTCAACTACCGCCCCACCCGTGGGCCCAGGAGCCCCATTTAAGGTCAGAACCAGGCCACTACCAGTTTTCCAGTTCCACCACAGCCTTGAGCCTTCCTGAGCTGGCTCTGGCCTCTGTGGGTGGTGGCTTAGCCTACCTGTCTTGGAGATGTACCTGCTCTGGACTTCTAGGCTTTAGCTCAGACCTGCCTTATCACTGTGGACCTGCCCTGTGATCTGGACTCTTGGTTGAACCCAGCTGCAACCACTGGACCTTCCCTACTTCCTGTTCAGGTACCTTGGGGCTGGGCCCCTTCACACACCTTGTCCTTGAGTAGGAACAGAGCAAATACAATATTCAAGACAGTGAATCTGAAAGCTGCAATTCAAAATTGGTAAGCTCTATTAAAGCATTAGTTTAATTTTTATTATTTGTTGTTTTTAAAACATTCAGTAGAAATTACAAAGCTGCTGAGTTGTGTGAAGTATTTAAGCATTTTTAGCATAGAAAATGATGGATGAATCACAATCAAACTAAGTCCAACTGCTGGATCTCACCAAATCTGGGAGCTTGTGTTTTGTAGCTGGGTGTTAGCTCAGGAGAAATTGCACTCCAACCTGGAAAACAAAATTTTCTGGCAAATACATGTTTTGTTTGATCAGTATAGTGGGGAAAAGTGGACACACTTTCAGGTGCACAAGGCTTTATTCAGATGTGAAATAGAAGCAGTGGTCTTCAAAGTTAAATAAAAGTTGAGGGCCACTTTTATTAACTTTAGAGCATACTGGAAGTTACATGTAGCAGCTGAGTTGAAATAACTGGTGACTGCTAGGGATGATGCTTTTTTGTGTAGGAACTAAGCATTAGTCCTTAGCTTGGTTTCAAATAGCAAGTTTCATGCCTGGTCTTGTGTGCAGACAAAGTTCCTCTTGTTGGTGGCACTGACAACTATAGACGGAAGCCACCCTTCAAACCTGTAGTGGTAGGAGGTACCTCCCTATTGTACTTTCTGGCTGCCTCTCACAACCTGTGGCTGAGAAGTGGTCTGCCATTGTGGCAGTCTCTGTTCAAACAGCTGCAACAGGTTGCTGTCGTGTTCATTTTCTGTTCTGCCAGAGTTGATTGCTTGTCAGTCCTCTGCTTGGTAGAGCTTTCTAATCTTCTTTAAACAAACTCACAAGGCCAGGGGCTTGGGATCAGATTGGGGCTGTCTCCAGGGGTTGGGTGGGGCTGGAGCAGCAGAGATTCGTATCATCCCCTATGTGTGCTGAGAGCAGGCAGCACAGCTCCTAGCTAGAACAAGTAATACTGCCTCGGGCTGTCCTGGCCCACAAGCCTATCTCTACAGCCAGAATCTCACACTTCAAAGGCTGTCTTTGGAAGAAAGCAGAAGTCTGGGCAGAGGACTTGGATTGGCATGGGATGAGCTCTGACAAGGGCATAAAGATAGTACTTGGCCATCTGCATGGGTGTTTATGCAAACTTCCTAGGACTTGTTCAGGTTTCTGGGGATCTTCCAGCTTTCTAGGTAGAAGGGCAAGTTTTTCAGCCATTAGTGAGAGGAGCCCTCCCACTTCCCAGAGTCAAAGAATTCCCATGGGGATTGCCCTGGGGACCTCTTGCTCCTCTCCTAAAAATTTGTGAGAGTCTATTTGCAGCTTTTTCTTTCAACAGCTGAATAATATATATTTCTGCTATGTGTCACATTTATTTCGATTAGTCATTCTGTTTCAATTTTGATCGATGTCCAATGAGGTTGAGAAATACATGTTTTAATTACTTTCCTTGTTCTCTTTACTGCCTTTCCATCTGTAAAATAATGATGTCTGGCAGCTTTTTGGCTTTTGGCATTGCAGAGTACCTAGATCAGTTACAACAAGGTGACTCAGCATTCTGTGCAGCCGCTTGTGAAGATTTCAGCCAGGCCTCTTCTTGATTAATGACCGTTGGCCTATTCTTGAGATAAATTAATGCTGGATTTTGCCCAAGGGCTACAAAGTGGGCACTCCAGGGAATTTAGTGGATGAAATCTGTACTTGAAATTACTTTGAGATCTGTTTACTTAATGATTGCTTGTCTGAAGGTAATACCACTGATAAGGAGGAAAAGCCAGTAAAAAATGTAAAGAGAAGTACATCCATTAGTTTGTTGGTTTTTTATCCTGTTTGTGTATTAAAGCCAGTTCTTAGAGGAAAGATTATATCGCAGATCCTACACTGGGCCAAGTCCCTGAGGTTGGTGAGAGCTCACAAGATGTTAGCTAGCATCTGCTTGGTGCCTTTCAGCAGTGGCATTTATGACACTGGGGACTTGGCAGTGAGCAGTAGTCTTCCTCCTGCCCCTGCCAGAGCTGCTTTCCTCACTGATGACTGGTATATCCATGTTGATATTGATCACCAACCACATATATCAGCATGTTGTGAGTTGATTTCCTGAAAAAATGAATGTGTGACAGTTCTACCTGCATACTGGCCTCCCCAAGTCATTTCTGGATCAATGGACCAGTTTTAGTCTCATCTGCTAGAAGTGTGGGTTGCTTATGGACTGCAGGTCTACCACCTTCTGCAGTTGTCACTCATGCTTGGTCTTTTTGGTGAGGGGAGCTGCTCTGTGCCAGGTGATGGGAATTGCTGAGGGTGTGCATCCAAATACTAGAGCTGAGCTCAGATACTGAAGACATGGAAAAAGATACCAAGTTTGTCTAACAGGCCTGACCAGAACTAATTGTTTCTAGCCATGCCCTCTCAGCAGCTGAGGGGCTGGGCATTGGTGGGTTGGTGAGTAAGCTCACACAGCTTTACCTGCCCATACCATGTGGTGGTGCTTTTCCAGGCAGCAGGTCAAACTGAGATGGGTAGGAGACTTTAGAGGGACTTGAAACCATTGGGTTTGGAATGTGAAGCTGGGAGGGAGAGGGGTAAATAAGCACTATGTAGGGAAGGTGCCAGGGAGCTTGACAGTATTGTGATTGAGCCTGATATTTAGAACAAGTGATCAGGGTTAATTTTTCTGCTATGCATGACTTCTACATTTATACAAGAAGTTGGACACCTGTTTTGATGCACTATTAGGGGAGGAACGTTGAAATACTTAACAAAAAATTACCAATTATATAACCTATGTGGTATTTGAGTACTTCTGTTGGTGTATCAGAGAAGTGTTTCTCTGAAAGTCATGTGTGATTCTGCAAATCCCAGATTCATTTGCACAAGGAGAAGAAATAAATGGATGTGTGCACAAAAAAGTCAATATACTGAAATGAAGAAAGCATCAGAGAACAAAACACAATCTGTGTGTTTTTAGAGTATCTGTCAATCTAAAGCAATAATAAATAAGCAAACAGAACCTTTTTAATTTGTGCAAGTTAATCCCTTTCAGGGTTGAGTTAACTAAAGCATATCTCTATGAAATAACCTTCATTATATAAATGGGTGTGCTGATGGATTACTGAGTTTGCAGCCAAAAAACTGCACCACCATAGGTGTGAAGTTTACTGATCATCTAATAAATTGATAACTTTGAAGCCTAGTTGTGACAATTTAAATGTCATCACTATTAAACAAGTTGCCAAAATGCAAACAACCATCCTAAGTCATTAAAATGTAATTATAAATGACAGCTGGGTCTACTATCAATCTGGGCTGTGGGGACTCATAATGGGGAAAAATATAGAACTTTCACACAAACAGAATGAAGCTGCTTTATGTGCCAAGCAGAGCTTGCACGGCCAGCAAGGGAAACATCTATTTTGTGCATGCACAGTTACCAATGCTCACAGAAGGTTTGCATTACTGAGATGGACATAGGAGTCTGTGACAGCATGACATCAAGCAAATGTCTTCACCTTCTCTCTGCCATATATGAAAAGTCCTTTTTCTTATTAACAGAGTAATGGAAAGTAGATAATCTGGGTGGCAGTTACAATCTAGCAGAAATGACTGTGAAGTGGGACTAAATTTGCTGTATTGTGGAATGACAGCACAGGTGTTGTGAGCCCTGTTTTGAGAACCAGGTGGACTTTAGGTGATAATGAAGGTTTGCTTTTTGGCTGAGAGTAAAAAAGAGAAAAGATGGACCTGGTATGTTTATGAAAGCTGTATTTAGTTATATTGATAAATAAGTTACTGAGCTTTATTTTTTTTGTTTGATATGTATTTAGTTGACACTAAATTGATTCCTGGTGGACAGGAGGATGACCATGAGCCAGTAATGTGCCCTTGTAGCCATGAAGGCCAATGGCATCCAGGGGTGTATTAGAGTGTGGTTAGTAGGTCAAGAGAGGTTCTCCTCCCCCTCTATTCTGCCTTGGTGAGGTCGCATCTGGAATATTGTCTGGTTCTGGGCCCCACAGTTCAAGAAGGACAAACTACTGGAAAGAGTCCAGTGCAGAGCCACAAAGATGATGAAGGGAATGGAACATCTCCCTTATGAGGAAAGGCTGAGGGAGCTGGGTCTCTTTAGCTTGGAGAAGAGGAGACTGAGGGGTGACCTCGTTAATGTTTATAAATATATTAAGGGCGAGTGTCAGGATGATGGAGCCAGGCTTTTTTCAGTGATGTCCAGTGATAGGACAAGGGGCAGTGGGTGCAAACTGGAGCATAAGGAGATTCCACATAAACATCAGAAAAAACTTCTTTACTGTGAGAGTGACAGAGCACTGGAACAGGCTGTCCAGAGAGGCTGTGGAGTCTCCTTCACTGGGGACATTCAAAACCCACCTGGACAAGTTCCTGTGTGATGTGCTCTAGGTGACCCTGCCTGGCAGGGGGGTTGGACTAGATGATCTTTTGAGGCCCCTTCCAACCCCTAAGATTCTGTGATGCTGTGATACTTCAAAATTTCCATGATGCAGACAACAAGCCCAGTCTCACTCAGGACTTGCAGCTCCTGCTACATATGGTGTAGCTCTAAATTCACATTGGTTTCAGCTGCATCCCAGTAGGTTCTGTCTATTATTCAGTGATGCAGGATGTAGCTCAATAGATTCACTGCTGATTTGTACATTGGAAATGGTGGAACAAGCTAGAACTGTGATACTGCTTCATTAAAACAGTAACCCCTAAAGGCCCAACAGTCTTTTGGTGTATT
Source organism: Hemiprocne comata (assembly GCA_020745705.1). Classification (NCBI taxonomy): domain Eukaryota; kingdom Metazoa; phylum Chordata; class Aves; order Apodiformes; family Apodidae; genus Hemiprocne; species Hemiprocne comata. The sequence goes on along the minus strand of CM036594.1, from coordinate 10,150,025 downwards.
ATTTATATGTATTATGGAGCTACAACAGCTGTTGGCTTCCATAATTAAGCCCCATTTTCCCTAAATGTGGCAGGAGGGGTGAAATAAGTGAGAATTGCTGGTAAATGGTAAAATTCTAAAAGAAATGTCTTGTGTATCTTAATGCCTGTAATAGCTTAAGTATTGGATAGCTACTTCTTTGAGGCTTTTAAAAATCTAAATAGATTAAAATACATGTATGAATGCTAGCATATTGTTTGAAATCATGTAATTCTTTTCCTGTACATCAGCCTATAGCACATCATTCTCAAAAAAACAAAGTATGTTGCAAACAATTCCAAGGTGTGTGCTGATTGGTATTCCTACAATACTTAGGTATCAAATTCTCCATGTATCTTTATTTTACTGTAAAGTAACTCTTTATGGTGCCTTGGAGCATTCATTGTGCTGAAAAATGTCATTTATTCTCACTTAGAAGTGTGCTGTGTTCAAACCATTAATTTCCTTCCTTTTGTATACTTGAAATTATATACCTGGGTGTACTAGTATAATTAGCTACCTTTCATTTTTGTAAATTGTAATTTTTGTTTGGTTTGTAATGACAATCAGTTTTGGTATGGAGTTTAGAGAAGCATTTAAGATTATGAACTGTTTCTAATGAACAGGCTGCTTTTCAATGCAAATGGAAAGCCAGGTTGAGAGAGGTTTTTCCTTTTTATGCAGAAGGATGGAGACTCAACAGACTTTGTCCTTATTTTTTGGCATATTTGGGCTGCCTTACTCAAAAGCATAAAGAAGCCTCAGCTTATCGACAGCAGAAATGGGACACTAACCTGCCAAAGACAGGGAAATGAATAAATGGAAGAACAATAAAAGTCAGTAAAGTAGGAAGTCTCACGCAGTGTGAATTATTTCCTTTAGAGCATAAGCAAAATTTTCCGCTGTTTGTTTCACACAGCTACACTAAGGATGAATAATTTTTTGTCACCAGTGCTGTTATGAAAAGCGTGCAAATTCCAGAGATCACACTGGCTAATGGATGGAACAGTTATTTTGAAAGGAAAAATACGCTTTCCTTTATTTTCCATTGATGTCCTCCTGATGTGAGATGATGATTTACTGCAGGTTTAGGAAATTAAAATAAAATGTTAGTTTTCCAGGTGCACTGAAGAGGTTTTGAGAATAATTTAACAAAGGTGAAGCTACATGGTGTTTCTCACTACACAGTGAGAGTCAGCAAGATGACATTGTAAAATATCCTTAGTAATAGTCAGAAAGTCTGCAGGGGATAAGGTCAAAGAAAGGTTAGCAGCTGACATCGAATGGGAAGCCAGATGTGCTGACCCTTAATCATAGGCTTTTGCAGGCTTTTTCAGACTGCAATTCAGCATAACATTATTGAATTCACCTTTAGATTAGGCTGGTCTGCTTTGACATATACAAACGTATATGCAAGTTAATGACTGTCATCTGCTTAATTATGCAAGCTTTGATAACAGATCAGTGAGGTGACCTCTGCAAGCACTACTTTTCAAGGTCCTTAACAATTTACATTTTAAACGAGCAGAAAGTGGCACTCCCCATTTAGATCATGTTGGATCATTAGTTTTGTGTATACAAATGAAACCTGGGAATAGTAAACTGCAACGCTTTTTTTTTCTTGCAAGATTACTTAGAATTATTTAATTCAGCACTGTGTTGTAGTAAGTCATCTGCTCATGAACTAGTGTGAAATCTTTGCCTTTGCAGAGAAAACATTCTTAGAGGCAGCAGTCCCAGCAAAGGCATAGGTGTTAGTGGACTGATATTAAGGATGGTCAGTAGTTTATGAAGGATTGAAATATCTCAATGCATTTTCATAAAGGTTAGGAGATGGCTAAGATTATGTATGCAAACCCTAACTGTTTCTTATTTCTTGTATGTGATTCAGCAGTCTTTGCTTGTGAGATCATTCTGCAGAGAATTTGTTGGAACTGAAGTGGTACAATTGCTACAAGCTTAACAAATATTTTTAGGTTGTTATGTAAGCTTAAAATAACAATATTGATGTAGTTTTATTTGGAGGATATGCTTTTGACCTGCTCACTTAGACAGTGCTTACTCAACAAACTGGATAGTAATCGGTAGTGTTAAGGTCAGTGGCAACAGATCTCTCTCACACTGTGCACTAAAGAATATATTTACTGAATATTGCATCAGTGTAGAATCAAACTCATTGCTGATTCCACTGAAATTACTTCCCTTTCATGCAACTGTGGGAAAGGTTTTAGCCTGGACTTGGCCACTGGGCTGCCCTTTGCAGTCTTCATGGTGTATGGTTCAACCCCCATACCAAATACAGCACCTTATGTGAAAGAGTTGGCATGTTTCTTCTTGGTGAAGGTTTTGCACTTCTAAATAGATACATCTCACTTGCAAGTCCTAAGACTTCAAAGTATATACCTATTTCATACAGGCATGCTTTCTCTTTGGGGTCTGATGTGCAAAAATCATAGATATAAAATGCAGGACTTAAAAAACATAGGTGAAACATCCATGTTGTATTGCTTCTCTGTTGGGCAAGAAGCACAGAGCAACTCCAGCTGGGTGACAGAGGTAGACATTGCAATCCAATTAATTAGCTGTGACCCTCATAAAAGGAACACCTATAAAGTAACTAGGTGGGTTTATTCCTGTTAAGTGACATACCAGTATCAGAGTTACCAGATTGAGCTGGGAGGGAGGGTGTGATTAGTATCTCTTCCTCCCTTGGTTTTTAGAGTTCTCTCTAGCAGTAAAATAAAGGTAATGAGGGTAACTCCTACCAAAAACAGAACAAGACTCTGGCTGACTGGTGAAGCTGTACTCTGCTGGAGCACATCTATGCAGGAACTTGGTGTACCTGTGTTTAAGGCACTAAAACTGTTTAACAAGCTGGACCTATGGTTTATACCATATATATGGGTGTACATATATACTGCTATAGCACTCTAACAAACTGGATATTCTAAACTGCCTTAATTAAAGTTAAAAGACAACATTTTATGTTATTTAAATATGGAAGTCTAATAATGCAAATGAATTCCTCTGAGATAATTATTACTTTTCCTACCACATGAACAGCTTTGGACTGGAGGTTAAGAAAATCAGGATGCTTCTACTGAAGTTCTCCATGTAGAAATAATTACTGAGGGCAACATTTTAATTTATCTTTCAGTTCCAGATTTGACAGCCCTTTCAGATGATGGGCAAGCAGATCTCTCAATTTTTTTCAGGTAGTTCTGTAGACTCAGAAGATGTTATTTATACTCTGTTTATGTATTTAAGTTGATATGTGTCATTATGTGGCCAGGAACATCTGTTTGAAACAAAAGCTGAGATTATTAATCACTGTTCTATAGGAAAGAATTCAGTAACAAACTGCATAGCTATAGAATCATGCAATAACTTGAGCCTTGCTGATAGCATGGATAAAATTGAGGGTTTAATTCTATTGAGATGTCAGTGTTGCATCTGTTATCGCTGCTAAAGAATTTGTAAAGGTTTAAAAAGCCCAAGAGGTATCCTGTCCCTGTATGAAATTCAAAATTAACTTGTTTCTATCTCCTGGATGCTGTTTTTAGAAAAAGCGGAAGAAACAGACAAATCAGTCAGCAACTCTATTAATGTTTATAGTTTAACCCAATGAAAGAGGGGTTAAATTAGGAAATTGTAGTCATCTGCAGAAATCAGAATATCCCTAACAGCATATTCAGGTTTTGTATTTGGTAAAAATATTCAAATTGGAAAATCATGTGATCCTTAAGGATTTCTCTTTGAGGAAACAGAGAAACTGCAAATGGACACAGAAGGGGTATCTGAAGACAGCCTCTGTGAATGCTGACAGTAACAAGGAACTGATAGGGTACAAATATTCTACTTCAGCATTTACAGTAGTTCTGTATTTGTAACATGAAATAATAGATACAGAAGTGATTCAACAGCTAGACAAATCCAAATGGTGCAAACCTGGGGATATCTTGTGTGAGAAAATAATGAAACTGCTCTGTATTTCCTTGAAATCTGGTCTTTGAACTAAGAGCCCTCAAAGAAAAGGAAAGCAAAGACAGGATTCCTGCAGGGCATAGCCTCTAATGTGAATACTATATCAAATGAGAGAACCTTGGTTTTGTGTCCTGCAACTCAACCCTTGAGTTATACAGCTTTAGCTCTGGCTTTCTTGAAATATAGGATGCAAAGTCACAGGCATGGTTCTGCCAGTCTGTGCACTGGGCTGAGCAGCACATCTCCTGATCACACTGTACTTACCTGAAGGGAAGCCCTGCAAATCAAATATAAGTAACCTATTTTACCAGTTCCTGTTTCCATGCTCCGTTTTATTATCATCATTTTCCCAGATATTACAATTGGGCTCTGCTGGCTTCTTTCAGTCTACCTAGATCATCAAAAGATAGGAATTTTCTTTGTCTGTATCAGAGGAAAAAATGCAGATGTTATCCACTGCAAGACCCTCCTCTTCATAGCTGGTCTTGTGTCTTGGGTGAAAAACAGCTACTCACTGTACTTCCAGTGTAAACACCAGCATGTAAATTTGTATGAGGAGACCATGGAAACAGGGTGCTTACAGACTTCTTTTGGACTGCGTGGCAAAGCCACTGTGTTCTGTGCTATCTGTTGGCTACTAATAATCCCCAGTGATACTTTGTAAAAAAAAAAGTCTAATGCATGTAGTAACATAATAGGAGAGGAGGATGTATTTATGTAAATTAACTAAAACATCCTCAAGAATTAATGTATTAAAGTGGTTAGAAAGCTAGCAGAGGATAATAGGCATGGAGACCTTCTCTTTTTCAGCAGAGGCTGCTCAATGGTTGAAGCTGCTGTAGCACTGTGTGCCAAATGGATGCAAAATAATTTTCAGCACTAGAAAATTACCTGATAGCAATAACTAGAGTAATGTATTATATTCATGTATTTAACTTGTATGTATAAATACTGTCATTTAATACTTGTGTGTGGTTGCATGTGAATGCATAGCAAAAGAAATAATACTTTTACTTATTTTACTTATTAGCATTACAAATTACTTATTAGCATTTTCATGGGCAACCTTTCTTGCAACAAACTTTCTCTGTTTGCTTTAAAATTAATGACAAGTAGACACCTGGATTTCTTTAAAGAGCTGTTTTTGTGTCCAAATTTAAAGAAGATTAAGAAAATTTATTTGTTGGCTTCATTTTTTTAGATTTATAGGAGCAGTCTGAAAGAGGTGGAAATCCTGATCTTTATTAACTACATCATGCTGAGCACAGTATTAGGGCAGCAAGTGTGTTTTTTCCTCATTTTAATGTATACACTAAGGAGACCAGATGCCATTTAGTTTATATAACTTGGCTTAGTTATTGAGAAAAGCAATTGCTGATGACAATAAGTGGCTAGTCAACTTTTTTATTGATAATTATAGCTGTAGGGTTTGTTAAGGTGCAGGTCTTGGGGTGACTACAGATCCTGGCTGAGAAACAGGAGAGAATGCAAGAGCCCAAGAAGTTCCATCCAGAAAGAGCAAGAGCCCCTTTGCCCTAATTGTGTAACATCAGAGGCTCTGTAAATTGGCTGTGACATGGTGTAGGTCTTAATGAAGAGCTATCAAAATTTAAGAAAGTTATTCTTCAGTGAATGCTTATTTGTAGTGTTTGCCTCAGAGTTAATGGTGTCTGTCTCATCCTACTCAATGAGATTTTCCTTGATTCAACTAATAAGCTTTTCCTGCTAAATGTAAATGAAATACTAATTTACACATTCTTTCTGCTGGAATATTTTCCTGTAAATAAAAACAGTTTACCTTGGCCCTGGAACAAACAGTAATTTAGATCTCCATTTACTACTGAAACAGTTTGAACTGATACACGAGAAATATTTTTTATATTTAATTTTTATATTAAAATGAACTCAATAATTGTCCTAATGGCTATATCAACACTGTAGGTGGATGGCAGATTTTTTCCCATCTTTTTGTTTCTGATACTCAAGGAAGGATGTATTTCTCAATTATTAAGCTCCTCAAAATCTCAAAAGACAATTTTTGCAAGGAAGTTCCATTATCTGTTAAATGGCACTTCTTCAAAGTATTTGCTAGAAACAAATTATGTAACAGCCCTGTTTGACAGATTTATGTAGGGATAAATGTACATACTGGTTTGGTAAACAGCTTTTAGTTGCATACATTCAAGTTGCCTGCTTTGTTCATAAAAGATGAAAAGTGGACCTTCTTTATGCCAGTCCTAAAGTCATCTCTAATTCAAACCACCTCAGATGGAGGACTGAAGATGAAAAACAAAGCCCATTATTTTATCAGTCTTTCTTTAACCTGGTAGCTCTTAGACACAGAATAAACCAACTGAGTATTTCAGTAACTTAACCTATGTACAATTCTACAATAAGAAAAAATACTTGAAATTTTAGTGTACGAGGCAAAACTGACTTTCTGGAACCAGTGTCTGATTTTCTTGTTTAAATCTAAAACATCTGACATACTAAAATGTAAAGGGAAATAATGTTTTAGGAAGACAAACTTAACATTTCTTCAAATTTGATTTTTTTTTTCTTGCTTGTATTTTTAAGAAGTTGCTGTTACTGTTACTAAGTTCTTCATTGGATAGAGCAGTTTCCATTGATTAGATTCCTATTGATCTGCATGTTTCTGGAAACATAATATGTATTTTTTTGTCGTTCCTCAACTTGAAAACCACAAGCCCCAACCACTTTACACCCAATTAGCTGTTCTATGCTCTGGCAGCTGATCTGTATTTCTCATCTGAGAAATCAGTATTTCTAATCACCTGTTTGGGGTGACCAAGACATTTAAATGCTATGAGGCAGGTGCCCAGTCCTGAGTGACTGAGGCCATTTCAGGTGCTCAGCATATCTGAAGTGTTTGCACAGGACTGGTGAGTGCTGTCCATGCAGGACCTTGGTCCTTCTGGAGGAGCACCTGCAGTGGTTCCTCTCTGCACCTTCAGCTGAGTCTATCAGATACTTGCAGGAATGAGGATCAGCAGGCATTTTTGAGAATATTCTTGCTCCTGACCTATTAATTAAATTTGACCTTATTTAAGCAATAATAGTAATGATGTTCTGAGTAAGTAGCAGTTATTAAATTCCATTAGACTGAAACCACTTTTTTCAACAATGTCCCTAAAAATGACTTCTAATTTGGCATGTGTCATTTAAGGGCTAATTATTGTGGTAACACTTTAAATGCATGTGGTGCCTTTCATTTTTATACAGCAAACCTGTACTAAGAAGTAGGAGTTGAAAGAAATTAGTGGCTTTTGACCAGACTATTCAGAGCAGGCTAGAAAAGGAACATTTGAATAGTGGTAAAAAAAGAAAAAATACAGTTTGGGTTTCATGCAGATGGAGCTCAAAATAAGTGATTGTATTTTGTCTAAGATTTCTTTATTTTTTTGTCTGAAATCAGTCATGGAAATTGAGTCCTCAAAATACAAAGACAATTGAATAATGTGAAAATGGGATTTAAATTCTTCCATTGCCTGCCTGGAACTTGTAGGTATACCTACTCATCAGTGGGTGTATATAAAAGTAAATATTTTTTTAGCGCTTGATACACACCCCCATCCACCATAAAAGCCTTCCCCAAATGTGAATACAACCTTTTGCAACTGGGGCAAACTAAAACAAGGCATAGTAATTAGCATGCATAAGTGTGCTTATGCCATATTTTTATATGTAAAGTTTAAAGAGGGCTCTTTGAAAAACTGCAGCTAATGATCTGCACTTGAAGCAGCTATACAGGTGCCTCTAGAAATCAAGGGAAAAACAGGCTCTGGATGACAACTTCTGCCTGAGCAGTTCACCATACAGCTTCTTGATCCCTGATGCAAGGCCTCCTTATGGAGGTAATGGCTAAAAATGGTTAGCAGAAACCTGCAAACAGGGAGAGGTAACAGATGAAGACTGGTGGTAACTGCATCCAGTAAAGGTGATTCCAAGATATGTCCAGTTCAGACGATCCTAGAAATGCCATTTGCTATGGAAGGCAGCATGATACATTCTCTGGGGTATTGATTCCCATACACAAAGGCTTTTTGCATGAAAGGTGTAATGAAAAACACTGTATAACTAGCTGAATTACTATGTCAGTACTGCTTGCATCATACACAAACATGGATATTTTCTGGGTCTCATCCCAGAAATGGCAGAGGTGGTATGGGAATCTGAGAAATTTAATTTGTTTTGAATCATTCCCTGTCCAAGAGCTCTTTTAAAAAGTCAGTGGATTTCTTACTGCAATGACTTAAAAGAATTTTTGGCAGGTTCTTAAGTGTTCCCGTTTAAATAATGTAGAATTAATATCACTGTTTACAACACTGTTTCTTAAATGTAGAAAACTTTATTTTACAAATAAAGGATGAAGGAAACTTCAATTTTTTTTCTTTGGTGTATTAAAACTGCAGAGTCCAGTTACTGTTGAAAGAGGGAAGGGGGTGGTCTCTTCTGTACTTCTTCATTAGTTTTTATGCTCTAACTCTGGAGACTACTCAGTCTGGACTTGATGCTGCTCTCATACACTGTACTGTGTGGTGTCCAGAGGATTACTGAGATACATCCTGTTGAGCTTGTGCTTTGAAATCTCAGCATTGCTTTAGTCTGACACAATCTTCTGAAAGCTGGACTCCACTAAGCATCTCTTGTAACAAAAAAAAATAAAATCAATAAGCAGTATATACAGAAGGAATAATAGGGATTTAACAGGATATAAGTTCCAAAAGTTGTCCAATGAAAGGTAGTGGTGCTGTATTGCCAGTATGATCTCAAAAGACATTACATACAGTCTGATACTGTAATTAAGTGTTTGAAAATAATGAAGTTTTTGCCATGGATTTACTTTGGTTCTTGCTGTCTAGGAAGTGCAGCTTAGTAGATTGTGCTTACCAACCAAGAAGTTGAAGCATTTGAGTGGTAGTATTTAAAAATCAGAATACACTTGGATTACATTGTATGTGCTGTGGATATGAATTTACATTAAATTGAGTCCAAAATCTAGTTCTGCAGTCACCTTCAATTGAGGGTGCAATCTCGTTAATATAAATTGAGTCAAATAATGGCTCACTAATAATGGTAGTTCTTAGGGAATTTTGTCATACTCTAGGGGGCACAGCCTAGCCTGTAGATGCAAACATGGAAAGTGTGAAGAGTTATCAGTGAACTTACAGGATCAAGGGAGATTAATCCTAAAAGCATAAGCGTGTGTGCTGCATCATCCTGAGGTCCATCTAGGTGGCTATTTGACAATAGTGCCCAACAGCAGATGCTTAGAGACAGGTGACAGGTGAAGAGGAACATGCACAAGTCGTGGGGCTTAGCCAGGGCAAACTCCCAGCTTCTGCAGAGCTCTAATTTGTGCAGCTGTGGAGCTGGCAGTGGTGTCTCTATATTCCATGGACAGGCTTTCTCCAAGTATTTAAACCACTGGTTTATCATGTCACACATCCTGTGGCAACAATTTCATGGGTTTGTTGGCATTGTCTGAAGTTGTAACACTGTATTTGTTTTGAACCTTTTAGTTTTACTCTGTCCTTTCTTTCGTATTGGAACAATCAATCCTTTTTCACCTTCTCAATGCCAGTAATGATATTTCTGGATATCTGTCACATCCCTTCTTAGGCACTCTTTTACCAGCCTGAAAAATCTTAGTCTGCTAGCTCAGTTTGAGCTATCTTTGATCATTCACTCATCTTTTTCCAATTCTTTAATATTGTTTTGAAGACCAGAGGGTAGAATTTTGCCACAGTAGGCAGGGACAAAATGCACAATAGATTATACATCTAAAAAATTTGTTCTGTTTTCTCTCCTTTACATGATATTTTCTAATGTTCTATTTGCTTTTTGACTGCACAAGAATATGAGCTGATGTTTTCATTGAGCTAACTCATAATTCCAAGACCTTCTTTAATAATAGCCATAATTAACTCAGAGCCTGTCACTGAATGTGTTAAGTCAGAATTGCTTTTTCCTTCATGTTTTTGTTTACCATTTTATTGCCCAGCATCAGTGTCATGAGGCTTTTTTGCAACTCTTTGAACCTTTATTAATTTTTCAACAGAACAGAGACCAAGAAAATGTTCCATTTATGATCAGCAGCCCATGATTAAGCTTGATCCTATCACACAAGTGAAAGTTCAAGGAGCCCTGAATCACAGCTGGAGCCAGTGAAATGAGTCTGTGCCTTCCAAAGCTGATAAAAATCAATAAATTTTGTCCACTATCACAGGACATAAGCTGGGCCTTTAGATAAGCTCAACTGCTAAACTCTTTGAAAAACACAATAATACTCCTTTTTCTTTAGAAACCATTGCTTACTCTTTTGCTGTGATATCCCATTTTCAGTCCTCCATTCCTGATTAACACAACTGAGAAATCACTGATCAAGCAGCAGCACATCCTGCTTGGCAGTGATCAGCCCCTAGACCAGGCTGCAGTGCAAGGACTAGCAGCAAGGAAGTGGGTCCCAGGCAGCTTCCTTACTGCCAAAGGAAGGATCTCTGACTTCATGCTGCACTTTCCACGTGGCTTCTGACACAGTGGACCTCAAAGTACAGTTAATCCACCCCAATGGCATGTAGAAGAAGCAGCAGGGGTCAGCACAGCTGGGCTTCATTCACTCCTCTCCAGCAGAGCAAGCAGAAAGGTAGCTGATTCTTGCCTCAGAAGGCTCTCACCCAAGGGGTCCCATAGGGAGCAATACCTTTTCTCCTTTTCTTCTGTAATGGCTAAACAGCACTGTGGGCACCGACACCCACGCTACCTTCTGCCTTATCTATCATTCATGGTTAAACAGTGTGACACCTGAAAGACTAAATAGAACTCATTGAGTAAGACCAAGACTTGTTGCTATCACCAAATAACTGTGGGCAAGACTTCTGTTTGGCTTTCATTTTTGTACCTCTGTGGACTTGGCCACAGTGGTAAAAACCAGAACCCTATGGACTTCTGGAACTCCCTCAGTCACACTGCTTGAGGCCATTGCTTTAAGACATGCACAGGCAAAAATTATTATAAATTGGATTAAAGATTCTGGTAACTTCCCTTTTGAAATTCACACTCCAGGCAATTTTTTCTGGTGAAGGAGGCAGAATTAAAGCAAAAAAAGTCTGAAGCATGAAAGCTTTTCTGAACATATTGTAAAATGGAAATCTAAAGATAATAGAAGCAGAGCTGAAGGATGATCAGTGTAGTCTGGGAATTATCCAAAAGTACTGCTTAGCTTCCCGTTAGTTTTGTGACGCTTCAGCAGGATATCCATATTCCCTGATGGAATGCATAAGAATTTTTTTCTTACTACTTAAAGACATACTAAAGTACATAGGGAGGTAGAAAAAAAAAAAACCTGTATGAATTGTGTGTTTTTTTTCAGATGTAGGTTGGTTGATCACCAGAACGTAACTATTTCATGTACTATGTGTGCTCTGTCTAAATGCTGATAGGAGTAAAACTGCTTTACACTTGAACTGGAGAATACAGTGTAGAAACAATCCTAGTATGTGAGGTATGGAAATGATGACTGAGACTTTTCTAGTTCTTGTTGCTGTGATGCAGTGGAGTACAGCTGCTAGCAATCAGATATGCTTACTGTTGGTAATGTAATACATTTGAGATTCTAATTAGTCATTCCATATGTGTTCTTGATTTGTCTCAGATGACAGTAGAAGTTGGGGATGTAAGATCTGTTGTTTTGCATTTCCACTGTAATAATTATATTACGACTATTCCTTTCACAGAGAAATTATTTACTTAAGTAATGATTGAACTAGTTGAGTCAACCACTATTTTTGAAGGATTTACACAAGTTTCATCCTTACTGTTGAATGTAGAAAGGTAAATATTACAAATGAGCTTAAGCAAATAAAATATGCAATCAAATCAACCTTAAAATAAGGGCCAGAGCATAACTGTGATGTGATGGGAGGGACAGAGAGCCAGGCTATTCCTCATGGTCCCCCAGTGTCAGGACAAAAGGCAACAGGCATAAACTGAAATATAGGGAATTCTGTTTCAATGTAAGAAAAAATATTTCTTGCTGTGAGGGTGGTCAAACACTGGAGCAGGTTCCCAGAGAGGCTGAGAGATGTCCATCCTTGGAGGTATTCAAAACCCAACTGGACAAGGACATGAGCAACTTGCTGTACTTTACCCAGCTCAAAATGGGGGCAGAGGGTGGACTAGACAGTCTCCAGATGTCCCTCCCAACCTCAAGTATTCTCTGATTCTGGTTTCTGTCACTGGCTTGCCCTGCTCACCTTTTTTTTTTGGTGCAATAAGAGTGGGCTATTATTGGGGAGGTCACTGCATCTTGCCCCACTGTTGCTCTGTACCATTCCCTTGTGGAGGAGCTCCTCGTCTAGGAGCATTTTTCTTGCTCCTGGACAACTTTTGGAAGGAAATCCTTCCATTTCTTCAGAAGGAAATGGAAGAAAATAATGTTCAGAAAGCTTTTATTTCCTGCCCTGTATTTTTCATTAGATTCTACCCAGAACTAGAGGCTTTTTTACAACTCTTTTAATCGAGGAGTTGGATGTGGAATAAGAGATCAAGTGTTTTAGGAGCAGCTGGGAGTGGGGGTCTGTGCCAGTCAGTTAGGTCTGGAAGGTGAGTTGGCGAAGCTGAGTCATGTTGCTTTTCTTATATACTTTTGGGGAATGTTTCTTTTGGTTTTTATCCTTGTGTGTGAGATCTTAGGTGGTCACTGAGTCTAGAAGAAGGTAATAAGTGACAAGACTATGACACCCTCTTAGTGGAACAGTCAGGTATGTAGAAAATTCAGGAAAGTGTATAGAGATCTCTGAGAGAAAAGTGGAAAAAAGAGCAATGAAAGTAGGTGACAGCAGAGGAAAAACACTGATAGCCTATGACTGTCACCTGGAAAGGGGTTTGTTTTTTTCCTCACTGTGTTAAGGATGCATGTTTAGTCTTAACTCCTACTTTTACTCCATTTTTCATTCAAATGTAAAAAGTAACAAACACGAGCTAGAAATAAAATTTAATTTACCCAAACTTTTTTTAACTACTTGAGAGCCTATATGGGAACAGGTAAAGATGGCTTCAGGAGAAACTGGTCTTCACTGTAATTTAGAGCAGCGCTACATCTTTGGTTACTTCTAGATGCTGACAGTGGCCATTCCACCAATGCAGCATTACTAAATAAGTTTTGGTTATCTCATGGCCCTTGTCTATCTGCTCTGCCAGGTTCGGAAGTGACACAATAGAAACTAATTGTTTCAAACCCTTTATGCCTCATGAGATTACCCTATGCTAAACTCATCTTCAACCACTTACTAAGGCAGATAAAAATAGGAACTTTGATCCTTATCAGTTCTGCTATACTCCTTTCCCTTCTCTGCATCAATTATACTGTCTCCAAAAGAATAGTTGGTTCCAGTATATTCTGAGGTGTTTTGATCTGAATATGGGGATGAAGAGTACAGGAGAAACTTGATTGTATGGGATTTAGGGTTTGGATGTGGATACTAAACCAGCAACCTCTGTTTTGCTTATGTTTACTGAAGCTGAATTTCTTGTATATAGAAATGACAATGTCATGTGATGGCTGTGGGAATATATAGGAGTGCAAGGGGGTTTAAATGTCTTGATTTTCTGCCAGGATATTCTAGTATGTGAACCACTTTACAATTAATTGCACAGCCTGAATTCTCAGAAGCTCACTGTCAAAGCAGGGGAGTATTTAAATGGAACAGCAAGGGTACGTTCTTCTCTTTGGTGTGCTGGTATGTGTGCTTATGTACCTTACAGTACAGTAAGTGCAGTATTCCAGAGCTTTGGAACTCAAAGAGCAAGAAAACAATTACAAGATGTGGTCTGGTATGAGGCAAACCTATCTCTAGAAAATAGTTCTCAAAATATGCTTGAAGTATTAGTAATTGACTGTTATTTTTGCTGCATGAAGGACATGAATCTGTATTTAAAGTTTGAAAACACTTCTGGGACACTTACTGAATCCCCTTGAAAACCAGATAAAAGCAACTGAATTTCATTGTATCAGCAAAATCAGTTGAGAAGAATGTTGCCAAGATGAATGGAGCACATTTTAAATACACTGCCCACATACTGTGAACAGGACATGGCATGAATGGGATGAAGCTGTGTCAGGGGAAGTTTCAGGTTGGACATGGGGAAAAGTTTCTTTGCTGAGAGGGTGGTCAGTCACTGATACAGGTTCCCCAGGGAAGTGGTCATGGCACTGAGCCTGTCAGAGTTGAAGGAGTGTCTGGACAATGCTCTTAGTCATATGGTTTTAGTTGTAGGTAGTTCTGTGAGGAACAGGGAGTTGGACTTGGTGGTCCCTGTGAGTCTCTCCCACTTTGAGATATTCTGTGATTGTAGGACCATCTCCTGCTTTTGCCCTCAAATCTGTTCCCTTGTGCAACACAATGCAAATCAGGTTGTTATCCTCCATCAAGAGATCATTCCACTTGTGTGCATATCAGTGTATCACTTGCCAAGGGGAAAGAATAGGGCAAATACAAGAAATTATTTAATATTAATGACCTTACCTACTTATGCACAAAATATGTAATTAAAAAACAGTGCTACGTATATTCTATGCACAAATGTGCATTCCCCTGCTTGTGGAGGGACAGGGAGAGGTGGTTTAGGAGCTATCCTCTTGTCACAGGACCTGCTGCCCTTTTAGCAGGTGCAGTGCAATGTGTGTATGGTGGTGGTGCCCTCTGCCCACAGAACACACCTTGACATTAATGACAGCCTTGATAGCTGATCTTAATGTGCCTTTAGGCTATGATTCTGTCTGGCATCTCCAAGGCATGGGCTGGGGGAGCAATTTCATGTCATTCTAATCAGTGAACATGGAAATAGGTTTGGTGGCTAGTAAGCTTTGTCTCAAGATATGTACATCAGATTTATTTTCAAGGATTTGTTTTTGTCATGATGAGCTACAGTGTGGAGGAAAGAATGAAAAAATTATGTGTTATTGTTTAGTATTGATTATTATTTCCTGTTTGTTCTTTGTATCTTAAGAGCTTGACTCTGCTCCTACATAAGTTATTGTCCTGTATTTTGTAAACACTTTTAAACAGGGTATCTGCAGGATAACAAAAGAGGGTGGCTTGCAGTTTTGCCTGTTGTCCTTTGAGTTCTCCATATTGTTCTGCAACTGTTTCAGGGTATTTTTTCACCTTCCTGACTAGTTAACTTGTCTCAAATAATTGTACAACCATGACCTCCCTGACAACAAACTTTCTAATGCAGATACATTAGAAAAGCCTCTAACTTATTTGTTCCATGTCTGAACCTACAGAAATGGAAACAAAAGTATCACTTTGTATTGCATTTCAACCCCGGGAGTAGGTACCGAGCATTGCTATCGTGCCTTCCCCTCTCCCCAGCCGGGGAACTGCCTGCTGTGCAGCGCAGAGCCAGCAAAGGGCGGGTTAAAAACCGACTGCAGGGGACAGCAGGAGTCACCGATCACCAGAAATAGCCCTAGGGGAGGGGGAAAAAAAAAAAGCAGAAGGTAAAACTACAAGCAGGTCCTGAATGCAGGAGATGAACTGGGACTACTTTGAGCTGTCCTGGAGATGGCAGCATTGAGCAACTTATTTCTTAGACTTGGCTTGCAACACTTGTTTCCTACTAACGAGGTAAAGTTACGCGTGCGGTACGTTTCAGCCCTGTCAACTGTAGATCATGTTGAAGATTCGGTTTAATTTAGCATATAATGATTCGGGGAAATGCAGTTAACTGCTTGACATTACACGGCAAAAACTCTTCGGAGGGCCCTTCCCCGGCCATCCTGCTCACGCCATGGCGGCAGGGCCAACCCTCCCGCTCCTCACAGGGTCTTTATTCGGGGAACGACCGCGCTAGCACTGCAGGGACGCGCGGCTTCGGGCCACGTTTCAGCCGGAAGCGGTTCCCGAGGAGCGGAACGATGCCGGGGAGGGCGGGCAGGCTGGCCCAGCGGCCTCCCCCCGGCCCCAGGAACCACCCCATGGCCGACAGCCGTGGCTCCCTCGCGGCTGTCTCGCCCTTAAGGGCGGCGGTTGGCGGCGGCGGCGGCTCCGAGCTGGGGCCTGTATCGCCGCGCGGGGCCGGCGGGAAGAGGCTCTCCGCCTCGGCGGGCTCGCCGTAGCCAGAGCCACCACACTGCAGAGGCTGCCGGCGGCAGGTATAAATAACACGGCGCTGAATGGCGTCTACGCCTCCTTTACTACGCGCCGCGCCTCAGCCCGGCCGGGCGCCGCCCCCCTTCTTTGCCGTGACGGACAGGCGGCGGCACCAATAGGGGTGCGGCCGCGGGTGGTGCGGAGCCGGGCCCGGCGGTGGCAGCCCCCGCGGCCGCGCTGAATGAGGGCAGGGAGGGAGGGCGGGGAGTGCCGGGGCGGGCCGCGGGGCCGCTGCGCTGGGCTGGCCGGGAGCCTGGCGGCGGCGGCGGCTCCGGGGATGGTCCACGCACTGGCGCCGTCACGTGTTGTTCTCCTTGGAGTGAGCCGGAGCCGCGGCGGGCGGAGGGGGCTGGACTGGCGAGTGCGGCCCCCGCCGCCTGTTTTGGTGCGGGGCGCCGGGAAACTCCGTGAAGAAGCCGGCGGAGAGGGATTCGCCGCCGCGGTGCCCGCTCCCCCACCGGCCTGGGGCACGGGAGGGGGCCGCGTCCCCGGCCGCTGAGGCGCTGCCGACTGGAATGAAGAGGAGGAGGAAGAGAGGATGTTCCTTCGGCACTCGGGCTGCCTGCCCTCCCCTCCCGCCGCTGCCGGGCTGCTCCGCGTGTGGAAGCGGCACTTTCTCTGCCTAACGAGATGGGACTGAATGGGGTCGCCAGCCGCCTCCGCGCGCCCAAGCGGGAGAAGCAGCAGCAGCCTCAGCGCTGATATTTGGGGAAGGGGGGGGGGGTTGTGTTGTGGGCGGCTTGCTTTTTTTTTTTTGTTTTCCCTTTTTCAATTTTTTTGGGAGGGGATAGAGGAAAGCTGCGTGTATTTTTGGGTGCAAACCCCGGACTTTGCAAAACAATCTCCGCCCCCAAGAGGATATTTAATCTGCAACAGAAATCGCTACTCGCGGAGGCAAACTTGAGACTGAGAAGGGGTGCAGGGAGCGGAGGAGGGGGACCCCCGCCCCGCTCCAGGCCGAGCCCGGCCCTTGCGAGGGAAGATGCGTTTCTCTTTCCCGGCGGCTGCTCTTGGGACGAGACTTTCGTCTGGGCTGATCGCGACTGGACTTTTTAAGGACGCACTTACCCATCTAAGGGCGATTTGAGCATAAACAGCAAGGCAAACTGTGATTTGGTGCTGGAATCTGCCTCTGCCACTGAACAGCTGCTCTCACCCTGCTTCTGTCCCTCCCCCGTCCCGTTCTCAAAAGAGGATCCTAAGCTATTTTGTTTCTTTATTAGTTGTTTTTTTAATTGTTGTTGCATTAATTTTATTTTAGGTGCTTGTCTTTTCCATCTGGTTGGCTGTTTTGGGGTCTTGCGGACTGCTAGCTGCAGTAACAGCTCCACTGCCTCTCATCATGGCCAGCCCCACAGATAATAACGAGGGCTTCTTCTCAGATGTCAGAAAGGTGGGTTACTTGCGCAAACCCAAGAGCATGCATAAACGCTTTTTTGTGCTGAGGGCAGCCAGCGAGTCTGGACCCGCCCGGCTGGAGTATTACGAGAATGAGAAGAAATGGAGACACAAGTCAGGGGCCCCCAAGCGCTCCATCCCACTAGAAAGCTGCTTCAACATCAACAAACGGGCTGACTCCAAGAACAAGCACCTGGTGGCCCTCTATACCAAGGACGAGCACTTTGCCATTGCAGCTGACAGTGAGCTTGAACAGGAGAGCTGGTACCAAGCGCTGCTGCAGTTGCACAACAGGGCAAAGGGCCACCACCACCACCATCACCATCACCACCACAGCGACATTACCTTTGGAGGCAGTAATGCAGGACTGGGGGAAGCAGGTGAGGACAGCTATGGTGAGGTAGCCCCTGGCCCGGCTTTTAAGGAAGTTTGGCAAGTAATTCTGAAGCCTAAGGGCCTAGGCCAGACAAAGAACCTGATTGGCATCTACCGCCTGTGCCTGACTAACAAGACCATCAGCTTTGTGAAGCTGAATTCAGATGCGGCTGCTGTGGTTCTGCAGCTGCTCAATATCCGCCGCTGTGGTCATTCTGAGAACTTTTTCTTCATTGAGGTGGGACGCTCAGCTGTCACTGGGCCTGGTGAGTTTTGGATGCAGGTAGATGACTCTGTGGTGGCACAGAACATGCATGAAACCATTCTGGAGGCCATGCGAGCCATGAGTGAGGAATTCCGGCCCCGCAGCAAGAGCCAGTCCTCCTCAAACTGTTCCAACCCCATCTCCGTGCCCCTTCGCAGCAGGCACCACGTCAACAACCCTCCGCCCAGCCAGGTGGGGCTCAGTCGCCGGTCCAGGACTGAGAGCGTCACGGCCACCTCTCCTGCTGGTGGTGGGGGTGGAGGTACAGGTGGAAAACCCAGCTCTTTCCGGGTTCGCGCATCAAGTGATGGGGAAGGTACAATGTCGAGGCCTGCCTCTGTGGATGGTAGCCCAGTTAGTCCCAGTGCCAACCGGACCCATTCACATAGACACCGTGGCAACTCCAGGCTCCATCCTCCGCTCAACCACAGCCGGTCCATCCCAATGCCTTCCTCACGCTGCTCTCCTTCAGCCACCAGTCCAGTTAGCCTGTCATCCAGCAGCACTAGTGGCCACGGCTCCACCTCGGACTGCCTGTTTCCACGAAGGTCAAGTGCTTCCGTTTCCGGCTCCCCTAGCGATGGTGGATTTATTTCTTCTGATGAGTATGGTTCCAGCCCATGTGACTTTCGCAGCTCTTTTCGCAGTGTGACGCCAGATTCATTGGGACACACCCCACCAGCTCGGGGAGATGATGAGCTCAACTACATCTGCATGGGGGGTAAGGCCACCTCCTCCTGCTGCAGCCTGGCAGCCCCCAACGGCCACTTCATCCAACGCACCTCCCATCCGCAGCAGCAGCCCCGCTACCCTGGTATGCCATGCTGTCCTCGAGGTGGTAGCGAGGAGGTGACTGACTTGGAGAAGGTCTTCAGGAAGCGGACTCACTCTGCAGGCACTTCACCTACCATCTCCCACCAGAAGACACCCTCACAGTCTTCGGTGGCCTCCATTGAAGAGTACACAGAAATGCTGCCTTCTTACCCCTGTGGTGGGAGCCGGTTGCCCTCCTACCGGCACTCAGCCTTTGTGCCCACTCACTCCTACCCAGAGGAGTGTCTGGAGATGCACCACCTGGATGGCAGCCATCATCGGACCAACTCCGCCACACACACAGATGATGGCTACATGCCCATGTCACCAGGTGTAGCCCCTGTGCCCAGTGGTGGGGTGGCCCCCAAGGGTGGCGACTATATGCCCATGAGTCCTAAGAGCGTGTCGGCCCCACAGCAGATCATCAACCCTGGCAGGGGGGGCCGCCACCCTCCAGTCACAGTGGACTCCAATGGCTACATGATGATGTCCCCCAGCGGCAGCTACTCTCCTGACAGCAGCTCTGCAGGCTATGGCAAGATTTGGACAAATGGCACTGGCCACCACCCTAAACTCTCTGTGGAAAGCAATGAAGGGAAGCTCCCCTGTGGTGGCGGTGGTGACTACATCAACATGTCCCCTGCTAGTGGCTCTACCACCAGCACCCCGCCTGACTGCTACTTTGGGGGCGTGGGGCAGCCGGGCGTCGAGGAGGCTGCCAGCACAGCCCACCACAAACCCATCTACTCCTACTTCTCACTGCCACGCTCCTTCAAGCACGTGCACCGGCGGGGCGGCAGTGGGCCAGCAGTGCCAGGCGAAGAGGGCAGCCCTCAGCCCCGCATAGCTCTCGGCTCCAGCCGCCTCCTCTACGCCGCCGAGGACTCGTCCTCTTCCACCAGCAGCGACAGCCTGGGCGGCGGTGGTGGCATTGAGGCCTGCCCCCCGCCCCAAGCACAGCCCCCGCGCAAGGTGGACACGGCCGTGCAGACCAAGGGCCGTCTGGCAAGACCCACGCGCCTGTCGTTGGGTGGTCCCAAGGCCAGCACCCTACCGCGGGCCCGGGAGCAGCCCCTGCTTCTTCTGCCCCCGGAGCCCAAGAGCCCTGGCGAGTACGTAAACATCGAGTTCATCGCCGGCGAGAAGCAGACCTTCCCCTCGGCCGCCTTGGGGCTGGGCTTGCCGCCGCCAGGCAACGAGGAGTATATGAACATGGAGCTGGGGCCGCCGCGGGCCCCCTGCCCCGCCGGCTTCGCCGCCGCGCGGGCGGCCCCAGCGGCTCGGCCCGGCCGAGGCGCGGCCCCCGGCGTTCGGGACTACGTGAAGATGCAGCTGGGGGACGCCGCCGTCGGGGGCTCCTGCTCGGACTGCGCTGACAGCCCTTCCCCCTGCTCGCCCGCCCTCCTGCTCAGCTACGCCGACGTGCGGGCGGGCCGCTCCGCCACCGAGAAGCCCCCGCCGGTGGCAGCGTCGACGACTTCCCCAGAGCTGCCGCCGGCCGACCTGTCGGCGGCCCCGCCGCGCTCTTCCTCCCTGCTCGGGGGCCCCGGCGCAGGCAGCGCCTTCACTCGCGTCAGCCTTAGCCCCAGCCGCAATCAGAGCGCCAAGGTGATCCGCGCCGACCCGCAGGGCGGCCGACGGCGGCACAGCTCCGAGACGTTCTCCTCCACCCCGAGCGCTGCCCGCGGAGCGGCAGGCGGCGGTGGGCCCGGGGCGCCCTTCGCCTGCAGTGGGACGGGGGGCGCCGAGGAGGTGAAGCGCCACAGCTCGGCCTCCTTTGAGAACGTCTGGCTGCGGCCCGCCACGGGGGAGGGGGCCGGCGCCCCCGCGGCCCGCCGGGAGCTGGGGGCCGCGTCCGCCCTGGAGAACGGGCTTAACTACATCGACTTGGACTTAGTGAAGGACTTCAGCCACCGCCGACACCACCACCTCCAACCCTCTGCCGAGGCCGCCGCTCTGCCGGGGGGGAAGCAGCCGCCCAAGCCCCCGGGGCAGCCTCGCGGGAGCGGCCACTCCAGCGACGACTTGAGCGCGTACGCCAGCATCAGCTTCCAGAAGTGAGAGGAGATGTAGGAGCCGGGCGCCCGCCGGGGAAGGTGAGCTGGGGGCGGAGCGGGGCGGGGGTAGTCGCGACTCCGTTCAAGGAGCTGACCGGCCACAGGCTCCTCTGTGAGGGTAGTGGGCCGAGGTGGAGGCCGGCCCGCTGTTTTTGCTTTCCGTGGGGACCGCCGGCTGCCAGAGCCTGGTTCGGCGAGCGGCGTCCTCCCCCGGGGGGCTTCGGGAGGTGCCCGGAGGCCGTGACACGTGATTGGTTTCGTTGTATGTTTTGGCCGTAATATCTGCAGCTATGAAAAAGCATCCGGGGGCACAGCATCCCTGCGGGAGTCCCAGCTGCTGGCTCTCGCCTGCGCGGGAAGAGGGGATTTCTTGCAAAGCACGCTTGAATGCTCCTGTTCAAAGGGGGACGCTATCCTGTGCTTACCGTGTTGCCACGTTACTTTTCAGAATTAGGTGTGCTTGCAAAGTGTGTGTTGGGGGGGGGGAAAGTGAGTTAGCTATAGCGTAGGACTGGAAACGGGCAACTCCCGTTGTAATCCTAGTTTGGTCACTGATCACTCTGGTGGCCAAGGGTGAAGCAGAGAACCGTGCCAGCACTTACTTTCCCATGTGCAAAACACAGCTAGCAGCATCTACCTCACAGGGCTGTGATGAGTGTTAATTCAGTTTTGTTTGAAAGGTGCTTTGAATTTGAAAACATACTTAAGAGTCTTCAGGGCGTTAGATATGTCACTTGTGTTTCAGCTGATGCCAAGCGTGGTTGTCCCATGCTCACTGCAGTGTTACAAACTGCAGGAGAAGTGTGCTGTATGAGCTGTGTCTTTGGCATTGACTGATGTGTTCTATTTTTTCCTTGAAGCTTTTAATTTGGAAAAAACTTCTGCTAGGCTGTTGCACACGTGGAATACAGGCATGTAAAATGAGTAGGAGCATCGTTGTGAACGATGTGATGTTTCTGCTAGGTGGGATCTTCAAGCAGCACATAACAATTGTATCTTGTTTAGAGGTCAGGAAGTACAGCACACCTGCATGAGTCCGTCCTTTCACGGAAAGTGAAGACTGTTTTGGTGCAGACAAGCACTAGTAGATAGTTACCCAGTTAATCTTGTTGCAACACTTGATTTTAGCTGTTTTCTACACACTTGAGCTACAGCAATCAGAGTATTTAAGTAGTTATTATGAATATGTGCAATAACATTAGGAGGTAAATCTCATACTACTGTTTGCACGGCAAGTGTAATAAACTTACTGTTTGTATTGCTTCACTTGGCTCAAGGGAATGCTGAGGGTTGGTCTTGGTACAATACATGGGATCGTATGTTCACCATTTTTAGATGTTTTCCATCCATATAACTTGAAGAAAAGCAAAGCGGTCTCTGTATTTGCTACTTAGCACTTGCTGCTGTTGCCTGTTACAACATGGCAATATTAAGTGTTAAGTCTCACATGAGTTATGAATGCCAGGTTAATTTCAAAGTTTGAGTTAAGGTTTAAGATCAGTGCAGATATTGCAGGTCTGGTTCAAATGGTAACTGGTAGGAGATGATGATTTTTGTGGATATCTGACAGGAGCATGCTGCCTGTTGAGGTACATGTTCTGAGACCAGACTTAGACTGCCTCACCCTTTCTCTCTTCTGGGGTATGCTTGCAAGAGCCTGTCTAGGCTGTCTTCAAGATGCTTCTCGGTATCCTGGGCATCTATGTCTGCCTAGGACAGTATTGATGTTGTGAACTCTTCATAAGGGGATTTTTGTCAGAGGGTGCAGCATGTTATGCTGTAAGTCACATTGTTAGGAGTATCACTTTTTTTCTCCTCTGTCTGCTAAGATTGGGAGAGCAAGTATGAGAGAAGATCCTCTGTCAGTGTGTGGTAAATAATAAAGGTGTGCAAGAGTATGAAAATGCAGGTCTGAGGGGGAGCAATATCATAACTGTTTACTTATGTGGGTTTTTTTCCAAATGCATTGTTTGCTTTTGCTGTAGACAACTTAATTGATCTTGTGTGTCATCTTTAACATAAAAGCTGTGGCAATGTTCTGCATCATGGTGGCAGGTAGATACCTGCTGTGATTATGTTGTTCAGTGGAGAATCAGGACATGGAAGATCTGATGTGGGAATATGCTGAGAAATATTATACAGATACTTCTCAGAGCAGCATTGTGAAAGGTAGTGAGACCAATAGTGTAATTGCTGTTTGAAGTCAGTTCTTATTTCCCAAAATTAGGAATGGTCTGAGCCAAGCACAGCTTCTTCACTGGGGCAGGGAAAGAGTTGGACTGTAATTATACGGGGAGTTTGTAGCCCTGGCTGTTGCTTTTCTTTTCCCACTATAAAGCTGTGTGTTCCTTGTAGCTTTCTCAGACATTAACCCTTTGGACTCTTATTTCCCAGGCTAGACTTCTTATCATAGGCTGAAACTTTCTTCACAAAATTCAGCCCAACTAGCTTATATAGTATTGGGTGTGTTAAGGGAAAAAACCCAACAACATTTTGTTCACGTTAAACCATTTTTACAACTTTTTTTTGATGTGTCTGTGTATCTTTTTTGCTTTGGAGGTGGAACTTAGGTTTGACAGGGGAATTAGGCCATGTAGGTTTTATACCTTATGCCATTCTTGAGAAAATCTGCCTCGAGGTGAGTGATTTACAGGCCTGCAAAGTCGGTTTGCACATGCCTGAAAAAGTTGTTGAGTGCCTTCAGCTAAACCGTTCTCCTGAGAACTCCATGAGCAGTGAGGGTGCTCAAGTTCCCTGAAGCTCTCCATGTTCTTTCCAGTGAGCAGCCATGTGGGCATGGCCAGCTTCCCCCCCGTGCTGCTCCTGGCAGGTGGGGCTGTCCAGGCTTTGGCTGGGAGTGAGGAGGATGCCTGTGTTTTTTCTCCTGGTGGTGTCTGACCATGAAAGAGGAAGGCAAAGCTAGTTGGTGTGTTTGCAGGTATGGTGGAGAGAACACCTGGAGCTGGGGAGGGAGGGGTGAAGCTGCAGGTATCAGAACAAGGGATGGGGAAGGCTGCATCAAGTACCTTTTCTTTGCTCTCCGTGTCTTTTGTGGGTCGTTATTTACACTTTTCATTCTTAGAAGTGGCAAAGAGACTGCACATGCTCTTTTATTTTTTTTCTCCTCTACACAGAGAAGCCTTCCACCCCAAAGGCCAAAACTACCCGGATAACTTGTTTTATCTGTTCTGGAGTTTTCTGTTGTTCCAGACTACAAGGCAAGGACCCCAAATGTTGGCCATTCACCTCTGGATGGGTAAAATGATTGTTGCTGCTTTTCTTGAAGCCAGCTAACTCCTCTTCCCTGCTCCACTGCCCCCAACTCAGCCTCCTCCAGGTTGCTCGGGCATTACATTCTGAAGTTTTTTTTAAGCTTTTTCAAGTGTACTTATTTCTCCTAACATTAAAGATTCTGGCTGAAAGAATCCTGTTGTTTTCCAAATTTGATTAAAAAGCATTTCTCTCGTACCCACAGCATTCCTCTGCGCTCTCCAAGCACCCCATTGCTTTCCCTGTCAAGTGTTCCTGGCTGTTTCCTAACAGCTGCCCTTTGCTTTCTAGCTCTCTTCTCTCATCCTGGTGAAAGGGCAGCAGCTTCAATGCTCCCCTGTCCAAACACTTCACTCTACTTCAAAGATTTGAGTGCTGTTGTGTGTGCCTAGCCCAGCCCATGACTCTTTGGTGCTTAGATCCTCTGATGAGTGGTTTTTTATGCTGTAGTTGGATGGCCACATAACTGCAGTGGCCAAATCATGCTGGGAAACACCAGCCTGTGACATGGAGAAAGTGAGGCCAGAGCTAGGGAGGAGGGAGAGCAGTGTTGCTGTAAGGCATTTTCCTCCTGCTCAGAGTTTTGCATGCACAGATGAGCAGATGTGGATATGCTGTGGATCCTCCTTTTGGGATTGCTGTGAGAAGAGAAGGCTCCTAGAATGAGCAAGGGTTTTGAAGATGTGAACCGCTGATAGCTTGTGTTCTGAAAATGTAGTAAAAAAATATTCCAAAAAGGAAATTATTAGCTGTTGGCTCTGGAGGAACAGGAAAGGCTGTAGTAGGATAGTAGCATGAATCCAGGTATGTGGCTTTGATCTCTGAAGCTTCAAAGCAAAGCCATTATTCCCCTGCCTCATTTCCATTTTGTGATGAGCCTGAGAACTTGTGAAAGTGAGTGCTAATAACACCAAATAGAATATATGCAGCATGAGCAAGTGGTAACTTGGCTCACTCACAGCTTTAATGATGCCTATTTTACTTAGTGCATGGGTGGTTTGAGTTTTTTGGTGATATAAGAAAACAGAATACAGTACAATGGGAGTACAGTACAATGGCATCTATACAGTGGTTATGCCATTTGTCTGGTTCCATTTAAAACACTAGGAAGGGGAAGAGCTAAACATTTGTTTGAGTCTCATGGTTTTTTTTGTTGGGACATTGCTTCCTTTTTAATTTTATTTCTTTAATAGTTTTCAATAGATGGTTTTGTTTCCTCAAGTTAAAAAGCTTAAGGTGGAACAACTGAAACACAGCAAATAGCAAAACAAGATGTATACAAGTAAATTTATTTTTTGGGGGAAGTTGTTTCCAGAACTAAAAGAAGTTTCTGTAGTTTTGGGTCAGCACCAAGGTAAATATCAGTAAATTATGAGTTTTCCATGCTTTATGAGTATTACTTTAGACAAAGTGCATTTCTTACTGTATGCACACACCATACTGTATGCCACCACATACTTGTGAATTTGCAGTTCTTCTGTTTAACAAGACCACAAGCTCATAACTAATGTTTTCAGCTTTTTTGAGGGTTTGTAGGAGTTGGGTTTTTTTTGTAGTTCAACAGTAGATCATTCCTCTAATCTAGCTCCATTAAATTGTGGTATTTATTATTTCCCCACCCCCACTTTGGTTTTAATGACAAGTTTCTTGGGGCTTTTCTTTTTTTGGTTTTCCTGGCTTAAAAATTGGAACTGAAGTACTATCTGGACTTCTTCAGCACATAGGTTTCATATTTAGTCAATGTTTAAACTGGTTTCTGAATGTGGTTTAAATTTGAAAATGAAATGGGACATTGCAGGACAAGGATGATGCTCATTTTTAACTAGCAGCTGTGGAGAGATCATATGTTTCCTTACATAACACTTGTAAATAGAGAATTACAACCCTTAAATAAAATGCAGTAAGCAGCTGTGCAGTGGGAATGATATTTGACCAATATCGTCAGTATGTTGCATTGTTTCAGGATTGCTTTATTTAGCAGATGAAATTTTTGGTATTCGTTAGGACTGTACAGTTTTTGTAACTTTGTAAATACGTGAGTGTAAGTACTGAAAGTAAAATGTACTTCAATGTTCTTTTGAACAAGTTGCAGTAACTGTATAATAGCTTATTTGTGAGGAAAGTGGAGTGTTTTTCCAGTTTATTGAAGCTCTGAAAGTGCCGATTATTGTATAAAGTCACTAGTGAACATAAGCTTTAAAAAAATACATATTTTGGTGTCCTGTGATACAGAAAAGAAAGATACTCTTTTCCAAAAATAATTTGGTATGAGATTTAACCTTTGTGCCAAGTTTAATTGAAAACTAATTCTTGCATTTGATTGACAGTTCTGGAATACAGTAGTACTCTTGAAGGGACAGCAGGAAAAGGGGCAAAGTGCTGTTGGTGGCACCTGTGCTGTGGCTAGAAGAGAGACTATGGGATGCTGACTTGAGATAATGGGGAGTTAGAGGAACAGGCCGGAGAGTAGTTGTAGGAGCGGGTGTGGGAGAGAGATGAAAATGAGAGATAGTTATGGGGGACAGAGAGAGACTGTGGTATGATGACGAGGGTGGTGAGAGTTGCAAGGAGTTTGTGATCTGAAGAGAAATGGATGGTGGTATGTGGAAGTTTGAGGATGAGTAGAAGGCATCTAGAGAGAGCCTGTTTATATAAAGAGAGTTATTCTAGAGACACATTTTGCGTGGTACTGCAGTTTTCTGAAGGTGTTCTGTATTTTTCTTTTTATCTTCTGGCATAGACACTCTGTTCAGATAGTGTGTGTTTCTTACTTGTTTTCTTTTTAAAAAAATATTTGGATATTCTGCTGATCTTAACAGGAAGATATGCTTAGTAAGGTAAGCAGAACTTGCCTCTGGCTCTTTCCTGAATTCTTATTTTTTAGCATACTTGTCACAATCACAGCAGTAAACTACAGGTAGGAATCTGAATTAAGTACAAGTGAATTTTAACATTAAACTGCCTTGTTTTTATAAAATACGTATAATGAAAAGATAAATATATTCACACTGCAGTATTTTGTTTGTTACAGTCTACTACTTGGACAGTTATGAATTTGATTAAAAGTAAGTTTTGTTAGTTTCATAATTTTTCTTTTGAATTACTTAATTTTAGATTTCCTCATGAAAATTGTTTACTTTAGATAATATCTTGTAAAAGAAAATTTTACAATGGCAAAATTTTTGTGGCCTGTTACAGCAGATCTTTTGTTTCTCATTTTGTGGTAAGAGCTGCAACACAAATATATTAACAAATACATCTGAATTCTTGATTTGTCTGAATGCTAAAAGGAGGCTTTTGTTCAGCTGTACATAATCTGTTGTATTACCTGTTCATAAAGGTGAATAGCATTATTCTATTTTTATATCATTCTGGGTTTTTGATAAATGGTGATAATGATGATTACTATTTTGCATACAAGAGATAGAGGTAGTAAAGGAGAAACGTCAATAACTTGAGTATCTTTTTTTTGAAGTTTAACAGCTTCACTCTGTGCTTAGAGAAGTGGTGGGAATACAACAAAAGCCAAGGTGTGAACAGATAAAGGAGATTTAAATAAGCCTGGCAGTCTTAACTAACTAAAAGATGTCTTGATATATATCTCTCTGATCATGTTTGACATATCTAGGTCATGTTCTCTGAAGACTATTATTAGAGATTTAACCATGAGTAATTGCAATGTGTATTTTCTTCAGAGTAGTTTTTGATCAGGTATCTGAGACAGTGAAAGTTTGTGTGTGTTCAACTGCTTGTAATAATTTGGGATTCTGGTTAGGTGGTCTGGTGTCAGACACCTGAGCTGTATGGTGAAACATACCATTCCCATGATGTATTGCGGAAGATTTGCCTGCATATTTTTTGTCAACTGTTGTAAAATTCCATATTTGTGGAAGCTAGGGATGTGGAAGAAATGACCTATTAAATTTTCAAGTACGATATGCTTCAGGAAGAATTGCTTGGTACAATCTACAGCTTGTAAAGCTATTGAAGTGTACATTTGAACTGTCTGATGGTACATGTTAGAAAAGGCAGGAATGTGGTAGTCTGGGAACATTTACAGCTTTCATTGACTGTATTCCTGTCCTTCTCCCCCTACTCTGAGTAGGCTAAATATTTGTAACCCACTGGGGCACCTAAGCATTGGACAAGATTTCTTTGAAATATAGACTCTATGTGCACAGAAAACATGTGAATTATGTATCAGCCTTGGTTCTTGTCCAACCCTCAAATCCAATCCAAACCCCCACTTCATTCTTCTCACAAGATACTGTACGTCTGTATATTTCTAGTAACTTCTATGTTTCAGTGCTATGCCCAGAGTTGTGCAGAAGACCTGTCGTGGTCGAGAGTGTAGGAGAACCTCAGGAAGTGTAGATGGAAGTAGAAGATGGAGTTCCTTGCTCCTCTTACAGTGTATCTCAGCTGGGGTCTTGCTGTTTATCAGTTTGTAAGTGACAGCAGAGGAGTGGAAGGGGGGGTGGGGAGCTCGAAACAGTGTGGCCGAGGCTGTAACTTGCTCCCAGTTCTGACTCGAGCTTCCTGTGCTCTGCTCTGTGTATGAGAGATGGAAAAAGACATCTAGAGCGATAGCTGATGTGTATCCATTAGGTAATCTTTTAGATTAAAACACTGGATGGTAATTAATCTTCTGCATAGCTGACCTTCATTTTGAAGAGAGGATTGCTGTTTTGGAAAAGGAAATTTTAACCCCTAGAGAACAGGGAACAAGCGACAGGGGAGATCTCTGGGCTTCAGAGACAAAACAGGAGCTTGGAAGCCCCCTGCATGTTCTGCACACCAGGGCTGGTGACCTTTAGTCACTCTGCTGCAATACCTTGAAAATCATGAGTGCAAGGAGACTAGTCTTCCAGTAACCTCCCAGTTTAGTTGGATGATTCCTACGCAAGTGATCAACAAGTTGTTTGGGAATCAGTGTCAGCAGTGATGCATGTGGTATGCAAAGAGCCTTCATACTGATACTAAAAAAGGGGGGAAAAGAAGTCTTCTCTTTCCTGGAGAAGATACAAGTGTGACAGAATGTCTTCTGCTGCACCTGCACCTACCCTGACACAGGGCTGGTAACATCTGCTGCCTTCCCTGGCATGGTATAATGTGCTTCTTCATGGTACTCCTCTAATGGTGATACCCAGAGAAATAATATCTGGGTATTTCTGCTGAAATGATGGCAGTTGTTCTATTTTTGTCTCTTGCAGAAACTGTAGGTAAATTATGGAGATGTTGGCTGAATGGTCTCTGAAATATGGGATTCATTTTAATTTCCTCAGAAAAGTTCATGCTGTCATAATTACTGACTCCTCTCCCTTAATTCCTCATCACAAATTCTGAACTACTTGTTACTTTAAACGCTACATTTTGCTATTTTGCAGAGCAGAATGTTACGGAATAATGAGGAAATAAAATAGTAATTGTTTAGCCATTTGAGGCTAAAGCAGTATTAATTTTTTTCTTCTACTTTGGAATATATCCATGAGGATTTTCCTTTCATAGTACAGCTGTATTTCATGGAAGTGACCAACAGCAGGTAGCCCAGCTGCACAGTCCTTGAAAAAGGTAGGAAGGACAGCTTGGCTTGCCCAGAGAGTTTGAAATGACTCAGGAAGGTAATGGATCGCCCCCTTTGGTGGGAGCAGAGATCTGTGCAATGGCTGCATTTCATTTTCATCTGGTGAAAATGAAAGCAACTAATTTAAATCCTTAGGAGGACAAAAAGATATTTTTGACAGATAGGAACTGCTTTGTGAAAAAAATACCACTCCTTAACCTGTTACATTTATCCTAATTCTCTTTTACTTTGGTGCTTGGAAAGCACAGGTGCTGTTACACCATCCCTTTATGCTTTGCTGTGCTATTTTTAGCACTTGGTCCACTTTTGGTTTGCTGTGGAACACAGTTGATTTTCTGTTTTGTTTTTTAAATTAGTGGCAGCTAAACTGTAGACTAAAAAATATCTTTTGCCCTTTGAAGACCAAAGGGAAGTGTACAGAGTTAACTGCTTGATCACATACATAAAGTGAAAAATAAGCAATGAAAACTGAGCATTTTAAAAACTTAGGTGTACTGGAAACTATTACAAACAAGGGAAACTTGTTGTCTACTGTATGTCTTTCAGGAATCTCAAAAAGCAGGCTGGCTGGCACCTCAAGGGTGCGGTCCTGAAAGATGTTTGGGCAGATTTAAGCAGCTTTTGAAAAAGGTGGTCTTGCCTCAGCTGCCTTAACTCTCATCTGCCTGCTCCCTCTGTTGCTCTGTGCTGGTTCCATCCAAGTAAATGGCTGCTGTAGTAACTGTTTCTTTCCTCATTTTGCACATAATGGTAGATTTCTGAGAAACAGCAATATAAAATGGATAAAAAGGAATTTAGTTTGTTTAGGAACCTGTAGGTTGAAAACTGTAAATACTTTTCTCATTGGAAGTTAATATTTGTTCTAGTGTCAGTATTTTGGAAATAATCTTGTATTTTGTTGACTTCATCATCTGGTGAACATGATGCAAAATGTTCTTGAATTACTTGGATATCTTGATATGGGTGGATAGCCATGTGTGATTTACATCTGTCTTGCCAGTCTGAGATGAAAACAGAGGCAGATGAAAATAAATGGAAGCCAAACAGCTCCAAATCATCCCTCTTCCTTTTCCAAGTGCTGTGGGCAGTCCATCCATCCCATGGCTGTTTCTTGGGAGCAGAAGTTAAGAGAACTGGGATCTGTGAGCATCAGCACACTGCGTGCCTAAATGGTGAAACTTTATTTTTAAATGGATTAACATAGCTCATCAATTTATATGCAAGACAGTCTTTAATACTTTAAACAAGGGTTCTTAAGAATTAAACAAAACTCTCAAACACATTTAATGATTTTCTGTATGAAACTTCTTACCCAAGCAAGCTCTGATACAAGGGAAAAGCCCTTCTGAAGGTGTGCAGGCATGTAGCTAGGGCATGTTTTTTCAGGCCTTTGAACTAGGTTAGGAATGTGTCTCAAGATGGAAGAACGAATAGTTACTTGGTGCTTTTAGCCTCCGGGTTTGAAACTCACAAGAGGAATGTTATTGTGTCTTCAAAGCCTGTTTCACACAAGCCTTTGTTGAGCAGGAACTTGGAGAGTCTTTGTATTATCATGCACACAACAAAAACAGCCAGCCACCCAATTTGATCTAATTGGGCGGTGGTGGTGAGATGTTTCTCCGGTAGGAAGGCTCTGGAAAATGGGGTGCATATTTTTAATTAGGAAATACACTTTAGAGCGAAGGGATTGCCTATACAGACGTTTACCAGCTTGATGAAACTCTCTAATTATACTGACGTGATTCCCCATATGTGCATCCCCTCTTTTCCCCTCCTCTTGGTGTAGTGCTTTCCCAGGAAGAGAGCAAATATTTGCATTGCTTTTAAATTCTGTTTTGACCAGAATGGTGGTGGTAGCAGCACGTCCCTGGGGAAGGCAAGCTGAAGTTGAGAAAGTGGGGGTGATTCAAATTCAAGTAATTTTTGTAAAGCTTTCTCAAAAATAACAGAATCACCCCACTTTCTCAACTTCATCTTGTTTTTTCCAGGGAAGAATATATTAATATTACCTAAATTAAGACATACCTTCCAATCAATGTAACTATCAAGTGTTTAGAGGAAGTAAAACCATTGCTCTAGTGGACATGATTGGTGAAGTATCCAGAATCAGGGTTTGCAGTGCTAAAAACTAGAACAGAAGCTGCTTCAGTAGATATGCAGAGATATTTAATTTCATTTTAGTGTATGACTAGCCTAATTACTTGAGCAGTTGATTTGGGGTTGAGTGAGATCAACTGAAACTGAAAAGACAGGAAAGCAGATTTACTTTCTGAAGTTTTTTAGTTTAAAAAAAAAAGAATGCTAATAAATCTGAAATTTTGAAGTCCATAGTAGAGAAGCCCATTCAGTTTCACCTACTAAGTAAAGAGGAAGCTTTTAAAAACATAAGGAATTGTCTTTAAATGCAAGGTTTATTTTGTTAAGCAACTTCCTTATGTTTTCAGAGTATTTTGTTAGTTTTTAGTTAACTGATAACTAAATATAGAGCATACTATTTAGTTTCATCCTGATTTCCATACAAACACAGCTTGAAAAGTCATAAATATAGAACTTAACCAGCTAGTGGATAGTGACCTGTACTGGTCATTAATTTTATGTCAAGAATACCCATAAATATACACTAATGATATTGTCTAACTAGGGACTATACCAAATGCTAAATTAAAAGGTTATTGCAGATCAGCATGATTTAGTGGTTATCAGTCTTTCAGAATGACCATTAAGAACATAAAAAGATAAGTTTCCTCATTTGCTAATCTAAATTTGATTATTTTAATAGCTTTAATTTAAATTAATCCACCATGAAGCCAAGTGTCAGTATATACATGATAATTAAGTATATTTTAACTGATATCATACATAAAAAAATGTAGGCACAGAAAAGACCTGGTTACAGAACCTTGTCTACGCCAGAGGAGGAGGAGCAGACAATACTTGAAGTGATAGGAGGCTGGGAGGGTAAGTAAAGGACAAAACCACAAGTACTGAGAAATGGTAGTTAAATGTGTTGAAGGATAAGAGTGAGAGGCAGGCTATGTAAAGTTGCTGGTGAGTTTGTGGGTCTTCTGTAAGAGAAGTTTCAGAAGGTTGAAGAAGGCAAAGTTGTACAGGAAGGGGGTGAGGGCGGAGTGAGCAGAAGGAGAAATTGGAATAATACCGGGAAGCTCAGATTTCAGTTGATGTAATTGGGTTTTAATGCCTTGAATGATTCATAATCTCTTAGCTTGGTTTAGGCTGCTGTAAAATTTTAAACATAGGTATGAATTAAGTTACACTGATAATGTGGGATTGCTGTAGTGGAAAGCCATTGTTGTGCCAAGAATTGTTAGAGAAAAAAAATCATCTAAGATGTTGGTAACATTTGTGTACACGTGTTCTGGAGGAAGGTTTTAATCAAGATGCGACTGCCTAAGTGTGCTCTGAAGTATTTCTCATATTGGTGGCAGAGGGGAGGAACATTCAGTAGATTCAATTGATTAAATTGCTGTACCTATTTGAAGTGATAGGACTAGGGCAACATGGCTCATTTTAGAATGTATCCCTTTAAAGTTTTTTCCTTTTCCTTTCCTGTAAGCTGTTACTGCACTGTTCTGTTTGAATTAATAGCAAGTCTCCATTAATTTTAATTAGCTATAGTAATGAGTTAGTTTTAAAGTGGTACAAAATGATCTGTAATTCAGTGTCAAATTTATCTCCTACCTTGGGTATTTCATCTTCTCTAAAAATTCTTCTCCTGAAGATTGGTGAGACGTTTGATCTGTCTTGATTCAAGCTTGTTTACTTCTATGTTTGTTACAGTAGCTCATCAGCTTTTATTCCTTTATCCAATAACTCCTGGAATGTTAATTGTGCTTTATGGATTTGGGTCACATTTAATCATTTGCATTTAGTTTGAAGGAACAGGTGAAAACAAAAGACTATTAGCAAGGCTACCCTATGCTTAGAACAAGCAGGACTACAGAACACTTACTGATAGCTTTTGTGTTACAGGACTCCTAGAGCTTTGCAACCTGTTTGTACTTTTAACTGCTACGCTCTTATAGTAGCTTCTTACTGATCTTCAGTGTAACTTTTTGAAAGCTTTTGTTTGTGTGAAGTCAATAGTGATACAAATCAGTATTGGAATCTGTTTTCATGTCTCTGGCTTTATCTGCATATCCTATAGCCATACTTGGAACTTTACTATTGCTGTGAATCTTTAGGCTCGGTTTGCACAGGTACTTATGACAGATTTAAGGCCAGAAAGAGCTCTGATAAGTGTAGGTAATCATTCCACCTCAGAAGCAGAATGCAGGGCTCAGATTTGCCATCAGCTTGAAGCAGTTGAAGGCCACCCTGTTTTTGCTGTCTCCTTGACCACAGATTCTTCTGGAGAAATGATTTTGGCATCACCTCTGGTTGCTCGCAGGTGATGGTGCAGGGAATTACCTGGAAATGTATTTAGGAGGCAATGCTGGACCATTTCTATAGGCAGCAGCTTGCTTCTAGGTTGGTTAATACCAACTGTGAAACCTCATCTCCAGTATTCTTTCAGGCAGCATTTAAACTTCTTTTTTCCCCCATCCAGACTTGGCTTATTTAGAGTAGAACACCTCATGTGACTAGTGCCTTATGAATCCTTGAAACCACAGTTGTCTTGGTGTACACTACTGCTGCTTCTGGTCTGGGTTGTCCTTTTGCTAACTGCAAGAACTGTTTGAAATTGCCTGCCTGCTCAGTTGCTGTGAAACTGTGCTTTTAGTGAGATGTGAGCCTGACCAGCTGTGAATTGGCCAGAACCAGCTGTACCACCAGTCCCTCAGCCCCAGAAGCCTTCGCAGGTATGCTTGGTTAGAATCACAGAGGTCTTATCAAAGTGGCTTTGCTTCTTCACTTGCCCTGGAGATACTGGTTTTAAGTGTGAAAGCAGTATAGGTGTATTTCTGCTGTTGAAAAAAACATTCCTCCATTATAGCTTGTTTTGGTTCAAGTAAAAAATAGTAAGCTGTATCTGAGAAAAGACATCTTTTACTGGCAAACCTGCACCTGCTGCTTTAGTATTCATGCTAGTTTAGCTGTCTACATTAGTCACCTTCTCAAACCTTTACCACCAAAATCAAAATCCACACTTGACAGATGTACCTTTCTAGTTTAGATAAGTCATGTGTATGTGGAAAACATTCAGAGGTGAAAATGCAAAATCATGTAATGGTTTCAGACAGCTGTCTTTCAGACCTTCTGACAAAGTTACTCAAGATGTCACATGAGAAACAGGCAGGGTTCCCACCCTTCTGCCCCAGTTCTCATTCAAATTTAGTGATTATAGGAGGATTCAATAAGTAACTGACTCCCATAGAAGGAAACATCAGTTTCCCTAAAACATTTCCTACTGGTCTCACAACAACTCAGATGAGTCTGTGGAAGAAAATTCTTGTTCTTTTATTAAAAAATCTTTTGTATGTTGTACCCTGTGGTGTGATACAAAACAGAGTGTCTGTTGTCCTGCAGATGTGTGATTGTGAAAACAAAACCTGCTTTTAACTATTTGTTGAACTTCTAACATTATGATCTGCCTTAGGAAGTAACCTCTTAAAGACAGCTCTGCCTTCCTGCTGCTCTGTGCAGCGTTTCCAGATGTATTTGAGTGCAGCTCGAGGATTGAAGTACTCTGAGAGCTACTACAGTAATCTGTAGCCTGGACATTTTTTTTTTGCCTCAGTTTTCTGTAGGTTTCTGTTTTAAGCTTTATTAAGAAGTGTTAATGCATTCTGTTTGTTTTTTTCAAACTACTGTGTCATTTATTTGGCAGGATATTGGAAAGGTTAAAGCTCCTCCTTACCTCCTCCCCCTTTCTCCAGTGAAATTTTTGATTGTTCTTTTTAATGAGTCATATTCTCTACAGCTGAAGTTAATTTAGAGGCTCATCCAAACAATGAGTATTTTCTGAGGAAGGAAGTGAAGGAACTTTAGCTCTTTCCCCCTCCCTTTTTTTTTTTTTTTTTAGTATAAAGGTTTCTCTTGGGTGTTTCCAAAATAACTTGGAAGAGAACACAGGCACAGATTTCTTAGATCTTTGGAAAAAGAGCATTAAACTTCATGTTGCATGAGCTTGTCTTATTGTGTTCAGATTATGTTCCTTCTCTTCATAAACTCATGGAAATCCACTTATCCAGATGGACGCATAGTTTTCTTCCACCTTAAGTAGATCTGGTAGTGTAAATATTTGGCATCTTCTAGTGTATGTTTTTGTCTGTCAGTGACAGGATTCCCCCAAGTTCATTCTGCTTCAGGAACTGAGGGTTGCACAATGCACTTTTTAGTTGCCATCTGGCAGTTTATTGTTAGCAATGGAATGGAAACCAGAAATAAGCTGGACCAAAACATTCAATGTATTGTTTCACATGTTGAGTGCAAGCTCATTCACCTGCACTGTGTGGTGGCATCTCCCTTGCAAGGGCCGTCCAGCCCAGCCATTTGGCATTTGAAGCAGCTTCACCTTCTGCTTTAGAGACATCTCCCCAGGGTTTCTTCCATGTGTCCACAGTTGCCTTTAGCTCTGTTTGCAGTTTGAATTGTGATGCTGTAGAAAAGTAAGCTCAGTTTTGACTTCTCTGTACTGCAGTTCAATTTTTAAGCCAGGTATTCTCTCGTACCATTATCCTGAAGGCAGCAGGAAGAGATGACTTTGCTAATGTGCTTGCACGCTGTTGGAGGTATTTTATCATGTAAGAGTTGGTAACAAAACGTCCATTGACTTCACTAGAGCAGAGTTTCCTCAGTAGTATAGACAGAGCAGAGCAAGTAGGTAGGGTTTGCAGTGCTTTAGTGCTACTGGATGTTCAGAAATGCTCTTTTCCAGGGGCTCTTTATCAGTATTTAAAAGCTGATAGTGAATGCTATTGAACTCCTATTTTCTCTAGTTCTTTCTTTCCTGTGGAAGTGTGTGTGTGCATTAGAGTGAGAGCTGTGTGCTTTGTGCTGTTCAAGCCAATCTGCCCAAGAGCATTGTTTTCCTGAGAAAAAGGATAATCAAAGATTTGAAATGAAAATCACTTATGAAATATTTCAGGCATGCATATAATAGCTTTGTAAAAAAACTATTTTATACTTCTGTTTGTTGAATGTAGTGTGTTCTGATTTGGCTGAATAACACCAAGTTATTGTGTGTCACTGTCTTCACACACAAGGCTTCGATTAAGCAAGAAAAAAATGCTATGATACTAAAGACTGGCCTACATGCAAGCTTGCACAGAGAAACAGAAAGTGTGAATTAAGAAAGTTAACATTTTAATAACATGCATAATAGTGAGTAGAAAACAACGGCATACAGGGATTCATAAATTCATTTAGACCTTTGGGGAAGATGCAGAGACATTTCATAGCAAATCAGGGTGGTTTTTTAGTTTTTTGAAAAGTTATTATTTTTTTACAACCAGGTATAGTTGTAACCAGGCTAAGTTAAGCGACTTTGTTTTCTTATGTGGACTACAGGTATGAATAGCTATAATTTAATAGTTCAGTCATCAGCTGCAGGTCCATCTGACTAAACCAGATTTCCACCCCCCTCCCTTTAAGTCCTTTACAGTTTTGATCACAGTGTATGACGCTACATTCCAGTGTTGAATCAGGCTGTAGAGCTGAACATGCTGTCTGATTTGGACCTTCTCTTTCCTGGGGAGAAGGGGTTACTGGAGCAGATACAGACAGACGTGTCTCTGAACAGCCTCTGGACAAGGGAGAGTTTGTGCCCTGTTGGTTCAGAGCATGGGTGGGACTTGTACACGAGTACCTGTGTGAGGTTTCAGGCATGCTTGTTACACCATCATTTCAGTACTACTTCTTAGAGCGTCATTGTGAAGAAGCAGTCTTACTCCTGCTCCCATGGTGCCACCTCCTTTGTCCCAAGTACAAGCGTTCCTGTAGCTGAGCAGGCAGCTACATCAGGGCTTAGAGAGGGGAGAAATCAATTTTTAATTCAGATCCAATTCATCATTCTGTTACACAGTCCCTTGTGCCTGTGAAAAGGAGGGGAGGCTGTGTATGCTATGGCTATGTAAAGAAGGTGGGAACACTTAAGGCAACAGCAAGACAGGCTTATACTGGTTTCAAGTAAATGTGAAACTGTCATCATCATCTTCTTGAAACTTTTTCATTCGTTTTTCAGAGTGCTTATTTCATTGGAGCAGGACAATAACTGTGCCTTAAGGCATTGTATGATGGTGTGAAGCAGAAGGGGCTTGGTATTTTCCTGCATTAGGATTGTAGAAACTTTCTAAGTCTAATGGCTGGAAGCAATCCTTATGTACAAAGGTTCTTTTGTTTTTGTATAAACCCATTTGATGTTAAGCAGCCAAATCTCATGCTTTATGGTTAGCTTAGGGCATTTTTTAGAAGCTCCCAGGCTTCCTGTTTAGCTTTCAGCTCCTGCTCCAGAAGAGTGTGCATCTCCTTTCATGGTCCTGCCTCAAACCTACTAGGTCAGGAATACTGGAATGGCACTGTGCATCTCTGGTTAGACACCTGAATTTCTGCTTAGGAGTGTTAATTACTCTAGTGGTTTTCCTGTCTTTCAGCTATGGAGAGTTTTGTAGGTTTGGTTGGTTTTTTTTTAGGATAATTCCAGCTATTAATAGAAATGGGAGTGATTGTGCTGAATTGTGTAGCAAGATGAGGGATTTGTTGTTTTAGAGTTTTCTCTTGAATAGCTATCCTGAAAGGGTATCTGTCTTCTCTCTGTGCTTGCAGCATACAGTGTCTTACTCCTTGGGAAACATGTCACACTAAACTCTGCATAACAGTTAACTAGCAGAACAATTACAATGTTCAAGGCTTATTGTGTAAACCTGTCATTATCAACAGGAGATGCACTGGTAGTTTACCTTGCCCAATATGGGACTTTGACATGCAGGGAGTAAATAGATCAGTTAAGCACTGGAAGGAGAGACACTTTTTTTTTGGTGCTACTAGGCAGATTCTAGGTTTTGTTTCTCAGATCTACAGGCAGATATTTTGATTTGTACTTTTTATCATTTTACTAGTTATTTGACAGTTAGGAACAGATATGTGCTTAATTATTTTTGAGCAAGGGTTAAATGATTAAGAGTCAAGGCATTCTTTCAAAGGAGAAGTAAAGGTTTTTCTTCATGTTTCAGGGCTAGAAAGACAGAGGAGGGAAAAAATAATGAAGTTCAAAGATGAACCCTTCTGGATCTTTTCAGGAAATTTATATAAAGAACAGGTTCCAAGGACCAAAAATAGCTAATGAAATTTTTACTTAAAAAGGATAAATTTCGAAGTTCATGTGTGGGACACCTGGTGGGTGACTTCTGCAGTGGGCTCAGTGGCCTAAGTTTGGAAGCAATAACCACATCATCTAAGGCCTGTGTCCATGAAGGAATTAACAGAAGCAATGCTACTGTAAGCCATTTCTTATCTTCTGACCATCCAAATGCTAATTTGGTACATCATAATAGTGAGGATGTATTTCTAAAGCTTTAGATTATGGTCACTTTAAACAATATAGATGGAAAGGAAAAACCCAAGCCTAAATCTGAGCACTCTCTTGTTTAATGTTGTATCCCCTGCACTAGTCTGCTAGGCATAAAGGTAGGAAGCCTCACTGTTCCTATGGAAGTTCTTTGATGTGGATGTAGGAAGGATGTTGAATAGTTACGCAGTTGCAGCTGTCTGCTCATTAATAATGAGATGTAGCCTGGCTGTGGCCTTTGCTAAGTTGTGGCTCACACGTTGAGAAATAATCCTGTTATTTCTCTGTGCTCTGATGTATCTACTTGTCTCTTTTTTTCTTTCCCTGTAGGTCTGCTAGGGCAGGGACTGTCATTTTGCTTTGTTTGCTCGGTGGCCAGTAAAGTGAGGCCTTCATCTGAGACTGTGCTGCTGCAGTGCAAACAAGATGAATAACCGTTATCACTTCAGTTCCTGTACAGCTCCGGCTGGGTGTTGTCCAAATACGTAACAGTCTGCTGCTGCTGAGATTCAAAGTATTCATCAGCCCCAAATCAATAAGCCTCACCTTGTTCACAAAACTAGAGTTGTCAAGCTTTCTTTCCAGCCTCCATCCTGGTAGCTGTTTCTGCCAAAACTTGTCCAGAAGTGCTAGCAGTGGGATTTTTGTTTTTCAAGCCTTCATCATAAAGGTTATAACTGGGATTATGATGTGTATACCAGCTTCCTTTCTCTGTATTTAACTTTGAATCACGTGTGATTGCTTTCGCTGCCCTGTAATCTGTCTTACTGTCTTTACTTGCTGATTGGTATTTAAGAATAACAGCAACCTTCTTAAAAGGCACATCTTTCATTATTTAATAAGCATTGGATCCTTTTTAATGTCAAGTGATATTTTGTTAAAAAGCAAATGACAGATGATCTGTCTTCTTCCCTCCCCGCAGTCATTCCAGGGCTTGTGTAGTGTGCTCCGTAGACCTTGCGTGAGCTACACGTGCAGCTGCTGCTTGGTTGGAGCAGCAGAGCTGAGAGAAACGTGGTCACTCCCTGTTCAACAACCTGGAACCCATAGCATTTTGAAGAGGGGGAAAGAGCTTCTGACTCTTTAATTTTATGACCACAGTCATCTAAATTTAAATCTTCAGTGATTTCAGGGATGATAAAACTAGATAGCTTGGGAGGTTCCTCTTCTGGGGGCACCCGAGAGAGAGCACCAGCCAGACAACTGGTACAGACAAGCAAGAGGCATCAAAACTCACAGCACAATCACTCGAGCCGTGTGGGTGGGAGACCTATATTTAACAGATACCAGTGCTAATAATGAGACTTCAAAGAGAGCACACCCTTTCCTTCCACAGCTGTGCTCTGCCATGCAGAAGAAGCAGGGTGGTTTTCCAGGGGAAGTTTGCTTTGAGTCTTTGCCTTGGGGAAAGAAGTTCAGAGAGCTCTGAGATTAGTTTAGAATTTCAGAAAGGTGAAAGGGAGAAAGAAGATAGGAGGGTAATTACGAATTTTGATGCCAAACCCATCATTCTGAAACAGCCGATTTTTTTTTTTTTTTTAAATTTTTGTTCTGTCTGGTACTTCAGGGGATAAAAAGGTTTGGGGGTTTTTTCCTCCCCTCTGTGTTTCTTTTTACTTTGAATTTCTACTAGCTTTTTTTTTACCCACTGCCAGTAAAAGATCCCTTCTGATTCTTGCTGTAAGCTGTTTGCTTAGCTTTGTTGAAGCAAAAAAAGTCAGTTGGGCTACTTTTTTGGACAGAACATTCACAGTCCTTTTATAACTGAAGTCTTTTCTATAAGCTAGGGTATAGCTTTGATTCTGTTAATTTTTGAGTGGTTTTTCCCCCTCACATTTGAAAGCATAAACTGGGTAGGGAACTTGATATACTTGTACCGTATTTGCAATTTAGATTGTAGAGTGTTTTGGCGTGCACGTGTTTGGCTGCCAGTGAAACCACTGGCTGTGAGTCAGAAGGCATTGAACGTTGTTTTCAAAAGTGTCCTTAAGGATGAGGTCACACAAACGATGGAAAAATATTTCAGAGTGTTCTGAGAAACAGTAGAAGGCTATTTTGTGTCTTGTAGGTGGCCTGAGGGTCTGGGGAGTAGGTGTCAGCTTTCCTTGCCTGTATCAGTCTGATAAACCATTTTAGAGGAACTAGCAGGCAATCTAAGCATTACACTTGCATGTGGGGCAATTTAAGGCAGGGAATTAATGGAGACTCAGTTTGCAGTGCAGCTTTCCCTTTTCTTTCACTTCATCAGTGGTCTCATTTCTTGCCTTCCTAAGTTAATTTATAAATATTTCTAGATCAACCTTTTAACTTTTTTTTTTTGGTGGCTTAGAAATAATGAAATATTTACTTTTAGATCTATTTTGTTGTGGTGGTGTTAGACACTTAAATGCCTCAAGTCAGTGTAGGATGCTGTTAAATGAGGTTTATTAGCTGCCCAGCTTTGCTTTTCCTTTATGGATATGTTTAATGAAAGGGCTCCCTTGGCTTGCTGAGAGGCAGAACAAAAATCCTCTTTTTGGTGTGACCTACTCAGCTGGTTTAGATCCTAAGCTGGAAATGTGTTGCTTACAAGTGTTAAATGTGAAGAGAACTCCTTGTTGCTGGTGAGTGCTGGGGCTGTCCTGCTGCACCCAGCTGGGTCACAATGTCTGCTCCTCAGCCTCTTGATGAAGGTGTGTGCTGGCAATAGTCTAAGTTGTTAGGTTAAAAACATTCTTAACATGCTAAAGCTGGCCACTAGGACAGCTTTGTTTTTGCTGCAGCTGGAGAGGCCAGAAAGAGTTTCGAGCAAGTAGGAGGAATCAGCTGTTGGAGGAAAACCTGTTCCATGGATAAATGGGGGATTGCATTCTCCTGAGTCAGCACTGACTGGAGAGAGCACAGTGCTCTTAAGTACTAAATTAACTCTTCTTTTTAAAAGTGCATGTGCAATATTGTTTTAATTATCACTGGCAATATATATACACTGTTTCTTTTGCAACTTGGCATTTTGTTTCACATTGTAATTTTTTTCTTCAGACTTTCTAATTAGGACCAGAATTCCTGTCCTGTGCTACAAAATGCCACTTCCTTAGACCATCTTATCTTGTAATCACATGGCTTATTTTCCCTCGAGCGAGTGAAAAGGTTATCTGTAGTAGGAAACTTAAGTGCTCCACCTCTGTGAGCATAATTCATGAGGGGATCAGTGCCATGTGCGTGTGTTCCTCTGAGCTATGCCTGTAATGCTAAGGGTTTGTATCATTTCAGTTACAGAGGCAACTTTTCAGCAACATGTTTTGGCACATCTCTTAAAAAAGCATGTAGGGATACTGTGTAATAGGTTTCCCGAGGCTTTATAACTAGAATCTATCAGCAAAATCTATTATATTTACTTTAGAGATACCCTTAAAGGATAGGCCGCATCGTGTAGTTTGATCTTGCTGAAAATTCTTGGATGAAACTTAAGTTTACTTCTCTGTACTGTGTCCATTACCTTGTAGTCAAGCATGACCAATTCGTAAAAGATGTAGGTTAACTGATAATTATCTTAGATGCACTAACCTGTCATCATCATGTGTCTCATCTCCTTTAATAATTTAATGCCTTAATAGATTAAAGTTCCACTCCAGGTAACCTCAAATTAATAATGGGCTCAAATGGAATTGAACAGGTATAACAGAAAACACAAACACTACTAATCAACTTGAGAGTAAACACATCCATTCTGATGGTCAGTCTGTGACTTGAGACTGGGCTGACCACTGAAAAGTCACCTCAGAAGATGGGCAGAATGGGCCATGTTCAGCTCAAACATTCTGAGGGCAGCCTTTCAGAGCCTTTAACATGACTGTTTCTTTGCCACTGTGGATAGAGGTGTAAAACAAGAAGTATCGGTTATAAGCACAGCTTTAAGGCAGTATCTTAATTTCAATTGTCCTTAGTTTTCTCCTATTAAGTACTGTATGTTTTGAAGAGAGCTTAAATCCTATGTTTT
This sequence comes from Hemiprocne comata, assembly GCA_020745705.1. Taxonomy (NCBI): domain Eukaryota; kingdom Metazoa; phylum Chordata; class Aves; order Apodiformes; family Apodidae; genus Hemiprocne; species Hemiprocne comata. The sequence goes on along the minus strand of CM036594.1, from coordinate 10,106,640 downwards.
TAAATGGCAAATAGAGATTAAAGAAACGAAAAGATTTGCTCTACTGAATAGATCAGAGAATTGGAAAGACACAGGAGATGATGACCCGTAATGTTTGACACAGAGCCTATAGATGATGTTATTTGTTGCCTCTGATTTATGTGGGGCAGATTGCTTTATAGGAGAGTACTACATATACATGCCAAAGTAAATGTGGTGGTAGTAGTCTTTTTCTGCTTTACTAAGTTAAATTTGGGATGTGCAGGGTAAGGAATCAAAAACCTGAGTTAGCATGTGCTAGTAGTGCAACTGTGTGTACACTGGCAACTTACTAACAAGTTGTTGCATATACAGGTTTAAAAATGTTTTGAAAATAGATTCTCCATACAAAAGTTGTAAGGAAAAAAAAACTGAAATAGAAGTTACATTTAAGGTTTTAGAGTGAGAGACTTGTCTCTTAAGACTTAAACTGTTCATAGTGAAAAGACAGCAGACATAATGCGAGGTTAGCACTGGAGTTTTTATTGCTTTATTCAGTTCTGTAAATTGCATCTAAGGTTTTCTGATGTCTTGTATGATCAAAGTGTACAGAACATCTAGAGTTGGACAAGGTAGGAAAGACTGTAGGATGAACAGTGTCTGAGAATTTTAGTGAACTATTTGCACCGCTTGTTTAAAAATGGAAACAGACTTATTGTGAGTGCAAAGCTTACTTAAGTTGTATGGAAAATAGAAATTTATACAAGTAAGAAAGTTTGGGTTTTTTTCCTAAGAGAACTGTATCCTTTAATAATGTTAAAAATTGTTTTTACTTAAATGTTGAGTCAAATGCCATTCTCTATTTGGAATTGGAAAATAACAGTGCATTATATGAAGAAACAGTGATGCAGTTGTATTACTCTTTCCTGATACTCACCAGAGGAATTTGGAGCTACTGATTCTGTGGTCAAGATTGAGAGGCTGCAACACATAGCACCGTGCAGCTTAACGCTTCAAACTTTTCTTCCTTAAGTAGACACTGCAAGAGCATTAAAATCTACTTTGTAAAATTCCTTATTACACAAATCCTTCTTTTTTTTTTTTTTTTTCTCCTTCCCCAATCTTACTGATGCTTTCCAGGTTTGATGGAACCAGGATAATAGCCTTTCATTTGCTCCTGTTCTCAATTCTCCCACTCCTTCCACAGGCTGGTTTGCTTTTTTCATCTGCTTGGGAAAATGAGGCAGCTCTGACTCCATCAGAAAAACCGTCTGGCCAGGAGTGTTGAAGGAAGAGGAGAGAAGCTGAAACATAACTCCCACTTCAGCTTTCAAGCAGGAGAGCATCAGAAAGTGATTTCTTTCTTGTTTTGCGGTAGTAGGTTACTAATAGCAAAGTCGCTTAATGCTTTTCTTTCCATTTCAGAGTGGAAGCAATTTTTGGTTTTGTTTCTTTCTCCTGGAGTGTGTTTTGTCATCCAGCTATTTGGTGACAGATGTGTGGAGAATATGCCAGAAGTTTATTCAGCAGAGCAGCAGGTGCCTCATTGAGAAGAGCTGAGAAGAGTGACATGGCTCTTTGCATAGCTGTTTGCACGCTCCAGCTTCCCTGCTCTGCACAGGGCAGGCTTGGAACTGATGGGAGGGCTTGCTGCTGTCATTGCTAGTCAGGTGCAAAAGCTTCTGTGTATTTAGTGTGGCTTTGCCATGTCCCTCACTGAACATGTTTTGATACTTCTGACCGGCTGACTTGTAGGAAAACAAAACAAAAACCTTCTATTTAAGAGACAGTGCACAAAAGTTTATAAGGTTTTCTATTTGAGAACCAAAAGTAGATTTTCTACTTTTACAGGTGTTTTTCCTTTTATTTTTCATTGTGTTGTACTTTACATGCATACTGGGAAAATAGAGTTAAGGTAATGGAAAGTAGTAGAGGAGAAATGGCAGACTGGACTTGAGCCCCCTTGGTGGAAGTGTGGTGCTTTCAGTGGCACAAGGTAACACCCCATCGGTACCAGGTACTCCAGAAGCACTTGTCTGGGCTGCTACAAGGTTTCTTAGAATTTCAAGAAAAGAAAGTCAGTACCTATGCATCATATAATCTCAAATGGAAGATTGTTAGAGAACAGTGGTTACTGAAGACAGATCTGCTGAGCAAAACATTCAGAAAATCCCAACACACACATTAGAGGGAAGCAGATTTCAAACTGAAATCTGTTGGAATCAGAAATTAATTTGTACTCTGGAATCTGGAAGTTAGTGGGCTTCTTTGGGTTTTCTTTGGCACAGGAGGCAGGGTAGGGCATTGTTTCAGTACGTACAGTGTATGTTAATTGTTATGTGTAATGTATAAGCATCTTTGAAGATTAAAAATACAAAATCAATGTGATATTTAGTAGGAAGGAGTCTGTGCCGAAAAACCTGAAACAGACTCCCAGGTCTGCTAGGTGTGGAAAAAAAAATGGCTTTCTCTTGTATATACAGTCTGGTGAACAGAGTCTAATGAAACTGATTTTTAAAATTGGGGACTTTTTGGCCTGAAATTACTTCATACTCAAGAGAACTGCCATAATATTGTCTTTGGTTCCTTTGACTGAGGAAATGCAGTTGAGATAAAAGTTAATTTAAAATAACTTTTAAGTCTGAATAAAGGTGATGTGTTTTGTGGAGTTTTTTTTTGTTTTCTTTCACAGAGCAAACTGCAGTTGTATCCAGAAGTGGAAATTACCAGTACTTTTTTAAACTTTAAATCTCCTACTTTTGCCACAAAGTTTCTGTGATGCATTCTAGGAGACATCCCTTGGCAATGCTGGACGTGATAGATGTTGATTCCTGTGGTGGTATAACAGTGCTCAGGATGCAGTTGAGCCAAAATACTTATTTTATTAAGATCTTTCATTAATCACAGAAGTTAAGACTTTTGTTTACAGTTGCTTGTTAATTTTCTTGTGTGATAAGCTGTTGCAGCCCTCTAATTTGAGTAAGTTTTTGTTTAATTTTTGTTGATTCAACTTTGTCCAAATACAGAATCCTTTAGCAGAAGAATCCTGCTTCTGTCTTCAATATGATTTTTAATTGGAATATTTTTTTTCTCCAATGTTACTTGTATTTTTACATTAACTTTTTAAAAGGCAGTTTTGAAGATCTCCTTGATGGTCATTTTTCATTGTAAGGTAAAAGTGGAGACTGACAGCTACAAAATGACATTAGGAACCCTGCTGTTTGGTTGTCATGTTAGAGTACCACTGAGTTGGTGTTACAAGAGATCTAATTTCCTCCATAATAGTGGTCATGTAGCTACATTCATGAGCAGTCTACAGTTCTATGAACAATGCATTACAAGTTTTGTACCATCACCAGTCATGGAGGTGTGATGCAAGGTTTTTGTTTTGCTAAAACTTTGCACCTGATTTCTGTCTTGCTTAATAAATCTCCCGTCTCTGGTAATTTCCCCAGAATGATAAAACTAGCTCTAATGATCTTGTTTGATCTCAGTTGCCTTCCCTGTCTTCTACACATCACTTAGACCAACAGCTCAATTTTTTTAACTTGCACCAGCCTCAAAATAGTTCCAGTTATTATGAAAAATGGTATTACTGTTACTTTTGGGTAGTTAGATGCTGTGTCAGTGCTGAGGAATTTCAGAAGGCCATCACATAACTAAGTGGGCAAAAACGTGGTAGCAGAATGTCAGCATAGGTAAACATAGGTTTTTAAGTATAAGTTTTTTCCAGTAAGGAAAAAATTACACTAAACCATGCTTGTGTGGTGCTGAACTCACAGCTGAGGGTTGCAACTTGGAAAAGAGACCTTGTGGTTGCCATTGACAGTTCTCCAGAATCATTGTCTGCAACGTGGAGCAGCAGCAGCCAAAAAAAAAAGCCAGAGAACCATGGGCAGTGCCTCTAGGCATCATCTGGAAAAGGTACTGAGGAGAAGAAAAAGGTGTCATCTTGCCGGTATTTAGAACATTATGTGCCCACCACGTTTGGAGCACTGGGCACAGTTTTTCTGTCCACATCTTAAGAATGTACAGTTAATACCTTGATTTTAGGGAAGGTACAGAGAAGGACAATCCTCAATCCAAGGGGATGGTATCGCTGCCTTGTGTCACCTTAAAGGCTTGATTTGGAAGATGAGAGGCTGAGAGGGACAATATGATCAAGGTTTACAAAATGGTGAAGTTGATGGGTAAGGTGAATGCAGAGCTCTTGTTGACAGACACCCTGCAGTACCAGAATTACAGGACACTTGGTGAAACTGGTTGGGAATCAGCTTAAGACAGATTAAAGAAAGTATTTGTTTACATAGCAGGTAGTGAATTTATGCAACTTGCAGCCAGAGGATGTTTTGAAAACAGCCTGTGTAGGCAGGCTCAAAACAGAGTTAGGAGAGTTCATGGTCAGCAGGTAGAGTGGGTGGAGTCCACCTTGGAACATTGTTTAATGGGTGCTCTCTAAATAGCACCTTTTCTGCCCTGTTGGAGGCACATTCTGGACTTAGATGAACCATTGGTCTGCCCCAGCTGGACATTTCTGATATTCCTCAGCTCTCAGGCTTAGTGAAATCTTTTTGTCATTCACTCAAAACTGTATTCTCGTTCAGGGCAGGGTTAGATGGGAGGCATGAAGCTTCCCTGTCTTTTTCATGTTCAGTAAGCTGCACCTTCAGGGTAGATTCTTGATCTACTTGTTAAATTTGTCGGTACTGCATGCTGAGATTGCTGTTGCTTCATAGTTAGCTGGAAAAATTTCCTTCTTTCTAGCCAGGAAAAAAATACTGGGAAGTCCATCTGGGAATGTGATTCATTTGGGTCACACTCATAATTTTCCTTTCAGATTGCAAGGAGAGGTTTGGGATAGTGCTTAGTTACTAGTGATAAGATTTTATTTAGACTTAGCTGCCTTCAGTTTGTGGTGGTAAGCAGGTACACTGCTGTTTATTCAACAAGACTCCAAACACGCTTTTTATCACTTCATCAGTGTGACATACTCCTTGGTGTTTGGTTTTGTTCCTGTGTGCTTTGAAAAATGTGAGTTTTTCATCCCTTGCCTCACCTCAAAGTTACCAATGCTGCATATTGATGCAAATAAGGGGGTGGCCTTTACTTGTGAGCAAGTGTAAAACCCACAGCTAAATGGCATTGAATTATAATTTGAAGAATGTGAGTAGTTCTTTTGTTAGAGTCTAGGATAGTATATTACACTATTTTCAAGTAAATGCTTTTTTAAAAATCCTCACAAAGTTGACTTCAGTGTAGCAGTGGCTTGTGGGGTGTTAACCTCTGGTAACTGGAAGACAGCCTAGTGCTGTTAGTGGTTTTCTTTGTTATATTTTTAGAATTAATTTGGCTGGAAATCATCTAAAAGACAGGTTAATGAAGAGAACTTGTAGGTCTTGCATAATTTTAAGACTGGAGAGACTGCTAGGCTGAAAAACAGCAATTTGGACAAATGCTAAAAAAAGCATAATAAGAAAAATAGAAAAAATGGTGAGGGCTTTCCTTTCAAAAGTCATGGATTTTCGTTTATTTTTAACTTCAGTTTCTTGCAACAGAGAAATAAATGTCCCCTTTTTAATGTAATGGTCTACAATGTATTTTATCCTGCAGGAGAACTTCATTAATGAAAAGAGCTAGGTTATAGCTAAATCTGGATACAGTTGAGCTTGAGTGTAGTGCCAAGCTGCTCTAGAATCCATCACTAAGAAGGCTATGCTAGCAATAGTTATTATTTATGTGGATAAATTAATCTAAATTTTTCTTTCTGGGGCATGGTTGTCTTGGAATAACACTGAGTTAGGAGCCCTGTGAGAGCTTGTCCTGCTTTCTTTCTGCCTTCCCTGTCACCTCTTTCTTGTTCCATAACTCTGCAGTAAAATTTGATAGCTTAGAGTGTAAACGAATCCTAAGTTCTATGATAGTCTTTCCTTGAAAGAGACCATAAATGAAAATAATCTTAAACGTCAATATTGTGTTTAGTGATCAAAATAATCTTTTAATTTGCATTAAATGAGTTTGATGAGGTCATCTAAAAGCCATTCTTGGTGGGTGGGAAAAAAACACTAGAGGAATACAAATAAAGTGGTCAGTAACATTATGAGCTCTGACACTGAGCTTAACAGTATTAGGATTTTGGTTTTGTTCCAACCGTGGCATGCAACAGAGAAAAACAAATGTATTGAAAAAACCTCCTTTGCATTTTGTCCCTTTCTAGGGTGTGCCTGCCTGAGCAACTTACCCCACTCTCTCACCATATTATTGCTCTGGTGATGGGGAAAGAGGATGATGGTGATACAGATTTTGACTTCATTTTGCCCTCTGGAAATTGAAAGCTGCATTTGAAGCTTTGCTTGGTTATTTACCTTTGAGAGGCTGGCAAACACTTTCTAAAATACTCTTCTCTAATAATGAGGTTACTGACCGTAATGTAGTATGTCATGAAGGCTTCTTGGGCAGCTGCATCTTACAAGCAGCTAGAGGCATAGGAGAGGCTGTGGAAAACATGCAGCTTCAAACCAGCTAGAAGGAGGGGACAGACAGATCTACCGTCCCCAGCTGCTGGTGCAGGCTGCAGTGAGTTACCGTGAGCAGAGAAGATGCGGCTTGGTTGCATCTTGGTTGCATGAAGGAGCCTGTTAGAAAGGAAGAAAACCAACTGTTAAGCTGTCAAATAAGCTGTATTCTGACTTCTGTCTAGTGTGGGGATGGCAGCCTATGTTGCACTTGAGGTTAGCATGGAGGAATTACTTTAATAAAAATAGGAAGTGCTGAAGGCTGCAAGCCTCTGTCTGCAGGCTGAATCCCTGTACCCTCCCTGTTGCAAGTTACTGGTGCTGGAGAAAATCAAACATCATGGTATTCCCGTGGCAGCCTCACTGAACTAGCTGCTGCAGTTAGGAGTGACCAAAGCCTGGTGACATGCAGAGGTTATTGAAGCTGCATTGATACTTTGCACAGTCAGGTTCTCATCCCTGAAGTTCTGTGAGCAGAAAATTCCTGCTGTTACTCTTGGAGAAATATGTGAAGTATCCACATAATCTCTTCAGTCTCTCTGTTCCCACAAGTCACGGGGTGCTTTGACAGGCATGGTTGTCCTTTCCTGGGTGTTCTATGTTAACATATTTGTTATGAGAAGGCTGAAGTCATCTTGTATAGTTTCAGAGTTAACTTTAACACCTCCTCAGAAGTTATCTCAAACTGTGAGATTTGTGGCTTTTATATTTAGCTCAAATTGTTTGCTATAGTTGACATTTAGACTAGTTATAGAAAGGTAACTAGCTCCCCATGAAATGTGGTTGTATTTCATGTTACTTAAAAACAGGCATCTATCTTTTTGTCATCTCAAAACCTGCTTTACAGGGTAAGATTTATGGGCATCGCTCTCTAATTTACTTCCTTCATTCCCTTACTTGAGTAAGAATGAGATCAAGCTCTCTCTGCATCCTCTTACTTGGCTATACAGTTGTCTTGACACACACAACCCCCCCGCCCCTCGATGGTTCTCAGCTTGGCTTCTAACTTTAGTTTCACAGAATGAGCCAGCAGTGAAACCTGGAGGTGTTGGCTTTCATGGAAGCTCTGCTGCAAGAGGCACACACAGCTGTGCTGCAGAGTACAGCCTGACGTTGTGCTGGGGTGGAGTGTTGACTCCATGTGGTCTTTTCCCCAACATATCCTATCTTCTAATTATAGAAGAAAGCCATGTAATTACATAGTTGCTTGACTTTGGCTTTTTAAGAAAAATCAAAATAACTGTATAGCCGCGATGTTTTATATTGATAGTTGTTCTCAATGCCTTTTTAGGGCCTTTAGGTGACATGGCAAGAAAAATTAAGTTGATTTCCTTAAAAATATTCTGTGAATGGTGTGAAAACAAAACACAGTGAGTGTCTCCCTCCCCCCCCAGTGTTTTTTTGGCGGGTTTTTTTACTTGCAGTTTGGTTGCCAGCTCATGTGCAGGGACATGCAGAAGAGCCAGCAGGCTGTTAGATACGCTTTGAAATCTGAAGTAATTATGGCTCTCTCTCTGAAGTCTTGCATTCAGTTTGTAAGCACACTTATGGAAGGATCTTGGCAAATACATGTAGGTGTATCATGGAACAGTTAACGAACAGTTGATGGATGGAGGAGAGTCCTGGAAAGAAGGACTACTCAGGAAAGTAAAGATACATGGCTGTCAGGTACTTATCTGGTGTGACTCTTACTTGATGCTTGGTTTCTTCTTAGTGTAACTAAGAGCTCTGATGCAAATGGTTCATGTTTGTGTTAACTAGAAAAACTGCAGCATGGTGATATTAGTGTCATATATGATAGTCCTGCTTGTTCTTTATTATATTGTACTACTATAAATATCTTGCTGTACATGAAACAGAACTAACACCATCTTTCAACTTTTTCGAAAACTCAGTGCTGTAGGTTTCTAATATTAATGTAATTCTTACTTTGGAAGAGCAATCAGCTTAGTTATACTCTGTTCATATGGTCTTTGTTCAGTTGTAGTATAGAAATAATTGGCAGTGCAAACCAGAACACAGAGGAGGTGCAGCAAGGTTTGTGAATATGGTGTGCTCCAGCTGCTGTGCAGTGGTTAGTGTGCCCGGATATTTGCCAGCTGCTGGAGTGCACACACAGGCACATGTGCACACACCCCCCGGGGTTAACGTGGGATTGTAGCCCAGGGCTCAGGGCTTGGCTTGTGGTTTGAACCTGAGTATCTGCTCTTTCCAAAAGAAAGGTATCCATGAAATGATGGAAGAAGAACATGAAGCAGAGGACTTGTTAGAGTTGTTGTTCTGCACTGTGAATAGGATGTTTAGTAATGGCCTTTCAGAATTATAATCAGTATTATTCACAAATATAATTAAAAACCAAGCAATCCGTTCCAGTATTTTTTACTTCTTACCACCCAGCTGATAAGTTTAAAAATAAAGTAGCTGCTGCCCAAGGAGCTGCATGTCATGGAGCAGGGCATGCAGTTAGTTTTCCGAGCTGGAAAGGGGCCAAATCCACAGAAGGTGCAGAGGGGCTGGTGGGGCCTCTCTGCTGTAACTTAATCTGAAGAACAGATAAATTTTTTTCAAAGTCAAAGCAAGTAATGAGTTCCCTCCTGGTATACCAGTGTTACACTGATTTATAAATGGCTTCTGTTCTCACCTTGTAAGATGGAGGGGCTTGAAACGTATTTTTGTGTGTAGACACTAGATTAATTTTTTGCATTTTATTTTGTGTTGGCATATACTAACACTTTATTTGATCTTCACATAAACAATAACCATCAGCTGCAGAAAATGTTTTAAAACTATAGGAAGGCCAAATATTGCTTGTTGACGTAGGCCCTGGTATACAGAATAATAAAATGGAACTCTTTTAAGCCTTTTTTCAGATAAAGGTTAAAATCATGGAAAGTGAAAGCTGTTATTTTTTCACAAGAGAACTGAGTCACTTTGGAAGCTTTTTATTAAGTATTAAAGTACTTAAAATCAAAAAGACCTCTCAAAACTTTGTTTGCAAGTGAGTTGCCAACTCAATTAGTTGCTAACAGTGGCTTATTTTGTAGAGCGGTAGCCAAGATATCATTTGGCAACTACAGGTAATTTTGGGGTACATGGGAAAGAAAAGCATCAATTCCTGTTGACTTCAGGTAGGTTTGCAAACAGGGAATTGGTATTTTTGTCTGAAATTCCAGCTGCAAGTTCTGCAGGGATTTATTTATGAAAGTCTACACACCTACAGAAGATTTTGTCTGTGGGTTTGTAACCATGTCACTTTTTCCTTTTGGGGAAACCTCGTTTCTTGCCCAACCTGGCTTCTTTTGGATACTGCAATAGTGCAGGTTAGAGAATTATATTTGAACGCTGTTTTGTGGCAGAGGAAAGCAAAAGGTAAGCTAGCTCCAAAGTACTTAATCTATTGTCAAACACTTTTGATCACACGAAGATTGTCCCTTGACTTTTAAGGATTTTAGTGTTTCTGTTTTATCTCTCAAAAGGTTAGCCTGTAAGCTGCTTCGGGGCAAGTGTGCTGAGACCTTTGAAAACTTCCGTATCATCAGTTTTGAGTGCATTATTTTCTAAGGACTGATAAATCTGTGCACATAATTTTTACCTGTACTTGGTACTGACATGGCAGATGGCATATACGGTAGACATTTGAAGGAAATGCTGAAATTAATCTTGCTTTATGCTAACCTACATCACCAAAGTAAGAGTGCTTGGGTATGTTGAGTTGTGTGTTTATTTTGATATACTTAAATGTATCCATCTGTGTGTGCGTAGAGAGAGAGGGATAGAGGAAAATGTTTTGTGGGAAATTAAGGCAAAAGGTGGGCTAGCTCACGTGAGACACATATAAATGGTGGCAGTGTCCAGGTTGCCTGGGTGGTGGTATGAGCAGCCTGTGCAGGAGAGTGAAGCATGCTTTTTTCTTCCTGCCACCTGACAGCAGTAACCTTCCCAGTTGCTGGGCCCTTTGAAGTACCCTGTCTGCTCGGACTGCAGACTGCAGTTGAACTTGCATAATATTGCAGGAAATACAGTCTCTTATAACTACTGTTGTTGTTTTGTCCTTCAGGCACAATGTGTTTTGATTTGCATGGAGAATATTTTAAACAGTGGATGCTTTAGAAATACAAACAATGGAAAGGGAAAATGCAGTTGTTTTCTATTGCTATTAAATATTGTGCTCATCTCTGCTCTCTGAGCAATGGGTACTTATTTACATATTAAAGAACATGTATTGTAATTGTATAAACATATTGTTTATAGTTGCATCTTGGTTTCCTAAATAAAAGAAAGGAGTGATAGTGGCTTATAAAAATACCTGTAGTAAGACAGTCATCGAAGTCAAAAGAAGCAGCTGGTGTACAAGGGCAGGAGCAGGAGGAGTCTGTGCTGTGGGGACTGCCCATAGCTCACATCTGTTTGTTACTGCTAGTGACTTTTTCGTACTAAATTTAGGATTTGTTGTAAATGAAGATTGTAGCATTGTTTTCCTGTAACTGCATCTGATTTGTAAACCCTTGAGTGAAGGGAAGTGTCTTCTTTTAAAGCAGATGTCAGTACACATCTGTGTTCTTCCCTAACTTAATCACTACATCTAAATTGCAACTGTGGGATGTTTCCAAAACCCTGTTCTCCTTTCTTATATTTCCAGTAATTTTGTGATCTCACTTTCAATGAAGCATGGCTTTGTGTAGTGAAGTGGCTTAATATTTTCTGTATTTCATATACATCACATAACTGAAGTGGCTAATTCAACATTTAAAATATACAGCTTTGAAGTCTTGTACATCTGAATATATTATTACTTTTTGTTGTCATAAGATTGCTCTTACTGAAAGAACAGTGCAGAAAAAATTAGTTGTTTATTCCTCTCGAATGTTTCAGCTGAGAAATAATATGGCAGCAGCAAGGAGGCATCTGAGTACAGAAAAGGATATAAAGAGTATGGAAGCATGTATGGACATATTAAGCCCAGCTGGAAGACATTTGACAAAAATAGCAAAAGGGGGGGCTTTGTTTTTTTTTAAATAAAAAGCTGTGTTTACAGTTATGCAAAGATTGTGCTAGCAAAAATCTGGTTGTCTAAGATGAGTTAGCTGTAAAATAATATCTATGGTGTGCCCTATGAGGATAAGAATAAGCATATTTTAACTAAGTTGCTTATTCTTTTGAAAATCGATATTACAAGAAGATTTTCACTTAAAAAGTTATATGAATGTCTATGTTTTGGATGGTAAAATAGCAGAACATCTAATTTGCTCATATGTTTGACAACTTTGCTTAAGGCTGGAATTTCCCATGCTTGTTACCAGCCTCCTCCATTCGAAATTCATTGGAAATCTTTATCTGAAAGAATTTAACCATCCTCAGTAAGATGAGAACAGAATTTCTTTTCCATCCCTTCCAACGAATACTTTGGAGGCTCTTATATTTTGAAGTGACCTTGAAGTTTGGAAGGAAGTAATGGCTACTTTTCAGGTGTTGTATTTGTTTGAAAGCCATGGTTTGTTATGTCAATACTCTAAGTAACTGAAAACTGCCAAGTTGCATTTACAATAGAACTTGCTACACCTTTCAGTTATTTCAAAAAGCTTTGGCTCCCACTGACCCTGATGCATCTTTTCCTAGTTACTCAGACTTTTAGGTATAAGAGAATCACAGACAAAGGGGAAAGTTTGAAAGGTGGTTTTACCTCTCTGAAATACCAGGGCTCTGACTTACAGAAAGAAAAGGTTCATGTGTTTGTATTTCATCATCTTATCTCTGTAGAACAAGATGCCTACAGATCCTGCAGAAACTCTGACTTCTAGTTGTCGTGATTATTCATTAAAATTAAACATTGCATTAAACATTATGCATAGATGGTAACCAGAAACCAAGTTTGAAAAGTTGAAACAAATGTTCTTAGAGAGATTAATATGCAATTATTAAGACTGGAGAAAACATAGTAAAAAACAATCATTACCAATATAGGATGTATTTATGTGTAGAAAATGTGTTCTTTGTTCTTCCCTTTTCCCCCTTCCATGATGATTCTTATTTCTAAGAGTCCTTGGAATTTTAACTGGTAATCATAAATTGTGTCTGGCAGTATGGAGGTTTAGGATTGGTTTGTGTTTGATTTTTTTAAACTGAGGCAGGGAACTGTGCTGGTTTGGGAGTTTTTTCTTTTTTCGAGTAATGCCATTGAACTTTTTTTCCCAGAGTTTACTTTAGCTGCTCTCTGTATATCTGCATACTTCTAGGCAGCGGTGCTATGCTCTTACATTTTGTACACTACATGTGATAAGTAGAAAAATCATGTTGCAGAAAAGTGTGATAAGCAATATACCTTCTGATAAAATTCTAAACTGCAAGATATATATCTTTGCAACATGACAGCATAGTTGCAAAATTGTTTTGTTTCTTATGTTATTTGAAATGGTGAAATGTACCTTCAAAAAAGCGTTTTAATAATACGAAAAATCTGCTGTTACTGGAAAACAGATGGACAAAATATCATAGACTGAAATCTCTTTGGTTGCTGTGCTGTGAATGTGGTTTTTTCCCCCCAAAGGCCATGAAAATGGAAGTTTAATAACAAATAACACTGGCTTTATCTTAATTGAAGCCTCCATTTAAGAGAACTGGACCTAAAGCTAGAGTATTTTTGTCTCTGATATGAAGGTATGGGTGGAAAGCAGAAGTCAAGATACTTTCTGCCATTCTTGCTGTGTTCTCCTTACTGTAGCAAGGACGTTCAGAGTCCTTGCTACTGGAGCTGCAGGGAGTTTCCAAACATATACAAGAACTTAAAAAACAATGCGATATTCTGTTGGATAAGGAGAGAGATGCTTATGAGAACTTCATGTAGAGAGCTTCTGAAAGCAGAAAAGGTTTTAAAAGGGATAATGCTGTAAAACTTCCTTACTGTGGAGAACTGGTTTTGAAAGGAACCTAGTATGAGATACCATCAATGGCATAGCTGCTTGGTTGCAGGCTTGTTGTGGTTTGGGTCACCTTAATAACAAAGATCAGAGTGATGAGAACTTTTTTGAAAATTGCACTGTTGCTTGTCACAACCACTGATACTTTTTAATTATTTTTTGTATTGTTTCCCTCTGCTTTTCAAGGTGCTGTGTCCCATCTGAGGGATATGCTTTATCTGTACTTGCTCCTTGAAGTATAATGGAGGCTTCTGTTTTGGAAGTTTTATCTATCTATAAGGCTGAATGGAGCATTACCCTCCTTGTTTGACCTCCCACATGTGATACACAATCCATTAAATCTCATGTAATATTTAATAATTTAATACATTCTTTGCATAACGTAACAGTAGTACTGACAAAACACTGCTCCAAGCAAAATAGCTTATACAAACAGGTAATCTGTGAGGAGTGGAACTAATGAAGCTGTGTTTCCTATAGATCTGTCTTGCATATCTTGACTGGCCCTCTTGTGCCCATGGTACATGCTTTGGTGCTTTTCCATGGCTGTGTCTGGCAGACAGTGCTGGGGCTGTTGAGCAGATGGGTGCAGAGCCATGGTGGGTGCTGACCAGCCTCTGCTCTCTGCCAAACACACGGGTTAAAACTCTGCCTCAGTCAAGGAATTCCCTCAGCCAGGGATTTTTACAAAATGTACAGCAGCTTGCTGTACCTGAAACTGTGTCTTCGCCAAAGTTAAACTGAGTGTTACATCCTGTTTAGAAGCTCTGCTCTCTTTTCTGCCAATTAGAAAATTGGAAAACCAGACCAAAGAAACCAGCACATGCTGAAGTTTCTTGAGCGTGGCACAACATATTTTGTCTTCTTGGTGACCATGTTACTTGTGCTGCCCATAACCTCCTTTCCTCCTCTGTCACTTTACTGTCTTTGGGTTTTGTGCTGACTGTGTTTCTGCTTTGCAGCAGATTAACATCTTTGCCCCTTGACTGGCATATGTTTAGTTGCCAGTTGGGCAATCCACTGAGCAGTCACTCTGAAGGAAAATACAATATTTCTGTGCCTAGAATAGTTATTTTCAGGGTATTTCAGTCAATGGCTTTTCCGTGGTATGGCTGAACTACAACATGGACTTCAGTAGTGGGATACACAGTTGTTAGAAGACCTGATGGTGAAAGGAGGCACAAGGTAGTGTTATTAATTTGTCTTGGGGACCTTTACCTCTGTATGCCAAAGTGCAGCCTTCTTCCTAATTCTGCTTGCTTCTCCTTTTAGCACATTTTAGTTTTTGAACTGCTAAATTCCAGAAGTACACCTAGTTTTGGACATCAAGGAAATATGCTCCATCATCAACACTAGTTTAAAGTACTATGTCAGTAAGATTAGCAGCTTCAATAACTACTTGTCAGATACTATTTTGACAAACCACCTTATTGGTGCTTAACTAGTGTAATATTAAACTTCTTCGTGTTTCAGGAAGATACCTTGTTCTGTGTAATGTCTGTTTTGAGTAACTTTTTGAGCTAAGTAAAGGATGATTAATATAATTTGGTTTTGGGAGAGGTTTAAATGTAGCATCAATTACTTTTGTAATCACTGAGATTATCAGCAGTCTAAGGTAGTTAAAAATTCCTCTCTTGTTTAAGGAGACTGGGTGGCCAATGGTACAAGTTCACATCATAGGTTATGAGAACATGGAGAACTTTCCATTTTATGACATTATATATAGTATGGACATACAGTGTAATAAGGCTGAATTTTTATATATTTTATGAAGGCTAGTGTTTAGTGAATGTTTTCAATTGTTGATTAACCAAGACATCTTAATGAATGTGATATAATGTAGAAATCCTTTTATGTGCATGCTAAGCCTTTAATCTGTATTACTATATGCTTTTAATTTCAATTGACTTACACCAATATCTTCTAGAGGGTTATCTTTAGTACTAGATTTGACAAGTGATGGAAGATTCTTGTGTCACAGTAATACAGTACCCATCATGTAGTGAGATTCTTGATATTGTTGCAAACAACTTTCATTATATGGGAAAAATCTCCACTTCGTTTTTTTTTTTTTAAAGAATTTAAGAACTAGTGACTTAAAATCTCTGACTACAAATTCTGATATGAGAAACTTACCTACTTTGACTTTTGCTTGTATAATTATGGAGTTTCATAATGCTAAGTTGGTGTTAAAATTATATCAGATCATTAACGTGACTGTTGATTAGTTTCCCATTTGAAATAATTGCAACTGAACAAGTGAAGATTAGTCCATTTAAGCTGTTAGTAACTTTGAAATATAATATTGGTAGTCATTCAGACCTTCAGTATTTAACTGAATGAAAATCTAAAGAAACAGCAGTAAACAAGTTAGTTTTCCTGATTGGTCTTTGTATCTTGGATTTAATTCACAGCTGTATCCAACTCGGGCTTCCTCCTCCCCAAGAGCCTGCCAGGTGCTGCTTCCTCTGTGCATGTGCTTCAAACTTGAGATAGCTCCATTGTTTTCAATCAGAATTACATTTCCTTTGTGCCCTTTCATCACCCTATCTTTACTATTTTCTTGTTACTATGGTTTCTGGAACTAAACTGGATGACATTTGTTTTGAAAACCCGATCTATATATACAAACAAGTATTTCAGTGGTGAAATGGTACAATGAATAGTTTAGCCATGAACTACCTCAGAGCTCATTAAAGTGCTCAGCATTGGTTTTGAGGTTAATCCCATTGCAGTCCAGAGTATCTTGATCACTGAATCAGTGGGGGTAGAAGGGTAGACCTCTTGCTCTAAGCCTTATTTTATCTATAAGCCTTATTGTCTTATGTTGGAATTTTGCTTGTTTTTCCAGCTAAAAATTATATTTGCCTGTAGAGTTTACTTAATTTTATAAATGTATTGTAATGTGAAATAATACTTGGCAACATATACAGTCACAAAATTCTCAAATGTCAGTTATCTTAAGTGTTGTTACTTTTGCCCCCACTGTCATGCATATGCATTATTGTCATTTAAGACCATGTAGTAAGAAAGTAGCATTTCCTTCATATAACATTCTTCAGTTTGTAGGCAGTGTTCAGGGAATTAAGCATTTTTTCAGTTCTTTTTATTCTTGTCAATGTATGTCTGGCCCAATGTTTTATTTATAGCACCTTGTCCAGATGCTGCCCTGCATCTGTCATGTGGGCACTGTCAAGACACTAGCCACCCTGCTGCCTGGCCCCTGGCACAGTCTGAACTCTTCTGTCAGGTAGCAGTTGTCATCTCACAGTCAAGATACTGACATATGGGAAGATCAAAGCACGAACCCAGTTCCCTAGACTTTATAGTGGCTGTGTGTGTTTGAGACATCATGAATTCTTCCTCCTCACGAGAAAATGTCATGTAGAAAATAGGTGGGGTAGATGTTTTACCTGTTTTACGTGAGACCAAGACAAAGTAACTTGAGTAAAACTCTAGAACAAATCAAACCAAGAAGCAGAATTAGATTTTAGGTCCTTCTGCATCTGGTTGTGTGCTTGTCCACCTGCCTGTAGGTTGTGTACCCCAACCTCAGTGTTTAATTGTTGAAGAGCTTTTGAGCATGGCTGATGCTTTGCATTTCAGTTATCAGCTCAAGTGTCAAAGGATTCTGAGCATCAGGCTTGAAGTGCTGGGAAGAGGAGGAAAATGCCAAATAACTCCACCTGGAAAGGTTTTTCAATTTGTGGCAGGGAGAAGGTAAAAAGATCAGGTCAAATGAGTGCAAATTACTAGAAATTAGAAATACATAGTGTATGTGGAGGTACATGAAAATACATTCTTACTGGAACAAATTTGTCAGATGTCATAGACCTAAAAGATTTGTTATCTTCTTGGTCTACAAAGGAGAAAAGAATGAGTAAAAGCAGCCAATGGGATTCAGTTGATGTCAGATGATGGTGGTATCTTGGTGAAAAGCTGTATCTGTGATTTAATAATTGTTTTCTAATCCGGCTTCAGTTTGCAACAAACATCACTGTTGCTTTTTGCCTTTTACCAAAGGTCTTCCCCTTTTACTTTCTTAAAGCACTACCTCTAGTTTGTTTTCAGTGGTTAATTCTGCTGCACAGTTCTTGTATCAAGGCATAGCAAACAATGGCAAAGTAATGGATGGTTTGCTTCTACCTTGGCTTTCCAAACTTTTCATTCCAATTTCGTCAACTGTATGACATTTCATTTGTTCTTATCCCCTCCTCTGTATTCTTGGCTTGTTTTTCAGAATGTGTTTTCCAGCACCTCTTTATTATCCTTCTTTGATACTTAATGCGCTGTTGTTGAAAATTGAGGAAGTGTTTCATCCAAAATCACTGCAGAACTTCCTTCCCATGCTGCTGCCAGAAGTGCTGCAGACTAGCTACTTAATTTGCACTGGCAAAATTTCAAAGGGAAGGTCAGCTGGCCAGGTTATCCCTCTGCGGGCCTTCTGTATGTCTTCCTTTTAAATGCCATTTTTCTTCTGTCTGTTCTACTTTTTCCCCTTAACTTGTCCATTGGGAGGAAAATGGCTCCAGCTAAGCTGAATGGTGTGAATCCTTCCTTTAAGGTGGAACTCTTACAGTTTAGCATGTATAGTGAGAATAGTTTCAAGGTAGTTAAGACTATTTGTGTAAGGTTTTTTTACAAGTTGTCAGAGAAAAGTAAATCTGGCACAAAATGAGCATTATAAAGTTGGGTCAGAAAAACATGAGAGGAAGTGGCAAAGTTTGGCTGCAGGAACAAGGAACCAGACCACAATGCCAGAAAGGCACATGAAATACAAATTCACAGAAGGATAATGAAAATTAAAATTCAGCAGCTGAGATCTATTCTGCTTATGTGGTAGCTACATTGGGTGTTTTGTGCTGCTGAGCTCCACTGCTGATGTAATTTAGTTGATATAATGTGAGCACAGCTTCAGTGCACTCAAGTTTGGTCAAATTTAATTGTGTATGTTTAAATTGCTAACAAGCTGAGGGTGTGTGAGTGCATCTAAAGGCACAGGGATCACCTGTTTCCCCACAGGGAGTGCACTTGTAATGATTTCCAGCATTGGTGAGTTTTACTAAATTCCAAACTACCATAAAAATGATTTAAAAAAATGTGCTAAGAAAATTCCTTAGAGAAACAAATTGCATAATGAAGTTGTGTTTCTGGATTCCCCTTATTAATATGATTCATGTATGGTTATGTGTTTGATAAATATAAATACTGAGCAGTGTTTTCCTTTTTGAAGGGTACAGCCATACAATATGCACTTCACCGTTGCATTCTTGAACTGGGAGTGGGTTGTTGGGTCATCAGGGGAAGAGCAAATGCCCCGGATTCTTCAGGGTTAGACTCTGAAAACTCGGTGAACTGAACAGTACAAATTCCAAAATAATGAATGACCCTTGTTGTTGAATTTGCAAATTTCTTTGAATCTTAAAACCAGAAGCAATGTTATCCTGTGAAGGCTGTAGCTATTAACTAGATGGTATGTGTGAAGGTTTTTATAATCCTTCTCATTATTACACTCTTGGGGAGAAGACCCTGGGCCAGCAGTGGCTTTATCTGTGGGACATGAAATGCAAACAATGCTGCCAAGAGTATTAGAGAAGCATTATGAGAAGAACTGGGATGAACTTGGAGTATTGATCTTGTGAGATCCTGCATTCTCTGGCTTCATAGTAACATTAATTTCAGTCCTGAAACAAAGGCAATTTATTTTCATGTAAGCTGGACTCAACCTTTAACTAATTGCTCATCTGGACTATTAGTAAAGGAAGGGGAAAAGATCCAGACCTTCAGTCCCTACTAACCTGGAAGAAACAAACATCAGAATCCCACCTCTAATGTAGCACTTTTTAACTCTTCCTATATTTTCCATTTCATAAAAAACAAACTGCATGGGCTGCATCTTGTGTTTTTTTTCTTTAACTTCCAGCTGTTGGACAGTTGTTTTGCTTTACCATTTAGCAGTGTCACTGCAAGAAATGTTGTAGGATTTCTTTACGAAACAGACTACTGAATTTAAGCTCGTTCTTTCTAGGCTTAGTCATATCTTGTTGCTTTTAGTCTTCAAGGAAAACAAAAACTCAGTAACTTTTAATCCAAAATTAAAAGGATCCAATATTTAATCATAATTCAGTACTTGGTCAAGTCAATTCTGTTCAAATCCCTAGCTCCTGCAGGAGATCCCTTACATATTTTTTCTACATACAAACTTGATTCATTCTTTTTTTCAGTATTTTTATATACCAGAGCAGAGAGCTGGCTTGGTTCCTCTTTACAGGTGCAAATCTGCCCCCAGCAGTATTGCTCCCCTATGCTGGCTGCTTAGAGCAGGCAGTCCTTGGCCTCCTGTCTGTGGCTGCAGCCCTTCTCGCTGACCTCAGGGATGGGTTTAGTTCTGTCTTGACTTTAAATCAGGTTGACATGCTGTGAAGTTGAAATCAAACATTTGAATTCTTTGCTGGGCAGAAGCTCATCCAAAGAATGTGTGTGGTTCAGTTTTTGTTTTTCCACTGTACTTACACCCCAGGAAATGTTCTTAAGTGTGAGAACCTGTTTCTGCTCATAATATGATTTTAAAAGTCTCTCAGTTCTTGTTTCTTTCCCCACCCTCATTTTCTGGGGAAAAGAGGAAAATCTTCCTCTGTGACGAGGATGACTTTTGTTCAGTGCCATAAGTGAAGGGTATGAATTTTGTCTGAACTCATAGCTGGAAGACTGTACCATCTACTACTGGTCCTTGGGTTCCTCCATCAGTGAATGATTATGCATATGAAGAAGAAAAAGGGGATGAAAACACCAAATCCAGTTACTCAGCCTGATAGGAAAGGACTTGGTGAAACTAAATAATCAATGATTCCCCACTTAGGACATTCACAAGAAAGCTGAAATAGGCATTGTGGGGTACAACGAAGAAAAGCTTATCTAGGCTTATTAAATGTAGATTATAGCCTGTCAAGTTAAATAGCAATGTTGTAATTACTTTGTTTAGTTCTATTTTGAATTTCTTTTGTTAGTACTCAGGCTGCAATTAACATACTAGAGGAACCATTATTTCTTCGTGCATTCCTTTACTTTTTCAACGGTGCTTGTGCGATTGTGGAAACTGCAATGTATTTGCATCTCTTTGAAAAGAAGTTATTTGAGCTAGTTTAAATTTTGGTTGATGTTTATATTTTATCCAAATGGGTTACTTCCCATATCTGTGAGCATGTTTTTAATGCCAAGAAAAATATAAACAGACGCTGCTTATGATCACACAAACTCATGTGGATAAATTCAGCTTTTAAGTAGGTGTGCACCGTGTCATTATAATTAGGTGATGACTCGTGCAAATGGCACGAAGACAAGAGCTGTAAGTGAGCTTTTCAGGACTACTTAATGTGTTTACTTTGTGTCAGATTTCTAAAGACATTTGATTATACCTGCCCAGACAAAGGGTGCCCAGGCTGCATGCAGCCCTCGACTTGTGAGCACGAGCCCACTGGTATATTTTCATAATGTCTGTTTTCTATTTTGAGCTTTTGTTCCTGAGCTTTTCCCTTTTTACCAGATAGGTGTGTTTGTTATGCAGTAAATCACTGTTTAATCTACACAGAATAGGATACTCCATATGATCCTAAAGTAAACAAGAAATTAATTTAGTGTTAAAACCTTTTATTTATAGCTAGTAACTTTGACAGGCTGTCTTAAACCAGTCCTTGTTTGTTCATTGTTTCAAATGAGATGCTGGTGGGACAGGTAAATTTTTGGAGAAAACATTTGGTTTAGCAAGTTTGATGGCAGAGCTGGGAAAATTATCCTATTTCAGTAGATCTGGAAAAATCTGTGTTTTCTTAAGTCAGGAGTCATCTTTTCATTGAGCTGGCTCTGTTACCTGTAGAGCTGTTTCCTGAGCAGATGTCCAGCCAACGCTGGAAAGCTGCCAGTGTACTAAACATGTCTGATGTTTGGGAGCTGCATTTTGCCCTGGCGTATTAATCAGTGACAAAGTAGTTGCATTTACTTACTGAAATGATTGTGTTGCTTCAGCAGCAACTTTACGTATTATTTTACTTGTTTTGAAATGAAATGACCCTTTGGAAGGGAATTTCTATTGGTGTTTTAGGGACAAGACACGTTAATTGGCCCTTAATAGCAAGGAGAAGTTTAAGTTGGCCACTGAAAGCCTTTTGCTTGAAGATTGCTTGACTTTTCACTGTTGTTTCTTTTGATATATTTGTTCCTCCTTGGTTTCTTTTTGAAGATTGTGGCTTGTAATGAATGAGTAAGGATAACACTAAGTGTGTTTTAACAACACATGTGTTTTATGTGTGAAAATTCTATTAACTTCAGGAAAGATGTATTATTAAATTGTCTAGACACTGCTTTCAGAGAGTTCAAATTTTAAGGACTTCTCTCCTCCAGCTCCCCAATAATGGAAATAAAATGACATATTAACTTTATTTTTAGTTACTGGATTTAAGAATGGGACTTTGGCTTTAACAGGAGCTACAGCTAGCTGTGTCATATCCAGCCTGGACTAATAGATTTGAGAAGAAAGCATTGCCAGCTGGAGAGTATGTGAGTGTTATCTGCATGTGTGTTGTAACAGATGTTGAGCAGAGACTACTTGTCAAAGGTACCTTGTAGTAACTTTTAAAGATGCCTGTTTGTTTCAGTACATTTTTCTTACATCACTAATTTTTTCCATAAAGTCAACCACAAACTGCGTTATTGGGGGCTCCAGCTGAAATTTGTGGTGAATGGGAAATAGATTATACACAGGTTTTCCCTTTTCTCTGGTTGCCAAGTGATGTCAGAAGTTTTAATGATCCTTACCTCAGCTCACTGCAGTCCTAGCACTCTCTATTCAAGCTCTTGTCTTCTGCACAGTTTTTGTGTGTTGTTAAGGAAGTGCTGATGGCTGTTGATAAGAAACAATGAGGTATCCAGCTGATGACTTCGATTCCAAATAAGGTACTTCCGCTTTGAAACATACTGTAATAGTTCTCTAAGGAGAGAGGAGACTCAGTGTGTTTTGTCATAACTTGAAGATACATTCTTTTAAGTCCAGCTAAGAGTATTTGTATGCCAAAATTCAGGATGGGGCTTTTGGCTGTAAGTTATGCACAAACAGGAATTCCCTGGATCCAAGGCCTTATAGGTTGACTGAATTTCCAGTGACCTTGGAGAAGCATCTTTGCCCTCAGAATGGCTGTGTTTTTTTGGCATCTGTGTGCATTCAGGCAGAACAGGCACCGCTACAGCATAGGTTGTCATTCTCAGTTACACAACTTTTGTTTTATGGAAAGAGATTTGTCAGAGGAATTGGGGATGTGAAAACAAATAACTGCAATCAATAATTTCAGACAGTCTGTAACAAAGATTCTAAATGCTTTTTCCCTCACAAAATTAGAAGAGAACAAAAGCTACCAGATATATTTTTGTCTAAGGGTGACAGATAGATTTCAGTGTTGTACTGCTGAAGGTCCTGGAGGTGTAATTACAAGCTTGAAACTACTTCATGCCCCTGCGTCCTGTCATACCTGCAGCTGAAGTTTGTATGAAATGCAGATTGTACCAGTTAACATCCTTACATTATTCTGACTCTTCATCCCAAGTCTCAAACTCTTGGATATTTCAGCCTGCTGTGTTTTTTCCCTCTTCTTGCATGTGTCCAGGACTTTAATATGTGAGCGTCTGGTTTTCTATAACTATGGGTTTCCTAAGTATTATTTTTGTAGTGAATTCCTCTCACAAGTGTTTTGTTTTTCAAATAGGCTTGGTTACTCTCTCTCTTCCTTTGCTCTTCTGACTTTTGGATTCAGGAATAAATGCCTGCTAGTAGCAGTTGTGATGATTTCTCGGTCATATTGGTTGAACTGGTGAGGAATTGGATTGGAGAGGCCATTGTGTTCAGTACAAGAGGTGTTTGAGTTTAGATGACCCGAATAGTAGTGAAGAGGTGCAATACTTGGCCCTGATACTGCAAATTATTATTTATGTACTTGAAATCTGTTATCAGAATGAAGTCTAGTGATGTAGAAAAGCTGTTACTTGCTTTCCTTCTGCCTGCCCTGTATGTGAAGGGCAGGTTGGGCTGTGGAACCCTGCTGGTGGGCACCCAACTGTTCCTCTGGGCCTGCTGGGTGGGACCCGGGTGTGAAACACCCACCTCAGATATGCAGCATGCAAGTCACGCACCCTTTGCTCCACCATTTAAATGAAGCCATTTCTCCTTTGTTGTTTGTCTTTATTAATAAAGTATGACATTACCAGCTAATTTTAGGTCCAAAATAGTTGAAAGCTGGAAAGCTATGTGAAGCTGTATATAGATATTTGGGCAGGAACATTCCAGTAGATTGCAATGTGAGTGCAGAAGAAAGTTGAAAGTAAATAAGAGATCTGTGAGATAATTCTCCAGGGAGTTTTCACAGCATACCACACATCATTTGCAGGGATAGGCTTTCCTTTCACTTGAAGGACCACACAAAGTAAATTCTGTTTCTTGGGCAATTAAAGAAATAGGACAGGAGGTCTTTTGAGTTTTTTTACTTCAACGTGTCTATGGGAAGCCTTTATTTGTACTGAGGAAAACACACTGTTTACCTATCTTTTCAGGAGCACAGTTAATATGGAATATAGAAATAGACACACTTTTATGTAAAACCTAAGTCTGGCTTCCTCAGATTTTAGGCTAAACTCCTGAAAAGTAAATGGATGTTAGTCCTCTAAACCCAGCCAAAATAGAAATAGTATTCATGTCACTGGTGTGTTGCTCAGTCCCCAGGGGGTATGGCTGTGTGTGACTGCAGTGTGAGGAGAGGAGGAAAGGGCTATTGTGGCCTGGGGCACAGCAGGGAGGCACCTCATAGTGCCCTGATATTCGACCTCAACCCGGATTCCTCCAGCAGGGACATGTCTGCCACGGGACTGCCAGCAGGACACGGGGCAGATCGGCATAAGCGCACCCCATGGTGCGCCACCTCCCTCGTCATGGGAGCCCTTGTAGTGGGCTGCCTGTGTCAAACCAATGGAAACGTGGAGCTGAGAGGACTTCTTGTCATCAGAGACAGTTGCACCAAGTGCTGGATCAGGCCAGAGCTAAGAGATGTAGACAGTGGTGGGACAGGGTCAAAGGCAGCTTCTGACAGTCATTCTCCGGTAAACCTCTGCTGTGCATTAGTAGGATTGCAGGACCTTGTTACTCACCCAGTTGTCTCAGAGAGAGAAGCAGAATGTAGATAAATTTAAGGACTTCACCAGGATTTGCTGGATACAGTTTCTTTTTTCATGTGTACGTCAATAGGGAATGGTGATGCAGCACCCATAATGCTCCATTCCTCAGTCATCCTTCCCGTGCAAACCGTGGCATTTGCATGGCCAGGAAGCCCTACAAGGAGGCCTGATATACCTAACGAATCATTCTTATAGTGGGTAAAAATTACAACAGCAGGCCAATGGTTTGAGCTTTTCTTTCTCTTGTCACAGGAGCTTGTCAGACTTAATCAGTATGGACACTTAAATGGTTTCTGCTTAGGTGAATCTCTTGCAAGTTGTAAATGTATTTCTGACTGCTTTGAATTTTATTGTCAACATCTGTTTTAAATGCTTTTGGGATTCAGATGCTTGAGTACAGTTCAACTGTCTATGCCATAATTTTTCAAGGTGCTAACATTTTCAGTTTGCATAACTCTCTTAAAGAAAAAAAAAGAGGAGAGAAATAATTACAGAAAAGCTTTTAAAGTGCCCATGATGCTAATTTTCTTTCTCTTTCGATTTCAGAATGATGACCTATACAACCTCAGCAAATACTTCTTTTAACTCATGGGTATCAAGACTATAAATGTTTCATGCTATCACAACTAGGACCTCACCTCCTCCTCCTCCTCTTCCTCTGTAAATGGGTACGATGCATCCAGTTCAGTTTGTTTACTTTACACAAACCTCAGGAGTTAGTTGACTGAGCTGCACATCCTGTGTTGTGCCAAGCAGAAGCACTGTGACACCTGGACAATGAGTCTCTTACTTCATCCTCTACCATAAGGACTTAGCTGGCCACAATGAACTGATGTGCCCACCACTATGACATGGTGAGAATGGGTATTTTACTAGCACATTTACACAACTTCATTTGCTGCTGAAAACCTTATGACAAATCATCAGTGTAAATTATTACATACAAAACTTAATGTGGGTTGAAGAGTATTAAATATTTAACATAGGTTTTGATTTATACATGTACTTTTTTAATTAAAATGTAACTTTTCCTACAGCACATCTTTTTTGATGTGGAACTGAGGTATACTATATTCTGTTGTAAACAGAGTGGGAAACCTGCTTAAAACGAGGCTTCTAAGAATAGAGTAGGGTACTATTCTTGTTTTAAGATTGTAATTCAGAAAATAATATAATATGAGTCATTGGTCCCTGGGCCTTGATTGTACAGTCATATTTACTGATACTATCAGTTGTAAGATAACCCTGATGTTGAGTTGAGTTCTTTCCAAAAGAAAAATAATTTTGTACTCCTTGTAAAATAATAGCCTGTATTAATTACAATGAAGACAAACATTACTGTACATGTTATTTACAAATGTCAACTTGAATTCATCAGTTGCACAGGAACTGAAAAAAAAATCAGAAAAAAGAAATCAAAGTCTTCCATTGTATATATTGTAAAGAAAAAAAACCACAACCAACAGAAAACCACAAAACAAAAACGAAAATGAAAAAGGGTAGACTTTTCAAATCGACTCTTTCCCTGGAATGAAAATGTGGGTGTTTGTAAATTCTGGAAATCTCTTTCTATATGTAATAAACTAGATACTGTTTTATCTGCTGTAGTGTTTTTTGGGGTTTTTTGTTTTCCTGGTAAGTTGTCTCAAATATCTCAGATTGTCCCACCAGGTTTCCTTGTTTCCATTGTGTGTCATTGAGAATGGCTGTGGATCACCATAGCTTAAGAATGAAGTCAAGTGTAATTAGGTGTAGTAGGGAATATGCTTCCTTGAATTACTTCATGAAAGCTCTTGTTTCAGTTTTCTGGAGAATCTTCAGGATACAGACCTCCTTCCACCTAAGTTGGTGGAAGAGTTCACAGCAAGGGAAATAACTGGAAGCCATAGCAACTCTTCAGCATAAAATTTAAAAAGAACAGCCCAGATGATTGCCTGGAAATCAGTGCAAGAAGAACGATGAGGAAGAATTCTTCTGAGACTCTCCTGTGCTCCGTAACTGAAGTGATAATTGAACTTGAAGCCATGTCAGGCCCCTGTTGGTCCCTCCTCCTGCTTCTGCAAAGCAACTCCATGGACCAGTGCACATTCAACAGGATTCGTGTTATCAGGAAAAGGCAGGCACTCCAAGCATCAGCTCTCCCTGCAGGAAGGCTGTCAGAAGGGGTTTCTTTCCCCTGAGTTGTTTATGATATCTGGGGTTAGGCTGTGGTTAATGCAATGTTGTCTTCTGACTGCAGTAAAGATGAAGGAGCTATTGCACAGCTATTTTTCACCTCTCCTTTTGGTGGAGCCTTACCATTCCCTTAGATCGGCTGGTGTTAGTGCACATGTATAACCACTTTGACCCTGTCAAGTCAAAATACTCACTTAAGAAAGGCCTTGCAGCTTAAGAATAGTTAAATCATTCCAGATCACTGGGAAAAATTGCATGAGTGGTTATGCTGGCAGATTTAAGAATGTTGTGTGGTGAGGCTGCAGCCTGAGAAGGACCTGCAGCTGCCCAAGGTGCTGCCTTTGGAAATCTTGGCCTCTGCTAACAGAACAGTTTCTTTCTGGTACCCATCAGTGAAAGACACGAGGCTTTGCATCCTTTTTTATGTAGAAAGGGGCAAGTCGATCCACAGTAGCTTGCCTATTACTCTTGATGAGCATTGGTGTGTATTTTTCCAAAGAACCATTAACATCTAAGAAGGCAACACTTGCTTTAAAAAGAAAGACGCATACATCAGACCAGTATTTAAATTTGTAAGTTACCCATTTTCATTTATCTTAAAAGCCCGTTAAAAAAAAAGTGGTTTAGTTGCAATGAAAACTTGTGTTCTGAAGTGAAAACATAGAAACAACTCACTCTCAACCCCTTTGCCCACAGCCTTCTCCAGCTTAATGAATTAACATAAGTGTTTGCTGTGCTAATTTGGCTGCTAAATATTAGCCCGTGTTGATGTTAAAGTGTCTTGGATAGAGGAGTATTTTATGGCCATTGTGCATTGCATTGTTTCAGATAATTTGCATGCTCTAGCAATTACTGAAATAATAGATTTGTAGGTATTGGAAGCTACTGTTAAGTTTTAAAAGGTATCAGTACATTTAATCCTGGTAGAAGTATTTCAAAGTGACACATCTGTGAGCAAATTTTATTCATGAAATATGGATTTAAAAAAAAAATAAAATTGGCAGTGGTTATTATGAAAGGGAATGGTGGGGCAGGATAGTGCTGGTCTGGTGGGTTTCTGTAGGTAACATATGGCCAGAGAAACTGCTTGTTAATGATGTTAACATGCCTTGTTTTTATGTTGTTATTTTTTTGTTAGTAATATTAAGCACGCCTTTTTAGCAAGTGTTTTGAAAAGGCTTTTGACACAAAATGCATTCATAACCAAAGCTGCAACTATTCTTTTCTTGCATAGCTTTCTACTCTTATAAATTGTAAACTTTAATAAATAGACCATTATGAATCAAACCCTTTTAAGTTAAAGCATAAATGCCTCAAAATATTGTACTATGCTATCTTATCCTTTTGTGAATTAATTTGTTCTGTCACAGAACTGATTATAATTTCTTTAAGAAAATGAGCAAATGGGAGCAGTCCTATATCAGCTAGTAAAATTCAGATGCTCACAAGTTTGTTTTGCTTTGAATGTTTTTCAAGTGGAAGTTTCTGGTGATTATTTGAGTTCCTTTCTGGCTCTATTATTGGGACAGCTTCTGTTTTCAAAAGCTCTGTATTTAACGCATTTATTAGTGCTATTTGTTGAAAATGAATGGGGCTGGAAAAGCCTTCTCCAGGAGCACAAGCAAAATTTATACACTTGGGTTTATGCAAAGATTGCTGTGTTCAAGCTCAATTTGATGCTGAGTTGACATGCATGTTGTGAAACTAAATACATTTTAATCCCTATGGCTTTTATATTAACCTCTAAATTGTATTTAAAATGTCATATGTCTCCTGTAGCGTTTGTTTTTTTTCCAGCAAAAGTAAAACTTTGGAAAGCAAGAAGGAAACTCGGGCCATGTCTGTAAGCATATTCTAGTGCTGTAACTTTACTTCCTGCATATTTAAGAACTAAGCATCCATGTCCATCTTGCTACCAGCTGACTTTTAGCTGAAGCTATTATTCATGCCCTCTATTAGACTCAAGGGCTGTGTAATGAGTAGTGTGTGCTTAAATGGGTCCTATAAAAAAAAAAACAAACCTCATGCAATGCTACAGGCTTGGGGAAGGGGAAGAGTGGCTGGAAAGCTGCCCAGCAGAAAAGGACCTGAGGGTGTTGGTCGACAGCTGCTGAACATGAGCCAGCAGTGTGCCCAGGTGGCCAAGAAGGCCAATGGCATCCTGGCTTGTATCAGCAATAGTGTGGCCAGCAGGAGTAGAGCAGGGATTGTTCCCCTGTACTCAGCACTGATGAGGCTGCACCTCAAATCCTGTATTCGGTTGTGGGCCCTTCACTACAAGAAGGACACAGATGTTCTGGAGCATGTCCAAAGAAGAGCAACAGAGCTGGTGAAGGGTCTGGAGAACAAGTCTTATGAGGAACGACTGAGGGAACTGGGGTTGTTTAGCCTGGAGAAAGGGAGGCTGAGGGGAGACCTTCTTGCTCTTTACACCTGCCTGAAAGGAGATTGTAGTGAGGGGGGTGGTTGGTCTCTTCTCCAAAGTAACAAGCAATAGAACAAGAGGGAATAGCCTCAAGTTGTGCCAGGGGAGGTTTAGGTGGGATATTAAGAAAAATTTCTTCACGGAAAGGGTTGTCAGGCACTGGAACAGGCTGCCCAGGGCAGTGTGGAATCACCATCCCTGAAGATGTGTAGATGCAATGCTGAGCAACAGCAACCACTGGTTTAGTGGTGGACTTGGCAGTGTGCTAGGTTAATGGTTGGACTTGATCCTCAAGGTCTTTTCCAACCAAAACAATTCTGTGATTCTGTCAACTTGACATGTGCCATATTTCAGTTATGCAACTCTGTTCTGCAGCAAGTATGAATGAGCTTTCACATTTCCTGTTGAAATTATTAGCTGAAGCTAGTACTTGGTAGCTGCTGAAGTCCAGCATGTCAACTCTTAATTGAATCAATCTAGAGAGATGCTTCCATGCTTTGTTCTGCAACTTAATTCACCTAAGCTAGTTTAAAGAAGCAATAGTGGAAATCAGGAAGTTAAGGCAAATTTTTGCCCACCTCTTGTGTGACCTTCAACCCATCTTTGGGTGCAGCCAATGGTTTTTCGAGGTTTTTTTGCAACCCTTGAGGCTAGTTCACTGATGTAAAGTGATGGTATTCACCCATGTCCACTTCACCTTATTTTCCTACTTATTTCATTAAGCTGTGACATCGAAGATGCCATAAATATGTTGTTTGTCAACTTACTGGATGGCCATGTCAAATTCTTCAGGCTGTAGAATGGAGAAGAGTGCAAGTGTAAAAAAAAAAACAGGACTTTCAGTTTGTAGAAAAGCTCTTTCTTTTTTGTCTTTTTACCTTTAAGGTGATGCTATTCTCAAAAAAGATGAAAAGTGGAATCTGAGATGGGGAGGACCATGATCTGTCATACTTTGCTTCTTTTCAAATGTATGTTCCAAGAGAAAGTTTATATGTAAGAGGAGAAAAGGTGGAGACTAATCAATGACTACTTGAGAAAGCAAGCATTGTTCTAACTTCTATATTGACGTATTTTCAGGTTGGAAGTTTCATGTTCTATGTTTGTATTAGTGGTAATGGGATAATCAAACATCAGTGTATGCCTGTAATGGGCTTAGATATTACAGAAAACAATCCAGAAACTGCATCTGTTCTGTAAGACCAAGTAAAGCTGGGTGCAAGGCCTCTTGGAGGGAGGGAGAGGGAACTTGAACATCTTATGCCTTGTGAAGCTTGCTGGGAACATGTTTTCTGTAAAAGGTTCTGTGCCATTCTGAACTCCTAATCTGAACTGGTATATGGTTTGAAAATTGGTACTTTGCATTACCCAAGGGCCATGGAAGAGTAACTGCTGGGAAATCCCCTTAACAGTGCACAAACTATAGGAAGGCTTGGTTTGGTGGGCATCCCTCTGGCTGCAAGGATCTCCAGACCTCCCATTTCTGCTGTATTAGCATACTTGACAGTTATATTTGGAGATAGACAGTAATCAAATAAAATGAAACCTATATTACTCCTATAGATTAAACCAACTGAATGCATCTTAGAGAAATCAAGTTATCTGTACCCAGATAAACAGGAACAGGAGTTATTCTGTGTTGTAGCTTGAAAAAAGTGTTCATGCTTTTTTCACTACTCCTGAGCCCTGCTTTTATCTATGGAAATTGAAGCACTGATAGTTCAGAAGAGAGAGATCTGACTGAAGAACTCACCTACTATGTGGAGGGTAGAGTGTTGCAGGGAAAAACAACTAAAGCAGCAATGCTGCTACAGAATTGATAAATTATAATATCAGATAATGTCCTTGATATTTTGCCAGTAATTTTTGAAAAGTTCTGCCTTACAGCTCTGTTCCTTCCTGACTACCCAAAGGCTTGTGACACTACCATTGTATGCAGCAGTCAATCTCTGTTTTTCTTTTATATTTGTATTTTTAGAGTCTGGCTCAGTTTGGCTGGTTGATGTCACGATTGAACCCTCCTGGTGTGGAAGGAGGGCTGTGGGTCCCTCCTGCCGGCCTGGCTGCACCACACAGGGCCTGGGGGCGACTTCCTGAGGGGCGGCCTGGTCTGTCAGGAAGTGATAGCTCCTCTCTCTTGTTCAGTTTGGGGTTCTTTGTTTTAATAACTAATTATTAATTTGACTGAATAAAATGTCAGTTATGCCCTGAATTATTTATTGTCGATATAATACAATAAAGTTGAAATGTAAGGGGTTTTCTCCTTGGTTTATTGTGGGCAGTAGTAGTGCCCTATTAGGTTTCCTCACTGCACTGGTATTGCTTTTTCTTTTCCACTTTTTTGAGCATTAACTGAAAGAGATAATGTTAATTATAACCATTTATCAATGTACTGTTTCACCTTCAGCTGGTAAATTTAGAACAGGATTTCCTTTTTCTTTGAACTGTTATTTGGAAGTTTGGTTGAGGCTGGAGTTTGAGAACAACAAAACTTCTCACATCCTGATTCTCTCGGCAGTCAGCTGAGGTGAGTGCAAGGCAAACTTACTGTTTTTTTCCTCAGGCCATATCTTCTGAAATCAACAAAAGGTTGTTGGCTTTCGTTTTTAAAAAGCTGATGGAAATAAGGTGACTGCGAGTTCCTGTGGTCACAGTCTCAATCTAAAACAGTATTTGAGCCCATGAAGGGCCAAAAATGGTTATTTGTCCTTTAAATATGGGTATGTGTAACTTCAAAGTATAAAGGGTGTCCTCTAATAACCTCTAGATACTCCTGTGGATTCAATAACTAGAGTTTGATTATCTTTTCTCCAGAGCAGCCTGAAGGCCCTGTGCACTGAATCAGCATGCTGTTACCTCCTCAGAGGAGGAAGCCATTGATGACCTGCCCAGCCTGCCATTTTACCACAGCATCTGGCTTTCCTCAACTGCACAGCAGAGTAATCCAGCTCAAACTGTTAGTGTGCCTTTATCAGTAGCATGTTTTGTATTAAGTTCAGCTTCTTCACAGTGTGTCTGGGATTGCCGTAATGCAGCCTGCTGGTGGAGTTCTTGCCAGCTTCTCTTTGTCATGCAGTCCATCCCCTTCATCCACGCCATCGGTGCCACTTCAGCAGGATCCCACAGGACAAGGTAAGCTGAAATTCTCTTTTCTAAATCTGCCAGGAAACCATTTGCCTGGGCTTCTTCCTTGTCAGGCCTTCTCTGTGTGAAGTGGCCTGGTAAACTGTTGGCTCATCACCAATCTCCCAGTCATGTGGCTAATCCTGAGAGTTGTCATTTGAGGTGCAAGATAAGGGAAAGGGCCTGAACATGACCCGTATATGTGAGAAAGATGAAGAAACTGCCTGTTGTGTTATTTTTAAAATGCAAGCCAACAATGAGACATGAGTGAGCTGTTTGGTTTTACCTCTTCCAAAACGTTGTATAAATGTGGATAAATAATTCAGTATTCTTGCCTTAGTTTTTTGTGTGCAAAATTAAAATAATTTTTACCTTCTTCAAGAAGGTGTTAGGTTGATTAAGTAAGAATAAGAAGTACTCGAGTCCTGCAATGTTGGGCAGTATAGAAATGCTTGTGAAGAAACTACATAAACTTTGTTGTTGCAGAAGAGTGGTGCTATCCAGCCTTTCTTATCTCTACAGTTTTCAGCGTCCACTTTAATGCTTCCTCTATTATTTTTAATATAATCTTGCTCACTCAGAAAACCTGGTTGCTGGAAGGTTTCATTCAGTGTTTAGTCCAGCTCGTGAGTTTCACTATAACTGTGGCACAGTCAGTGTTCTCAGCAACAGGTGTTTTAAGCCAGGTCTGCAGTTTTCCTCAAAAAACCTTCTTTGTAATCTATTAATGGAGTCACACTTGACTCTGACTCAGGAGACCACTGCTATCCAGGAATACCAATGCAAAGCCTGTTGAAGATCCGTTAAAGTGATCTTTGCTAATCAAAGCCTATACACTGGAAAAGAAACTTAATGCAAGTATATCCTTAAATTAAGTACAGCTCTCTACACACATATGAGTACTTTAGTGTTTGTTTTTCCAGCAGTTTAATCGTGAGTTAGGAGCTCTATAAAATTAAGATCTTCAGAACTTCCTTGAAGATACTATGCTCTTCTCCACTCATGTCTTGACTTTGTGCCCTGTTGAAACAGAAGCCTCTTTTAGTCACAGTGAGCTAATCTTCTTCCTTCTCTTCATACCACTTCCCATGGATGATTCAAGGGGGGGAGCTTCTTATTGTTGAGCTCCTCATCTCTTCACCTTGCTGGTTAGCTCTTCAGGCCTTCCTGAAATGATTTTTTCTTTGCTTTCTTCTTTTCTGTGAAGCACTTTTGGCACCTGACTGTTCTTTGGCCACTGTATGCTGACTTTGGGGACAGTATTGGCTTAGTGAAAGCTTGCCCTCTATGCAGCTGCTGCTACTGCATTATTACAACATGCCAGCAAAACTTTCTGGAGATGTACTGTGAGCAGTATCACTGAACTGACTTGGGCTTAAATCTCCAAGAATAGGGGAAAGGGTGAAATCCTTAACTTGAAATGGCCATTGAAGGCAGTGGATCCTGAAACTACTGCCTCTCCAGTTTTACTGTGACTAGATGGACTTGTAGCATTACTTTTTTTTCTAAATAAGACTGTTTTTCCACACTATAGAATTATTTTGATCTTAAAATGCTCTGTCCTTTCTGTTAGCTTCAGCTGGAAATGATGGCCTCATGGAATACTAGGTGGTGTTAATCGCTGAGTAATTTTGTTCCTGACTAGATATGTGGAATGATTTCACTTGAAATAAGACCTCCCCAAAAAAAAGTGAACTCACTTTTTTTTGACATCATTTAATAAATACAGTTTAGAATATGATTACACACATAACAACACTATGCAGAAGGCAGAACTTTCTACTGCAAGACTTAGCAATCTACTGAACTTATTCTGGCTTTAGAGGAAGAGAAGCAAGAAACTAGAAGACTGACAGCTCAGAGAACAGGCTGCTTTATTTTTGATGGGATCCAAAATGAACTTAGTGTTCAGATCAGAGTCTCTTTTGCTCAGTGTGTATGTTACCACCTTGCTAGCTGGTAGTGCCATGAAATAGTTTCCTAATGAAACTTCCATCACTGTAAATAATAATAAACCCTTGCTAAGCGAATAACACTGTTGTAACTGTGATGTGGGTTTGTCAGTCCATTTTCTTAACAATAGTTTTATTTAAGCAGGATGCTTGTCATATACAACAGTAATGTAAATTGATGCCAAATAGATTAAATTTTTAAAGAAGAGCTGTGATTGATATCTCTAAGAATGTAGTGGCTTTTTGCCGTCTTTTTAGTTGGTTCATTTGGGTTTGTTGTTTTTTTTTTTTGCTGCTTATTACATTTCTGTGCATGCATAGTAGAAACCACTTTTGGAAGCTTGTCAGTGAAGGATCAATGATTGCATTGCTGTAGACATTCAGATAGGTGCTCTCTAATAAATTTGTATTTGGTCTTTGAGTAGACACTTCAAATGTCACTTTCTAGCAACCAGAAGCTCTTCTAGCTCCAGTGATGGCCAGAAGTTATTTTTGGAAATTACAGCAAGTGCATGCTTAGTCTGAAAATAGTTAAGGCCAATTCTTAAAAAGAGGATTTAGGCCATGACTGACTTACCATTCACACAGATAACTGTAATTATATTATAATACTTCCCTAAAAAATATTTCAATAGCTATAATGAGAAGGAAACAAGAAATGGAACTCTTAGGAAATCAATTACAAATCCAATGTACTCAGGTTCTCCCTTTGTCATCTTTGCGTATTTTATTGTCTTCAGTATTTCTGCATATTCATTTTCAAAGTAAACTGTATCCAGCAAAGAAGAGTCAGGTTTCTCATGCCTTTCATCTGCATTCCTTGGTTTCTTCTCTTTTTTTTTTTTAAGGTTGACAAAGATAAGTTTAGATTTACTTTCTTTAACAGCCTTACTGTTCGGGTCCAGTTCCACCGTTAGTATACTTGTTTGGTGCTATTGCAGTACTATGGTCTCTCTAAGTGTTACACAGTATGCATTTTAATTTATTATAAAGGAAAATAATTCAGAAACAAAGTTATGAGAACTCTTAAGGCTGTGCCCTCAGAAACAGGTTTTACCTCCTGTGCTTCTTCACAGGAAATGAAAGGTCAGAAGAGTTAAAACAAGAGAGCTGATTTTGCTGCAGTAAAATACCATGTTTCTGTATGATCATAATTTTAAATTACTTCTCCAAATTTGTCACTGCCAAAATTAATGAGGGGAATGTATGGCAGAGTGAACTGAAATACACAAATACAATAAGGTATCCTGACTTCCTAAGACAGGAAAAAAATATTCATTTGTGAGGGTGAGCTGAATTAACAGAAGATAATTCTCTACCAAACAAATCAGTCCATATTAGTGTGTTGTTCTGTGTTTAAATAGTGAGGCTTAAACTGAGGCCACTTAAAGGAAAAGGGAATTAAGTGTCATAAGGTTTCTTAGTTTGGGGGCGAGGGGGAAAAATCATGGTTCCCTGCTGGTTTTTTAGATGATAAAGGGAACTGTACACAGTGGTGTGGGAATGTGCTGTGCACAGGCACAGGAAACCAACATCATGAGGCTCACAGCAAATAAAGACATTCCAGGTTATTGTTTAGTCAATCCCCTGTTCTAGAGCCAGTTTAGAGAGCAGAGAATAGAGGTAACTTCCTCAAACCAGCAAAATTTGAAGGAGCTGAAAGCTAAGTGATGGGCTCAAGTTTGTACTTGTGCTTATGCAGGGAAGCAGTGGGTTAAAATCCACAGCCAACAAAGATTGGAAACAGCCTAAAAAAAAATCCACAGTTCTGATCTTTGCCCATGGAAACACCGTGATCAAAGTGGGGTGTGGATGCTGAACCTGACCCTGCTCACACCTGAGGGATGATCCTCTCCTGACAGGCCTTGTCTGATCTCCCCTCAGCAGAAGCAACCTCAGGAGCAAGGTGCCCCGTGTCACTGGAGGGCTCAACCAGTAGTCACTGCCACCTCTGACTGTGCCGGTGGCCCTCCCAGTGGAGTGTGTGTGCTCACACGGGTGATGTGATGGGTCTGCTGCCTGGGCAGTGGCTGCACCCATCCCTGCTCTAGTGGGAAACCATCCGGGTGCAGTTCATCAGTCATCCCTCATGCATGGAGTCAGAGCCACTGTTCAGGTGTCCAGTGGTAATGTACCTGATTAAAATAAATGGGAGTTTCGCTGCAAGCTTCTGAAGGCCTGCCTTGGTCACAGGAGCCAGCAGAACATGTCATGACTAAGTAAATTCCTGCAGCCCACACAATCAAAGTGGTCCTCTTTCCGTTTTATAATATATGAATGTGTTGCTGGGAATAAGCAAAGGGTGTGTGTGTTCCAGGCAGCATTTAAAGCCCTATCTTGCTCTTGTTCCACTACCTAACAAAATCCCCGTCACAGATGGTAGCCAGGCCAGAGACAAAGCTTGTAATGAATTGGTGTTAATATTTTTTTAACACATCCTGTTAGCTTTTTGTAAACATTTATTTATATCTTCTTGTGTATAGAGTATCCCCACATCCTCTGCACCTGCATGGAGAGTCTGCCACTGCTCCTAGAAAAAAGTGACCTAGATTTTAAAACAAACTGAACTCAAGAGGTTTTCAGCTGTAGGCTTACATTTTCCCTGGAACTGAACTTTCCCAAAGGTACGTTGGCCTTGATCAAGGTCTGGAACGGGTGAGCCGAGAAGGGAATTCTTGCAACTCAACCCTGACTTTCAGATCCAGCTAGCATAATTATAGTTTAGCTACTGGCCAGTAGTACTGCTCTGGAGAGCATCAAAGCATTCTTGTAAAACATTCTGAACTACTCCCAGTGACCACTTCTGTGGTCGGTATATAGTAACTTCTGAGCACATACTCAACCATGCCTTGGCCAAAGAGTCAGGCAGTTTCTATATACAGACACCAGCACAGATCTGTGTGAATTACCCATCTACCAGAACTCTCAGTGGTAAAGAGTGGATAATTTGACTACCCGGGCATTGTGGCATCTATTGCATAACTGCACTTCAAATGCTGTCTGGAGTCCATGGCAGCTTCCCAGGCAGGATCCATCCTATCAGCTAATGCATCTGGAATGGGCTGTATCAAAAGCTTTAGCAAATCAATGCCTACAGAAATGTAATTTGACTTTAATCAGTTTTATTGTTAGAGTAAAAGGAAAACGTAGATAAAAGCTTTAAGAGTCCAGAAAGGAGAAACAATTAATTTGTCAGAAGCTAATTAATTTGTTTTTAAGATGTGTTTTTTCAGTCCTTTGGTGGACTGCAGCTTGTTTAAAGAAACTGACTTGCTGGAAGGAAAAGCCTGTGTCCATAGCGATGTTGTTTCTCTATGTTAGTGTAAATTATTTGTATTTATTTTCTTCTTCTAAGGACCTAAAATACACTACAGTTATTAAAAAGAAAATAAAAAGAAGGAAAAAGGGAACTGGGTGAAACCATAGAAGATAAGGAAAGAGGAAACAGAAGAGCATTGAGTGACTGTGTCTAGCTGTGTGTGTGTGTGTGTTATGGATGTGTGTGTAACACCAACAAATGTTCCAACAGCACTGACTGCAAAATAACCAAAAGAAATCAGCCTTGATTAATTAGTGAATTACATGGAGTGATGTTT
Organism: Hemiprocne comata; assembly: GCA_020745705.1. Taxonomy (NCBI): domain Eukaryota; kingdom Metazoa; phylum Chordata; class Aves; order Apodiformes; family Apodidae; genus Hemiprocne; species Hemiprocne comata. The sequence continues at coordinate 10,068,777 of CM036594.1, read as the reverse complement.
TTTGTATGGAGTTCAAGTTATGGTTTGCTTTAAGTTGTAGTTGCAATGCGTGGGTTCTGTAAGATGTATTTAAAGATGAATATCTGATGGAGGAAATGTTGGATTATTTGTTTTTCAGAGTGCATTAAATATTCACCCAGGACTCAGTTTCAGTAATAGACCTGTGTCTGTGAGGTGGGGTACAGCTCAGCAGTTTCTCTTGAATCAATGAGAGTTTGGAGTTACTCTCATAGAATCATAGAATCACAGAATGGTTTGGGTTGGAAGGGACCTTAAAGATCATCCAGTTCCAACCCTCCTGCATGGACAGGGACACCTCCCACTAGGCCGGGTTGCTCAGAGCCCCCTCCAACTTGGCCTTGAACACTTCCAGGGATGGGGCTTCCACAGCTTCCCCAGGCAACTTGTTCCAGTGTCTTACTTTTCTGCAGGTGATAGCCATCCTGGATCTCTCTCAGTGTAAAAGAGGTCAGTATATGATTCTTGCTTCTAGAGCAGGCTGCCTAGTATATGAGAGAATCTTGTATCTGTTTGATTTCAGGGATATCTATTCTGGAAAAGACAAATTCAGATAAATCTGCCTACCCATTTAGATGATATCTGTCCATGAAATGAAGAGGCCAAATACTTACATGTAGCTGTAGTAATTGCATATTAATTCCTGTTCATATTCATAATACTATGTGCAATGAAAGGAATTAAATAATGAAATTTCCTATAGATAATATTTAAGACCTTCATAGCTGTCAGTCAGCCTGTTCTGATAGTACTGTGAATCTGAACATTGATTTCCAAATGCTCTTCCTTTCCTAGTTTTCTATCAGCCTGCTGCTGCTATTCTTAACTCCCGAGCAATCAGCATTTTGGTTAAAGGAAGATGAAAAGTAGGTATTACATGTCTGTTTCTTATTGAGCACAGCTTGAAAGCTGGAGAGGTGCATCGGAACATTTCTGGGAAAAACTATGTGAATACAAATCAGAACTAAGCATTATAATTTTCCATTTATTGTTCTTAAGACAGGTGACATTTTTATAAAGTAATTAGGAATTACTTTTAATGTGACAGACATAGGAAATACCTTTATATCTTATTTCCAGCTTTTAGAATTGGCCAGATTTCCATAAGTGTAAGTCAGTGGCAGATGCTGTCTTCTACATTGGGCTCTGAGTTATGGTGCATTTCTGAGAACCAAGCCATTTGCTGCTACTTCTGCATTTCTGAAGCTAACTTCTTAAGGTATTCAGGATGATAAAAATTGTATTTTTTAGAAAAAGTACTGCAATTCTTGCAGCACTGTGAAAGAGCAACGGACCTTAAAAAAAATTAAATCATGTTTCCTTAAGCTATCATGCATCATTTGGGGATTTAAATCTTTCTTCTTTTTATTTTAGCATGATCTGCAGTGCTTTTTCTGTTTTGTTCTATTAGAGGAGATAGTGCTGATAAAGAAACCACATTCTCCTCCTCCTGCTTGATATGAACTCTTGCCTTTTAGTTAATAGTCCACATACTTAAAAGTGCACATACATGTGCCTGCACATAAAGTACAATTTTAAAAAAGAGAAAGGGGTGTGCTGTGAGAACTGCCTCAGTAACTTTATGAACTTAAGGGCTGACTGTTAAGAGTTATGATCCTTCTGTTCTATGGTGAGCATTGCTGTAGAGTCATATTACTATTCTGTGTGCTGTATATATTTCCTTGCCTTCTTACAATAAAAAGAATCCCTGCTTTTACTGTAAGCATTTCCAATTTGTAACAGATCAGCAAGCCAGTGTTGTTTCTTTGGCAGGGTGAGGCCAGCAAGACCTATCCTTTATGGGCCATGTGATTTACTAGCTATGACTTTCCCTTCGTATCACACTTGAAGCTTCATCAAAATAATTTGGAATGTACTGGGACCAAATAAATGGTATAGGCTTAAGTATTTGTTTGCCAAGATAACCACACTGAAACTTGCCAAACCAAACATTATCATTAGAAACATGGCTGGACCATACTGCCTATCTCTGAGCAGAAGTAGGAATGGTTTCATGGGAAAAAGTTTGCTCAACAGTATACAGGCACATAGACCCTAGGTTTGGAGAAGAGACAGCATACCTAATTTAAATAAGTTTAAACTGTAGCCAGTACTGTGGTTTGTGGCTGGGCCTACCTGCTGTCTTGTCAGAGTTTTTTAAAATGTTATCTCAAGATAATTCCTTTTTCTTTTAAACAGACAAACAACTTGTTTCTGCCATTGCTGTTTTTGAGGGCTCATTAGAAAAAGCAAAGTATATATCCACAAAGATTTTTCTTCAATTTTGCCTTTGTATTTTGTGGCTGTAGGATGCCTCACAGGATGTACAGATGATTCTTGACCTTACGAGAGTTGGGAGAGTTTAGCTTGAAGCATCATTGCAGCATTTGAAGTTATTAAAAAAAAATAAAGGTTACTTGATGGGATTATTGGAAAGGACAGGGAAGAGATGGGCTGGATGTTGGGCTTATCAGCTTTGCTCTTTCAGTACTGGAGTCAGATTCCCAAATTTAGTAGCATCACCTAAGAACAGCTCATACCTTTTAAGTGGCTTAAAGGCTGAGGCTCTGAGAGGCAGTTTCCACACTTTCTGTAATCGACCTGAAGTTTGGTCACAGAGGTATGTCGGTCATGGAAGCAGTCCACAGAGCAGCATAGATCCCTTAGCATCCTAACCTTGCCTAGCCCCACAGAGGAAAACCAGCACAAGTTGTAAAGCTAGCTGCTAACTTCCTTGAAAAGTCTTTTCCCTTAATTTTTGTGAATGTCTGTCTCAAGTGAGACAAGTGGTGTGAGGAGCACAGTGGCAGTGGGAAAGCCATGTGAACAGTTTGTCACCCAGGGGCTGGACTGTGGTAGAGCAGGTGCAAAGCACCAGATCAATGGGATAAAAGGGGATTAAATAATCAGGGCAAGTTCTTTTTCCCAATAAACTCTGTGGAAACTTTGCTGTTGTTTCCCCTTGTTCTTCAGCGAGGAGAGCTATGATGAAATGGCAGTGCTGGGATTGTTTCTCTCCTGTATGGAATTTCTTCCCTGAAGAGGGAGAGGGGATGGTGAAGCATTAGACTGCTGTGCTTTCAGCTGGCCTTTCCTTCCGTTAACTTAAGCTTTTCTATCAAGGATCATCCAAATATATACCATCTCCCCTCATGAATGTGTCTAGTGTTTCATTTTGTCCTCGGTTCAAATTCTCAGATGGTTTGTAGGGTTGTTGTTTTTTTTCCAAGCACCAGTGCAGCTTAGGTTTTGTTCTTCCCATAGTTTCCATCACACTTTGACAAATTTTGACTATCCTTTCACCAGCTTTATTGTCACTTGTCTCTGTGTTACTGTTTCTCAGCTTGTTATTTAATAACTGGAATACTAGGACATATAAGAACTTGGGAAATTACATATATCACCCAGTTGTCATGTTTGGAATTGTAGCAGCTCGGTTGTACATGATACAGTTGTAAATTAAAATTTTCCATTGACCTGGGGCTTAGAAGGGTATTCTCAGAACAGTATTTGCTTAGTCAGTTTTTCTGCTCTTGATCTATTTATATCTCATTTTTTTAGATTCTTATTTCTTATTACATTTTGCTATTCCTAGTAAAAATTCATTTCTCTAGCATGCCCTTGCCTTTATGGGAGGTCAGGTTTGCAACCGTTCTTGAGACTGGGTGAAAGGTTTTGACTATAAACTGGCAAAAAGTGTACAAAATCCTGCATATTTTATCTCTGCAGGAAGCTATGAAAGTTGAATTTTCTTAATATCAAAGGAGAAAATTGTGTTTTAAAAATGGCTATACTGAAATAATGCTAGATAGGAAGGTTTTATGAGACCTATCTTTATAAATTCTGTGATTGATTTATTTGTCACTTCAGAATTTAACTATAGTCAAGAGAAAAATTAAAGATTATGTGGTTTTGATAATGTACTACAGAGCTATACTTAGTGAATGAAAAAGCTTGACAAAAGCATGTGCTTTCTGCCAGGATTTGCACATGGAAGCAAACACGGGATTTGAATCCAACCCATTTTTGAGTTAAGACAAGCCCAAGATCTCTTTACAAATTTTGAGATCTCACTTTCTGATTTGCTTCAGACTTTGCAGCTAAGTTCTGCCTTGGCCTGAGGTCTTGAAATGTCAGATATGTTGGTGTTACTTAGCGGAAGCTGAGACTGTTTGTGTCAAAATCAGCTTTCAAAGGGAAGGACTGTTGCTCCAGAGAGGCTATTGTCTCTTCAGAATAAAGTAATAGATATTTCAGAAGTGCTTTGAAGTGGTGCCAGTCTCATCACAGAGCTGTGAAATCTGAGACGACCTCTTCGAAGCTGGTTGTGAGAGTACAAACTGTAGTACTTGTGGAATTCATTCACTGACTTCCAAACTTGAGTCTGGCCTGGGAATGGGAAGAAAGAGTTTAAGAAAAAAGGGAGGAAAAAAGACTGAAGTAGTATGTGGCAGTTAACTGTCAACTTTGGCATCTTTTCAGATTTGCGGCTTCATGCTTTCTAGAGATAAACTGTGACTTTTCCCTAAGGACTGGAGGATTTTATTTTCTTTTCCAGTGAAGCTCTTAGGATTGTATGGCTGTTGGAGCTCAGTGAAGTGCAGAACTACCAGCAAGATGCTTGCCATGCTCTTAGGTAGTTAATTTAAGGTTGCAGAACATTCCTTGCAGCATGTTCCTATTCACATTAGCTTATCAATATTTTCCATTTCTGAAACAGATAAATAGGATCCCTCTGCCTGTATTACCATGCTGTGTTGTGTTTCATCTGGGTTTGCCTGAACCCTTTTGTCTCACTAACAGGTGAACTGAAGATTTTCTGTGGGCTCGGAGCATTCCTGTGCACCCTCTGTGACAGGATATCGTGTAAAACCAGAGGAAAAAAAAAACAAACTGGGAGTAACTAAATCTTGAAAGAGTCAAACTTTCTTACCCTTTTGGATTTCATTAGAGCTTAAATGTGAGCAGGCAGCAAGGCCTTGGTTTGTGCTATGCAGCCTGTTGTTTTTATTTTAAGAGATTTGAAGGAAAGTACCCACTTAGTCTCTTCATAGCACTCTCTGGGTTTGTCTTCACTACACAGTGCGTTTGAGTCATAGCTCCAGTTTCCCTCAAGTCGCATCCAAATGCAGAAACCTTGAAGATGAGGATGGTGGTGTTTGGTCACATTGTCTACAGCTCAAGTTAAGGCACTTTGTCAGCTGCTGAGGCAGTTATTCTGTGCAGTAACCCAATCCCTCTGTGTAATGCAAGGGTTGTTTTGCAGTGCGGCTGCTCTGGGCTAATGATCCCAAAGAGGTGGGGGAGACAACTCTGAAAACATGCATTTCTGCTTGCTGAGGACTGATATGACAGACTTCATGAACATGTAGGGAAAAGTTAGAATGCTCAGGCTAACACTGACTTGCAACTGCCAAGGAAGGAAGAATAGCAAGGAAATATTTGCTAGTCTCTCCAAGGTGGAGGAAAGCAGAATTTTGTTACTTAATGTGGAAATTGAGTAAATAGAAATAAAAAAATAAAAACCTGTTTGATGTCTTTCTCCTCTCAACCACCACAGAAAAGGTAAATTATGACCAGATGCTTAAAACTGGTAATTTGAATAAAAATAGGACTCAAAAGGAACAGGTCAGGTGTGCTTGGTAGATAAGAGAGATTATGCAAGTCAGTAGGACTTGGTAAGATAGTTTACAATAGAAAAAAATTGCAATGTGTAAGCTATTTGCCATTCTCCTTAAGAAACGTGGAGTCTTCTGGTGATGTCAAGAAGGCAGATACATTATCTATGTTTGAAATTGCAAGGGCAGCTGAGAGAAAGGATGCCATGGGGAATGCTTATTCACTATTGAAAATAAATAATGACATAAATCATGAGATGATACTTTAAAAATATTTTTTGTCCTTACAAATATGCTAACTATTGTAGTGCCACTATGTACTTGTGCTGCTGGTCTAATAGATTTGGTGGAACCATTTTTTTTCAAAGATAAGTTAGGACACAGTCCCATGTGACATTCTTGTGAGCAAATTAGGCTGCTTTTATCTATCATGAAAACATGGCAAGGTGGTCACACAACTGGCTGAGACATCTTGGGATGAATGGGCGAATGGGGATTTAGAATTTCTAATCTGAAGACTGGCCAGGGAGGTCATGATGACTTTGCTGCTGGAGTCTGTTAAAAACAGTGTAGATAGAGGGCACTTCATTGTGCCTCAGAGGTGGAACATCGACTAGATAATTTCCTGGGATTCCTTCCACTTCTCAATCCCTGACTCTGACTTGAGGCTAACTGGGGACGTATTAACTGGATTGCAAATAAGTTAACTGTGCAATGAAGACAGAAACCTCAGCTTAATAGAGGTAATTTTAAAACCTGGCTGGAAATACGTAGTTTTGTATGTGGCAATGATGTCCCAAAAGAACGTCCCAAGATGAATGGAAGATTCAAGAATGATGTGGACTGATCGGAGAGGCTCCAAAGTGTGACTGATCAAACATCAAGGAAACAAACCTACAAAGCAGACTGAAACTATTTGGATTGTATAGAGAATAAAAAATCAGAGGAAAGATTACAAGAAATATATATAGAAAGACAGAAAAGGCTGCTATAAAGAAGAGCAGTACGTTGTTTGCAAAGAGTAAAAGCTCTGCAGTAGATGGAACAAGAATTAATAGCACTAAGTTGCAGCAGAGAAGATTCACAGAAGGCATTAAAAAAAAAAGTTAAAAAACCCCCACAAACAACTCAATAATTCAAAGCAGGATAGCAGTGCACTGGAAAAGATTGCTCAAGTGATTATGATCTTAAAAAGCAGGTTAGAAAAATACCTCTCATAAAGGACATGGAGATAGTTATTCCTACTTTGGGACCTGGGATGGACTAGATCTCCTTTCAATGTCCCTACCTGATTTATTTTTCAAAGATCTCTTTTTCCTGAGAATGAATGCTTTGCCTTGATACTTGAGGTACTTGGGAATTAAATTTGTTCATTTACTTTCTAAAATAGAATTGTTACTCTCTGTTCTTACCAAAATTGTCTGCCTAGAAAGTAAGGAAAGTAGCCAGGACTGTATCTGAGGTTTCACCTTTCTGTTCCCTGCTTGTATGTGGTGAGGAATGTGTAGATGACGATAACCTGTCATTGCAGCCAGCATTGCAGCTGTGTATGGGCAGAAAGAGGTGCTGTTTCTTTGCATGCAATACTACCAGCTGTGAACAGGGAGGCCAATCTTGAATATCTGCACATTGCAAATTAAACTGTTTTATGCAGTTGTTGTGTGTGTGGATTCCTAATTAGCATTTGCATTGGCTCTTCAGGTAACACCTAGACTTGTGTTCATTACACATATTTAGATTCTGTTGCAAGTAAAATCCTGCCATGTCCAAATTTCCTTTGCCTTTTGGATACTAAGCTGTTGAAGAATGTGATGTAAATAAAAAAAAAAAAAAGCAAACCTGGATGCAAAACGTAGCTCACATTAAGGCAATGTCAGATATGTTTTCTGAGGCTAGGTCACTTAAAACCTATGAAATGATCTGTCATTTCTATTTGGAAGTTCAGAAGGAAGCAGACAGTTTGGATCAGGCAACAGTCTGCAGTGATGTGTCCAAAACAAGAGCTTTTGTTCCAAACTGGGCTGATGCAGGCGAGCAAATACGCAAAGAATGCAGGGCGGTTTGTGGTGCTACTACAGATACCATCATCGGAAAGCTAAGCACCCAAATTCCTGCTGGAATAACATTGCAGTTACAATGAAGTCAACCAACATGAGGCAAACCCAAAGCAGAAGGATGTCATTCCCTGCAAATACAATACTGTTTGATATAAAATGATCTCTGTTTTTCTTGGAAATCCATCATTTGCAGACCTCTCCCTTAAGCAAGTGCATTGGCTCAGGCAATTAGCCGTGAAACCTTTCAGGGTTGATGGGCCGAGGTTAGTTACAAGAAGGGGGTTATGAAGTTTTAAATCAGCTAGTGTGATTTCAGTGAAAATTCTGTGAAGGCTGCATCTCTTACATCAGGAAATTGTTCTTCCAGTTGACATAATTTCCAAAATCAGACATAGCCATATATGTGAAAGCTCTGCGTGTAAATATGTATGAATTGGATGAGTTGTTGCACAGGTTTGTGAAAAGGTTCTACCAACTGCTCTGAGCAATTTTCATAACTGTTTCAGGGGTATTTTTGTAGCACCACAACAATTAGCAGTTAAGATTGTATTCATACTTTAAAGTAAAATGGGGTTTATTCTTGCTTTTAGATCTGAAAATTGTGCTTGCGCATAATGAAAATAAACACTGTTCTTAGGGAAAAGGTTTCTTTCTGCAAAATTTTATGGAAATGTATTAATTCCTTTGAGAATTCAAAGAAGTTCAGATTAACCTTAAATTTTACAACTTCTGTGTAACATTTGAACTGTCAGGACATTTTAGTGCTTGAAGCTTTAGGCAGGCATAGATTGGAATACACCCCAGCAGGTTAACTACCTGGAAAATGATTTAAATGAGCAAAATTTCTAACATGACACGTTAGTAGAAGCTAAAGTAGCTACAAAGAATTGAAAAAACCCCAAAGCCAAATGGCACATCTGAACTCTGACACTTGGCAGTTTTGGAATTAGGTCCTTTCAGCAGCTGGTAGAGTTCATCTTCAGTAAAGGAAATATTTTGCGGAAGCAAGTTCATCTTTTAGCCCAGAATTTGGGGGACAATAAGGAGCTGCATTCCACAGGACCATGACTCGTGTGGTTGCTCTGTGTCAGGATCACCATCTGCTGATGTTTGTCAGTGTGCTGTAGGAGGGGTATTTTTTGTCACCCATAGGAGTGAACTAAAGTAAATATCTTCTGCTTGCCATGGGTAACTTTTAAGAGTTAATAAGCAGAACTAAGCACATCTGGAGCACACGTATTCACGGCAATTAAACACCACGGTCTTGTCTGGTTACAAGGTATCCTCCTGCTGGAGGGGAGGCTAGAGGGGCCCTTGGCCTGACCCAAGCTGGCACTTCTGATGCTGGGAATCAGAGCGTTAGGAGTCTGGGTGCCTGGAGGTTACCTGAGCTGGTGTTGCTGAAAAAATGGCCTGGAAAATACTGATTAATATGTAAAAACAGGTGGCTGCTGCAGCAGTGGGGGCTGGCACCTGTGGTGGCATGGGAAGCAAAGCAGATTAAACTCCCTCTGGAAAGATCCCTTGGAAAAGGTGATTATTTGAATCCCAACTTGCCTATTAACCCATACAGAGGAGTCACTGCAGAGGATTTCCCCAGCCTGCATTTTGATGAAGTGGTATAAAATGACAAATTCAACACAACTGGTGTTTTGCTCTTTTTCATTCAAGCCATTTTTCAATTATGCTTCTTTTCCTTAAGCTCTTAATACATGTATCAGATTAACAGCTTTTCCTGCCTTTCTAAAAGACAACTGTGTGCTGCTACTTAGCAAAAAATTTAGGGAAGAGGAGCAATATATTTCCAGTGTCTCTATGTTCCATCAATAACAAGATGGATAGTAAAATAGTAAAATCTTCTCTCTCTTTGCGGAACAAAATTTGTGTTTTAACGGATAGGTCTAGTCAGACCTAAAGGGAAATTTTGCAATATATTTTTTGTAGAGAAGACTCCCAATGCTAATGAGCAGCTGAATCTGTCTCGGGGAAACAGTTTGTTACTAAAAATAAATTGCAGCCTAACTGTAACTAAAATCAGATTGCAGAAACGAAGCTACTCTGATTCCTGATTTCCACTGCAGAAGGAGATGAATCTATTATAAAAAGCTCTGATTATTGCATATTTTAAAATGTGCCAACTGAGCCCTGTTTTGAAATGAATCTACTGGTGAGCTTCTATCAAATACGCTTACAGCATTCTCTGGAGATTTTCTTCAAACCCCCCAAAACCAGTGAGGAACCAGTTCATAGTTATGAGGCCAAAAGGAAAAAGAGTGCACGCGAGCTATTTATAGAATGTGAAGCAAAACAGTGTGATAAAGGGTAAATGAAAGCTTTCAACGAGAGGCTTCTTTTTGTTCCCAGTCACGTGGTCTTTACATGCAATTCATTTTTTACTATACAATTTAGCAAGGAAATTAAAGCACTTGACAACAGGTTAGAAAATAACCTTTTGGTGTTTCTTTACCGTTTATAGTACGCTCAGTTGTGCTTGTTGCTGTTTGAGAGGTTTCGTTTGCAGATGTTTCTGTGGGGGCTGGTGCTGTTCTGGTAGATGGTGACCAGAGGTTGCCTCAGGAGCCATTCGGTGTTTGGTGGTGTTGTTGTCTTTCCTTTCTCTTTGTGTCTTTGATAAAGTTTGAGGGAAGCTGAATAAACTGGATAGTTTATCTCCCAAATATAGAGAATGATGATATAATTTCAGAATATATTCACAGACAAGGTGATTTATGGCAGCATCCTGTTTTACTTGGATATTAGCAGCACATTTGCAGGGTTGCAGCATGTGTGCTACCTGAGCTTCTCACTGGTAGATAAGGCCATCACCCAAACTGTCACATCTAACCTTTGCCAAATTTCTCTTCAGTCCTGGGAGCTCATGTGTTTGCTTAAAAATATTGGTACTTCACAGACTCATTCTGCATTGTGACAAGTGAAAGAGTGGATGAAATCTCAAGGCTTTAACCCCTAGTGATACTGTATGGGAGCAAAACACTGCAGCTGGGAAACTGGGTAGCAAGGATCAATGGATGTGGCACATCTATCTGTATTCCCATATGTCAGTCTCTCAGAAGATTTCACAGATTTGCTAATGGGAACAAGGCTTTTCAGTAAAGCTTCCTTGGGGCCCTTACAGAGATGTGAATGTACTCCAGAACCTTGATGAGTGATAAGAGGAAACACTGAAAGACAAATTTCCACTGCTGCTTCTCAGACATATGACCCCCTTCATAAGTCAGGAGTCACTCTGAGTTTAAAGAAATCAATGCTGGCTTCCTCCCAGGATGCAAACTCTTAAGAACTCTGGTTTGTGTGTGTGTATGCATATATATACATATATAATGTTATTTTCTAATACCCAGTGGAAATTTAATGGAATTGCAGAAACAGCAGAGTGGAGAACTAATTCTATATCCAGCACATAACCCAAACACTGCTGCTGAGTTGATCCCCAAGAGGAAGGCAGGGCAGTAACACAAAGCCAGAGTTGAGAGGTTGGAGGCTGCCCTACAGAGCTTGCTCCAGTCTAACGGCTAGAAAAAAATCTCCACTTTTTCTGTAGCATTCTTGCTGAACACTAGAACTGACTTAATAAAAAAAAGCCCAACAAAAACAGGAAGAAAAAAAAGCAGAAAGTTTGGAGGAAAAAGAGGGTTAATTTCAGCAATGTATTCTGTGGAAGACTTACTTTACTGGGAAAAAATTAAAAACGATGATTTTGAACTTCTGAGGTATGCTGTGATGGCTCGTTGCAGTTGGTTAGATACGTTGTGCTCCACACATTGGACTTCCCAGCAGACTACCAGCATCTCTGGTGGGAGATTGCCTTTCCATCCCACAGCTGCACAGAGGTGAAGCAGAGGAGTGAGTAGCTGCAAGGCAGGAAGGTGTTCCCACTCCATCACACCCTGTGCAGAAGCAGCAGGCCCTGGGCACATCGGCCATGAGAAGTGGTAGCAGGTGTGTGGAGCATGGGTCTCTGGAGCTGCCTGAGCATGGCTTTGCTTCCTCAGATGGGTGTTTCTGAGCATGTTATGAAGCCTCAGCTCATCTGTTCCTGTCTATGGTGGCATTGCTGGTATTTTTTCACTTGGAGTTATTTGTGTGTGAAGCCAGTACAGCTCTCCTCCTAGGTAAGGCTGTGAGCAGAGCTGCAGGCAGTAGGTTATAGATGGAAAAACAAAACCACGCCCTACATGCTCATTCCCTTAGCAATGACCTGGAGCAAAGGTGACCCTAAGAGAAGAGCTTTAAAGCTGTGGTGTTGGAGCACAAGTGGACACAAATCTGCCTCATTGTGCTGTCTGCCTCAGCCTGAGATTCACCTCTTGCTAGTGTGGAACAGGCTGGTCCCATTCATGACTGTCACCTTCAAATATAAACCTGCTGGAACAGATAGCTCTTCACAAAGCCATCCCATACTCCCACTGTGTGCTACCAAACAAGACTGTGCTTGTAAGAGCACACCGTAAACTAGCAGTGTTTTGTTTTTTGTTTTTTGGTTTTTTTTTTAAAAGATGATCAAGAGGGACAGGAGACACAGGAGAGTGAAATGGGGTAGCCTGCAAAATCTGGGGCAGGGGAGGACAAGCAGAGGGGACTGTCCTGCTCCCAGTACTGCTGGATCCTGTGTTGTGAGCCACATGTCCTTCTGAAGTACATGCAAGAAGAGTATGCACAGGCACACCATGTACAGTAAAGACCTAAAGGATGAAACTTAGTAGGCACAGATGTGTTTTAAGAGGTTGCTGAAATTCTCTTAAAATATGGGACTACATTGCAAGCTCATGTGTGCTCTCAGCTGCTTTGTCCTGACAATCCAGATACAGGGTAGTCCTTTGGCACAGAAGCAGATCCCTGGCATAGCTTGGGAGAGCTGAGTACCTGGCTGAGCAGGGAGCTGGCTGGAAGGACAGACACCCAGCACACAGATACTTAGCTGAGCTTTCAGCCCTAGGACCTATTTGGTCTTGCTAAAAAGTAAAGCAGCCTTTTACTCAGAGAGACTTCACTGACACAAAGGCAGCACTAGGACTGGGATCTTTGAGTTTTACTGTTAATAAACATGTTTTGAAGTAAGCATTGATTTGTAACGTATTATGTAAAGTGATAGGTCTTTTTCCTGAAGAAAGGCTGAGGTTTCAGAACAAAGCATTGTGCATTTTATGCATTTCTCTTTCCTTTGCTGTTATCATTATAAAGAATACTGCAAGAAAAGTTTTAGATTTGCTGTAAGAATCCATCTGCTTCTGCCCCTTGTTCCTCATCTGAAGTCAGTGAAGTGAAAGTGCAGGTAGTTGCACAGGTGTGATTATGCAATTTCAGGTCTCAGAGTTTCCACAATACACCAGGATTGATGGCTTTGGACTCCAGCCCACAGACACATGCAATTCTGATACAACGTGTCTGATTCTCTGCTTTGTTACCTGCTTTCCAGGGCTTTGCTTACACAGCAGTAAAATTGAATTAAGCTTAAGTGTATCCCCTGAGTCACACAGGAGGACACATGCAGGTCTGTATGTACATACAAACAGGGAGATAGGAAATATGCTATGATAGTTACAGTACTTAATATTTATAGATTTGCATTACAAAATCCAGTCTTTGCATTTGTACACAGACTTGTCTGATCCAAAACCTTATCCTATGTCTCAGTTACTGCCAAGGAGAGCCAGCAGACAGGAGGTGAGCTGAGTTGTGTTTGCTTTGTCCCCATGCAAGTTGTTCTTTTCTTCACATATTCTGCTGTTTGCTTGCTCTTCTTTGGTTTTGTGTTCTTTTTTTTTTTCTGGTAGTGTGGTGGTTGTTTATTTTTTTTTTTGGTCATCGTTCTAGATTATGAGCTTCTTGGGGCAGGGGGTTCTTCACCTACATGTTTACATTGCACCTAGTGGTATTGGGCTCTGATCCCAAATTTGGGGCTGCATGCTAATAATAAGCATTGCTGCTTTGGCATGCAGTCAGGTTGGAATCACTGCAGTGCTACTATGCTTGTGGGCTCTACCCATTGCAAGACTGTTATCTTCATTTTTTGCCTAAAATGTATGCTGTGTACAGTAGAAATAAGCCTCAGCCCAGCAAAATAACACCATCATAGCAAGAACTTTCAGCTATGCCAGCAGTGAAAGCAATTTCTTGCAAGAGTGAAAATATGCTCTAAGCACTTCTTGGTTTGTTAGACATCTTGGGATGTGTAAATATAACTAATCCCAACTAGGTGATCATAAAGGGAGTTTATTGGTGAGTCTGAGGTCAGAAACCCCCTAAGGCTCAAAGAATAAGAGAAATAGGTGCTTTCCTGGAGCCTTAGAAGTTATGCTACAATTAGTTTCTTCCTTTCTTTTGTGCTTAATAATATACTAAAGTTGTTATATTATAGCTATGGTAACATTTATAATAAGAAAATATACAAATAGAGCAGCAACATAATTTTTCCAGGCTGCTTAGTAAATGTAAATGGTTGCATACAGAATGGCCTGCAATCCTATGAATATCTTTCTGTCAGAGACAGCTCCTGTTATTTATGACAGCAATAAAACTACTGATTATTATTGGACAAATTTCTCAGACATGAAAAAAAATAACTTCAGAAATTTTACTTTCAAATCTTTCTGTATGTAACAAAAGGTTTGGGATTTCAGAAGTTTTGTCCCTGAGGATAAACAAATAAAGTTGTAAAGAGCACCCCTTGCTAATATGATTGCTTCTTATTAGCATAATAGTTTTCAAATAAACAACCTGCTAATGTCTCTAATAAGCAATTACTGTATGATGAAAACTGCAAATGGAGCCCACTGGTGGGTAACAGATAACAGTAAAATCTGTCAATAAAACAAATATTGTTCTGCCTGAACAGCTCTCTTCTTTATTCCAAAAGAGCTGAGCTGGCTAGGTATTTTTATAGACTGATATTTGACAGCCAGACATGTGACAGCACTGCTCTTCTGATACATTGCTATGATGTTATGAGGAGTCTTTACTCTTTAAAATGCTAGTATAATAACAAAATAAGGCAGAGATCTTTACTTAATTAGAAGCTACCTACTTTGAGTAGTTGAACCAAATAGAACCACAGTGGGATGAGTGTTTGCCCAAGAACAGTGATTTGTCAGATTATTAGGGTTTTCTTTCCTTCATAAACTGAAGATGATAATTAAAAATCTGGAGTACATCCTATCTCTGAAATATGCAAATGAATGGAAATTGTGTCTCAGCATTCTTTTCTTCTTGCTATTCATAAACATAAAAAGTAATTTACAGGCAAAAAAGTGTTACATATATGCAACAATCTCACTTTCCCAAACATGGAAAAGTGTGAAAAAAATTTCATAATTTTTCAAGCATAGTTGACAAACTATTTTCAAAACATTTGCAGACATCATTTACATACTTGCCTAGTTGCTTTACCATCAGTTAGAAAGCCATGTTGTGCCTGCTTTGGTCTCTGTGTTTCTGCAGCCATTTTTACAAAATCATTTTGCATATGTTCTCTTAGTTTTCAGGAAATAAGGATATGGAATATGAGAGGGCCACAAATCCCCAGTCTTGGTCCTTTCTGAGTTTCATTGTATTCTTTTTTTTAATTTTATATGTAGCTTTGGAGAAAAGGGAACATTTGGAGGAACATCTTGAGCCATTCTTATCTTTGTTCCACTTCTGGGCTGACATCATGGGACGAAAATGCAAGGAATGTACAGTAAAGCCTGGTGTGGGAAGAAGATCATGACAGAGGGATGATTAATGGTGTCTAAAAGAGGGAAAACAGTTATGTAATAAATACAGCCCATGAGATTCAAACTGGAGAAACCATCACAGGTGCAGACTGTAAACAGGCCCTGGAGGAAAGAATATTGGTCCTTTAAAGGTGGACTCTGTAAACAAACAGATGAGGCATAGGAAATATCCTTCCATATAAATTTTTATGTTACAAATCAGTTCATGGAGCACATGAGAACCGTAAGTGTTTATGAACTCAAAGAACCTCCATATTGCAGTAAAGCAGCACAAATAGTGCCATGGTGTAAATTTATATAGCCTAGGGAGGATGTGGTCTGAAGGCTGAGTTTGTTTTTTTGACTTTTGCAAATGACATGATTTCTGCTTCTCTGGTTTTGTTTTGTTCCATTTAGCTGCTCTCAGCTACATAATTGTTCTTTTAGCTTGTAAATATTATGGTCAACTTCCAGCAAAGTTTAGATGAGGCCAATCCAATGTAAACAAGTGTGTCTGCACCAATGATGTGAGTAAGCAAAGCCATCTCTTGTGATATTTCCTCCTCCTTTTCCTAACTCCCCGGGGACTGCAAGAGTTTTGCAGAGCCTGCTGTGGTAGTGCAGAGCCTGCTGTGGTAGCACACAGCCTGGAGTTCAGTTTAACTGCCTGTCTGGGATTTTTTTTCTGCTTTTTTTTTTTTTTTTTTAATGATGTAGTGATTTTCATCCAGTGAAATGAGAACAATGGACCAGAATAACTTCTGGGAAGCGTCCTTGCTTTCGTCCCTGGTCCAGAGATGACTGTCTGCAATCTCAGCACAAAGTGCAGTGCTGAGGGGTCCCGAAGGGCTGGGGCTGAGCAGCAGCTCCTGATGAGCTCTGGCCTCATGCAGTGTTGCAATGCTGTGGCATGGCATGACATGGTGGTGTTGCAATGATGGATGCTGTGTCGTGATCTCGGCCTCTCTGCCTGGCAGTGCCAGGTCTGCAGTTTTCCAGCGAGGCTCAGGCTGACCTGTGCTGCTTTGCCCTGCAGCAGAGAGGAAGGGCAGCAGCCACAGGGCCTGTGGCTCCACAGCACTGTCAGAGCTGTCATGCCACAAGGGCTGCTAGTGGCCTTATGCTAAAGTCACAGAACCCACTGCTTGAAAGCTTTTTATTCAAAAGGTTTGCATGGCATACTTTTTACCCTTAAATATTATCTTTGAGTAAAGGAGTTTCACTCCACATTGCTTTACTGCTTCAGCCCAAATTCAGCCAACCAGATTTAGCAGCACACTAATCCACTGTCACTCTGTACAGCTCCCAAACTCTACTGTCAACACAGTAAATGAATCCCATGGGCTTTCTGCTGTGTAAATGCCAACAGAAAGGGTAGGTTTTCCCTGCACACGAGCTCCTTCCTTTTGCTTTGGATCCACTTGCTGCTGTGCGCTGAACACAGGCACTGCTAGCTCCCTGCATCCAACCTTTCCCCATTTCCTGGCCTTGCCTTCCCACCCCAGCTTTGTGATTTCCAAGTGCTCAAATCCTGCTGCTTTTTGCAGCTGTAGCAGTTGGACACTAGTGGCAGCCTTACGTCCCATGCCTCAGCCTCCTGTAGGCAGGGAGCTGTATTTGGTGGCCCTTGGGTCATGACTTGCAATTAGACATAAGCTAACCTTTAAGGAAAAAAGCCACCAAAGTAGTCAGTGCAATGCTACTGATCTCTTGGGAACAGAGGCTGGGAGGTGTCTGACATTTTGCATTATTATCTATGAGAAAGGAAGGAGCTGGGCTGTTTTTTCCCACATGAAATGTATCTATTTTTGAGTGCAAAGTACTTTCTTTGCCATGGGACCCAAAACAGTTTTCATTCACCGACTCTCAGTCTCTGGAGGCTTATTTCCCTGAGCTCAGGAGGCAAATGCTTTGGTGATTTGCAGCTGGAAAAGTGACAGCCCAATTAGCTAAAACAATTAATTTAAAGATGTTACCTATTTACAGCTTTTTGGCTTTGAAGAACCAAACAGTTTCCACCAGCCCTGTTCCTCTATGTTTATGTGCAGAGTTGCTGTAGATTTGATCATATTGGGTGAGAATCCGAAAGCAATGTAGCAACAGTATATGATTTATCCTGTGATTCTTGTGCAGACAGCCAAGATATGATTTCATGCTGTCCTGTTTCTCTTTAAGGTGCTTTCTCTCTTCTTTTTTTTTTTTTTTTTTTTCTTGTGGCATAAAAATCATTCAGGAGCTATTTGCTATTTCATTAAACTGCTCCAATAGCCTATTTACTTAATTAATGGATTATTACTACTACTATTTACTTAATTATGGATAAATTCTTACTGATTAATCTTTCCTTCCCAAGAGACAATCTCTCTGAGGCCCAAGCAGAAACTATAGAAAATGTATTTGGACAGTGTTCAAGTTGCATCCTTTATTGTGTTGTACAGCAG
The DNA here is from genome assembly GCA_020745705.1 of Hemiprocne comata. Taxonomy (NCBI): domain Eukaryota; kingdom Metazoa; phylum Chordata; class Aves; order Apodiformes; family Apodidae; genus Hemiprocne; species Hemiprocne comata. The sequence goes on along the minus strand of CM036594.1, from coordinate 10,050,931 downwards.
AGCCAGTGTGGGTCAGGTTGGCAGCTCAAGGCCTCAGATTGATCCACAGGATACTTCCATGTGCTTTAATTTTTTTATTTTTTTTTTTTTTTTAAAGATAAGGAATGTCTATAGACATCTGAAAACTCTTTTCTGTATCTGTGGAGATGCATCTGGGATCTGTTGGATCTCAGTCTGCCTTGTCCAAATGGAAGGAAAGGACCAGGGGGGACATGTACTCTGGGAGCTGCCAGTGTCCATGCAGCCTGGGAGTGGGGGTGCAGGTGTGGGACACTGGCAGTTGGGACCAGACATTTAGGAATGCTTTTCTGTTTCATTCATAGAGTATGTAAGGACTGTTTAACCTTTAGACAAAGACTTTTCAAATAAAATCTTTTACCAAAGGAACAAAGTACAGAGGAATGGGATATAACAATATTTGGAATTCCTTCACATTGCAAAGCCTGTACAACAAACTTTGGATGAGTCATTACCAAGTACTTCTTCATATTTGGAGTTGTTCTTGAGGCCATAACCTAAGTAGTGTTTTAAACCATGCTCCAAGTATAGTGAAATGGAAAGAAATCTTTTTTAAATGCATACAGAGATCAAGTCTCTTGGTATTTTTGGTAAATGCACTGCTTTTTCTCTTGTTGGGGGGTTTCATTATTTTGAATTGTCTGTCTTAATGCAGCTTATAAGTTATTGACAGTAAAGGAGATCCCAAAATGGCAAGTTACAATGGAATATTTTTACTGTTAGTATATAATCAAGAGGTAACCTTCATTAATCCAAAAAGTCAACATGCAACTTCATATTTCATATTTAGGAGTTGATCTCTAATTGAGCTCCACCTGAGACAACTGTATGAAGTTCACATGAAGTTCTGGCATAAGGTGTGGCTGTCAGGTGCAGTTGGTAGGTTTGAGAAACATAGCAGTGAAACCATTTTTTTCTGCTTGTTCATGAAAGCCCAAGTTTTCTGTTGGCTTTCTAGAGCTTGGCTCGACTGAGGCTGTCTGCCACCATATGGCAGAGGGTCCCTGACTTCCTGTACCTCTAGGCACACTGGCAAGCAGATCCACGGGGCAGCAGGCTGGAGTGGGATCCTGGCTGTACTGTATGTTATCAAACAACCAAGAGTTCCTTACACTGGTGGGCAGGGTGTGGGCACACAACTGTCTGAAATGCAAAGTGTGAATAGAACTGACAGTCAGTGCCTTGTGTCTTTAGTAAAGGAGCATCTTTGATCTACTTTCAACTATTGTATGCAAAGGACATGGTGCAGCTGATTTATATGCTTTTCTCTCCTATGTTTTTGAATCAGCCTCATGCGCAGAATCTTTATTCAAACTCCTTCTTACTGATGTTCCATACTTTCTGCTTTCCATTATTCACTAGTTATTAAAAGGAGGTCTCTTAACCAATACAGCATTAAGAGTAGATCTTAAAACAATCAGTAGTTGCAGCAACTCTTTCTATTCTCCCTGCTTTTGTGGCTTATTATAAAAGTGTCAATCTCTCACTGCTATCTAAAAAACAAACTTCTGCCCTGGATCCATTTCCTCTTGGGCAGTTTGCCAGGAATAACAAATTTAACTTCAGCTCTCAGCTTAAGAAGTTTCACTTCACTGAGTAGAGTTCAAGTACAGTCTATTACCCTAAGTGATAGAGGAGTTCTTTGATGTTTGCTTCTTAAGTGGCTTATACAAGCCAGGGTTTCCTGTAGGAAAAAGAACTGCAGCTGAAGGAAATACTTGATTGATCAGGTAACCTCGTCCTCTCACTCTTATTTGAGAGGGCCTGAGTGCCCAATGAGTTATGCAGATACAAAGAGAGGCTCAGTATGTGCTCCACCAGCAGAAGTCACATAAGATTTGATGATGTAGCTCAGTTTAAGTGAGATACAGCAAGTCTTCTTACACCTTCTTGTCCCCCACTGCATTCTCCCACTGCTTTGCCTGAGAGGGAAGCACAGGGGAGGGAGCAGTGATAGCATGGGGGAACAGAGGTTCTCCACCTACAGCTGCCAGCCAGCAGGTCAGCCTGCCTGTGTCACTGACCCAGGGACTGGGGAGTTCCTCCAGAGCCCTTTCACCTTCAGCTGGGTCCCCTTCTGAACGCTTCTGGAATCAGGGGCTAAGTTCACTTTATCACATGAACTGTTTCAGTACTGTGTTTTGTCTTTCTATAGCAAGGCATAGTGATGCTTTGTTCCCAGTGATTCTGGCATGGAATTTGGAGGAAGAAGTAGAAGTTGGCTCAAGTATGTAGAGGAGGAATTAGGGGTGTGCATTGAAAAGGTGATCAGAGCATAGGGACATGGAGGAAAGGGAAGAGGTAACAGCAAACCTTGCATTGTGTAAGTTGTTTCAGGATGCCCACTCTTCTTTGGTCAGTGGTCATGAACTTCTGTGCTTGACCTCCAAGCTCGTGTATTTAAAAGCTCCCTTTGTTCGCTTGTCACTTATTACAGATAATTGTTTTTGCTGGGCCAGTGTATGTTTATGACATCTTTCCCTCTGCCTGATCTTTGTAACTGTGGCCACAATGCATGTCCCCTTTAACCAAGGGGACAGCTGAGCAGTTTGTGAGTAGTGCTGCAGTGTCAGAAGTAGCTGTGCAACTAGCTCAGTATTACTGGCAGGAGAGGTCTTGATCCCCCTCTTAGCTCCTGGCCTTGCAATTCTGCTATTTCCATTGAGCTGGATGTGTTGGGTGCCTGTCAGATGATCATTGAGCTGATCCAACTCACTAACCCAAAAGAAAACTATCCCCGTGTAATGTTGTCAGCACTGATTGAAAGGAGGGCATGAGGAGGTTTGGAGGAAAACAGCCTTTATTTTGCAATTTAGATGTTGCAATACCTGTGACTATTGCATGTTCCACAGTGTTGCAAGAGAGTCCCTTGAGCAGAACTCATTGAATTTGGTTTGTAAAAGCTTCTTTTAAGTATGGACATTGACAATTGTGAAATTAACCATTATTCAGTGCATGCAAAGTAACAAGATATTTCCTAAACTATTTTATTACAACTTACTTTGGATTGTGTAGAAGTGGCTTTTTCCTCAGACTTATCCAGGCCCCAGTTCTGGAACAATTTTAATCCTGATCACTCTGGCTATCCTGAGCTCCTTTGTTGTTTAGTTAAACACTTTAACAAGATCTAATTACCTGTACAAATCGCATGTTGGAGACCTCAGTGTTTTCTCCCTTTGCAGCTCTGATATAGCAGGCAGTTTCACAGTACCCCCAGGATGACTGGATAAACCTGGGAATTCTCTTTTTTCCCAAGTGATATGCTGTTGTGATCCTGCTTTCAACATCTAGACTCCCCCCACAGTGAACTTCTGAAACTTAGTGTAGTGAGCCCCAGGAGTGTGTCCTGCATAGCGGACACTGACATTTTCCAATCAGCAATGTTATTTTTAAGCTCTGTCATGTCATCAGCTAGTCATGTATCTTATTGCTTCACAGACCTTGTGGCCTGATTGTGCCTGCAGACAAAGCTAGCACAGACTAGGGGGAGGGTAATTTTTCCTTTTCTGCCTGCCCCTTCCCCTCTTGCATCCCAGAGGTCTATTTCTAGCTGGAAATGGGGGCTGATTTTGAAAGGGCATGTGACTATTTATGACAGTGCCTTTTTGAATCCAGACAGCTCTGCTGGGTCCCTTCCTCAACTACCTGGCTTCTCCAAATCTCTCCCATAACCCATGGTGCTGCTTCTTTCCCCAATGGGACTTCCAGTTCTAAAAGTGCTATCAATTTTGTAAGGGAATAATTTCAAAAGGAATTATGTTTTTCCAGTTGTACACCCTAGATGTGCTTTCTTTGAACACCTCCTGTGGGCTGCAGAGGTAGTTTTTTTTTACTTTGGTACTCCTCCTGACTCCCCGCAGAAATGCCGCTTATCAGCTAGTTCAACATTTGTGCATTCCTTTTCTTGTCCTAGAGCTAAATGCTACTCCTTTCTCAGTCTGAGGATGGATAAAGTGATGGTCCTTCACTAAATGGAAACATGTTTTTTCCCTCAAGAGATTTGCTTTTATACAACTTGTTTCTTGAAGAAAGATAAAAAATGCCAGAAACAGAGATGTGAGATGAAGCAATTTGTTAGTCTGACTGGAGGCTCACCCTGACAGCAAAGTATAGTGAGGTTGTGTGGTCAGATTGTCAGGTGCACATCCTGGGTGTGAGGAAATGAAGTTTACAAGGACTGCAACTGGATAAGCTTTTAAAAAAGTTAAATTGGCCAAGTGTCAATCACATTTCTCTTGGTTTTACTCATTAAAAAAACATGCTCTTAATTTCTCATGAACTCTCTTCTGGATGAAGTGTTAGAATGAATTCCATTAGGCTCACCCTATGCAGGGCAATAAATATTGCAGGACTGGCTTCTGACCTGGGGTAGGTTTGGAACAAGGTATTTAAAATAAACAGCATCTTCTTTGGATAAATTCTGACAATTTAAAATGTCTAATACTTCATACCGGTGGTCAATTGAATTTGTTGAGTAAAATAATCAGACTCTGTCCTGGCTGCCTGGAAATCTTATATTTTCCCTGGGTATGTTCAGGGAGACACCAGACAGGCAGCACCTCAGCATCCCCTTCAGAAAGTCACCTCTGCACAGGCACGTGGTATCTCCACTTGCAGTTGCAAGGCTGAAAGTGTTTTTGTGGCTGACTGCAGCTCTGATGGTAAATGTAAAATATACTGGCTATTAACACTGAGAAACAAAGCAGCCCTACAGCAATAGGATTGCTAACTGCCAGCATTTTTAACTGCCAGTTTACTTCCCTGGTAACTGGGATAAGGCCTTAGGGGGTGGGAAACATGACAAGGAACATGGCAAAATATGAAACCCCTTTTCTTCAGTAGCAACTGCTCTCTTTCTACAGTTGGCAGAGAGGGACCAGACATGAAGAGAGCTTCTTTGTACCCAACATGTGGCTTGATGATGGATTTCCTCTACTAGCAAAGGATGTGTAAGGAATTCCTGCTCCAACAGTTTGCTCCTGTCCCATGGTTTTTAGGTGTCGTGGTGTCACACAGCCGGTACACACACCACCCCACAAGCAGTTGTATCCCTCTAAGTATCCTGTGTCCCTGGCACAGTGAGCTGCAGCGTTGTGGCTGCTGGTGGTGTAGCCACGAGGAAAAATGCACACTCACAGCACACCCTGGGCAACCAGCACAGCCCAGGGGCACGTAGCCATCCTGTCGGTTGGCCAAGTAGTATGGCATGTCCTGTGCTTCTCTTGTTCATTGTTCTCACAGGTGATTGCTGAAGGGTCGGAAGTTTTTATTTAATGAGAAGAAAGAAGACTGTGATAGAACCATTTGATCAAAGAAGTCCCATATGCAAGGAAGGACAGAGGGAGGGGAAGCACAGCCCTGACAACTCTCTACCAAGAATGAAACAGGAAAATGGTAGGTCCTTCTTAGGAAGGCTGCTTTGTAGAAAAGCTTTGCTGCTTGCTTATGAGTCATTTCCACCCAGCTGGAGGGCCTTGTGTTGTCTTCTGTGCAGCACAGGGGGAAATCTAAACATCTACCACAGGAATGGTAGGCCTTAGCAAGCAACGTCCATCGAGTTCAGCTTTGGGAGCTTCATGTTTGTTGTGCCAGAGGCTCCGTGTGCCTCCCTCTCTGTGTGCTATTGTTGGTTTTCACTTCTGTGGAAAACACTCCTCCTAAAACTTTGTAGGGAAGATGTGAGAAAGGGAAAACTGAATGCAGTAGACACTTATATCATTATTGAACTGTTCAGATAAGAGAATCCTGTAAGTTCTCTAATGATTCAAAACACTTCAGTTTCTTTGGAAAAGCCCTGGCAGAAGTAGGTTCTGGCTTTTTGGCTGGCGCTCCCCAGCAGCTGCTGTCAGCTTTCTTACATGTCTGGTAGAAAGTGCATAGACTCTGGTGTGCTGCAGAACTGTATGTTCCTTGACATGTTTTGTCTCCTTGACAGTCCCCAGTCCTCATTTCAAGTTTTAAAAGTTTGCACAAAGGTGAAGGCTTGGGCACCACACTGTGTGAGTGCAAATGGAAACCACCTTTGTTTGACCCTCTAATGCCCGCAGTCTTTGCTAATAAAGATTCACTGTGTAACTCCCCATTAAAAGTGGCAGTTGGAGGCCAGGAAGAAAATCAGTTATCCAGTGTTTGAAATATCCGTTTAGCTGCTGGGAGCCATCATTTGATCTTGAGCAGGATACTTGGATGTATTCATTTTTAAGTGTCAGGTAGTTTGATGACTTCACTCAGCTTTTGCATTTTATGGGGGTACATGTAACCTGAAGAATAAAAGGAAAGTTTGCTATTTCCTGTAAACATTTTTATATAAAAGTGTCACATGAAAGGCTGTTGGATGAAAAAAATTGCTGTATTGTTGAGTGCCTGGAAAAAATCACTTAGGCATGATTTTAATCCTTGGCAGTAACTATTCCAGTGTATACTGTTTGTTTAAGAAATCTAGAACATTGTTTCTGAAACTACTTTTTTGGGACTCTGTGTACAAAGCCAAGTACAGGGAATCTGTGTACAGACCAAGTAGATAGAGGCTGTCTTCTTTGGGAGAGTAACTCTATGTAAGGGTGCAGAAGGATTCTGCCCATTTTACCTGGAATTTAATTCAGACCATGCTAGTTTAGCTGTGGCATAAGCCTCTAATCAAAGCAAGTAAACCTAAAGTTTGGCAGTCAGGTGATTTTCCTTATACTGCAACAATATGCACTGACAGAGAATTCTTTCTCCTCATCTTCTCAAGCTCTTTATATTTGTTGAAAGGTGTTCAACACACCACTTTTCTAGGGCTTTCATCTTTACGGGAATGGCTGCTCTCCTTGTGTAATTTGGTTATGTCAGGGGAAAAAGAAAAAGAAGAGCAGAGAAAGAAAGAACCTGGAAAAGCCTGAACACATCCGAATGAGACAAACCAAAACACATTTTGGGAGGAAGAACTTCAAAATATTCAACAGCAAATTTTGTCCTTTCAGGTGGCAAAAAAATTGTAGTCATTAATTTTGTCTTTAATCTTGTAGCCCACCACAGAAATAAAGGTTGAAACAGTGATATCTTGCCTGACAATGGAAACAGATTGAGAATTCTGAGCCTTGATGCGTCCCTAGTAAGAAACAAAGACATCCCTTTAATAGGGAAATGGGTGGCACAGGTCATCATCTATTTTGACAAGTCTTTTTCTTTTGTGTCATTTGTTGTTTTTTGCTGCTATCTGTAGGGATGATCAAGAAGGCTGATGTGTCATTGGAGAGCCGGAGAGAGGTCACACATGAAGCGCATCTTCTGTACTGCCTTTAATTGAACCTTCCCTGCTGCTTTTCCAGGCTGGTGGCTTTTCTGCACAGAATTAGCTGCAGGCAGTGCCTTCAGAGAAGCCAGGTTAGCACAGCAGCTTGGCTCGAGCAAAAATCTTGAAAGATGGCGGAACTGAAAATATTGATGAAGGAAGAATTTTTGAGAATGGTAAGACTTAAAACAGATACATATAAATAGAAGAAGGCAGCCACAAAAGGTCAGTAAAATGCATAATGGAGAAAGACAGGACAGTCTTTCAATGTTTAAAGGACTTCTTTATACATGTGACAGTTCTGGGGACATGAGCTGGTCTCATGCAGCCAGGTACTTTTCCCAGGAAACCTTTAAGCTATTTAAATGTCCTCTTTTTATTTTTGTGGCGCTTTTCACAGCTGCTTATTTAAAGATCACAGGCAGCTAGTGAGTGATGGTATTAAGGAATATGAAGTGGCTGACAAAATGGCCAAACAGCATGACTACACTGTGTTTATTGAGAGATACCTGTCCTGGTCTGTTTTTAATCCAAGAATATTCAGTTACCAGTTGCTATAGTGAAGACATGCAGGTTGGAGGAGAAATCATCATCTTTCCTACCTCCTGATGCCATTGGCCCTGAGGGAGGAGGGAGAGAATACAAAGCCCCTTATTTCAAATATCCCTCTCCTGCAGCAGCCTGCTCCAAGAATTTAAAAGTCATCTCATTTATCTCTATAACCCTGGTTTCACCTTTTCCTTGAATCCTCTCTGAATAATGATAGCTAATTCTTATTTACTGTTTCTAATTTGTAGCTCTTCAAGTGCTTTAGAGTGAAGGTCAGGATGGCTCTTATTTTACAGTAGGGAAGACGAGCTCCAAAGAGGCAAAATAGCCATGACTCTGTGATCCTCTTCATTCTGGCCCCTCTGCTGTACTTGAATGGAGATTTCTGCTAGGAATTCTCGAGAGGCGGTTTGCCCACTGTGCCAGGGGAGCTGGGGAGAAAGCTCCCTCATTCCTTCTGTCCTGCTCATCAGAAGTAGCCACCTGACATGTTGGAAATTGTGGTCTCTTTGGAGGCAGGTCAGGTTACATGTTGTTCTCATAAATTTTTAGATAAAAGACATACTGAAAAAGGTGAACATATTGAAGAGGGGAATTGGGCCCCTGGGGATACTTCCTCTGCTGCACTTTTCCCAAATGCTATTATAGTGAAATGACATGGGATGCTTGTTTCTCTGTATGGGAGAAGTTACATGACTTGAATTTGTATGTTATTGAATTGTCTGGGCAGAATAACCTCCAGAGACTTAAAGCCATCTCTTTAGTCTCTGCATATTTCCAGCATTTAAAGTTTCTTTCTTGGTTTGTGGTTGGTTGGTTTGTTTGGGTTTTTTGTTGTGGGTTTTTTTGTTGATTTGTTTGTTTTGTTTGTTTTGCTTGCTTCCCTGGTGTGTCCCTGAGCCTTCAGGAGGCATAAAAAGTTATGCCATTTTCAGACCTTTATTGATAGCCAGAAGCAGCAAACCAGAATTAGCATTAACTATCCAGTGCAGAAACATTCCTGTGTTTGCAATTTATTTTTATATTAACTGGACAAGAAAGAGCTGTTAAAAGCCATGTAGAAGGTAAATATAGAAGGTGCACTAAATAATCAGTGTGGTACTGAAGTCAGATATATGTCTGGGTTGTCAGATGCTTGAGTTGCTGTTGTGTGCTCTTACAGTGGACAGCATGCTCAATGGAAGCTTGATCCCAGCTCTGTGCTTGACCCCGATGCTTTGCTGCAGTGACTGTATCTAAATGGCAGTTCTTCCCTTGTGATTGCAAAACTGTCCATTCTAGGCATCCTTCCTGATGCAGGAGTATCATGTCCTGCTGGCTGTGGCCCCCTACACTCAGCCCCTTTGTGCACTGTGTTCAGTGCTTGGCCAAGGTAAGGCTGTGATACTCCCTTGTTGGTCCCTTACCCGAGAAAATAAAGGAAGAACCATTCATCCTGGCTGTAGGAAAAGCCACAGAGATTTTAGGCCAGGTTTTTATTCTTCTGATGTTGCGTTTTGTGCTGTGCCATTCAGGACAGAGCCAAAGTCATACAAGCAGGCTGGTGAAAGCAGTGCTAAGCTTTTCCTTGTCACAACATCTTGTCAGGGAATCTCTAATAGCTATTTTTATTCTCCCATTGGTTGAGTCAAATCCATTCCATTCAAAATCAATGCCCTGACATTTGAACCTTTCAGGCAGACTGCCAGTGGCAGCACCTTATTTTTCTGTTGGAAAAGGAGAAAAAAAAAAATCGTTGACACATAATTAACGGAACCAGATAGAAATTGAAATCTGAATGACACCCATTATTGAATAATGAGCTTTGAATCCTTTGTTACAAATCACTTTAACATAGCAATGGTATGAGAGCATTCAGACAGGATAGCAACTTGTTTTGCTTGAGCGCTGATTTGTACATAACCTCTACAGAGCAAAATCTTGGACCAAAGTGGCAAAACAGTGGGCAGGAGCAAGCCTGTGCAGCAGAAAAGGCACCAAACACGTCATGGCAAATCAGAGCAAACACTTAAAAATCCCCTACTTCTGTTTGCTTGCAGCGCAGTGAGCCCTGTGAGCCCGTGTGCCCCAGGCACAGGCAATCCCACGGGCCCGGGGTGCTGGGCAGGCGCTGAGTGTGGGAGGTGAGTCTGGAGCACGTTGTGCGTCCTGCCCTTCAGCTGCCTTGTGGCTGTCAGACACAACCTGTGGGGTGGGAGGGTCTGTGGCCCATGTGCTGGGCCTGATCACACCAGTGGAAGGAGAGGGACAGGGAGATGAGAAGCTGACTTTGCCTTCTCCAACTCGCTGAATCCCTGCCTGGGTGTCAGTGTATAATTTTATTTAGAATCAAGATGTAGAGTTCTAGACAGGTGAACTCTGTCTTTCATCTACTTCTATGAAGTATCCATCCCCAAATGTGTTTCTGTCTGTGTAACTGTTGTCTCTCAGAATGCAAAATATTACTAATGGATAGGTTCTAATTTAATATTAAGCAATACTATACAATTAATTGTTCCTTTCAATTAAGGGGCCGTGTTGATGCCCTAAGATCTCAAAATATTGAAAATAATTAATTGTAGATTAAATTAGAAAACATTAGAATTAGTAAAGCAAAATTCAAATTTGAAGAACTGTTTTTATGCTGTAAGAAGTATGCTTTATATGGGGTAAATGGTTGTAACTATAATTTGAATTATCTTTTTGTCAGTTCCAAAATACCAAGTTTCTCTATTACATGAAACCTAGACAGGTTTTGAAGGCATTTTGTGTAGTATGGTAAGGTTCAAAGGAGATAGGGAGTGTCTGACTGGCACTGGATAGAAACAAATGTAGGGTAGCTGAAATTCTAGGGCAGCTCAGAGATGTTTTAAGAAAGTGTGATTCTGTAATGTTTTTAAGATGAGAGAGGCAAAACAAACAAACATTTGCCTGTTTTAATAAGGCAGTCTGCAAAGATTTTGACATCTGGTTTTAGTGGTAGCTGAAAGGTTTTGGGAAATAGCTGTTACAGAGCTGTCTCTGTGGGTAGAGGAATATTCTTTAATGGCACATCCCAGGATCTGAGCTGACAAAGCTGGTTTCTATGCAAAATGCATAAGACACAATCTTTTTTTATGCCTTTTGGAAAAAATGACTGGACCTCTGGTAAAGTGATTGCGATGCTCCAAAAGTTCAAAGATTTGCTCCAGTTAGATCCCTTGCAATTCAGAAAACTATTGAATTTTTTCTTTCATATCTCTGGACAAATCCTCCTGCCTGAATGCAAGCACATCTCATGCTCTCTTGCTTTGACTCATTCCTGATCTGAATCAGCTCCCACTCAAGCTCCTGTATTGGTTGAAGAATGTCTGGCCTGACAGGCTGCTGCCACGTATCAGGCATGCTCAGGGACTTTCCTCAGCATTAGAAAGGTGCAAAATCTATTCAGTGTCTCTGCCTGTGAGGAAGCATTATTGACTCTGCTGAGACACAACTGTGTGTTTCAGAGAGTATCAGCAAAGGGATCCTCCCACACCTTTTGGAAAATAAATGGCCGGGTGATTATATGATTATTATGTATCCAGGTGGACCTGTCTCTGGAAAATGTGATATGGTTTATGCTGTTGACAAAAGTCAGGTTCCAAGATAGTTTTATGTCTTAATTTTGTGATAAGTGTCATCCCATACATAATCTACCTACTCTCCTTCCTGGATCCATTTTTTACAGGTACACTGGAGACCAAGAAATTAGAGCCCAGCTCAACAAACTCGACATAGCACAATGCAGTGAGCTCGTGTCACAGAATATTTGAGTGTCCTGCATATCCTGGGAACAGATCAGTACATCTGATCTGATTCAACCTCTTAATGGCAACAGGTTTTCTGCTAAAAAGAGAGCAGAGTTAAAATGTCTAAAATGGTGCCTTTATTAGTGCTTTGTCACTTAAAAAAAAAAAGATATGGTACCTCCATGTGCTTCCTGCCATTGCATATGATGTGCCCATGCTAATACTGCAAATGTCTTGGGTAGGATAGAAATCCTACTGGTCTTTAAGAAGTGTGTCACCAATGAAGTGTACATTAGGCAGCTGTGTTGTGTTCTGACATTAAGCTATTTCAGATTAATTTTTTTATCTGGTCAGTTGTGGTATTCTGATGGGACTGGAGAAGATAAGGTTACAGGAAGGGGCTGATATAAGAAAACCTTATGTGCTACTTTAGAGTGAGTGGGTCAAATGCATGGCACTGTATATAGATAAAGAAGTCTATTCTGTTTGTTAGCAGTTTTATTATGGAGCAGAGGAAGAGATAGTGCTGCTTCATCCCTGTTTCAATCCAGTAGAAGTCCATTCTTCATCTAAGCTTTAGTGATTGTTTATTCAATCTGATATGATGTCTTTGGAAAGAATGACATAAAAGAAATGTCTGGAGAGGAAAATGCCACTTGACCTCACAGGCTTGTCCCCCCTTAAGTTTCTCTTAACCCACAGTTTTCTGTTTTGTCACTATATCCTTTAATCCTCTCACTCTCCATAAAAGTGCCAAGATGTCTCCAAGCCACTTAGGCTGCAGTACTTCTTTCCATATTCTGACTTGGCAACTAATTCCATGAGTTCGTTATTCTGACCCTGAGTGAAACAGTTTGAATTTCCGGTATGCACAATTATTTTGGGTTATGACTTGTGACTTTTGAACCCTTCACCAGAATGGACCATTTAAATCTCTTCATCAGCTCTGAGTTCTGTTACTGGGTCAACTCAGTGTCAATATTCCTCTAACAGCATTATGCTAGTCAGAATTTCTTCCTGCTTCTTCTCTCAGAACGACTGCAGCAAAGTCTGGGCTCTTCTGTTCAGAGGGCATGATCCTTCCACTATTATTCATGTTCTCTAGGAGCCATGGGATTGTTTACAGCACATGAGACAGTTAGGTGTTTTATGAAAGTAAAATTGGATTCAGTAACTGATAGTCCTTGTTGTGTATTTCACCCTCTCCGCAACTGTGCCGGACTATATCCTGATCTCATCTGCAGGAATACAAATAGGAAGTAAAACCATTTTAGTACATGACCTGAGTGCAAAAGGAGGTATAACCTGAGGAAGCATGGAGGACTCTGGCATTCCCAATCTGCAGTCCTTCCTCTGTGTAGTAAAAACATTCTATATGCATTTTGTTTTCACTGTTTAAAACATCTACAATAAAATAAAATAATAAAAGCAGACATTAAATATCCAGTCACTGCACATGGAAATAGATGATCCGATTTATTTTATTTTTTCTTTCACACATTCTGCTCTGCAGCTGTAGGAAATAATATGATATTAAAGAGTGATTTTTCTTCCCATTACTTCCTCCATTTCTTGTATTGATATTGTCAAGTACTCCTGTAAAATAAACTAGCAGCCCAGACCCACTTATTTCAGCCAAACGTTAGCCTACCAGTATATATCTTTAGTGAAGACTGATATGGTGGAAGGGAGTTTAACTGAGGGTGCAAAAGGGATGTACGGATGGAGTCCCAGCTGGAACTGTTTTGAAGTTTGTGTAAAAGCTGATAATAATCTCCTAAAATGCACTCTCAGCCAAAAAAGAGCAGAAAAAACTTACACCACTGAAGTGGTATTTACTATTTTTTATTTCCTTCCTTAGCTTACTATCAGCCATGGGAATTTACAAGCTTTCCAACAAGGCTGAAGAAATCCAGGAAACCACAATGACAGATCCACTTGAAAAGACCATTTCATGAGACTGAGTTGAGAAAATACAAAATATTTTTAATCAGTGACTGAAGATGTCTATTGGAAGCATCACTAATAATACAAAGTTCAGTGCAATAAAAGGAACATTTCCCATGCACAGCTGGCAGACATTTGTTTGCATCAATATTTTTTTCACATGAAAGCCACTACAAGCAGCCCACTTCACTCAGAAATGCGTGTAAGGTTACAAATTTTGGGCACAGTCTTTAAACAAGCAGTTTGTTATTCTCTTTAAAAATTAATTTATAAACCAGAGATCTGCCAAGAAAAATCAAATGTTTTTGAGAGGTTTTTTTGACTATGCAAGTATCAATAAAAGTTGAGTAAAAGTTTGATTTTGTGAACAACATAAAGTGTTGACCAGTATAAGAATAAAACCTCTTGTTCTGAATTTGTAGGGCTTGAAAATTCTTCCTTCGATTTTGGCTGGAAATGAGAGGTAGGATGAGGAAGGAAGCCTTGCTTAGAAGTATGTTAGTAGCTGTCAGCCAGAACCAGAAACTGCAGAGGTAGACAAAAATGAACAGGAAAAAAAAAAGGTAAGAAATTCATTGCAGACCTCAAAGAAACAAGTACAAAATAAAATAAAAACCCTTGGCTTGAGGTGAGGGTAAGGATTTGGTGCTGTTACCCTTTATTGTTCCAATTTTTGAGGAACATTTTTATCCCCAGAAGTTCTTTTTTATTTCCTAGGACAAATTCAGAGAGCAGACTTTAAGAACTCCTATTTAGATGATTTTGAGAGAACTTCTGACCGATATGTTCAAAGGGAGCAGAAGAGTTAGCTCCACAATAATTGTATTTGAAATATATATGGAAATCAGTAAGATACAAACAGTGTGGGATCTGAAGTGTAATACTAGTGGGAATAGCCACACAATGGGAGTTAGTGAGGTACTGCTGTATATCTGAGCATGTGGGGTTTAGATTCCTTCTGGAAAATGCTCTGGCAGTTGTGCTATACTTATTTTTCCATGCTTTGCTGAGTCCCCTGCTTAGTCTCCTTTAGTCTCATGAATGGAAGTTTCCTTGACTGCTGCCTGCAGGTGATAACAGTATCACAGGAAAACAATGTATGGCCAGTGATGCCCATCCCAAGCGTGTTTTCTTTGGAGTAGAGCTACATTTAGAACAAGGTTTTGATGCCAATGAAGGGGTCCATACTCTCCAAACTATTAGCTGGCTGTTTCAAGAGGCTTTTTTTTTCTGGATTCCACAACATGGTTTCTAGTATGTTTGACACCAAGAGCTATTAATTTAATGGGATTGAGATTGTTTCCCTTAACAGAGTGCTCCACTGTTTTCTTGTAAAAAATAATCATGTGGAGTTTGTTGTAGGTTACATGCAGTCCTCAGGATTTTTTCATTTCAGTGGAAGATGCCTACAATTATTAACTAACTTCAGGCTTAATTAGCTTATTAGCTTGTCTTGTAACTCTGCCTGCCCTTTAAAGATTCAGCTGTTTTCCATATGTTGCCCAGAGTGTCATTTTGTACTTATTGTAATTTTTTTGGATGCTTGGTGATGAATTCTTCTTGGTTTTGAATCTAGTATAAATAACTGTGCCTATATAGAACGTGGTTTGCTCTACATAAAATATTGTACTGCCACCAATGTAAGCAGAGCTGAAATGGCTAGCAGGCCACAGCATAATAGATCAGAATGATTAGTCATCCTCCTGGGACACAGATGAGTCAGCTCAGGTCAAGACACTTCTGGGAAAACTAGATAGCTAGTAAATGTATTACCAGCTGACTGTTGAAGTCCCTGTGCCATACCAGGAAATATCCCTGACTTGGGCAATTCTTCCCTTCCTACAATTACAGAAACAAAACAACTGCTTAATAACTCATTCTCCTTCCTTGTAGTCCTTGCTACCAGTTTTGGCAAGCCAAACAGATTGTTTCTCCATGACACTCTCTGTATTTGTGGGCTAACAACAAAGCTTTTTGTTAGATGAAATACTATCTGCAATGTAACATGCAGCCTTTTTTACTTCTAGTAGACAAGAGGCAGGGTTACCTCATGATCTTTTAAAATTTATTTATTTAATCATGTTTTATTCTCTTCTCAAATAAGGTCCAGATTGTAATTTCAGAATAAAGCAGGGGCATTTTCTTTTACTGCACCACATTCTACCATGATGTGCAGAATTAAAGCCTGTGCTCCCACCTGAGCAAAGATTACATAGTTTGCTCCATTATTAGGATGTGAAACCAAAAACCCATCTGGTCTCATAAATATCTCTTTCATACTGGTAGTTAAGGAGAGACTTGAAATGCCCTGGTGGGACTGAGCACTGATGCCTCAAGGTGAACATATTTCTTAATCTGAGCTGAAAATATCCACAGCTCTTTTTCATTTTGATAGGCAGGGCTGATCAGCAGATACACAAGGCCCTTTGCCTGTTCATTCAGTTTTTGAAAGTACCTACTCTCCAAATAAACCATAAACGTCTTCTATCTCTAGCCTTTTTCATATCTTATTTCAGATGTCTCTAGATATGCCACAAACACGGGTGGCCTCGGTGATTGTCCATGACCTCAGCAAGGATAAATTTCCTAGGGAGTCTGTTAGTTCCCTCCTCTCCCTCCCTTCCACCTGCCTGTGCCCATTAGCACTTCTCAGTACAATGAATCAGCCAGGACCTGTTGAACGTCACAGCTGGATCCAGGTCTGATCTAATAATTCTCCTCTGTCATTCATGCTGCTGAAGCTTTGAAGCTTTTGGCTGTAGCCTCATTCCAATGTGTTCTCTTTATCTTGTGTGTACCTGCGTGCCAGAGGTGTGGTACCATCCGGAGATTTGGGACGAAAAGAGCTGACGGGAGTGGAACTGTCTGGAAGTGTTCCAGCGACGCCAAGGTCTACAAACACAGATCTGTTGAGGCTGAAATGTTTGGAATTACATGCATTTTTGTTGAATTGCTGAAGCTTTGCTGAAGAATATAATCTTGCATCTGGCATATGGCTATCTTGGGAACATGATCTCAGTGCCTCTTGGAGCCTCAGATCTCAGGCTGACCGATAGTGGCCTGCCCTGTATCAGGAGGCTTTGGGAACTCAGCAGAGAAGCAGCCCATCTAGGGGATGTGCTCTGGAAGGTGGGTTCCTTGTGTTTGGTGCTGTTTCCAGCTTCACAGCTGTAGATCTTGGAGGTTCCAGATACCCAGCCTCACATGTCTGGGTATATTCTTTGGCAAAGCCCTGTACAGTGTTGAAACAAGGGACTGAACATGTTTCTATTCCTACAGCATGTGGCCTTCTTTGTATTTGCTTCTTCAAATTCCACCAGGACAGACATTTATATAAAGAGTAATTGTGACTCCAAATTTTACCACTGAATATAGGTATTTCAGAATTTGTGTTCTGTGAACCATACAAGTCTTAAAGTTTGCTTTTGAATGAAAGGCTCATTTAACTTGCCAACACAATGTGCGTGTTGCATGGGTCCTCTCTTACAGTGAAGGACTTGCAGCTGAAGGCACATATATCACATTTCTTTTGACTTTTTGCTGTTTGAGATGCAGACCTATATGGTTTTTCATGATACATCTGAGAATTTTGCCATGTGTGGACAACTTGCAGACATGGAAAAAAAAATAATTATTTACTCAGATCCAGTCTGTACATGCCAATGATGTTCAGGTAATAAATAACTTTGTGCAAATAGATAAAATTATCTACAATGTGATACATTTGTATACTTAGTCCCTCATTGCTGTTTTAGTCACTGTGGCAAGAACTGCACTTTCTAAACCTATGAAAAACCTGAATTAGTTTCAGAAGAGAAAAAGAGGTTTCGTCACAAAAGAGTTTGATTATTCCACACTGGCAGACATCATGAAGGATTTGATATTGTTGTGATAGATAAGTGTGATTCTTAGTTTTTTCTGAGTGATCTTTTTGAAGCCATATTTAGGGAGCTTGGCAATGGACACTTTACAAAGTTAAGGTAAGATACATGCCCTGTGGCCTGAAAGGTTCCATTTCCTAGGCTGGATGGGATTCCAAGCCTTCAGGCAGATGTGTCTTACATATGGCTCTTGGGAGATTCAGATGTTACACTGGGTCTCTCCTGATGATAAAGCTCAGTTAAATATCCCTTAAAGATTTTAAAATGTAGGTCTTAGTCCTACAGTATAAGGCACATCAATTCATTGGCTTCAGCTAAGGATTTACTTGATAACAGGTGTCCTCTAGCACGTAACACATGGCAGGATTGAGCAGATTCTCCTTTGCTTTGGTTTCTGTGAAGCTTTTACCTGAGAATAAGGAAAATGGGTGTTACAGCCATAAGGATGATGTTCTCAGTGGCTTAAAAATCCTAGTGGTCTGCAGAAGTTGAATCTGACTGGTACTCTTGTCTGACTGAACAGATCTGGTTGTTGTCACTTACCATTATTGGTTCTTTATATTGCTGCAGTTGTGAATGGGACTTTAGAAATATAGACAATAATGTTAGTTCCAAAGAGTGTATGTCTGAAATTGGAATGCTATCTTGCTCTTCTGGTTTTTTAATTTGTAACATGGATCTTAACTCTCTAAAAAATCCACGTAGAAGTATGCTTCTGGCTTTACACATCCCTTTTGGCCTAATTTATTGCAAACAGAACTTCTCTATTAGAAGACCTTTCCCCAGGGAACTCTTTGTAGGATTAGGACTGTAAGCAAGCTGTGACAGAAATGCCAGCTGTGACATAGGATTGCATGTCAGTGCTATGGGAAGATGGTGCAGCACTTCTCATTCACAGATTTTGAGGACTTTAGTGTCATTTTACAGTGATATCCCAAGGTTACTCAGCAGGTAAGTGACGTGGCTGGGAATGAAGTCCAGGTGTCCTAAGCACCAGCCTCCAAAGAAGCAATGTTTGCAAAGAGCTGTAGGAAATGCCCTATTTGCCTGTGTTTTACCGCAGGAATGGAATGCTAGGACAGCAGCACTTATTTTCTTATCTTGATCCCCCAAATTTTTACTTTTTAAAGAGCCCTCTTTGTGACGCAGCTTCTTGCAAACTGAAAACATATTGCTAGTAGAGCTTGGAAAATTTCTTGCAAGGTATTGATGTTTGTAAAATGGTGATTCCCAAACTTTGCCTATGGAGCTTGGAAATGGTGGTGAGAGGAGCCAGTCTCATGGCAGCATGTCAGCTGCAATCCTGTGTGCCACTCAGTTCCCACTGAGGTCTGGTGTGGAGAGTAAAGCATGGCTGGTCCTGCCTCTGCCCTGTGCTGGATTTCACCCCATTGCCCTTGCTCTGAAGTTACATGGATTTAGAGATACAAACATGCTGTGTATTTCTTGGGCTGGAGCTAAACAGATTGCTGCACTTAAAAGCCCCATCACCCATTGCTACAAATCTATTAAAGATCTCCAGTTAACCATACAACCTCCTGCTTCAGCAGCTGAGCATGTAAATTCCTGTGACCAAATAGCTGCACAGTTAACTGCTTTCACATGTGCTCCCACCATGCCCATCTCAAAAGGTGAAATCCTAGCCCAGCTTCACCCCATGGGCAGCTGGCTGGTGACCAGGACATGGTTGTTTTGGGGGTTGAATGGGACACTCTGGAGCCTTACTCTTTATGACTCCTGGGAGCGGCGCAGAAGGTGAGTGGGCAGAGGTAGCCCAGGCAATGGTGGGGGCCTCTGGCTCGCCCTCATCCTCCTCTCCTCCTGGCACTAAGAGCCCGTGGCTGCTGTGGGAGGCCAGAGTTGTTGCCAGGCTTTCCCAGGACCTGATCTTGCTGGAACCAGATGATAGGGTTCATGGTGGCTCCCCAGACATGGCTCAGTTTGCCCTGCCACAGCCCCACTGCACTTAGGGGAGGGGAAAGTGTTTTTTTTACTATTCTAATTCCCGGCTGTGGAGAGGTTTTTGTTCAAAGTGAAACAATGCATATCCTGGCAGAAAGCGCTGTGGCAGCTCAGAGCTGCAGTTAGTTTCCCCCTGCTGCCCCCTGCCCAGGCTGGTTGCCCTGGCCTCTGTGTGCCCACCCCTGAGCATGGCATGGAGCGGCAGCGGGCCACCACCCTGTGGTGGGTGCCTGGATGGCCGAGGGGCACCCGAGGCAGTGCTGTGAGTAAGTGGCCACGTTAGAAACAAAAGGGCCGTGTGTCGTCCCGCCCCCCACCCTCTGGAAGCAGGAGCTGGGGAGCCCTCTGTGAAAGGCAGCGGTTAATTTGAAACACAGGCAAAAATCGTGGCGTCGCTGGGAATGTGTTTGCCTTGGCCCCACGATGCAGCACCGAGCAGGCCCCTGGCCGCCGGCCAGGCTGTAATATTTCCTTTTGCTGTTGTTCATAAAGGCATTCAGGAAAACAATTGAGTGCAATGAGAGCCTTCCCCTTCCGGCAGCGTGTGTGCCGGCGGCGAGCTAAGCCCGGGCCTGGGGACCCTGGCTGGCCTGGGGGCAGCGGCGGGGCCTGGGGCCTGGCCGGTTCTGAGGGAGCTGCCTTTTGAAATCTGTTCCTCCCACCTCTTAAGGCACAACGGGATTTCTCCCGGCAAACAAAAGGAAATGTCACAGCCGTATTGTGGTGTGGGGGTTACAGACGTGCAGTTTAAAAGGATTTATCGATGTAAAAGCCGTGGCTTTTTGAAGTGCACAGATAGCAGGGGCCACACACCTCCAGCGCGCGCAGCTGCAGGCCTGTGAAGATGGTGGAGTGGTTTTCCTCTGTGGCAGGAGAAATACATTGCAGTGCTACAAGGCACCCTTTAGCTGGGTCTGCCTGAGAGGCAATGTTGAATGAATTGCTTTAAAATAAAAAAGCCACTCACCTCACACTGTTACTTGTATGGATATAAAGTCTGTGCATGAAGCAGGCCTCAGGCTAGCCAAGATGTCAGCTATGCAAAGGAAATCATATGGAACATAAACTAATAAGGACAGAAATGCTCAAATTACATGCTGTTTGCATTACCTGGGGCACAGCGGCAATAAACGTGAGCACAAGGGAAGCTTGGCAAGTCTCTCCCTCCTTGTACATGTACAACCACACCAATTGTAATGGAGCCAGCCAGGTGCTGGGAATGCCCCTTCACAGCTCAGGGAAACTCTGAGACTGCCTGACACCTTGCAGGATCCTGGCTCTTAGTATCCAGCACTTGCTGAAGCATTAAAAAAAGACCAACTTAGGGAGAGCAGCTTGATGTCCTTACGTAAATTGGGACAACTCTATCAAGGCCATGTTTATGCTTGTTAACAGCCCTGGTTCACTGCTGGAGGGTAGTCCCTGGTGTATCTGTGACAGGATAAGTCGCAATGTACAGAAGGCACCTCCTGGCTTTCAGCTGATGGAGTTAATGGAAAATGAGGTCAACAAATCCTGGACACGTGACAGGATCTAAGAGTCTGATGTTTCACACCTGGGATGGCCAACTGGTGGTCCAGAAATTGAAACATATAGGTTGTCTGCAGTCTGGTCACCCTGCCTCTGCTAGGTAAGGCACTAGCAGCCAAAGCTGTAGCTAGTTAAGCTAAGGCAGAAGGGGATAATCAGTGCTAGGAGGGAGTTGTGTAGGGCAGAGGACTAGAGGGATTTGTGATCACCTGTGTAAAGCTCATTGAACTGAACTTTTTGGCGTTCCAACTGTACAGAGCATTTTTTATTACAATGACATTACATTCTTGCTTTTTTTCCAGGGAATTTGAGCCTTGTCTAGACCCATGCCTTTCAAAACAAAGAAACTTCACAAAGAGAATCAATACCTTAGATGGCAAAGTTAATGCAATTCAGAGCCTCAGGTGAGCAAGATGAATTGTGTTTTAGTGCATGTGAGTTTGTTGAAGAGAATGCTGCTGTGGAATCACTAAGATCTTTATTCTGGACTTCAGGAGGTACTGAGATAGGTCTTGTCATGAGCTTCCTTGCAGATCTGAGATTGTGGGCCAAATATGACACGTACCTGATGCCAGAGTAATTCCATGTGGGCCAGGATGGGCTCCCAAGGGGTTCATCAGGCCCTGCTAATGTCACAGGGGGAGGTGTCCTCCTTGACTCAGTTCAGCCCAGAAAAGACGGGCAGCCAGAAAAGAAGCAGCTGCCTGGGCTGGTATATAATAGTGGAAACTGGAGTTAGAAACCTTGGCTGCAGTGTGTTTTCTGGCCTCTTTCTAGCTCCCCACACTGTAGGTAGTGCCTGCTATGTTGCTCTAGGGAAATAACTGCTTATTGGGTGAAGCCTCAGACATGCTGACGTGGCACTTTCGGTGTTGTTGCAGCTTGAGTTACTCAGTTTAGGGACAAAATTTAAAGGTGTTTCCTTGTTCAGGAGGCAGGAATGCAGAAACTGTAACTTTGAATCATTAAGTGATGTCTCTCATCAGACCATTGTCAGGATTGGGTTTGCACAAATGACCACTGTGAATAGAATAAGATTTTTCTTTTGGGCTAATGCTCACCTGACATCTTATTACAGGATTTTGTATTGGAAGGACCATAGCTTAAAGGGCAGGTGCACTGTACAGGAGAGCATCCATTTTTCCAGTGTATTTGACAAGGCCTTTGGCATATTGAAGCCTAAATACTTTTAAAAAGCAATTCTTTTATTTTAATGACATTTGAAAAGCACATGGAATATTTTGAACTGGGTTTCTTTCTACATGTTTTTCTTTTTTACATACAACCCCAATTTAGCTGACCCTTTTAGCATTAATAGTTTGTGTGAGACTTTTGGGCTGTTCCCAGTGTCTCTAAAATGAGGATTGGTTGCTTTTTGCTTTAATGCCAGGAATTGAATTATACTGTTTTGTGTAACAAGACTATTCTGACAGGGGAGGGGCTTGAAAATTTACCTGGAAAAGTCATCAAGAGATAGTCCCAAGGCACAAGTGGCAGTTTTCAGCATCATTTACTTCCTCCACATCAGGCAAGTGGCAGGACCTTGAGCAAAAAAAATGCCATGGTTCTTGTTGGTGTTCTGACTGGAGAAGGGTGCACTGCATGTTTCTCTTTTGGGCAGAGCAGATGTATCTCACATCTAGCAATACCAACAGGAAGCTTCAAAAAGCAGTCTCCCCTGAGTGTCATGCCTTATCATATTTGAAGGAACACTAGCAACTGTGTTTCAGTTACAGTGAGTTTGTTATGTTCCTTTATCTCTGTGAAGTCTTATGTTTTCCTAGAAGTTGTGACAGCCCATGAAATGGACTTTGTTTTGGAGTTACAAACTCTGAATTCAAATTTTATCACTTCTTGGAGCTTAACAGAGCACTAGGTTTGTGATTTTATTCACAAAGCTATGGATCATTGCAAATTGCTTCCTACTATTTGACAGCTTCCTTTTTAGAACTTTCAACACTCCAGCTATCTGCCTTTGGCAGTGTATGATTCTAATCACTGCTATGATTTCTTAATCCCCCTTTAATTCAGCAAACATTCCAGATTATCAACGTATGGGATTTGTATTTTGGGAGAGCACAGTGTAGCAAAATTTTCCTCTTGTCAGACTTCTAGGTTTTATAGCTGAAAGGTGTATATTGTTAATCAGGGGTAACTTCTTAGATATAGTTTATAAATATATGTAACTATTTTGGGTTGTGGAGATGACATTCACTTCAATGAATGTAAGAAGTAAAGCTGCAGAGTTTAAAGCCAAATTCAGCAGGAAGAAAGAAAATTACTTCCATATATCTTCTGTATGTCATTAAATGGAAAATGAGATAATTCTTCTGTACATCTGAAAACTAAATAAAGAGGTCTATTCTCTTCTCAGTTTCCATGGATAACTTCAGCTAATTTTTGTGGCAGTTATGTGTGTTAATGGGAGAAAAGATGCCTCAAGTAGGATGATATGGTATACATATATAACTAAATAAAATGCTCATTTTACTTAGGATAAGCTGTCTTTGTTCCAGATACATGTATGCATTCTTCTTACAGCAAGAATTTAAGTTGTCAGGATGACTTGATACATTTGTTCTTTGATGTCAAATTCTGTTGCATCACTGTGGAATGGTTGCTACAGAAACCCCAGCCCAGTTTTCCAATGTATTGAATTCATGCGTTTTTACTTAGAGAAGCTGGATTTGATTTCTTTGCTGTAAAGAAGTTCATCGTAAAATGGGTGAAACCTCTGAAACTGCAGCAATGAGTGTGGCAAAAATACCCAGATAGTGAGATCAGAGACAATAAGAAAAAAAGCAATATAAAGTCCAACAAACAAAATCTACCTCTTGATAAAATGCTCCCCATTGTAATTGAAACCAGAGCTAAATTAGATAAATACCAAAATATTAAAGTGTGCCAAACCTGTTTTCTGTAGGCTTTGCTATAATTGGATTCTGATGTGAGAGATAGCTTAAGCAGGCAAAGTCTGTTGACTCAAGACCATGATTATTCATAGAAAAAGAGCTTTCTGCTAAGGTATACAGTACTTTTATCCGGTGTTTCTTGAAGAATTAATAAATTTCTATCCTTCCCTTCCATGCTGATCATTTGAAGTCTGTATCTTGCCTACAGTAAATCTCTGTCTTGCTTAACAAGAAACTATTTCACTGTATAAGCGAGGCATATTGACAACAGATTTAACCCAGACAACTCAGCTTTATTCAATCAGAAGAATGCTGGCCTGGTTTCAGGTTTCTGGGATACAGGCACAAATGGACATGCCCCAAGTAGAATCCATTTGTTTTCCCATGAATGCACCTAGTAGGAGGTCAAATAAAAATAAGTATTTTGGCTGTTCAGAACAAGATAGATTACTGGAGTATTTGTGATTCAGACTGGAAATGTGATTACAACAGGCAGAGGTAGCATCAGAAATACATTCCACTGAAAGTAAAAAAAAGCATTATTTTCTGTCTCTCTGTGTGTTTTAAACTGTGGTTATTCCTTGTCTTCAATAAACAGATTTATGAGAATAACTACATCTTAATGCCCCTCACCTCTTAGTAGAAGTAATTCTGTTCAGGAGTTAAAGAAAAATAGCCATTTGTGTAGCCTGTTAGGATTTTTTTGATGTAGGTATAACTTACATGGAGGAGTAGTTTATAGACTTCCCCTTTGATAGTAAGAATAAATCAGTTTCAATCCAGTACACCAAGGGCCCCAGATTCTCTGTGGAGTTCCACCAAACAATGGAATAAATTGTGCAAGGGCAATTTGTCCCTAATGTTTTTGGCTATTTGATTTTGTTGAGGTTTTGCTGGTATTATTTAGATATTCACTGTAATTTATGCTGCAGCGTAAAAAACCCCTGCGTTTTTGCCTGCAGGGGAGTGAGAGCTCACTGAAACAATCCTTTGAACAGAATAAAAATGAAATCCCCAGGTAATAAAAAAAATCCCCAGCTTTTATGAATAATGTATTTGCGGAGCAGGGGGGAGGAAGTTCTTTTTAGATTTATTCCCCCCTCTGCCCCCCACTCAACCTGTTGGCAGAAATAAACTCTAGGTTGGGAATGGGTTCCTACATTGTGAGTGTGTTCTCAGCTTTTTTTTTAAGGTCCTGGCCTAAATGGTGCAACACAACCAGACACTAAATAATGGTAATTCTGATTTATTTGTTTGTTTGTTTTTAAAGTCTGTGGGTGTCTTCCCCTGTGTATTGACCATCTGGTTGTGGGTTAGGCTGTTTGGGATATGCCTGGCATACTGAAAAGCAACACAAAATTGAAAAGTGGTTGGAGGCCCATTGATGATGGTTTGTTTGGGGTCCTCATTGAGCTTTGACAGAGAGCAGGTGTTGTGATGATAAATTCAGGATGGGGCTGAGGATTTCTCTCTTCAGCTGGTAAATGTGTGGGAAATGCTGGAGGCTCACTGTAAAAATAAGTGGTACTTATTGAGGAAATGGAAACACTTCAATGTCACAGTCTCAATGGAAAAGCTGCTTGTGGATTTTAATGGATTTCGCCCCATAGCAGTGGTTTGCGTTCAGCGTAGGAGGATCCAGACTCAGCTGAATTATGGCTGTTAAGCCTAAGTGAGACTTAAAAATGGTGTCTCAGTAGAGTTCTCATGAACAAGTGTCCTAGTCCTGAAAACTGCCACAATACATATCACTGTACCTTTGTTTTTTGGCAGTACAAAGCCTGTGCTCCTCAGCCACCTCAGAAATCCCATACCTTCTCTGTCATTTCACCAAGTGCCTTGGACAACCTATTGGTTTCCAGGTCTCTCTCTCACTGAGATAATTGCTTTGTAGGTGGAAGAAAAAAGCTGACAGTTTCCAAACTGAGGATATTGGAGGAAATTTCTGTAATGTGTGAGGGGTATACATCAGGCAGTAGAGAATCAGTTCTCCCAGGGTTCAGTTTGTAAGAGCCTCAGCGGATGTGGCGCTCTTACAGCCAGTTAAACTTTGAATAATCCTTTCAGGAATAAAATATATTTTCTGTGACTATGATGGTGCCAAATCATTTTAAGTTGCCAAAGAGCTGCCTTGGAAAGACTTGTGGAAATCACAGCTGGGAATTGTGTCACAGATATAAAATGAGATTTATTTACTCTTCTACAACCAACACTGAAATAATAAGGAAGACAGGAACAGATGAAAGAAACATTTGCTTTTTACATATTTTCTTTTTTTTTTCTTCTTCCTCATTTACTTTACTTTTTATAGAGTTTCTGTAGCAAATCTGCATTTTCAGCAGGGACTTAATGCTCTTGTCACTGAAGTCATCGGCCAAACTGAGTCTAGGGATGCGTTTTGTGTTCCGGGGGTAGGGAGGAGAATGCATGTGCTTCACAACTCAGCAGCATCTTGAGGATTTCAAAGCACCATTCAGTTTGCAGAGCCTGTTTCCAGGCCTATGTTCACTGATGCTCTCTCAACCTTCTCTCTTGTACAGTGCTTTGGAACTGCAGCCATATAGAAATCTTGCAGGTTTTGTTTAGACATACATACCCAGTATAAACCCGTTCTTGCCGTTCTGTCTCCACAGATCCAAAAGTTTTTCATTCAGGTTAAATTACAAAGAAACAGAACTGCAGGTAATTTTTCTTAAGTCTTTACTTTTTGTTGTTATATTTGCATAACTGTCCAAATTACAGAGTAAGGAGTAAATGGCATATTCTCTTTTGCTTTATCTAATCCTTACCTAATTTATTGAGAGACACATTAGCAAATCTCTCTTCTATCCTGGTGCAGGCAGGAACTTCCATAGATCAGAGATGATATGGAATATTGTAATAATGGGAATCTGAAAATACAATACAGCTGAGTACTTCAGTGTGCATATATATCCTTCTCATTGTATTCATGTTTCTCAACGTACTAGGCCAATAAATGTTGTGTTCTGTTAATACAAATTATTTATCAAAATAGTCTTGCATAAAATTAAATATATTAGAATGCAATTTTTTTTTTCCCTCAAATGGATGCCCATTAAAAATAGCACTTGATATATTTTTGAGTAACTGATTTAAGCATTGGACAGGTATCTATCTCATAAGCAACAGCTAGCAGAGGAATACAAAAAATGTGGCAGAGAATACAAGCAGAAACTGCTAATTATTACAGTTCACACCACTAGAAAAGCAATATTGAGAGTAGTTTTCTTCTGGAATATAGAGGCAGCAGTAGCATGGTAAAGAAACTAGAATTCAAGGAAAGGTATTTTAAACAATGAAGACATTTATAATGGCTCTTTAAGAAGCAGAATTCTTGATGTGTACAGTATGGAGTCCTTTGTAGGATCAAGGCCTTAGGATTGTATAGTTTCAAACATTGAGTTTGGGATTTGAAGAACACACTTCATACCACAAGGCTTGCTTATATTTTACAGTTACCAGAAAATGCCTACATTTGAGAGAAAGGAGCCTAAATTAGGCAGGGGAAGACTGGCCTGATTGAAATGGAATTATCTAGTTCACCTTGTGTCTTTACAACCCATTCAGATGTTTATGGTAGGATTTGTGTGAGGAAATGTCTGATCCCTGAGGCAATCAGTTCTGTAACTGCAGATGCACTTGCCACCATTTCAGTAAAATTCCATCTGTTTCTGCTGGCGGTTATTTTGTCCTGTTTTATGGACATCTATTTCAACAGTTCTGAATGGGGTTATTGGGGATGTAGGTGGTGTTATCAACACTTGTGTTCAACATTTATAATTAAAAAAAATATTTCACTGCCAGGGGAGCAATGTTTCCACATTGCCACGCTGCAGACTGATACGTGCTAAACGCTAAGCCACCCAGTCCATCTTCCTGGAATAAATGCCTAGTTACTCCAGTGCAGCTGATCCTCTCAAATGACAAAAGTGTGTATGTAGCCTCAACACTGAAAAAGCAAATTAATCAATGATTTTAGCTCATACTACATATGCAGCATCTTTAGGCACTGCAGGCTTTGGGACTCTCACTGAGTATTTCCACTGAGTGTAATTGGTTCAATTGTTCTTTGGGTTTTGCACAACTGTGGCTCTGAGTGAAACTGAATGCCTCAGTATTCTTATGAGATGGATTAGACACTTTCTCTCAAAGTTATTTTTTTAGGCAAATATTGGGTCTTAGAATATTTATTAGGGTTTTTTTTAAGCATCTGGTCCTCTTGGACAGTTTGGAGCTTCTCTTTCTTGTTTTAGCTTTGGAAAAAATAACATTAGAAGAACAGAGACTAAACTATCATGATGTTCTTCTGGGAACAAGGGCCAGTGTTTCCTAAGGTTTACTACAAGGCTATGTTTTGTTTGCAATCCCTGCCTTATACCCACTGTAAATGCTAAGATGCCTCCTATTCTCTTTCAGAGAGATGAAGGTTAAAGGAAGCTTGAACTATTTTATTGCTGCTTTGGCAATCTCAGCAGACCCAGTTTGATACCTTGCTATCTATCACATGCTTGCAGCAGAGGTGTTTAGCTCTTTTTAAAGCCACATAATAGATTTGCTTGAGATTTTGTAAATTGATTTTTCAGTAAAGTTTTGAACTTTATTGTATTTGTGACTTTATTACATGTCAAAGAAAGCAATTCTCCAAATTGAGGCTTTAGATGTAAAATACTAACACATTCCTTGCTGGACCTAATACATCTCCTGACAGAGTACTCCATGTTCCTATTCCTTATTGTACTGAGTTAAAAGATGCTGGATAAATAACTTGTCTGCTGTTCTCACATTTTAAATTAACTCCTTGTTAGTATAATCAGCAGCACCTCCTCCTGTAGTTTTGGAGCCTTTTCTTGCTACCACATATCACTGGCTTCTGTATGACTTAAAACTCCCTTGGGAAATGCTTGTTACTGTGATGCTGTTTTCTCTCCTCTAACTGAACAGATCTGTGAATAGTCCAATGAATACTGTATGTTGTAATTGGCCTTTTTCTTGGATTGGTGGTAGGAATCAGTTGCTTTTTCTTGCTTCTCTCTTGCTTTTGTATTCTTTGAATCCTTCAGACTTAGTGCAGTTACAGCACGTTGGGTCTTTTATATTTGAATTTCTCCTGAAAAATATTAGCCTCCTAGTTCTGTTTTTTTTTTACTGTTGGTGTCTTAGGAAATGTTGGAAGAGCCACTCAGACTCAGATACTGAGGTAGATTTCCTACTAGGTTTGTAAAACTTCTGTGAATAAAATTCAGAAGGTGTTTTTCATGTGCAGTGCTATTGATATTTGTGGAAGAGATTTTAGTGTTTTGAAGTACTGGATAACAGATATCCTTCATACATGTAAAAAGTAAAAACAAAACCCACTTTACCCAAGACTAAATATGTGACATTTTTTAGTTTTCGGAGTAGAACAAATTTGGTTGCCAAGAAAGCATGCCAAAAAAGACTTTGAAACTACTCACTTCCATGCTTTATTTGATGTGTCTGTATTATAGATCAGTGTTATTTGACAATTTTTAGAAGAAGACATTTGCATCTAGACTAGCAATTTTATGTGATGCTTCAGCTGAGTATGTCTTAAATGGTGATCTAATAAAGTGGTTTTAAATGGAAATTGAAATTATGTCTTTAAAGAAGATTATAGTGATTATCTTTAATACTTCACTAAGTTAAAGAAGTATTTGTTTAGGGAAATACGTACAGGATGAGAGAATTCTCTAAACAGTTTCTGTAACACCTGTCTGCCTTGCAACACATTCAGGGGCTTGGTTTGTTTCTTACAGAGTAGAAGATTCAGCCTTACCCAGAGGACCAAAACGGGTCAGTGTCCCAAAATATAACATTGTCCGGGATTGAGTAACAGTCCTCCTGATGATCTGAAGAGACACTGTCGTGAAGGATGAAAAAACTGGCAGAAGAATTGCCATTTCTAAGCTTTGGAAACTTGATTAGTCTAGTTACTTGCAAAGGAAAACCTGTCATTTAAAAACAAAGAAACCCCAATGGAGCTTAATTTGACATTTTGTAAATCAACTGTACAACTGTATTTAAGAAAACACAAAGGCTGTGCAACGCTCTAATGTTCTGTTATTTTGTGAGGGTAAGAGATCATGGCTAGCAGTTTTCAGGGGTTTTCTTCTACAGCCACAGAGTCTGTTTGCTTGAAGGGTAGGAAAGCATGCAGAAAAAACTGCAAGTCTCTTCAAAAAACATCTAATCAAACTTGTTGTTTGTTCATTATGAAAACAGAAGCTGCACACTACTCTTCCTGTAGCCTTTCTTCTTATCTCTGGAGGTGCTATCTTCAGTTTGCAGTAGCAGCTTCTATCAAGGTCTGTGTTGATGTAAGTCTGTGTGGAGTAGCAGTTCTCAGTGGGCAAAGGGTACTTTCAACCCCACTTGCTGGCATGTAGCTAGTATGACGTTGAAATGGGATAGCCAGCAAAACGGTGAAGGATCACAAAGGGTGGGATGTGTCAATTCTGAAATTGCAGTTTCTAATATGTTTTTTTGGAGGGAATACACCAGAGGTGTGGAGGCCTTTGCCCTGGCAGGGATGCAGTTCCTCACCTCTGTACTGCTGACAAGGAGTTTTTCTCACTCTTCTCATGCTGTAACAGTATTGTACCCTTTTCACTGAAAGCTGTGCTGAAGCACTGGTAATTTTTTTTTTTTTTTGCTTTCTTTACAAAATGTAAATGACTTGCATAATTTTGACTGAAGTCAAATCCTAGTTACAGGTGTCCACTATGATCTGAGGAGGCCGCTTGACTGAGAGGACCCTTAGGGCAGAACCACAACTAGCAATTACATTCTCTCAAAGTGTCCAAAGGCTCTGTTGACCTGCCTGTTTGGCTCTCAGGGAAGGTGAGTGTGAAAGCATGTCTGAGATATGGCAGCCTGGTAAGAAGTTAGCTAGTGTCCCAAGTGACCAAAGTTGTGTCCAGATTAACACCAAGGTGTTTTAGATTGAAAAGTTGTGCATGGAGAAACTTTTTCCTTCATATGGTAGCAAAAGTCAAAAGGTACATAATCTCAAAGGAGCATTCCCTTGTCTGGTGCAGGCTGTAGAACAGGGAAAAACAGAGCCTGGGTACCCTGGAATACATAAGGAGCAGTGCTGTGTCTCAGGAATGAGAGAGACTTCTGGTTAGGGGACACAGAGAGAGAGGGGTGGTAAAGGGAAGTGCAGATCAGTAAGAAAGGGTTTCTGAAAGTATCCAGTGGGGAGGGGGGGGGCTCAGAAGAAGCATATAAATGAACAGAAAAAGAAATCACAATATAATGAGGAAGAGGTGCATATAAAATTGCTAGTATAGGTTATAACTTCAGCATATACTTTCAGTCATTTGACTTTGTTTCTTTGAATTAAAAACTGGCCTGATGGCTGGCCTGTTCTGTAACTTTTTCTTGCAAGCAAGGGAGAAATTACTGAATGTGACTGCAGAATGCTTTGGAAATATTTGAGCTTCTTAGATACTAGCTGACTCAAGTACTAGAAGCAATCTTCTGCAAGTGTTTGGAGATCTACCCTGTAGAATTTATTTAGCAGGCAGGTTGTTAGTGTTTAGCCATCTTTGTAGAGCTCCATGCTCCTGCAATAAGCCTACTAACTCTGTGGCTTGGACCTAACTATGTAACAGTCATGGCCTTTGAGGAAATACCTTGAATGGAATGTCTTGTCCACAGCCAGCTTCTACATGAGGACCTACTGTGATAGTGAGACTGAAGAAATTGAGGAGCAGAGGAATCAGACTTCCAAAAATATCTCTGGGGTTGAACAGATTTCAAGGAATTTCTTGGCCAACATTGAAATATTGTGGCAGGGACATTCTCATTCTCTGCCTTGGTACAATGACTAGCACCAATAGCTTTTTATTTAATGGAATCTTAAGCATCAGTTTAAGAAACATCACAATGATTTGTAGCTTAATATTCAGTCGTATGTATTCAAGGCTACCAGCTGTGGTTTATAGAATAACTGTGGTGGGTGTGTTGCCCTGTATGGGCAGTGGGTTGAGAAGAAGGTGGAATACTCCCTTCCCTGCCACCCCCAAGGAGGCTCAAGAATTCTTGGGAAAGTCTGTAGTGGCAGTAGGGAATTATAAACCAGGAGAAAATGAAGTAATCCCGGGGAATAATTCTGCTCCTGCCATCAGAGGTGCCTATTGCCCCACTGGTTGGGGCAATGTGGGTCAGCACCATGGCCACCATTCCACCCTGTTCCCCTCAGCCTGGCCCTGCCTCTGCTGGTGGGCCAGGGCTCTGCTGAGGCATCGGGTGAGGGGTGGGATGCCCTGCGCTGTCTGGCACAGGCCTGTGTGTGTGTGGTTAGGGGTGGGGATGGAAGACACTCATCTTCTCTCTGTTTCTTTTTCCTTGGATACATGAGTGTACAGCCTATTAATTCTTAGACCTGATAAAACTCTGCAGAGATTTATATGCAGGGGATAAGATCAGCTGTTCATAGTTGCAGACACGTGGAATTTATAATAAATAGTGAGCCTATTTAACTGAGCAGGAAGAAACAACTGGCTCATAAGTGTGTGCGCAGCACACATTATAGGAGAGCTGGAAAATCCTGGTTATGGAAAACCTGCATGATTCTAAATAAATGGGGAGGCTGGTGAATCCCTATGCTCTTTCAGAACCTAGGTTCTTCAGAAAATTCAGGGCTGAAATTTTCTGTTTACTTCTGCATCTAATTGGCCTATCTGATCTTCTTGCTTACTCTCCCCACATTGTGCAGCTGCTAACGTGGCTCCCAGCTCCCAGAAGAGTGCACCAAGGGCACTTTTTGTACGCTCAGCTTTCCGGACACACGCTTTACAACATAAACACCTGTGTATATTTGAGTGCTGGCTTCCCTCTCTTGCAAGCACAGATGTCACGCTCAGAAAGTGCACTTGCTGAGTTTGTTCTGCAGAATAATAGCCTGGGACCAAATGAAGGCAGCTTTTGGAAAGCTTGATACAAGAGTATCTCCTTGCAGCTCTGACATGCCTTGGAAAGTGGATGGAGTTGTTCATTTTACTACTGAGGTCCCATTGTACCCAAGTGGCTGAAATCAGTGGTGTTTTTTTGCTGGACTTACCAGACTAGATGTCTCTCTTCCATCCCTCGCTTTGGTCTCCCCCTAAATGAAGGGAGATAGCCAAGGTCCTATGTGTAATGTAATGTGAGCGTGCCTGTTGCAGCTTCTGTGTCTGCCAACATTGTGTCTATTCACCACCTATCGGAACTCTGTAACAGATAGCAGAAAGCTGCTCCTAAAATTCTAGGACATGTCTTTTTCCTAGCAAGAGTGCAAGGAAAGGTCTTGCTCTTCTGAATGTGTCCCTTATCTGCCAGTTAGAAATAGGAGGTGTTTATTTCTCAGACCTCTGCTTTTCTAGCAAAGTTGGTTAAAATTGGCCAGTGGCTTCAGAAGTTACTGGAGGAGAGGGAACTTGTAATCAGACACAGACAAGCTGGCTTTATGTGACTGTGTGAGCCACATTTCTTTAGGAAACCATGGTAAAATATGTGGATAAAGTTGCAGTAATATTAAGGTTAGAGTTCATGCTGGCCTGTATTTCTGTCTTGACAATGCTAGCCAGTCTGGAACTTTTTGAAACTTTTTATTCCATGTGCAGAAATTTTTCAAACCCAGCTTCTCTATCTTCTCTGATTTTTCCTTGCTTAATCATTAGATGGGGAAAGCGAACACTTTAAAAATAGAGGAGCCTGAGTGGGAATGTTGCTGGCTATATCTATATATCCATATATCTTTTTTTTTTTTTAAATAAAATTTAATATTGGCTGAACTTTCTGATTCATTGTGGTCCCGAACCAGCATTAAAGCATTCTGGCTAGATAGATTCCTTTGTGGCTTGCCAGGAGTCCCAATCGCCATGACAATGTTTCTTGAGAAAAGAAACATGCTCTGCATCTGGGAGCAGGGCTGTGTCAAGCACAGTCAGGGACAATGTTAACTGTGTTCTCTCAATCTTATTGTTTCATTTAAACCTTGTCTGTTGGACTATAACGTCGCCACAAGGGCTATAAAGGCTTAAGCAACATGGACAGATCCATAAAGGACGAAGACGGAAGTATTTCAGGAGGGACTAAAAAGCACTCCGTGACATCTGTGGATTTTGTTTGCAAGGTTGTACGTAGGTAGGATTGTTCACATAGGAACCAACTCCCAGCTTTCTGCCACAGCTTTTTGCCACAGCATATCAAATACAGAAGGAATGAATGGAGAGGTACTGAGCTGGTTGTGGTTTCCTCATCAGGTTCAGTGTATATGGAAAAAGGCAGTCCCTTTGTGTGAAGTGTAACTGGTAGTGGGCTTTGGCCTTGTATAGTGGATAATGGGATGATAGCAGGAGACATTCAGGCTTATTTGCTCTTACAAATAAAACAGCTCTAACAGGGAAAAAAATGCTTTACGAGAATTAGCTAAAAAAAAGTGTCAGACAAAATTGTGCTTTGAATGCATTATAAGAGCTTACTGTTTTACAATGAGAAAAGACAGTCAGGTGTTGATAGCATGTAGGAGGGAAGAGCTGTTATTAGTGAGTGGGAAGAAACACATTGAGTGTGGTGTGGGAGTAGGGCAGATGGGAATGAATCTAGAGGCTCTTTTGGAATTACTCATATTCTGAATCATCTTCTTACAAACTTACTCTCAAAGCCTCCAGTGCAGAACACCATCATCCTCCAAGGTCCCACAATAATGCCATGCTGAGCATGGCATCAAAAGGGATGTTGATTCAGCTCTGTGTGCAATAATAATACGAGATGTTCAGTGAGGAGTTTAAGTAACTACTTCAACCAAGTAGGTTGTGACTACAATAACACAGGTGGGATGCATATCTGTTAATTCAAGCCCTCTGTGGATGAAAACATGGTAGTATATTGTTATTCGGGTAGTTAGGATTGTCCTTGCAGAGCCATTAATGGAACAATTTCCACGCTCATCCACTTGTGAATGCAAGGGCTTTGTTGCCAAGAGCCTAGCTGTGCATAATACCTGATGGAAACCATAAAAATATGTCCTAATTGCCTAAGATGTGCCTGGAAATGTCTAATGAAAGAGCTCTTCCTCAGACTTGACATACATGTGTGCTCTGACTGGAGACATATGGTAACGGTGTTATAAATCTGGCCCTGGCCCTGCAGACCATGGTTTTGCCTACACCATCTTTTGAGAGGCACGGCAAGCTGTCTGTTCAGGCCCCAAACAGCCACAAAATAAAGGAGGCAACAACAGATGGGCTCCATCCAGCAAGTTTTGCACTATAGGTGTAGGCATACCCAGACCTACAAAGACATGAGCATGCCACAATCTGGTACTGAGAGCCCTGTGAAATGTGGCAGAGCTCTCAACAAAAGGCTTGTGCCTCCCACCGTTCAGTGACAATGTGATAGCTCAGCAGCATAGAAAAAACAGCAGCAGCAGGACTTCCTCAGGATTCCCTGGCCTCCCGGGCTGGACTGGGTGCTTGTATGCTGAAGGCTTCTGATGCTTTATCACTGCGGCACAGGGTCTTGGCTTGTGATGAGGACCTCTTGAATTGCCTGTCTGGCAGTATCTTTTCCTGACTGCCACCTTAACCTGCCACCATACAATAGGAAAATTTCAGAAGAAAACTTGTTTAGAGACAGGTCTGTAGAGCAAGTTTATGACTTTCACCAAGTATACTGTGCTTTTTTATGCTCAGTTATGTCTTAAAACATGCTTTGCAATCTGGAGAAAACAATAGAAGCTGTGACGATGTTCTCCCTTTATCTTTTCCTGGCTTCTTCAGGAAGAGCACTAGTGGTTAATGCCTGACTTCTGCCACAGCATTAGGGCTGCACTGGGTCAGCTGTAGAGTCTCCCTTTAGATATTAAAGGTAGGCACATTCTCGGTGAATAGAAAATACCAAGAGAAGCAGATTGATAGAGATCTTAAGACAATGAAGCCTGTTCTCTGGGCTTGTCACAAATCCATTAACTTCTTCACTAATGGATTCTAATTCTGAACTTTTTGATCATATTCTAAAAAAAAATAATATGTACTTTTACTAGACCTTTGCTTGCAAGTATACACCCTTCTGTTTGTTACCTTTATTTGTTGCTGAATGTACTTGTAGCTCTATTTTTATATCTGCTGCTTTTGTCTACTAATACTGTTTACCCCAAAGGTCGAAATAAGATTTATTTTACAAATTTACACTTGAACTTCCTAGCACAAAGCAGTGGTTTTGCTCTCAGGTTTCAGGAGTGGTAATGGAAGGTATTTCCCACAACACTTGTGAAATTTAAATGAAAATGAGTCTCTGCATTAAATTTTTATTGCACTTCATATGTGGTATTACATTTATTGGATATTCTTTCTGAGGCTTATTGTGGTGGGATTGTTTGATACTTCCTGACCTTTGTGATTAATTTTGACTCAGATACATACACTTATGCAATGTTTATCTATAGACATGGATGGGTGGGTAGCTAGCTAAATATTTATAGTTTGTTTCTGGGAAATTGTTGTCCTATCTGAATAGAAATTAAAAAACAACAGCAACAACAAAAACAAACAAACAAACAAAAAACAAAACAAAAAAACAAAGATAAGAGGAAAATATATTTTCATCTCCAAACTATTAGGTGGCTGAAAAGTGGGAACAGGAGAGAGGGGGCAGAGAAGAAGTAAGAAAGGAAACAATTAATAGTCATAACAGAGAGGTGAAAATACACATCTTAAAAAAACCAACAACAGTAAAAGCTGTAGATTTGTAGATTCCTTCTGTGTTTTTCTGAAGTCCTGAAACAATTTAAAATATGAAAAACTTAGGCTAATTGAGAGCATTATATTGATTGGCCCCAATTTTCTTTCTTTCTTTGTTTTCAAGCCAGCCTCCCTCATTATAACCTCTTAAAATAAATAAATAAAACCCCTCTATAAATATGTGAAAGAGTCATTCTTATATAATAGCCCTTTCTTGCAGCAAAATTTGTCATTATAACAATACTGTAGTGGTTTTGCTGGCAGAATCACAGCCAATCAAAGCTATTACAATAATGGAACATTTCATGGTTTTGAAAATTAAATGTGTAACCATGGCACTGAAATGTCTCTGAAATCGTATTTGGAGATGTATTTTTCACCAATGATTTGCACATTATCTCATTCCATCTGAATTTTATTTTCATCAAAATTACACCATTGATTTTTTTTTTGCCTTTTTTGTTTCTGCAGCAATTTTGCAATAGAACTTCCCATCTGCTTTCAGCTTTTGTAAGTTTGATCATATTTGTTCAAGAAGCAGATCTGAACCTTATTTTATCATGAGGCATAATTTAACAGCTGACTAATGGTCAAACTGTAAATTATGCTGTGAATAACTACCATGCTAAGCTGTGGGAGTAAGTAATACTGTTATCAAAATTAGTAGCTGCACTAGTTTCAAATGCAGTCATTGTTCCAAGATATGGGATCAGCTCTGGGCATGTGAATCCTTAGGAATTTTACCTGTTGAAGAATCATGAGAGCCAGGCATTTTTGAGTAGGAAAGGGTAGAAATCTGCAGGTGTTTGTTCTCTGCGCATATATTGAGTCTTTCCTGAGGTGTTTGCATGCACCTGGGAGTTGTTTTTGGTACTGAGCTAACATGCAGTCTCATCTTTGCTATGAATCGTTTCTGTCTCCTGTTTAGGGGAACTTCATAAGGTTTGTTAGTAGAGCTCTCTGGACAATTGAAAGAAAGATAAAACAGAAACTGGAAAACACATAGAAAATAAAAATATAGTGAAAAGATAAAAATATATATGTGGTATGACCACAGACTAGATTATAACTTGTAAAGTTCTGAAGAAACATCTTTTCATTGGAAAACAATGTTGGTAAAATCAGTGTTCACACAGCATTCACATTAGTATATAGCTTCGAACAAAATGTTGAATGAGGAAATGTAGTGAAATCTCATCTTGGTTTTCTTGTGAGAATGCCAGTGGCTTGGGTGTAATTTGGGGTCCAAACACACTTCCTGGTGGAAGGAAGGTGCAGAGGCACTAGACATGGCTGGTGAGAGTTGGCTTTGTGAAAATGATCCAGGTGCATCAGGAGAGCAGTAGTGTTTACTAATTTAGGTGCAAGTTCACTGGAGTGAAGCTTTTCAGGGCTGGTGCGTCCACAGGCTGTTGTGTGAAATCAGGTAGCCTCACCATCGAGGGCCACTGCTAGCATGGAGATTTCCTCACCTGTGGTGCAGGGATTGGAATGCTATTCCAAGGCACTGGCCTAGTGATGGGGTTGTTGGCTTCTCTTGGGGTGTGATTTCTCTGATCAGAAATTCCATCTTGTACCCAAGAAAATGTTCCAGACAAAGTTAGTGTGTATATTCCTGCCAAAAGCTTTGGTTTCAACTAACTGAATATGACCAACCAGCTCTGGTTTCACACCCTCTGATCTGTCTTCTTTGATCTGCTTAATGAAATCAGGGTTCCAGTAGTACTTGCTGCTGGGCTTTTAAAAATCTTTTAAGCTGCCTTCTGCTTTCGTCTAGATTTCTCCCTTACTTGTCTCATCTGCAGCTTTTTTTCTCTCCTTGGGGAGAACCCTGATCCTGTTTCAGTCTCTTTCTCGAAGGCTTCCTGCCGGTTTTCTGGCTTTTCTCTCTGCTCTTTTTTACCAGAACTAAAATGTGATGGGAAAAAATCATCCCAACCTATTTTCAAATGCAAATCAGGATTATGCTGAGATTCAGGAAAGGTTCAAGTCGTGATTTCATATGAGATGTGGATCTGATTCCTGAACCCTCTGTCTTGTTGGTGCTTGCAGTACTGTCTGCAAACCAGTACATGCAGGTAATTCTAGCAACCAAGCCACTCACAGTATTCTGACTTGTCCCAGGTGCATTGTGATTCTTACTCCTTTTTTTTTCTTTGGGGGGGTGTGTGTGTGTGTAACATGTTTCTAAAATAAAACAGTATCCTTTACCCTGCTTGTCTCAGCATCCTATTCCCCCAAAATAACCTGATTCTTGTATTTTAGACTTTGGTGTTTGAAGCTGTCAAAGATAACTTCTTTATATGGTATTTCATGTTGAAAGGAGTAACAATACATTACGGGTAAGGGAACTATAGGGGTAGTTCAGGATGTGCTGGGCTGCAGTGAATAAAAGCATTTGCAAATCTCCTTGCTTTGATACAGTAGATTGCAAGAACACTTTACACATATCTTTTTCAATGTGCCCATAAGTTACTCAGGACAAAAAAAAAACCCTCTAACTAAAACTGGCAAGTGTTCAGAAACCACAACTATTCAGTGTATTGCCTGACCATTTTTAAAATGTATTTTGCACTTTTGGTAGATGTTGTAATGCATTCAGCACAGTGTGAAGTCTTGGCATAGATGCTGGATTCTAAAATAAGATGAGCTCTGCCTTTTAGAAAACAAATGTTTGCCTGTGAAGTACCTTTGCTATTAAGGGTCTTTGGGAAGGGGGGCAGGAACTAGGGGTGATGATACAGCCAACAGCAAGAAAACAGATTTGTGTTTAAATTTAAAAAATAATCACAGAAGCACAGAATCGTCACAGTTGGAAAAAATTTCTAAGATCACCAAGTCCAACCGCTAACCCAGAAAAAAAAACACCATGCCCACTATGGACAAAGCCCTTCCCAGTGAATACTGGGTGGGCAGAATTTCATCCTCTTTGTGTGTTAGTCCCCTTCCTGAGGTACCTCTTAGAAGTCAAACATGCTCTTGTTTTTTGCATATGAAGGTGGCATCTGATTTGGTAGAGTGGGCAGATGTCCGCACCACAACACGTGGTGTTTCTGAGATGGGTCCCTGCTTTGTCAGCTGCACATCAGCAGCTCCTTTCCTCAGGACTGGGCTAGCCAGTGGCTGGGGGAAGCCTCCAGAAATGCTGCTGGGTTTACTATCAAATCCCTTTCAGTGAGCACAGATCCAGGTAAAGGTGCAGAGCACCAGAGTCTCTGGCTGACAGCCATGGTATTTCCTCACCTTTAGTAGGTCTGCAGCATTGTTCTTGGAGTCAAGTGTGCAAATGTCATCAGCGTGGTTGTCACTGTATCAGAAACACACCTGAGAGGTGCTGTGTGATGTACTTGGGTCATGTCCTTAATGTCTGTTGCAGAATATAAAAGTTACACGGATGCTAAACTTTTTGGTGAAGGTGAGTAGGTATTTGCTGTCCAGACTTGGGATTTCTTTCCAGCTTATGTCAAGCTGAAGATTTATGGCTCTCTCCCTGGTTCTTCTGTGATGTGTTTTGTCCATTTGGTTTAGCTGTCCTTGAAAGAGCCTGTGGAACATCCTTGTCCTCTCTGGAGAAACAAGGAGTCAGCCAAGGTAGAGCAGGGTCTTTATTCAAGCCCTGGGATGCCTGCCTTCTAGACTCGGCCAGTGCTGCAGTGCAGGAGAAGCCTGGAATTTTATAGTTGTGATGTGAGGTACTGGTGGTTGCTGGTGCACACAGCAGTGGCTGTTACAGAATTGTTTTACACAGGGAAAAGTAAGAGCTAGCCATGCTCTGTTTTAGATGTAAAATATAGTACTCCTGAAGTACTTTCCTGAGAAGGAGAGAATCTGGAGAAGAGCTGTAACCTCTTCTGCAACAGAAGAGACTAGTTGCATCAACTATAACTTGGCTTCAGCCCTTTACTGTGCTGAGAATAACATGGTTAGTAAAATCAATGCTAAAATGAGGGCAGAGTGGCAGGGCATCTTAATTCTCTTAGAGTCAGCACTGACTCTGAGATCCTGTTTTTGGCTTAAAGTACTCTTTCCATTATGTGCCTTGAAAACAAAATAAAACGAGAAAATATAATCAATGACAAAATATTGCAGCCTCTTCTAGCTTTTTCTCTATTTTTCTCCATCTTTTGGTTTCTTCTAACTGCACTTTCAAGTTGTAGCTGGTTGGTGTAAAAAGGCTTTCTCATGCTGAGTGCTGATCCCATTTGTACTTAGACCACACTGCTTCTAGCATTCCTAAGGGCCTCATGGGTTCCCAAATCTCACTGCAGCATGCAGCGGGCCTGGCTGGCTTTGCGTGGGGAGCATATGTATCTCCTTAAAGTGGCATGTGATGTAGCTATGACTGCTCTTCCTGTCTGCTCTGGGCAGCATGATGTTTGGTGCACTCCTGCCAAGGGCAGTCCTTGTTCCTGTGCTTCAGGGTGGTCTCCTCATTAATATGATTTGACCCCATTACCTGTGTTGTCCCCTTCCATGTATGTTCCCTCGCATGTGCTCCATCATGATTAGGAGTGCAGTGATGGCTCTGGGAGCCAGTGAACTTTATGATCAACCTTTGATACTGGAATCATGTCGTGGTGGGCAAGTGGAGTGTTGCACCACTGGTCTATTGCGCTGAGTTCCTGTTTCTTCTGCCAGCCCTGCAGTGTGCTGCTGCTTGTGCAGCTGTGTTGCAGATCAGAATAAAGCCCTCTTGGCTTAAATTGCTTTATTTATTAGGGCTCCAGGGAGATATTTTGCGGCTCTGGAAGCTTGTTTCATGCATTTCCCTTGCACTCAAGGTATGCCTCTGAAGGCCTTCCAGCTACTGGCTGCACCTTCTGAACTGTCTTGTTGGGAACCTGCAACCTCATCTGTGGGTACTATCACAGGCAGCAGCTCTTGCTGCTTCGGGACCTCAGGCATATTGTCCTCCTTTGGCACACCCCGTGGGGCTCTGCTATGGCTTGGTGTTTGTGCTTG
This sequence comes from Hemiprocne comata, assembly GCA_020745705.1. Lineage (NCBI taxonomy): Eukaryota > Metazoa > Chordata > Aves > Apodiformes > Apodidae > Hemiprocne > Hemiprocne comata. The sequence goes on along the minus strand of CM036594.1, from coordinate 10,009,381 downwards.
TAGGCAGGACTGGCTCCTGGTGTCTCTCCAGATACCGGCTGCCTGCAGTACGGAAAGATGTCAGTGCTTCAAAGGGATGAATTGCAGCCCCTGAATGTATTAAGTATTGCAATGAGGGTGGAGGTGCCCTAGCTCATGGCCGCACAGTAGAGGGAATGACCGTTTGCTTCTGCCGCCGTTCCTGTCTGTGGGCAAGTGAGGGCTGACGAGAGCCCCTCGGCCTGGCTGGGAGCGTTCCCCAGGGCTGCCGGCCGGGCTGCCCGTGCTCCACGCACTCCCCTGGGCACCGTGCTGAGGCTGGCCCCTGCCCAGGTGTGGTAGGGAGGGGAAGAGGGCTCCATCTGGCCTCTTCTTTGTCTTGTGCACCCCTGGGAAAGGAAAGCATGATGTATCTCCAAAGCATTAAACAAAAAACCCTGAAAGAATATCCCTCCAGAATTGTCTAACCCTTTATGGCTTAATATAATCATGCCTGAGGATTGATGAGGAAAGGATGTTGCTCATGTTGGTAATTACAAGTTTGCTCCATGGTGTTTTCTGTTCTGGTAGTTCCATTTCAGCATTTAGACTTTGTCTTAGGTGTGTGCAAATGCTTTTTGCTGTGTCAGGAGCTTTGCCTAGCTATTAATGTGCTCAAGCTCTTGGTAAGATGCTTATCCTTTCAGGCAGATCAAAGACATATGTTTGGCTGTTTGGAATAGGTAAGCAGGAAGAAAAAAATATCTTGTGATGACATGGTATAACTGCTAAGTAATAAGCAGACGTCTGTACATGTGTGTGCGTCGTTCCACTAATCATCACTGTTGCCAATGACGCAGAAATACAGTTGAAATCTTCTAGTTAATTGCAGTGGCTGTCAGTCAACCTGTCTTGCCAATGAATTTTTTTCTAATTCAGTGATCAACTTCCTTCTATTAAAGAGATGAGCTTCTGGTAACAGGGAGTCAATATACAGGTTTCGTTTTAAGAAACAGCATTTTGACCTGGGTGATGAAACGAAAATGCAAAATTCTTCCTTCTCCACACAAAACTAAGGGCACAAGAGCTAACTGATGATTACAGGGATTCATTCAAAATTCTGTATTTCAGGCACAATATAAGCATGCGATGTATTCAGTATAAAACAGGAAATGTGGTGAGATGCAGGTGCTCTGTTTATTTATATATTGCAATGTGTGGATAGATAAATAAGTTTTAGTTTAGGAACAGACATTTTTGCATACTGGAGTGTTTAGAATTCAGACAAAGCAATGTCATTCAAACAGCAGCGGGTCTGCAGGAGCAGGATTGTGATATATGGAACAGATAACATTCAGTGGTGCAGAAGCACGTTTACTCTGCAGTGTGGGGCAATACAGAGCTGCAAAGGAGCTAGCTCTGGATCAGAGCAGTATAATGCAGAGCTAGCCTGAGCTCATTAGCCTGGGCATAGTGCCATGCTAATATATCTATACTACTCCCAAGACCCAAGCTAATGGCTCAGCATGGGGCTATGCTGAGTACTCACACCAGCTGGTGCAGGCATTTCTGTGTTGTGCAGTGTAGACATGCCATAAGGTCTTCACACCAGCTTTGTAAGAAAAAAAAAAAAAAAAAAAAAAGGGAAGATATAGTCCAAGACTTTGAAAAGCAGAGATGTTTAAGTTTGGGTTCCTGAATCCTTGTCCATACTCTTCAGGAAGAGTCCAGTCTAAACATTATGGAAATCAAGGATAGTCTTCACATTGCCTGCCACAGGCTTTTGGACAAACTCAAGAGCTCGAAAGTCCAAAGTACTTAGTAATCCCTACTGATGTGATTTTTCAAAACCATTTAGTTATATCTCTGAAAAGCAGGATTGTTGAGCTAGTCAGTCAGCTGCTGTGCTGCCTTTTGAATTTATCAAGAATGAAAAGTGACTCCCAGTCTTCTAGCTTTGTTCAGGGAATGTTTATATGCAAAGTAAAAATAATACCCTGTTATCCCTCCCTCAAAAACAGGGAACAACTGGTACATGAACAACAAGTAGATGTGCTACTTGATAGTATTTAATAATGACCTAACTGCCTGTCTCTGGCTGAAGCTTTTTTTTTTCCTTTAGAAAGAAAAAAGTGAGGGCTAATATTTGAGTAATATTTTTATTGCTGTTTTCACTGACTTGATTATCTGTAGCAACTTGCTCAAACTAAGGCTGTAACTGTAGATGCCAAAATATCAGGAAAGAGATAGTTTACAATACAGTTGTGACCCAGATGGACTTGGGAAGTACTGGGAATTGCAGAACTGAACCTGCTGTCATAGCCAGTAGAGCCTTAGATTGCTCAGTGAAGAAGAGTTTAGTCCAAGCAGAGTCAGTATGCTATTAGTACCCAACACAAGAGTTAGTATCAGCCAATGGACACACATAGCAAATGCAAGATCTTCCAGTGGGAGTTCTGCCCAAGAACTGCAAGTTCTGGTTTAAGAAGAGCAGGAGATAGGCAGTTTCATCTGAGAAACAGTTATATATTATTTCAGAAAATGCCATACAAACAGTAGAACTGCAGTACAGGAGACTGATCACTGAATGACAGCAATAAAAAGTTTATAATGTTGAGCTGAAATATAGGTTGTTCTAAAATGTAATCTGGAGGGATTGAAAGAGTGAGTGAGAGGTGAGAAGTGTGAGGGTCAGAACTGGGTAGGGCTGTTTATCAGGAAGAAAGGCATTAGACACTTTTTCTTTGCTAAAACTCATGGCATTTACATTTTTTTTTAGCATTACTGAAAATATTCAGGAGCTGTGATTCTGTAGTTACCAAGTTAAATACTTACTATGCCAGTTTTACAGCTGAGGAAACTGAGGGAGAGAGATTAAGTGTCAGATTTTCCTTATGAGTAACTTTTGTCCCACAGTAGGTCTAACCTGAGATTGTTTTGTGTGTAGTAACACCTCAGTACTGCTCTTCCTTGTCATCAATGTCATTGATATTGCAGTGATAAAAATCCTGCTAGAAATCAAGGCTGGAGTATTCCTGATTCACACTCATCTCACTCCAACGGTAGTATACTTGACTTTAATATCTGCTTTTTGATTCCTTGAATCATTTTCCATTCCTTGGAAATTATGGCATATACTTGTGCTTTAAACTAAAGGAAAATATGTAGTGGTGTAATATACAGTGATAGAAAATTAAAAACATTTTCCTATGATTTTGGAAACATGGAAGGTAATTTTTTCTTAGAAAAGTCAGTTCTGTAACACTGTTCATGACTGAAGTGGGATCTGTGGAAATAGTACCTGCTACAGAACTTCATTAGGTCCTAAGGTCAAATCTCTCTGGGGAAATGGTAATAAATGGTAGCTCAGCTGCTGTGTTCTAAAAAATATTTGTCAGATAAAACTGTTACCTACCCAGCAAAGATTAGAGGCTTCTGTGGCACAGATGAGAGCATGCAACTGTCTGATTTAACATGTGATTAAGTATGTGCCAGTACCCTGAAACCAGTAGTCTTAAAATGCAGATCATGCAGCACCCACAAAAGGGTATTTGCTGTCTAAAGAGAGAGCTAAAAACTGTCATTGTAATAGCAGTAAAGGCTAGTGCTGTAAAGTGCCCCAAAGATTGCTAGGACATGTTTTATGGGACTGTAAAAAGAAGTAGAGAATATGGAAAGATATTTTCATCAAAATAGGATTAATGATAAATATTAATCCTCTGTGTGATCTTGAGCTACATTTCTGGCGTAGCCTTGATGATGACTCTCTAGTGCTTTGGAGCTCACAATAAGTTCTTATTGAGCATAATATTTTTTAAAGTACCTTTGTTCTTTGAGAGTATAAACTGACTGGAATGCTTTTGCTCATTCTGTTGTTCACCTCAAAATACAGATTTGTTGGCACCAAGTTCTTTTGGCAAACCTTTTGACAAAACATTTTTGGAGGATTTTGAAAAAAAATCTTCAGTCTTTTGCACTTTCTGACTTTAGCAGCTTGTTTTCAATTTTTCATTTCAACTTGAGCATTTTTTTTCAGCTATTTAATTTAATTTAATTAATGCTTTATTTAGTTTCCCATTTTCAGAAATTTGTAGTGTGACTTGTGGGGGAACACCACTCTGCCCCAGTTTTCTTCCATAGATTTGCAAATCACTTGGTGTTGTTTCTCATGGGGCAGCAAAGCTCTGGACTCTTATGGTTAAAAGTAGCTTCCCTTTGCCACTGAGTTTGCCTATTAGAAGGTGTGTGGAAGGCAGGGCAAAGTTGTTGGCTTCTTTGGAAAAAAAGCAATTTAAGGAATGAATTTAAAGCTTTTCCCATTTCAATGGACAGTCTTGTGGTATTCTTTTCCTCTAAGGTCCCTTACTTTTTTATTTGTGCTGACTGATGCATCCTTTTTCCAAAGGCAAGAACAGATTGCAGAGCTCGCCATGTTCCCAGGCAGTCTGCCATCTCTGAAACCAGTTTGTAACATGAAATGACATCTTGTAAAACCATAGTTATCCCAGCAAAGAAAATGAGGTGTTTCTGTTGCTGCTGCCCCTTTGAGAAGCTGCGTTGCCTTATCGCTCCCAGCACCTGAATCTGAAGAGTTTAGAGCAGCTTGGGAAAGGGGGAATAACATCTTTTTGCCTCATGCTTCTACCTCTTAGCTTGGCTAAGTATTATGTAAACAGTTAGTTCTTTTACTCTCTATTAGCTTTGTTTAATATTAGGAGTTTTGTTTACTGCTAACAGAAGATGTGTTGCTGGTGTGACATTGGATAAGCAAGCACCTTTGAAAAGGACACATGCCTCCTTCCCTTTTGTTTGACTCTAAACAACATGGAGAAGAAAGAGGTTTTGCACTACATTGCACTGACTTGCTGTGTTCTGTGTGTTCATGTTCATAGAATTAACGTCACTGCTGTTCTGCTTGTGACAAATTTGCTGAGGTTTGGCAGAAGGTAAGCAGAGGGATAGGGAGGACAGGAGATGCAAATATTTATCCTCCTTTTAATAATGGTTTTTCATTCAGAAACTACTAAGCAGCAATTGGTTTGACATTTCCTTTCTTTTTCTTATTGGTACGTGAGTCTCAACAGTCACAGAACAATCCTATGAGGAGATTTTTTCTCATTTAGATCTGAGATGAGCTATACTGTATGGCATGCTCCACAGAGCAAAGGAAGTTAGAGGTAATGGTTTTCATTTGCTGTTTAGGTAAGAAATCTAGACATTAAAAAAAAATAAAATACGATGTCTGAATAATTTTGACTGCAGAATGATTGATTTCAGAATGAGTGGAACGACTTTAGAAGCATAGTATGAGTGGTAGACAAGGGCCATCTAAAAAGCAGCAGCAAAGAAAGGAGGTGCAAACCAAAACAAAGCTACTGGTGGTGTGATGGGTGCCAGCAAGTAAGCCTGCCTGTGGCAGATGCGTGTGGGATTTTCATAGAGGAGTGAGAGTAGTGGTATCTTCCACTAAGTACCAGAGAAATTATGTACAGGATCTTTCCTATGCTAGCAGATGTCATTTAAGCCATGATCAAGCCTTTGTGATTCCAGTTGTGCTCCTAGCTGGTGTAGTCCCTTGGCCTTCTGGCTATGGGGAGGCAATCAAAAGAATGAACTTCATGAGCAACACTGTAACAACCACTTGAAAAAAAAAAAAAAAGTTTAATTTCTCTTGTAAAAATAAAACAATTCCTTAAATAGCATAAAATCCCCCCCCCAATCCTTGTATTCTCTTTGTCTTTTGTTTATAGTGTTGTGGAGGACTTTGACTTTTAAGAGAAAACATGTTTCAAAGCTGGTCAGCAACCTCAGTGCAACCACCTTGGTTCTGCCTCCTGTGGGCCATGGAGACAGGTGAGACCAGTGGCACCGGGGCTGCTGCTGCCCCTTCCTGGGCCCTGGCACCCATTTGGCTGCCCTCCCTCTCTTCAGCAATGAACCCTATTAGATAAGGTGAGGTGGATCAGAAATGTGAGGCATTGAGAACCCAGCTTGATATTGGTATCGGCGCGGTGGGTGTCCTGGCACTGAAAAAGGGCAATTTTCAGGGTCATAGCAAGAGAAATTATACTCACAAGTTGGAGAAGATGGCACTAGTTAATGTTTTTCCTATGCCATTGGGAACTATTACTGCAGGGGAAGCTGGCACCTGTATTTTGTTTCCTATCCATTCTGCTGGGTCACATCTACTCAACCTCAGCTGTATTTGAGAAAATATATATATACACCTTTGCATACATTTGAATCTGTTTATCCCATATGCTATTCTTAAATGTCTGAATGAATTAAAGAGAAATAGCTAATGCAGGTTTTTAAGATTGTTTTCTTTGTATATATTTTAAACCGTGAAGAAATAATTGCTTACTTGAAAGTATCCAGTACTAAGGTGTTCAGGGAATACTGTAACATACAGTTGTGTCTTTGCTGATAAAACAATTTAGATGAGGAGCATTAAAAGAAACTATAGCACAAGTAGCATTATATTCTTGAGAGATCTGGAGACCGTAACTGAGGAAAAAATGAGAAAGGGTCTGGATTTTATACTCTAAACTTCTTAACTTCCTTACTGGTATTGTTCATGTCTGCTCTTTTTTGGAAATTTTGACACGGGGTTTTTATGAGTGGGATCCCTCTTCCTCCCTAGTGTTGTCAAATGTTCAAACCCATGACTCATTAGTAGCATAACCTGGATACTTGGGCCTCTGTTTCATAGATGTCAGTGAGAAGGAGCAATGGTAATTTGAAAAAAATGTGTGAAGTGTTTTTAGTTTTGATGCTTGGAAAATCATTAGCATTGTGGCAAGTACAGAAGGATTTTATATTGGCTGAGCTTACAATGAAATTTATTGTATATATGCAAAATTATGCAAAAGAATGTAGGTCCATAGGAGAGTCAGCCCCCAAAAGCTTATAATTAATCTTTTTTTTTCACATAGATTTTTTGAGATTTGCACTTTTTTCCCCTGACAAAGCTAATTTATGAATATTTCAGTTTCATTCTCTTGGACTGAAGATGCTTTATTTCTATGCACCTCTGTTAAACATGCCCTTTATCATAACAGTTTTCTTCTCACTTCCTTAAATGCCATTATGAAAAAAAATTTATGCCTACCTACAGGCCTGCTAAGGCATTGTATGAGTTTGAGGATCAAATCCTCAAAGGCAGAGACTTGCCCAAATTCTGGAACCTCACTTTTCTCTCAGAGGGACCCTGCTTCTACAGCAGGAACTACTGTCAGTAAAAGAAAGGACATTTGAGTCTGGTTATGGGCTCAGCTCACTGAAGGCAGAATCTAGATCTGGAAATAAATTTTTTATTTTTATTCTTTTTCTGAGCTCAAATGTTAAGGTTATTTGGATTCAAAGGGCTTGGTGTGGCTGCTCCCAGGCTTTATCGACAATATTAGCATCTCTCTTTGGTTGCTTCCCCAGAGGTATTAGTGCATGAAGCAGTTGTTATTTTGGCATTAGTAAATGGTCAGCAGGCAAGGTTTACCTGTGTTTAAAATGTGAAGGTTATATTGGTGATTTTTGAAGGGTATAAAAAAGTTAGCCAATATATGAAATTTGATGAGAGCTTTGTGCCAGTGCTCCTTATGTTTCTTTGAAAGTCCCAGTTTATCTTAACGTTGTTCTGGCCTCCTGGGCCAGCACGGAGAAACCAGGCAGGGTTGCTGCTTGGACTGCCACAGAAAACTCATGTTGAGGAAATATGTGCAATCAAGACATTGCATGGTTTCCTTGGCCAGCCCCATCTGTGGCTACGTTACCCACTTTTCAGGAAGCAAAAAAACATGTGGCACATTTCTACTTGATACTGAGCATATGCTGGCATAGTTGGGAATGTTTTTATATCGATGTTGTTAAATAAAGATGCTCACTTGAGCATTTTGCTTTGGCTGAGTCTGCCCTTTCAGGATGTATGTGTAACCTCTTTGTGAATAACTGAAATAAAGGAATTGCCTAATGTGAAATTCCATAAATATGAAACCCTTGGAATGTTTTTACATCAGCCATTTCCTTTTTCGCTTGTGCAATGTGTATGGATTGTCAGCATGATGTGGTATGTGGTAACCAATGCATGCAGGAGGCTATTAATCTTCTTGTTACAGTTCTGTGTTAATGTAAGATTTGGGAGAGCAGTGGAATTCTGTTCAAACACTCTCAGCTTGTAGTACTTATCTGTCTGTATGGATCCTTATATGCACTCACAAGCCTAAATCTACTTCCTATTTGTGTCAGCATGTTCACCCTTCCCTTACACTCTTTGAGTAAACAGTCAGCTCATGGATCTTGATAGTCTTTATTGATACATTCCCATTATTGGGAAAGGAGTTAACATTGTCCTGTGTGTGCTCAAAGTAAAGAGTATGATGGAAACGATTAGGTCTGACGTATCAGCTGTGGGATTTAAATGCCTGAGGATGTGTGTTGTACTTTTTGATATGTAGGTTCTGAGTTTGTTAATTTATAGGCCAAGATTTGTTATACTGCAGTTTAAGTTTAAGCAAGCACTTAGCCAAAAAGGAGAGAACTCTGAAAGACGAAAACATTGGGGAAAAAAGTGATTTATTAAACTTTTTATTTCCACTGTCTTTGCAATTGTAAGCTATCACATTCTGTGGAGTTTTTTCCCTACAATGTTAGTACTCCCTCTAGTATATGTAGGTGTGTTGTTTTTTCTACAGTTTAAAGGCTGAGATTTTTAGCAGTTTAATCCAAAATAAAGCATCTTTATCATGGGACTTGCCTTTAATTCTCTCTTAGATGCTTTTTTCCCTGTATGCCAAATTAGATATCATTCTGAAGGCATGCATTCTTAATTAACATTTTTTTAATCAATGACTGGATTCTCAGGAGGATTTTTTTTCTATGCATCATTATTTTTCTCTTTCCACAGCAACTTCACAAGCAGATTAAATAAACAGAAAGAAACACTTTGTGGATTTTTCTTGTGACAGCCTGCAAACCTGTGAACTTTTGAATTTATTTTTAACTTGAAGCTGCTAATTGTAGAACTGTATAATTAATGCATTATCCATGACAACAAGGTTACATGGTTTGTGTTTAGCAAACATGCTTTTTCTGGAGGGTGGGAAAATACATCGTGAAAACTCAGGAAAACACTAAGCTGCTTTTCACCACTCTGCATGACAACCAGTCTCTCAGCTGTCATTGGGGCTGTGTGCCTCATCAGACTCTGAAAAGGTACCCTGAAAATGGGGTGGAGCCTGGGTATCATCATCTGAGTCCACAGCTCAAATGCTGTGGTTTAGCCTTCCAAGATATGCCATTACAGCCAGATATTCTCAGAACTGGAATGTTTGCTCTGCTAATTGGCACATTCCTTCTTAGATTTAGTAGGAAATGCTGATTTGTAACATGACTCGGGAATTTACTTCTTCATTGGTAATTGCCTCAACTTTCCCAAATCTTTCTGTTCACCAGTCTCCTTTATTATGGCTGTCTACTGCTCTTTCAGCATTTGTAATCTTTCTTTTATTGGACATCCTTCTGATTATTTGAAAAGTTTTTCACTGGTTTGAGAATTTCTTTGCTCCATGACCTTTTAATAAATCAAGTATGCTTTAGCATGTGCTGGAAATGATGGAATGATTTCCTTATAGCTTGCAGCAAATTATGTTGTATCAATGCTGACTTCATTATTACAGTTGTAGAAACATTTTTAACAAATTGGATGATGCTTTTTCTGTTCAGAAATCAAATACAGTGTGTCTAGGAGCTGCCCTGTGAACGGAATGCTTGGTAGCCCCAGAAATAGTGTGACCTCTTCCATTGTGAAAATTAGAATCTGGCTGATGACTTACACAAGTCTTAATGCATCTCTTGATTCAAATAAATGGTTGCAAATATGATAGATTTGACTGAATTGGTCTTCTTGGCAACCTCATGTCAATGTCATTTTTGCCCCCTCACTCCTGATAATTTAATTATTTTGATTTTAACATTTTAGTGAAAGGAAAATCATACTGCAATTCTTGGATGAGTTTTGCAGTTACTGAAATTATCATTATACAGTTATTGACACCTAAGGGTTTCTTGGTGAAACAGTTACATCACTATTCCACAAGGAAGTACCTGCAGGAAAAGACTTCTGCTCTCAGGCAAAGTTTCCTCTTCCTGTGCTTCTGTGCAGGTGCTGAAAACTCCACAGGTGGCTTTAAGAGCAGTGAGTTTTTTGTCTTGTCATAACAATTTTCTTTTGCTGAATTTGATCAGCTTTTAGCAGAATGACTTCTCTAGTGTGCCAACATACATGTCTTTGTTCATCAGCAGTTAGAGTGTGTGCAGCAGCACTGAGTAGCACTGTGGGAGAAGGGAAAGCTTGCTCTACTCCCTTCTATAATTGTATGTCTATAATTCATTGCCTTTGAGAACTGTCTTATCACAGCATCGACTCATTAGTGGTTTAATACGGGATAAGCTTATTAGAGATAATCTGTTTACTGAATGTCCTTACCACTGAGCAATCTAGTTAACAGCATCTTTTGAAGCTTTGTCTTCTGGATATATCTTTTAAACTGATCCCTGATTATTTATCTATATCTATATCTTTAGATCCTTTTCTTTAGACTTGTATCTTCTTTGGCATAAAATTGAAGTGTCTGGTGAATATGCTGATAAACTAAATACTCTTGTGGGGAAATAAGGCAAACCAACACTTGTTTATAATGAGCTAGTCAGGGCAAATAATACAGTCTGTTTATAGTTGTTTAGACATAAAATTAATTTTCAGTATATTAGAGTAAGACTTTTTTAAAGAGCTACTTCATCACCAAACATTTCCACAATCTCAGCAGTACTCATCACACAGCTGTTTGGATGTCCACATGTTTCCCATCCAACATGTTGACCTCCTTGAAAACGTGGACCACTGCTCAAGATGTGCAGAAGAAGAAATGGAACCTGGCAATTCATCCTCAAATGTCTAGGTAACATTGGAAAAAAATTACAAGCCATTGTACTAAAAAAAGACGAGATGAGGAAAGAGCACTACAAAAGAAAAGCTGAAGAAGAAAAGATGAAATCTGTGAGAAATGTAATATAGTGAGCCCATTTCATCTTTGGATCTCTCTGACCATTGGAAACTGCTCAATTCAATTCTACCTTGACAGTTCAAAGTATTGTACGTGTCTACTCTGACACAATAGCAACTCCACTGGTTACTGAAGACCACACTGACATGAACAGTGCATGCACCCTTTGTATTTCCTCTTTTCTCATGGCAGTTTAGATTAGTTTAAAACAGAACTACAAATTGTCAAGCAGCCTTTTCCCTTCATAGGAAAGAGAATTTCTGACTTACCAATAAAAAAGTGTTTGAGTATCTTAAGAAATTCTGCCTTCTGAAAAACTGCCAAGATTGAGGCATATGGATAACTGATGACAGTTTTCCTCTGATAAAGTTTTAACGTGAATATGACTCACTGTATTGTACACTCTGTACTTCTTGGTTAACTGATCCTTTTGCTGTTGATGAAGCCTGGATGCCAAGGATCTAACCGACCTGTCTGAAAACTCCTGAGGCAATAACAGATTTATATACTACACTTAGACTAATTTTGCTTCAGTGATTACTGTATCTGGTCAGGTCTTATCAAATGATAAGCAATGAAATTGCTGTACTTGGAGGGTACTGAATCTCACGTGCAAGGCATAGGAGATAATGCCACCTTGAATAATGTCTTGTAGGCACAACCTAGCAGCTTGTCAAGTAGAATTTTTATTTTGGATCTTCCCTAATCTCATTTCCTTTTTCTTGGCATTACTAGCTGCATTCATGAAAGCAGATACAAAAGAGATTAGGCTGGAGTTATACATGTGGACCAATGTGGTATTAATTCAAATAGTTCAAAAAGTGAACAGTAAAATCCTTCAATAGGAGCGATTTGTTTTGTAATATTGTAGGTAAATTGCACCGAGTTTATTCTTTGTAATGGAAAACATACTCCTAAAAAGTGGTTCTGAAACTTTTGTGTACATCAAGAGAAAAAAAAAGAAAACAAACATTTCCCTGCCAATGTTTTTAGAAATGTGGTACCCACTCTTGCTGGTGTGGACTGAACATTGCTGCCCCAATTAGAATATGGTTGCTACATACTACAGGAAAGTGGAGAAGCATTTCTTTGCAAGCACATTACATCTGCCATTGAATTTCTCTAAGTCCAGAGAATTCTTGTACCTCCAGCATGTAAAACAAGCTTCTCTATTTGGCCTCATTCATGTTTAGTCTGTTTTTTCTTGGCAAAAGCACTTCAGTGACGGTCTCCACCAGATTGACAGTAAAGTGTTTTCTTTACTTGCCATCTGTCTGGACTGATTGGAAAAAGTAAAGTGGGGCTTGTTTAGAAAAATATATAAGCAGTTCATTTGGCACAAAGTTTGTTATAGATGTATGAAAAGCAGCTGGGTCCAGCTCAGGAGGTTAAAAAAAAGGTTTTATTACAGAAACATGACTTTTCATGTGCAAGTTCATGCACTAAATGTATTATTTCATTTCATGTGCAAGAATTGACTAAATAAATTAGCTATGGCATTTAATTAGTTTTATTTGTGTTTTCCCAGGCCACTTGCAATATTGTAAGTGTCAATACTGATCTGATTTTTTTGCTAGTCTGTTGTAAGAACATTTAAAAGTAGCAGAATAGGGCTAAAAGCTTCTTAAATGCTTTTTTCCATCTCAATTCAGCAAAGCACTTAAACACATCAAAGTTCAGTGTTATACTGGATTGATTCTGGTTTTGTACATGTTTATCTGACAGCCGTGCAGTTTTGTAACCTTTTTTTCTTAACATTGTGAAAGTTTTGCTAAAGACATCCTAGAGTAGTAATGAAATCCTATTCACATTAGTGCTTTCTCCAAATATGTTTGTATGCATGTGTATGAGCACGTGTGCAGAGAGAGCATAAGCCTGCTCACATGATACTTTTTTCTGCAGCTGTGTGAATTGCTTAGCTTCACCCTTATTAGTATTAAAAATCCATTATGGTTAGAGGTCAGATTCAATCTCGAAACTAGCTATGTTTGGTCCAGCCTGTTTTCCCCACCTACTTGGAACTATCCACAGTTGCCTTTTGCTGTGTTTTTACTATGAGACTTACTCTCTGCCTTTATTGGCTGAACCTCTGTCATGGTGAGTGTGATGCTGAGCAAAAGCCATTTTTCTATGATTTCTGAAAAAGAGGGGGAGGGCAAATTCTAAGAGCAGAAAAAAATTAGGGAAAAAAAAAATCCTTCCTGCCTTCTGAGGAACATTAATGCCTGGTGGGACTTGTCTGCTCTGTGTATTGCAAGGCTTTTGCTTGATCACAACTCTCTCATTTTTTGTTTCTTGTAAAAATAAATCAGTTTCAGGAGGAAAAATATTTTTCAGGCTCTCAGGTAGGAGGGGTCAGACCTCAGTCTTCTATATTTGCAGTTATGGGGTCTGTGTCTTTGTTTTTTATAGTTTAGTGGACATAATCATGACACCAGGATTATCAAAAGAGGTATTTATTTCCCTCAGGTTAAAATTATAATGTTGCATCAGAGCTAAAGTCTAGTCCAGTTTCCGGGTCCAGAAAATGAAGATTCAACTGCGTTATGCCCTGATTAACAACAGCTTTACTTTGTCCATGTTTCATAATCATAACTGTAACCATCTGAATGTGTTTTTAAATTTCAGAGCCTCTGAAATTTCTTGTTAACATCTTTAACTGAACTGAGAATATTTTGCACTGGTTTTCTCTTCTGAGATTCAATTTTTGGAAGCATTACTCCTGTTTAGTGCTAATTCTTGACTTAAATATGTACTGCTTGGAACTCATGGATTAGGTATCATCCACTGGATGAGAATTTTCCTGGGTTGTGCAAGTTTAACGTTGCTTCTGTAACCTCTTCTGACACATGAACATTGAAAACTTGACAATGACTAGGTAGCTATCCCTGATCTTCTGAATTTGAGAGTTGTAAGGGGAAGTTAAGCAGTCCCTTTCTCATAAGCAGGCTGTGGCAGTAAATTATGCACCTGGAAATTATTTATTAATAGGTACATGTTTTAATGCCTGAATTCTGATACTCAACTATGTTAAACAGTATCAGCCAACTAGCTAGAGACATCGTACATGAATTACTGGCATAGGTTGTATCCGCATCTCCTTTGTGGCTGGATTTGCAGGTGGGATTTTTGCAAGTGCCAGTTCTGTTGTCCAAAACCAGATGCAGCTGTTTTGAAACTTGCCAATATATTGATTTTTTTTTTTCTTGAGACTTTGACTAACATATAATTATTTTTGCCACCGTGTGTGTTTTGCAGCGTCTGTTTTACGTGGCATGTTTACTTTGTGTCATCTTGTCTCTGCGACATGTTCCCACTCAGTATTTTTCAAATATTGGCTGCTGGTTTGCATGATTCATGTTTTTGCTGGACCTTATTAGCTCTATTTACTGCTTTCACTACTGTTTGTTTTCAGTTCTAACGTAGAGTTTATTCTTCCTTTCTTCATTAAAATGATTACTTTTGTTACATAATGTTTTTACAGATGAGCCAGTTAAGTTTTGTAGATAGAGAAGCTAATTTTAATTGAAATGCTGTGTGTCCATATGGGACTTAATTTGTCTTTGTTATACTTGTTTTCTGCTTTTGTAGTTCTACTAATGGCAGTAGAATTGTATTTATATAAAATTAATATAACAAAATCCTTTAGTACTGATGACACATATTAAGATAATACAGCATCTTTTATACATGTAGTAGGACAGGCAAGTGTATTTAGAACACTGATGGTCTGTTCTGTGGCCCAAGACCCCCCATGATATGAAAGGGTATAGTTCCAGCAAAGGTACTCTGATTTACCAGTTCAAAAGATCTTGACATCATACTTTCACATTCATAAATCTAACTAGTTTCACAGAAGAATTTGGGGAAATGTGCACCTCATTCACTTAATGTTACTGGTCATGGAACAGTAATAACATTGCTGCCCCTTTAGACAAGCTGTTGATTGATACCAGTATGTTTTTTTGGTGCATTGATAATCTAGATTTGGCTACACATAGGAGACAATAAAAAGAATATGATGAAAACACAAACCATACCAAACTAGATAAATGCGAAGGACATGATTGATTAGAGGGGTAATCATGTGCTTTCATTTCAGAGCAGAAACAAATGAGTTTCTTCCTATATATTCCTTTGAAGAAAGAACTCCGTCTCCCATTCAAAATCTACCAAAAGGTGAGGGGTATTCTCCATGGTTTTCCTACCCTTTGTAAAATAATTCTGTATAAACATAAAGTTATGGGATAGTAATATTTTTGGTAGACATAGTGTGGGCAGAGGTGTTACCATTGTTCATCACAGTGGGCTGCTATGGAGTTTCAGGCTAGTCAGCAACAATGTTGTTTTTGCTAATCAACAACAATCTTTAAAGTCCTTTTGGTAGATATGTCAATTTTTGCTAAGTTTTCACATGGTAGTTTATGAAATGAACAGAAAAAGACTAGTAGGAGTGCAAGACATGTTGTTCAGTTAATCCTTATAATTGTGTACTTCTGCAATATTAAGCCTAGTCTTACAGGATGCAATAAAAAGATAGGAAAAGAATACAGGAAAGGGAGTAATTGTCATGTGGTTAAGGAGACTGTTGAGGACTTGGCTCTCACTTAGCTCTCATCATATGGCATGAGATGATTCACTTTCAGTAATGATAGGAAATAACCTGTAGATGAACTCAGATTACATGTACTGTACTGTTTTAACTCAAAAAGAGGTACAAGGACTGTCAGTAAGGAGATGAGGTATGGCTTTGCCAGGTTTCCCTTAAAGTGGTCTAATCTAACAGTCATAGGCTTGGAAAAGATTGGCTGAAGCTGAACCAAACAACTTGGGAGGCTGATGCAGAGGAGGAGGAATTATCTTTTCTGAAATACTTTCTCAAGCACAGAGCCATCTCCTTTGGGTGGTAAACCCATTCACAATTAGTCAGTTCTGGCACAATGTACTTGGCTCCTGGAAAACATTTTGGTACCTATGTTCAGCTGTGAATGGCCAGGAACTCAAGAAAAAGACTGGAGGTAGTGGATGATATGTCCCTATGCCTCTATCTCCTAAGATTAATATCTGTAAAAACTAGTTTCTATTCTAGCTTTTTAGCCCTGGAAAATAGAGCATGGAGAAATCTCCCTTTGGCTTGTAGAGAGTTGCTCCGGTTTTCTTCCCATGCAGGTTTGAAAATCCAGCTGCAATTTCTTGCAATTCATCCAAATCCCACTTTGTAATATGGGTCATGACAAAAAACCTGCAACTGGTTTTGGGTGCTGAAATGCTATCTGTAGAAAGTGATGACTGAGCAGGAATGGGTGCTGCAAACTCAGTACAAAATTCAGCTTGGGGTTTAGGTTCAGGTGAGTGCTGTGGTTGCTGGAGCTGTTTACTGACTAGGGAAACTGAACGGTGCTTTTCATCTCCTCTAAACTAGTCTGTCAGTATCATACCAACATAGCATAGTGGTGCTGAGATTTGCACCAAGAATGTTTCCAAAACAAGGTACTCTAGTCACACCCCACCTAACACATCAGTGCTTGTGTACCGGATGGAGAGTAAGGAAGCCGTCCATGATATCATTTGATGCATTTCCATTCTTCACTTCCCAGTCAAACCTGGAATGTCAGCCCCACCCTACAGACCTTTGACAGACCTTTGTCATGAATTCTTCAAAGAGTTTAGGAAGTGTTTTTCTTCCTCATCAAGTGAGCAGGAGCAAATTTTTAATTCCTTCAGTATTTGAAATGTATACATAGTACATAAGCTGATGTTTTTAGAGCTGAAGGAGTTTTGCAGGGAACCTTTGTCTTTGGTACTCCCTTTAATTTTTTTGCTTTCCCAAGGGTTGTAATCTGAGACTCAAAAGAAAGACTAGGAGAAAAGAAAAAAAAAAAAAACAAAACAAAAGAAATTCCCATAAACCCATTTGATAGATAGGGAAACAAGGGCACAGGAGACCACACAGTAGTTTGATGTCAGAGCCAGGAGTATCTTCAGATAATCCAACTCATGTGCTTTAGTGATGAGAACACACTATCTGCCTCCTCAGTTCCTAAGCTGATTCAAGCTCCTTCTCTGTCCTGGAGTGAGATTTCCATGTACAGAGCTTCTGAGAATCATTGCTCTGGGGATTGCTGTTAACTCCAAAGTGTGTTGTTTGCACATTGAAGTACTTAACTGAGGAGCTTTACTTTTTCCAGTTGCATTCACAGAGGTTTGATGGTAACAGAGCTGTCTTCTGGTCTCTGCCAAGTTTATTTTCCAAAAGAAATATCTGAATGAGGAAACAATGACTAAAGAGGATATGTGGACTGTCTAGCATACTGCGAGGATCCAAACATTAAGAAGAATGAGGAGTTTTAGGATGGCTGAAGGGCATATTATTAGGAATAAAGGCATGAAATTGAGTAAAAGAAAATTTAGGCTGAACCATCAGGACACTTTACTTCATATGGTCTAGACTTACATCCCAAGGGAGCTGGTGGAAGTCTCATGGCTTGAATGGGTTTAAGGGGCAGAAAAGTTTTGGGAGCAACTCTTCATTGGTGTAGGACAGACTGTATAACCGAAGAGGTATTTTCCATCTCCCCACTTCTTGTAACTGATTCTGTGTTCAACATCAAATTCTTGTGTTGTTAGGCATAAACAATGCCCACAAAATCATGCAATAATATCACAACTGTTTGAGAAAAGAGGAAAAATATTTTAAAATTGGGAGTTACCAGAAACTCTGAGGGGATAGTTGCCAGATTTAGAAACTGAAGATGAGATTCAACCCAGTATTTTAGATGTGCTTTTTGTAGGTCCCCCTAACAGGTTGCTGCAGGCAGGGCCTTAATTGCCCTGATCAGCCTCACCTGGGGCCTCCCCACACCTGCCCCCGGGCCCAGGAGCACTATTTAAGCCCAACCCAGGGACGAGTTCTCTTCCTGAGCAAGGTCACAGCAGTGCTGGTTTTCCGCTCCATTGCACCCCTGCCTGGCCTGGCCTGGCCTGGCCTGTCCTCCCCAGCCCTGAGGAGCCCTTTGCTGTGTGTCTGCAGGTAAGTCTGAGGCTGCTGATCGTGCATCCTGGAAATAACTTTGTGTGTGTGGAGAACATTAATGGTGATTCAGCTTTAGCACTGACTTAATATTGTACTTAAATTTAGAATTTTTTTGTTTGTTTGTCTTGTCAAATCAATTCATGTCAGCAAAAGTGAACTTTAGGCCCAATTGTTTGAATACTTAGAAATAAAATCAGAGACCTGACTGAGGAGAAAAAGAAACTAGTGTTGTCTGCCAAGTTTTGGGCTTGGACTGAGAATTAAAATGTCAGCCAACTGGGCCAGACCACAACCTGTGATAAACTCTGTCCTTTGAAAGAGCCTTAAAACTTCCTGTGTTTTGTCTAGTTTGGTATGAAATCAACTTGCTGCAGCTTGGAGTTAAGTTCTCATATCTTCTACTTTCCCTCTATGTGATGCTTATTACATGTTGAGACTTTCAAGTTGTTTTAATTGAACAATATGCAGAGTGAAAAAATAATGCTAAAAGAGAAGATAGGAATGTGCTTCCTTGTTTCTTATAGAGCTTTATTCCAGTCATTTAGTACTTTTAACAGTCATCTCTGGGACCAGGGGCAGTGTTTTAAGCTCCCACAGGTTGTAATGTTTGAAGTAATCATGTTATAGTGCCTTGAACTCCACCTGAGTTCTAATTCAGGAGTTTGAAAGCAGCTGTGAGTGATGGGCAGGCCTGCTGTAACTGGGGGGATGGAGGAGGGCAACTGTGAAGGCTGGTGTGGAAAACAGACACTTCTAAAACTATGCAGGAACTTTTCCTTGCTTTGCAAGGCAGTAGAATCTCCTGTTGCATTACACTAAACATAAGATTAGAATTTTGCACTGAAAGGCTGGGCCTTCCTGCTTCACAGGGAGAGAGCAAGGGGAACACACGTGCCAGTTAACCCCAAAGCCTGAGTTTGAAGGATTCAGGTGCTATAAATAGATAGTGAAATGTTCTCTATGGAGTTCATACAAACTGGGCTGTGGGCAAGAGTTGGACTGTACAATGTGGCTTTGGCCCTGAAGAGGTGGCTGCTGCCTGGGCAGCCGAGTGTTCCTAGCAGTTGCACAGGCCTTGCTGTGAAGGTGCCTTTCACGTAGCACTGTGGTTTGGTCTCCAGCTTCTTTCCTCCATCTTATCTGCTGCTTTTCTGGTGGTGCCTGTATTGCCTGTGAGAAAGGATCCCCACATCTTTGAACTAACAGATATAAAAATACATAAAATAAATCTCCAACTCTCTGGCCATGCCCAAAGGCCCCAGTCTGCGTCTAACACACAAAGCAAAACGCAGTTGTTGCAAATTAGCTGTGTGTGCTCTCATACGGAGAAGCTTTGTGAAGCCTTCCAGTGGTGTATTTAGAGTTGGAAAGAGCCAATGTGCTTCAGAAGCAGACACAATATTCTAAACTTAGGTAAGCACAATAGCCATTGGGTGTGCTGCTAGAGTGACCCATGAAGAAAGGCAAAATGAATGTAAGGTCCTTGTAACATTTAAATGAATCTGCCTTTGGATCCATTGTATAACATCTATTTGAATACTGGGAGTTGGCTGCTCTGCGTTGTTTATATAGCTCTAGTTTAAAACATGTTAGGCCACATGTGCAAATGGTCCTGTGCAAAAGAGGTGTAATAGTTTCTGTTCAGTCCCCAATGGACATTACTTCACTTTACAAAAACGTAAGCGAGTGGAGGACGTTTTGACTGTTTCTGTATGAGACAGGTGGAGGGGGGGAGATTTTTACCACAGCTTTTACAGTTAAGCAGGCTGAGTTCTTACCACAGATGGGAAGAACTGTCAGCTCCATTTAAAGGTGATGTTATAGGTTGTGGGACAATCGTGCTGCAGATGCCCACATCTTGGCTAATATTTAGGTCTACAGAAATATATGCTATGCATTTTTTGTCTAATTGGACACAACTTTTCATTATTATTGTTAGAATAGGCTATACGTCTATTTACATTTCTAAGTTTAATAAGTAATATGTTTTCTAACAGCAGTGGCAAAGGTGTCAAACTGTATGTTGGGATCTGTTTAGAATTCTCAGATGTGACTTGGTTAATTTAATAGCCTTACTCTGCAAGTTGTCAAAGTCAATTGGAAAATTCTCAGATTTCAATGCTATTTTCTATCCATAAAAGTACCAGAACCTGGTCCTTGGCTGTTATTTTACAAACATTGAAACAGTAAAAATGAAAGGAATCCTGTTATTCTATCAAAGCAGTTACTACAAATTTTTGGGTCATGGGGAATCCAGGTGGCTTTGTTTTTGAGAGAGCAATGTTTGAGAAAAGGCACCTTTGTATTCTCTGTAGTTTGTTGCAAATCTTGATTCTATAATAATTCCAGAGTACACCATTAACTAAATGCTGATAGAATATATAGATCATTAGCAGAGGAGAAGTTCACTGGCCACAGAGAGGTAGGAATGACAGTACAATTTTAAGATGTAAGAGGATGCTTGAGAAATGGAATAAATTAAGAAAGTGGATAATTCTTGGGGGGAAGGGGCACTGGGCTAAATACATCGTGCAAATGGGCCACATGCATTTGCAAGTCTCAGGAATTTAATGGAGTCTCACCAGCAAAAGACCCATCTGATACAAATGCAATTGAAGTCTTTGAAAACATGAGGGTTTTTTCTGCCATCTTAACTATTTCTTCTGTTACTATCAGCATATCTGGAATTCCACATACTATTTGTTCAGCACTCATTTCATCCTTTAATAAAAGGATCTGTCTTTCCAGAGATAAGCCTATTTTTTTCTCCTTCCTAAAGAGAAAAGCAAGACTGCTTGACAGCTCCTCCCCTCCTTTTTTTTTTTTTCTCCCCCACTTTCCTCTGCTCACTATGCAGCAAATAATCAATCTTGGCTGAATGACATTTCAGAGAAATTGCAGTCGTAAATGTGTCAGTATTTAAGAAAAGTGTAAAATGTCTCTTGCATTTGCATAGATGGGAGATCAGAATTTACCTAAAAACATACATGAGGTTGAGGAAAGCATAACAAGAAAACTGATTTTGTAACAAGAATATTACAGGGCAACTTTTTGAAGGAATGATGATTTTAGCTGAAGAAAATTGTGTCAGTGGTCACTGCTGTAAAGGCTTAAATAGGTGGCTCCCAAATAAGTCCTTGGTAAGAGTGAAGGTCTTAATTCTGGGTGGTGCAGAGTGCCCTTGGCATCAGAAAGGTGATCCCTTTCTTCCAAAAGGATCACCCTGTACTTCAACTTCTGCATCGAGATCAGATATGATGTATCAAATAGAACTCTTCTTTGGTAGGT
Source organism: Hemiprocne comata (assembly GCA_020745705.1). Lineage (NCBI taxonomy): Eukaryota > Metazoa > Chordata > Aves > Apodiformes > Apodidae > Hemiprocne > Hemiprocne comata. The sequence continues at coordinate 9,988,045 of CM036594.1, read as the reverse complement.
TGCTCTGCAACTATTTCTCTCTTCCTTTCTTTTTTTTTTTTTTTTTTAAATGTATTTACTATTATTTCAGTAATAATGTAATAACATACATTGATCTTTTAAACACATACAGTTTCATGCTTTTCCCAGTGGCATCTCAGCAGGCTTTGCAAACCGGGATCAATCAATAACCTTCACAAAGCCCACTCCATCACTTTCTTAGTTACACAGTTAGAGAACTGAAGGATAAGGGTGTTGAAAGACTCGTCGAAGGTCACACAAGGAGTTGGTAGCTGATGGGTTTTTTTTAATCCCAGACTCCTATTTCAAACTTCAGACCACACAGCCTGCATATAAGCATGTTAATGTTTTGGGCAGGGTATAGGGCACAGTCTTGTCCCAGTGACTTTCTGGGTCAGTGGCTATTCCTTTATAAATGGTAAGCTTTCTAAAGCCAAATATCTGAAAAGTACAAACATAAGGGATACTTGAGGAATGTGAAAGCTGTTGTAGCAAGGATGCAGGTTTCTCACCAAGGGAAACCACTGATGTGTTCCAACATCATTTGGTTTGCCACCAACCAACAGGCTAGGGATGATGGCACTGACTTGCAGTCAGTCTGTGCGAGGTATTTGTTAATGTTGCTACAACAGATATTAGTTATAAACTACAGTTACTCACAGTTTACTCTGTTTATACAACCATTTAGTGGTTATTTATTAAAAATAAAATTTATGTAGGGTTATTGGAGGTATATTTTGGCAGGGAAGTGACCTTGGCAGAAATACGTCTGAATCAACACTCAGCTAGCAGTCACTCTTTATGTTGTCATATAAAACCTTGTTAAATAATATTTTGTTTCTATCTTCAGTTACTGTTATATAAGGTCAGTAATGAAAATCTCCCAAAGGATTAGTAAATGGAGTGAGTTTTTCTGTATGTTTTCTCCATAAAATAAAGAACTAAGCCACTGAGTGTCAACATTATTGCCTAGTTGAAGTGCTCACTATAAACTTCAACGGTAAATTGTTTACTTTTAGATTTTTGCAGGTATAAAAGTTCTCTACACTTAAGTACAATTTGAATGGCTTTTTGAGAAATAAGGATAATTCACCTTCAGAAAGCACTTAACTTTCTTTTCAGTGGCACTACTCACACGCTTAGAATTAAGTGGTCAGCTAAATTGTTTAATTCTCAGAAAAGATACTAAAAATAAAACCAGAGGTAAACATTGGTTTCAGACAGGGAAACAGTGCCAAAACTGATTTACTAGTGATATTTTAAAAAGACTCCTTAATGTCGATGTACAGTGTCATTGCTTTTTACTAATTTGCATTCACTTGATGTTATTTCAATATAGCTGCAATCTCACTGTCTTTTTCCTCAGGTTTTGTGTTTTTGTTTTGATTTTTTTTTCTTCCCAGCCTTTAAAATAAAACCTTTTGCATGAAAACCACTGGACTGAAAGCTGCTATGTAAAACTAAGAAAGAATAGACATTTCTACATGGTAGAGTATATTTAAATATACTGATATAGTTTAATGTGAGGAAAAAGTGGCTTCCATTTTGGCAATAGAACAGACCATATTAGTAGAAATGGTCCTGCTCCTCCTAAGTGAGAATACAGTTAACTTGTTTTGAAGGAGCTTTTGGGAGTATGAAGCAATGTTTTGGGATTAGCAGCAAAATGGTTGTTGGTATTTATTGCTTATGGGAGAGCAGGTGTCATGTTCTGATATGAGGTATTGGTGGCATGAATATAGAGGAAGGCTGGTAGTTGTGAAGTCAGTCCATCTCCATAGGTGTTACCAATATGATCAGAGGGCTGTCCTTGTGCTCCTAGAGGCAAAGATATGTTATGTTGGCAGCAAGAAATGGCTTCTCAGCTTGTGGACTGCTAAAAGTAGGCATGGTGGAGGGAATGATCTGTCCTTTGTGGATGTTGACCATGATCACAGCAGAGGGACAGCAGAGGTGCATGTGTAACTGCAATGGCTGTCTGCAAGGACTGTCTGGGTAGCATTTAGGTAGTCCACTCAAACAATTGTATTTGGGTGGCTGATAAAGTGAAGGACAGACAAGAAAGGGAGTCCACTGCTAGCTCCTCTGACAAAGACAAATGAGGATAAATACTGTCCCAAACTTTGTCCTAAACCGGGACTATTTTACGTTGGGGCACACCTGAAGCTGTCTCACTTTGCTAAGTAAATAACTGGTGTGTCTCTTGAGTCGGGAGAATCTGCCATAGAGCCTTGTTTGTCAGGGAAATGTGAAACAAACCAGCCCTTGACCTCCAGAACAAAAGGAGTGCAGTCCCTGTCAGGGGGAAAACAAATACAAAACACCTCAGGGCCTTGCTTTGTGGTAAAAAAAACCCACAAAAAACCAACAAAGGCACCCTCTTTGATCTGGCTGGCTGTTGTAGTCACCATTTGAAAAAGTTAGAGATAATTCACAGTTACCACATGGCAACAGCTATTTTCTCCAGACTTACAGGAATATCTCAGTCTGCCAGGTGGGAGCTGTGGCTATGTGATGACTTCTGAATTGTGGCCAGCACTGGTGTGTGTGCCTTAGTGCAGCAGTAGGTGTGGCCCTCACTGACTGTCCACCGTTAGTAGGCCAGGTACATTCAGTTCCTGCCTCAAGGGAAACACCAAAAAAAGAACAAAAGACTCTCTTGATAATGTTTCTTGCTTCTGAGAGAGACTATGGCTGGCTTTTGCAGGGCTCTGTGCATTTTTTAGACCTGTAGACCTTACTTACCTGAGTGGGCTAGTAATATTAGTGTTTCCATGATTAATGTGTTCTCCCTCCTTTCTTTGAGCTGAGATACTCTCCTTTTGACTACAGAATTGGGCTCATCTGGCAAACAGAGCAGCTTGTGTAGTCTTAACAGTGAATGGCTTCAGACACAAATTTTGCCTTCTAATTCTTGCCCATCAGCACTTCTAATACTGTCCTGACTCTGAGTGCCCACTCAGGGGATCTTCCATGAGGCTGGTGATGTGGGTAGTGTGTATGGAGGGTCTTGTGGCCTAGTCTAGAACTGTTGTAGCACCTGGCTGTGTGTGTGTTCTGAAAGCTGGCACTGTTAAGTGTGGTATTTAACCCTCCCATAGTGGCAACAAGTCCACTCCTACCCCAGCTTTTCTCTTTGCAATAGAGAAGTGTTTTTGTCCCTGAGAGCAGCTGTGTGGGAGGTGTGGTTGAGAAGTTCAGCGTGTGTGAGAAGGACTCTAGATCACTTCTGGTGCTCTCACTTTCACAGTATGTTCACTAGAATCCATAGTGCTTGCAGTCTGTAATGCTCTGTAAGAACCTCTTGGGAAAACTTAGGGGCACTGCAATACAAAGGAATAATCAATGCAGGTAAAAAATACAATGCAGCAAGGGGAAAGGCTTCACTTTGAAAACTTTGAGAGCTGGAAAAACTCTTCCAAAATTGCTATTACGTTTGTGCTTGTAGCTGGTTTTGTGATGTGTTCTTCTCTCTGTACATCATCACCATCCACTGTTGTATGATATGTGTCTTAGATTTCAGGAGAGCACTACATGCTGTGCTGTGAATAGAGGAGTGAAGTTGCCTTTATCCACAGGCCATCAGGAGCCATCAAGTAAGCATTGCTCTTTGTAGGAAAACAAGGTATGCAGTTAGGAGTTTGAGTTCATAGCTGCACTTCTCATGATTTAACTTGTGGTCTAAAAGATCTAATATGGGAGAAGAACATATAAAATGAAATACTAGAAGAAAAGTCACAACAGAAAAAAGGGGCCATTTCACATGGCTACAGACATTGATTCCACTACACAAGCATGGCTTTTTTTTAGGTGTCTGGGTGTTTATCTACCAGAGCCTAAACATGCTCTGCTCCCACCCTTTCATAGCTTTTTTTCTCTACGGCAGAACAACTCAGAAGCTGAGTAAGCTGTACCCTGGAAAAACACATTGCAAGAAATGGTATTTACCCTTTGATCTTTAGATCTTCCTTCTCTTGTGGTATACAGTAATTTATTTTGTCTTTACTCAGATAATAGGTTTTCTTCACTTAGATTTATGGCAATGGTTCATTGCTGGTAGATGCCTTTTATAAAATGAGGGAAGGAGGACCATGATTTCCACTTATCTTACAACTTTCCATATTGCCTGGATACTAAGGAATTTTTTGAGAATACAGACTTCTCTCATTACATGGTATTAATTGCACTGGATTGGGTACTTCAGTCCTGACTTAGAAGTGTCACTCCATGCACAGCCTTATTGAACTCCAAAGAAGGCTTTGTAGAGTGAGATGGCTAAATCAGAGCAAAAGTTTGCAGCACTTATCCCAGAATAGAGTATTTATGCAGTCAGTTAATTGCTTGGAATGCAATGTAGTAACCACTGGGGCTGTATATTCACCTTCAGATCCATTCCATCGTGGATTGTTTGTGTTGACATACCCAGGGATGCTCTTTGCTATCAGCAAGGAAATCAGAATATAGGCTACATATATTGCATGATGATAAAGGGGAAAAACTGGAAGCAGCGTGGGGAGTTGATACAAGTCTCTATCTAGCATGTGCCTGAAGCCTTTCTATTTAACTGTGAGAAAGGGGGGGACCACTTTGTGTTTCTCTTTGTACATTTTGTTGAATCTTTCTGGAGTGCTGGTGGGATAGGATTTGCTGTCTCTGCCTTTCCTCTGTGTTTCTTTAACTCCACCTGCCTCACTTTATGTTGGAGGTATGCCTAGATTGTTGAGTGATAACCTCTGTCTCATCCTGGAAGGATTCAAGTTCTGTCCCAAACTGTATCCATTGCTAACTGAGAAATCTGAAAATTTGGAGTAAAGTTTGTGAAAAAGTTCAGTTGCTTTCATTTGTATACAGTTTATAAAGCTTTGTATTAATTTTATTTAAAGACTTTCTTTACACTTTTAGCATGGCACCCATTTAAGAATATAATCCTTTATATCCTTTGGAAAAGATATAGTAATAAGGGAAGACTGACATGATGTAGAGGAAAAAATGTAAAGGTAGCTTTACTGCCCAAATGGACTCAGTTATAAAAGCTGTAGGCAAGCATATTTTTGGTAATTTCCTACTGATTTACTATTTTATAATGCCACTGCAAGTTTTTTATTTTAAAAATTATTATTTGGCTAATTTTACATACACGAGTTTTATTTCTGATCTGTATGTAAATATAACTTTTCTGCTGTAAGGAACAAGTAAAAGATGGGTGAAAATATCTCTTCCCATAAATTTTCTTTTGATTGCTTTGTTTGCTAGCCTTGATGATCTGTAATCTCCAGGATCTACAATCATGCAGCTGCTTCCTTTTTTAATAACACTTACACTTGGATTTTTCTAAGGATAAAAAGGCCTTTTTATACAGCTGTGTGCTTTCATGAAGAATTAATGACTTGATAAACATTACACTGTTATTGTTTATGCAAATGCAGTCAGCTCCCTGAAAAGAAGGCCAGGTTGCATAGTGTGTGCATGGTTTAGAGTAAGAAAAAGAAAATATTTCTTTTTGTGGGAAAACAGAGAAGGATCCATGGCATAAACACCAGTAATTTCATACAGAGAAAAATTCTCCTTTCTTAAAGAGAACTCCCTGCTACCTAATCACAATTCTCTTTTGTCTTGGTAAGGAATGACTAAGAACCAGGTCCAAGCAGTTGAACAGCTGTTTATGGGTCTCTTAATAAACATAATTTGTTAATTGATTAAAGATACTGAAATAACAGTAAAGGCTACTAATGGCTACTAATGTTACTTTTGTCTTCCAAGACTGTGCCTAAGAGTCACAATTTGCTCTGTGTGGAGAGCTTGAGGAGGCAAGGAGGAAGAGTTTTATCTGTGAGGTAGTAAAGCACTTAATGTGCTGTGCTTTTGTTGATTGCCTTTGGAAGAGCAAATATTAGAGCCTTTTCTTCCTTAGAGTTCAGGTGATTCTGAAATCCACATTTTCAGAACCCTCTGTAGGAGTTGTGCTAGAAATGTGTAATGATGACAGCCAAGGATTGCAAATGTATTGCTAATCTTAAGGTTACGTTTGTGAAAGTCTCTACCAGGCCCCAGATTTTTGGGCTAGGTTTTGCTTATGTGGGCTGCTAATTATGGGCATGGTTTGCAATGTTCTTTTCCCCACAAATTATTATCTGTCACCAAGATCTAAATTGTGCCATTTTAACTATAAATGCTTAACTTTTGGGTAACGTGTAGGTTTTAACCTTTTGAACCCAAAAGTTAACATGTATCTAAATAAGGGCTGGCTCCAGGCTGTTCAAGGTTGCTTAGTGTGCATTGCCCTGAGAACAGAACTTTGCCTGAGGGTAAAAATCTGTCGCTTTTGCCTGGTGCTGTGAAACCAGGCAAGAGCTGCTGACTGGTGGGCAGGTGAAGAAATGGGAATGTAGGGTTGGGTGTCTTTGGCATCCCTCAGCCCAGATCACTGCTGCAGAATCTCCCAGGGCTGCAGTGGGAGGTTGAAGGTGAAAGCAGGCACAGGGCAATACCATCAGCAGTATCTTTGCTGGTTGTCACACAGCTGGGGAACTAGCTCAATCTCAGCACTTCAGAGCAAGCAGGAAAGATGGTGCCAGAGGGATACTTTCTGTTGTAATTTTTCCACCCCTGGAAGCTGCTGTGTACTTTGTGGCTAGAGCTGGCCATGGCTGGTGTTAGGAGATGCTACTAGCTCAGTCTGGGATTTGCACAGTTTTTATAGAGTTAGAATTGTGGTTATGCTAACTTTCCAATAACTATTATCCTATAATAAACAAAAGCATCAGTTGTTGTAGTAATCAATGAGTCTCACTGGAGTGGGTAATTGTGTTGTAAGTTATAAAATGGAATATGGCCTGCAGCCTTGTTCAGGCAAAAACTATTTTAACTTTGACCTAGAACAGGTTGTCAGCAGTTGACACAAAACCCAAGCCAACTTAAAGATTTCTGATTACTTCACTGGATCCTGCTGAAGAGATCTGTGTCTGCTTCCATTGAAGCCAATGACAGAATTTCCATTGCACAGGAGAAAGTAAAATTTAAAAAGTGTCTTTAAATTAATTCATTATTCCTGCTGGAGGCCCACACTGGCTATGTGAGGGTACAACTTCCTCTTCAGACAACACTAGTTGTTGTTGTTGTTGACTTCTTGTTCACTTCTGCTTTCAAAATAAACAACAGAAGAAACAGCTGGAGGTATCAAATATACATAGAAATTGTTTCCAGAGAAGGCAGCCTCAAGTCTTAATTATGGAGAAGGTCAAGCAGCAGTGTGGTTGAAAAGAAAAGTCAAGCTTATGATTTTGAGAGGGGAGTGGTGCCAGGGCATGTGATGTGTGGGGTTTTTTTCCCCTCTCTTCTGTAGTCGTGGTTGACGATGTTGATTATTGGCATAGATCTCCTATGTTCTTTTACAGAAGCTTTTGTTTCAGAGTGCAGGATGAAGTTCCACACAATGATGCAGAATGTTAGGCTTTTGATAAATATCTTCTCAGGTAGGAATTGACGTGGGTAAACAGTTTTCTGTATGGCCGTGATAATTTAAACGATCACAGAGTAGAACTGTTTGCAGTGACCAGTTACAGAGGACAATAGTGAACTCTTGTGTAGTGAAGGCCCTGTGTCAGGTCTCCATACCCAGAAAAATATTTTACTGAAACTGAATATTCTGTAGCTGATGTATGTCTAGCAATAAATGATCACCAACAGCCTGAAGTATTTGCTGAAGTATAGCTGTGAAATGCCAACAAGATGTTATAAGCACAGTTGCCAGAAATTATGCATGGACAGTGTCTTAAATCCTTACTTCAAAGATAGGATCTGATTTAGAAAACAGGCACAAACAAAAAAGCCCTGCTTCTTATGTCTTTTACTTTTGTTTTCTGTGCTTTTTATAGTTTCTCACATATGCTTAATGAAGAATATTAGGTTGGGGTTGTGCTTCCATTGTATCAAAGCTGGAGACTTAAAATGCTTCCTACTGATCCATGTTTCATAAACTCAGCATACTTATGGCTGAAATCCACCACTTTTTTTGCTGAGGTGCCAGAAACCATCCAGTCACAGCAGGACTGAGTTTAGCACTGGCTAATTTTCCTGGCTTCCTGGCCACTCACTAATTTACTCTGGGTATGAACTCTGCTGAAGCACATACTGACATACTTCTGCAGCTCTGCTTGACCATGCTGGATTAAACTAGTGCTGTGGTAGCCTGCCCTACAATGATAGCATTGTAAGGACATAAACATAAGAGTAGTTATACGGTTTCAGAATAAAGCTTCACCGTGCCTAGTTACTGCTTTTAGCAAGGACTAAAAGTGGATGCCTAGAGAACTTACAAATGGGATAGGAACAAGGAATGCTTCATCCAAACACTCTTGATAACTTTTCAGTAGTTTGCAGCTTAGACATTTTCAAGGCAGAAATGGCTGCTTTTTTATAATATTTTCATTAACTTGTGCCGTTTCCCTTTAAGCTTACGTAGACTTTGGTGTCTGCAACATCCTTTTTTCAGGAATTTACCTGTACCAAAGTTTAACTAGAAATTGTGTGACTTATCTGTAACCTCTGGCTTTGTTTAGAACCTAATACTTTTTAGCTTCATTTAACAGCCCTTAATTAGTGTACTATGTGAGCCTTTTCCACTGCTGCTGTACCCTTTGAGTGTGCACACATGCATGTGTGTGAATATCAGATGATTATTTAAGATGTGGTTGCATCAGGTTGCACTGTAGTATATCGTCAGTCTTTTTCCCATACTCTGTTCCTGTCTAACATAGCTGGCATTCGGGTTGTTGCAATTTGCTGGATGGGGAAATCAAAGGATGCAGTTAGGACTTTTCCATTGCAGAGTGCAGCTCCTGGGGAGCAATACCATCCATGGTTCATGCACATTGCTTGTAGTGCTAGCAGCAGTCAGGTCGCTCTGGCATTGTAGCCATGAAGGGTGACTGCAGAGTTGCTTCAGCCAGAGACATTCTGGTCTCTGCTGCTTTATGTATCACTAACTCTGGCATCTCTGTGCCAGCCTGCAGTCCACATTGTATCCTAGTCACAGTACTGAGCAGAAGCTGAGTAGGGACTAGGTTTTCAGTCATTGCAGGAGACTTCTTCCAGTTTTTACACAATAAACTCAGCCACTTATAATAAAGCTACTGTTGTAAAATAGGTTCCACCTACGTGTGCTGCTTGTGGAAGCCATCACACTCTGGGCTGTCGGGGATGTTTTGGGCCCTCATGAGTCTAACACGTGACTGACGTTTCTTTAAATGGAACACATGTCCTGGTTTATAAAGTCAATCCATGCCTAATATTACTTCATACATTTTGGGGATGCTTGCCTATGATTTATTTGCATATTAATTATTATTCTCATAAATTAATTATGTTAAAATGCATTCTATACATGCAGCAATGTGTGCTGGGTTTTATCTTCCTGTTCAAGTACATCCTATTGGCAAACAGCAGCACTGGAAAGCAATGACATTAAATGGAACACAAATGCAACTTAATTTGCTAGGCTTCATTTAGTCTCTATATAGATGGTGTCCAGAGTCTTTACACTTTCCTGTTTAGGAAGGAAATTACAGTTAATGTTTTAAATGACAATTCAAAAAATGAAAGACTTCTAATTGCTGAATGAAAGCATCTTAAATTCTCCCTTTTAATAGCTGGAATGATACAATATGAGAAACGACAGCTTGTGGCTAAGCACAGTTCATATAAACTTCAGCAAACTTTTTTTTTTTCATGTCTCAAAGTGAGGGGGGCTGTTCTTCTGGTGGTAAATCATGGGAGGAAGCCAAGAAACCTCTTGCTTGTGTCAACATCTATTGGATGTTTTTGTGTCTACTCTATTTGCAAAACAAGTATATTTACATGTAAAATGGAGTATATGATTGTGAGTCTCAGCATCAGGAGAGCTATGTCAAGAACTCGTCAGCACAACTTGGTTTTATTAAGTCCTTTTTTTGTTGCTGTTTGTGACAATTTCTCACTGATCTGTCTCCATCTTATTTTTTTCATGCATGCCATTTTGCATCTAGCTGCAATCAATGTGAAAAGTATCCAATAATTGATAATCAAATAGCAACTTTGTGCTTCTGGTGAAAGTTACTATGATCAAAATGTCCACAGGCATTCTTTTTTACATTCACATAGTTTAATACTGACTATATCCCTATAACCTATAAAGCTGTTGAGGTATCTGAGTGCAGAATTTGACCCCTGAATGTAGTTTTTGATTACTTGTTTTCTAATGGTTGTTGATTTGGATGGCCATGGAGATAGACTGAGAAGGGCAGGTTTGACCTGCACACATTGAGCTGCAGTGTACTGTTATAACTGTACAAATCTGATAAAAAGAAGAAATGGGTTGAGTCCCATTTCACTTTTAATTCCAGAATGTATATCTAAATGCAGAATTAAGGAAGCAGAAGAATGCTCCTTTGGTTGTATGTTGCAGCTCTAGTTCATACCAGGTTAAGCATTGGGTATATAAATAACCAAGTAGTACCCAAGGATTTCTGGATACTGAATTTCTTACTCCAACAGTAGTTCCTATGAACAATTTAGTCAGGGAAATTCTGATTATTGTCGAGATTCTCCTAGACCCCCAGGAATATTTCTATAAGCTGATGAGCTCAAAAATTACTGATCTGATGGGATGGTATGGATTGTTTTTCTGCTACTGGATGCCATTTATATAATATCCCCTGATAAGTTGCTTCACGTTGTGCTGTGTACATGGGTTACAGCAAATCCTGGGTTGCAAAGTATAGTGAAATGGAAGATATTTTTGCAGTGTCTACATAATGCATATTTGACTGCACCTTTGCCAAAGCTCAGCTGGTGGTATGGCCTTGAGCTGGGAGCTCTGTAAGAAAGGAAAGCTATGGGGGAAATAAAAATCAATATAAATGTTATACAGTGGGTGAAGAACTGACTTATCTGGCATATCATAGCACTGGCTATTTTGAATGTAATCTCAATTAGTCTTCTACTCTTGAGCATTATGAAATCTGAAGGTGCTTGTTTCTACAATTTCAGAAGCACAAAGGTCAACTTGAGTACATATCAACTTGAGTGTGTAGTGAGTAGCATGACGTGAGCTAAGAACTTTTATATGCAATTTGCTAAGGATGAACTCACTTTGTCATGCTGTTCAGGTTGGCAGGATGTCTCCTTGGGTGTCTGAGATTGTGGTTGAGATTTGCATCTTTGTTTTGTTCCCTTTAGACTTGTGAAAGGGCATGGCCAGCAATAAAGTGGCCACAGACACTTAATGGTCATTAGGGATGGATTTTTCAAGTGCTAGCAATGCGAAATGTCTTTTTAAACATTCACAGAACAGCTTCATAGGAGACAGTGGAGCATTCACCTGAAAGATGTAGATTCAAGTTTATTCAAGCAGTAGCAGTTGTTCCACAGATGGTTTCAAGACTCTAATGTGCAACCCATGAAAAATACAGGAGAGTAACCATATCACTGGCAAAAACTTGCTGAAAAAATAAAATCATAAAAATCTGTCCCAATATGTATCTTATGACTCTGAGACTAACTGCTATTTGAACTGAGTATTGAATTTAATTTGCTACCCTTACGTACTCTAAGTAAATGTATAAAAATAAGATCTTAAAAAAAAAAATCTTTAGTCAAATTACCACTCTTCTTCCTTTGCTGTGTGTGTCAGTTGAACTGTGACAAAGGAGGTCTCTGTTTGAACGTGGGCATCTGTAAGGGAACAGAATAAATATTAACTTCCCTTTTTCACTTTGTTTTTGAGAGCTGGAAGGAATTGCCTTCCAAACTGCAGCAGATAAACATGGTAGAGATGACTGTTTCTCAGGGATTCAATGTAATGCAGAATATATGCAAACAAGTATTGCATAACATACTGTTGTGGATGGGCTGGTTTTGCAGTTGGGGATTTTATGCCTTGCTAAATGATGGAAGATGCCAACAGTGCTCAGAGGCTGCTGTGGTATTCATACAAGGTGCTTTTCCAAATTGGCTGCTTCATTAGACTGGCAGACAGAAGACTAACAAAGTTTTTTTTTAAATAGAGAGAGAGCTTCTATAATTGAAACTTTTTCCCTATGTGCAGCCACTATATCATAGTAGCCTCTATGTAGGTCATTTAAAAAAGAAGTTGTATATACAAATGATGTTTAATAAAACCTTTGTTGGCTCAAAGACATGGTGCCAAAAACAGTTGCTGCAGATGTATTAGGTGACTGAAGCTGTAGTTTCTTTACAGTAGTATGTCCCTTTGTTTCTGTGTGGCCTTGTAAACAAGCCTGCTCCATTTAAAGGGGAGCCCCTGCTTATTTCTTCACTTATTTTTTTTTCTACATATTTGCTCAGATGTATTATGAGAGGGACAGATTGAAAGTAACGTAGACATTTAAAAAGATTAAATATAACATGGAATTTACTGATTAGGCCTCTGTAATTACAGTTTATACAGGAAGAAGCACTCCCAGGAGATTCCAGCAGATAAGCAGTAGGAATGATGGTGCCTTTCTACTGAACTACTGAAATGTGGCTTTTTCCAGATGCTTCTAGGTTTCAGATACAGGATCTGGAGGCTGCTTGTGCTGCCTGCACAGCCTGCTGCAGGGCAGCTCCAAGGGGCACCTATCATCTAGCCTGGGTATTAGCAATTGTTTCCATTGCTGTAGTTCCTGTGGCTCCTTCATTAGGCAAGGGGCCTGTTCTCATGACATGTAACAGAAACAAGTTTGAGATTTACCAAGGGACTGTGTGGTGCCATGACTTACATGGAGTTGGTCTTGGTTTTTACCACTTTGAGAGAGGAATGTCTTGGGTCGATTTAAAACAGGTGAACTGACTGTATAATCTCAGCAGTCTGTTTCTTCACAAGCCTATGGCGGTTAGCAGGGAGGACACTTGCCCTGTGCAGGAGGCCAGCAGACAGCATGTGTACCACTTACAGCTTTTTTAAACTCTCAGAGCTGGATGTCAGTGGAATCCAAGATGTGCCTTGTTCTTGGAGTACCCTTAGAGTACTACATCTTGCTTCTGTCTCCTCAGAGAGAGCCTGATGAGTCTGTGGGGAAATGGTGGACTTCCTTGATGGAAGTATTGGTATTTAAATAAACCCCCATTAAAAAAAGCAAGCCACCTTAAAGTGAAATGTTCTATAAGCTGACCATGGGAAGAAGGCACTTCCATTCAGAGATAAGGGGAGATTCGGAGCTTTCCCCAGACAGGGAAACTATCCTGGGTGTAGCTGCTCAGCTGTTGGGCTGTGTGTTACTAAAGGTGAGAACGGAAAAAAGCATCTTGGCTAAATTTATTACCCAAGAAGTGTGGCGTATCAATCTCCTGTGGAGAAACAGTCTTTAGTAATTTTTTCCTGTCTTTATTACTAACAATTAAATCTGTTGTGCAAATTGGGGGCAAAAATGAAATCAAATGTGGAATCCTGCTTCTTTGTTCACGTTAATTTTTCCATTGGTACATCTGCTGTGAAGTCAATGGGGACTTCAGAGACCTGTAACAGAGACCTGCCTGCCATTGGAGCAGGAGCTTCTCATCTTAGCCCTCCTCACAGGGAGGAAGAAAGGAGGGAAATGGACAATCCAAAGTCATTGTAGCTTCACATAAGTTGTTAGAAAATGGAGCAAAGAGAATGGCTGGCTTGATTATTTTTAAAAATTTATTCAAATAGCTGTGAGGTAATCTGTTGTTGTGTCTTGAAGCTGGAACTGGGCTGTGTGACTTGGAGTCTTGGCTCCTTTTTTCCTGATGTTCTCAGCAGCTTTTCTGATAAGAAAAGGAAGTATTGGCATATAGACCTTTTGTGTTGCTGCTAATGCCCATCTCCGCCCAAGTGTTATTTGTGAAAAGTAAGAATAAAAAGCTCTCTTGGGCATGACTAGCATGTTCTGCTTTCGTTAAGAATGAATTTTCAGGTGCCTGAAAGGAGGGATGAATTTAAGAGGTTTCAAAGGAAGCTTCTAGTAATGTAGGAGATGTTAATATAGTCTGTCCATCTTTATGCATCCATTTAATTAAGCTACTGGAACAGGTTCCCCAGGGAAGTGGTCACAGCACCAAGCCTGCCTGAGTTCAAGAAGTGTTTGCATAATGTTCTCAGGCATGTGGTGTGATTCTAGGGGTGCCCTGCACAGGGACAGGAGTTGGACTCGATCCTGATGGGTCTCTTCCAACTCAGCATATTCTATGATTCTGTTCACCTGAATAAAGACAGGTTGCACTGATACTGGTGGATCTGGTGGTGAGAAGCATGGGAAAGGAGGAAAGGCTACTGTGATAGGTGCTGGGGGTGTAATGTGTGAGGAAGAAGTGTGGCTCTTCTGACAGCAGCCTGTTCTCACTTTCTCACCTGTTTGGATTCCCTTCATATGCTGGTGGGACTGGAATCAATAACAATTGTTGATTTGTGCCATAGTCTGAAAAACGTATATTTGTGGCAGTAGTGAGTGAGGGAACCCTGCTTGCAACTGCTGTGCCACATTGGAAATGAAGTTTTTTCTTTGTGATGTCTCCACTCTTCCAGAATCAGACAATGGAAAGTAAATTGTGGCTGAGAAGAGGCCAGCACTCCAGCTCGCTGCTCATTTTAATTAAACTTTGCTGCATACCCATGCTATGAACTAAAATGGAAGTTTTGAACTCATGGCACTTCAGTTTTCTTTTCCTTAGGAATATCAATACAGAAGGTTATGTTATTCAGTGCATTAGTACGTGGCATCTCGGCTGCAGTGCAGCCCTGTCTAGATCTCAGGTGCTGTATTTTGTTCTGGGAAATTTCTGTCCTGTTTCTTTTTTTAGGTGCAGTTTTGTTCCAAGTATTTCTCTTCTGATATTTCTGTGCAATACTAGGCTGGCACAGCAGTACCCTGGTTCTCTTCAGCGGTTTTAAGCACCCTAATTTAAGTAATTAAAAATTGCAATTTTTAAACATCTCTCTTTAATGACTCAAATGGCATTCTGTTTAATGTCATTGCTGAAAAGTAACATCAGTCTGCAGTGTTGCATTTTGCAATATATGTATGGCAGAACAGAAATCTATTTGCTTTTGTAATTGCTCCTGCTCCTCTTATTTGTTGCCAGAAATAAACCAACAGTCTGCTTGGTCTATCTGATGGTCACTTGGTCTATCATATGCCATGGATCTGCTAGCCTTTTCTCTTAAACTACCAGTCCAAAGTATTTGTTCTTCAGTGCTATTCACACATTCATCCTGATTTACTTTTGGCTTTTTTATTATACTGCAGTGTATTCTGCTGTTGTACTTGAGGCTTTCACCTACTGCTCAGTTTAGCAAAGATTCAAGAAATGTCAGGAACTTAAGTGAGATGAAGTGATACAACTAGATGTTGTATTTCAAACTTTTAAAAATCATCCCTAGTGTGACTTCCAAGAATAAAATTGCCACTCTTTCGGTTGCTTGCAGAAAGTCATTCAGAATTAGAGAATCTAGTTTATCAATCAGAATCAAATTTTGGCAAACTTTTTAGGTATTTTGAGGGAATTTATGAATAAAGAACTCTGAGGAAAGAAATCTGTAGAAGCCACATGTATAATTGAAGGACAAGATAAGGAATCTTCTATGAAAATACAATTAAAATTTAAGTAGAGGACTCTTTCAAAAATATAATGAAAATTTTAAGTGCATTGAAATAGTTGTATGGAAGAAAACCAAAAGAAGTATTTTGCATTTCAAAAGCCAATGAGGTGAAAATTCTCTTTATAACAGCCAAGAGTGCTATAAAATAGGACTTAGAATACCATGCATGCCATGCTATTAAAATTAAAACCTTGCTGAGCACAGGTTGATCAAGTAATTTTAAGACATCTGCAATAAATGACTGTCTATTACCAGACTACAGGTGGAGAGAGTGTGAAGGTTACTCTGAAATATACAACCCAATGAACTAAAGTCCTTGTTGTTCCTGAGGATGAAAAGCCATTAGACATGAACACTGGAGCAGCAATGTCTGTCCACTAAAAATTGATTTTATTCCTGGAAGGGGAGGTATTGGATTAAAACTAAATGCCAACAAACTGGCTATTTTGCACTCTAATTCCTGGAAGTACTGAGATTTGGAAGTGATAGTTACAGGAATCTCTCATACCCATGTATTCTCCCCCTTTCTGGGGGGCAGTGCTACTGCAGGTGAAAGCTATCTTCTGTGTAATTCCAGTAGTATCAGCTCTGGAAAATGAGGGATGAATCACAGTTCAAACACTTGATTCCCATGAAATGGGTGGGGATTTGTCTGGAGTTTGGATGTATCCCTAGCTGTTAGCATCTGCACTAACCACTTCAGTCTCTACAGACTACATAAAGTGTCTGCAGTTCATCAGTCAGACCCTTCTTTGATTTCTGTATGTTATCCCAGAGATGAAACTGTATTCGAATGTCATTTTAGGCTTTGGAGGTCCTTCCTTCAAGTCCTGTGTTTGGGTTTGACTACAGTGCTGCTGACAGGTGAGCCCAAGTGAGTGTCCAACTGTGCAACACCCTCCTCAGCTCATTGGCTTTGTGTACTGTGGGCAGCTAGCACCAGCTCTAGGGCTGCCTATTGGCCATGGTCTGGGTGTGTGGTGGGCTCACGTATGTGCCCTTGGCATGACCCTTTATGCCTCCCCAGCATGGACAATCCAAATCTGGCTTTGGGGGCAAGGGAACTGAACTTGTGGCTGCTTGTGATATTTTTCCTCTGTTCCCTGATGGGCTATTTTGGCCTTTTCTTCCTTAGAATTCTGCATCCTACTGCCAGGTGTCCTGACTGCCCTTTCTATCTGGGTTGCAAGTTTTCCCATTTCTTTGAAAAATCTATCTCAGGCTATTTTTATTTGGAAATTCCTAAGAAGGTAGTGGTTTGTTAGCTAGGCCTTTTGATTTTTTTTTTTTTTGACAGGCTGCTGTCCAGGATGTTATTGTGCTTATGTTGTATGACTTCAGATCTTCATTGTGGGTTAATTTAAGAGCTTAAGTGAGAAGCTTGAGTAAAGAGCCTCAATGCTTTAGGGTAATTCTGTAATGAATGGATAAAAGAATTGCCTCTGGATTGCTTTTGAGCCAGTCAGTCTGTGCCACTAGAGGTTTTCCCTTGACTGTTTTAGGGAGACTACATTGCTAACTTGGGTGCCTTAGTTTCATGCACAGCATCTCTCTGAAGACATTCAGAGGCAGTGAAATGTGGAGTCATGGTGAATGTGGGTCTTCTACCAGAGCAGGGAGTATATTGGAAAGCCTACCAAAGCTCTGAGAGGGAATGTGGTGTTCATGCTGTTACAACCAGAAAAAGGGGGTTTTCTGCTGGGAAATGCATAATTCTGTCAGGTATTAAAAAGATAAGGATATTTCTAGTGGATGAGCAGCTAAGATTCAGATCATATCCCATAGGGAGAGGGGGTTTTATCTCAAGTCTTCCAGCAACAAAATATAAGCTATTTGTTAGGAACAATAACTGAGGAGAGGAATAATGTTTAGGCTTATTCTGTTTTTTCAGAAAGTGTGTTTAGTGAACTGTGCCTGCCAGTGACCTCTTGTTCGGGGGACTGGAATCTGGCTGTGCAGCTCCCCTTCTGTGTCTGACACTGTGGCCATGGAAGGGAGATATTTAATTATACATGGGATTTTTAAAAATCTGGCACTGAATGGCTTTGAAATGTTGCCAATAATGACATTCCTAAATAATATTCTTGCTGCTTCGGAGAGAATAAATACTGGAGTGCCAGTAGACGCCGCCTTTTTCATTTCTCCATGACTAGCAGAAGCTGTTTTAAATAGGTAGAATGTAGTCAGAAATTAGTGTGTTGCATCTAAAATGCTTTTTGACCTGGATAGCATGCTGTTGATAAACAACAAAACATCGTCTGTATATGGAATTGCCTGTGGCATTTTGGGTAGCCATAATCTTGCTTCTGTTGGTATCTGTTGTGTATCCCCCAGTTCCTGGCACTGCTCTTTAGCAGTGGTTTAGGGGTGGTGGAATGGTAGCACTGCTTAGTAATTTTTTCTTTTCAGTGAGTAGGTCTCCTGGTGCAATGAAGTGGGTGCAAGCAGGCTTTTTGTACCTAATCCAGAGGAAGGGTCCGTTGTGTGAGGAAGTTCTTGTATGCTCCCCCCTACTCAATCTCATGGTCACAGCTGGTATGGCCTATTCTGCCCTAATAGCTCTAAACCACAGAAAAATCCTTTTCATGCTATTCCACTAATGTTTCCAATGTTGTGCCCATCAGTTTTAGAGTTAGTTTTGTGCTGGGTGATTTTTTTTTTTCTTAATTATTTTTTCATTAGAAAAATAGTGTTGGTTCACATGAACTTATCCTTAGATTATTCTAACCCAGGAAGTGGTTTCAGTTGAAGAAAAACCTGTCAGGACTGGAGTGCCTATCACAGAGCCAGCAAGGGTGGTGTGAAATGCTGCTGAGGCATCCATCCACCCTTCTAATTTGTAGAGTCCTGGATGCAATACCAGAGTGTGATATAGGATACCTGAGCTTAGATTGCTTCTGTGCTTGCTTGAGCATGGGAATGTGAACTTGGATTTTCGGTGACAGCTGTGATCATTCCAACTACTGGCAAATTGCTGTCTGGTGAATTTAGTTTTTTAGCTTTTATTAAAAGTCCCCTAACTACCGCATCTCCTTGTTCCACCAGTCCAACAAGCAAGAAACCCCAAAGCCCACACTAAGTAAGAAAACAACTATTTTGGCTATAGGGAAAAGGGAAGGGGTTTCTTGACCTAAACCAATTTTTTTCATTTTGCATAAAGTTTATGATAAATTCAGTTTTGGGTCTGATGGTCCCATATGCATGGTTCTTCACCCAGCGAGCCGTGACAAATGAGGGGGTTTTGAGTGCTGTATTAGAAAAGCAGGCATCATATGGGAGCTCATATGCTAACTTCTGGCCTCTAAGAACTGTGGACAAGACTGGATTCTACCTGAGCACTCTCCCTGGCAGAGGCTAGGAGTAACTTATTCACAGCAAGGAGACATAGGAGAGCTAAATGCCTCTTTTTCACAATGTGTCTCTGCTGTGCCTGTCTGCCTGTCAGGAGGTGTTGGTAAAGGTTGATTGAGATTTGGATTAGGGAAGTGGCTCCTCTTTCTTTTTATATTTGTGCACAGGAGAGCAAGAACAGCCCTGTATGGAGCTGGCAATTTAGAAGATGTGAATGGCCCCTAGGAACGGTAGCTGTGCATCCATCAAGTTCCCTGAGTAAAAGTAGGAGGAAGCACTTGAAAAACTTGGCAGTCACAGCAGTTGGAGGGGGGCTGAGCTTTGTTCCTTGAAGAGTATTTTAACTGTTGCCAGAAAACCCTTCCCCCATCCCTGTAGCCTTACATACCTGGACCAAAAAATTGCTAATGGTTTAATGTGACTCCAGAGTCCCTTTTCTGTCTTTAGAAAGTTGATGTATTGTTTTAAAGCTTCTAAAAAAAAGGTAAGTAATATTTTCTTTAATGTGTATGTTTTAATAATTATGACTATTTCAGATTTTTCTCCAGATCAGAATATAACACTTTTCCAGAACTAAGTTCTATCAGGTGGTAAGTCCTATTGCACATGCAGTTCTCCTTGCTGAATCCCAGGATGTGACCTATGTCCTGTTACAAGCACAGAGCAGGCAGGACATCTGCCTTGTTTTTTATAAACCTTTCTTGTTCTAAGGCTAGCTAGGAAAGTGCTTGTTAATATGGTCAGCTGATTCCCATGCCTCCTCACCTCAATCCATTTCCAGCAGCTCTGCAGCAAGCAGGAAACTTTAGCTGTGTGTAGCCTTCCTGTCAAGGGGCCATGGAGGGGGGATGTCAAAGACATTTTCTCTGCTTTCTATGTGAACACGGGGTCTCTTGCTGAATTCCACAGCAGTTTGGTGTGTTACTCTCGATGAAATCATGGAATTACAGGTCTGACAAAACAGACTTCCCTCTGTTATTCTGTGTTGAGATGCTGGGTGATGTACTGGTGCTGAAACATAGGAAAAACACTCTCAAAAATGACCTTACTGGTATTTCTTGAGAACAAAGCAAAGACTGCTTTTTTTTTTTTTGAGATTTGATGCTCAACTTTGCCATTCTAGGTATAGCTTTTATCTGATCCACATGCATTTACTGGACATTATGTTGAATGTTCATAATTTTCTTAGTGATCAGCCTTGTTGAATTTTCCATGATATAAATGATGGATTTTTTAGGCAATTCCAATTACTAGTTTTGCAGTTAATATATTCTATAGTAATTATATAATATATTATGCAATATTATATTGTTGTTTATCTGTGTATATTTGGAGACAGATATGCATAATTTAAAATTGTTATACTAAGTGAAATGAGCTTAATAGACTTTGAAAAAGGGTTAAACATTTATAAGCATAATCAGATAACCTGGAGTTATGTTAGAAAGGATTAAAACCATAAGAGATATAAATCCCTGTGCTTCAGGGGATAATTGATGGAGTTTAAAAAGGAATTTCCCTGATGGGTAAATTAGTCTATAATTGCCCCCATAGGGACTCCCTCCTTAAACATCTGATACTAGCAGCAGTCAATACCATGCTTGATGGACCTTCAATCTAATTCAGGATGGTAATTGTCATATCATAGTAACACAGTACTGTGGTATATGTCATGTTCCTTTCTGGCAATGTAAAAAATATTTACCATTTAACAATGGTGTGTTTTAGTAATACATTATATCTTATTATGCTTACGTGGTATATCACAGTATGTAATAAATGCTAAATGTAGTTGTTGGTACTATGTGGTTGTTCTTGGATTTGCACTTTACAAGAAGAGAAGGTCTTTCTTAAAAACAATGGAATTAAGTGATTTATTTTGGGGTAAAATTCTTTCTATTAGAGTTTTAAGTAGTTGTAAAAGGACTGAGTCCAAACTATCTGTGGAGACCATTAAAAGACAAACCAAGGGTAGCAGTCCTGTTGTTCCCACTCTGACTCATTGATTTTTTCATATAAAGCTTCTGTGGGCTTTGTGACAGAATGGACCTCAGGCAGAAAAGCAAGATAAATATGTAGGTAGGCAGGGACTGAAAGCCTCACTCACCTCTAAGGCATCTTGGATGTGTCGGAGAAGAGAGATCATAAGCCTGGGGCTCCATGGATTAGACCTGAGCCACTTCTCAGGAGACTGGTGTAACTCCAGAACAATGAAGGTGGCAGCTAAGTAACATATATAGAGAACAAAGATAGCAGAAGTTGTTTTCTCCTTTGCTTTCAATGATCTAAAAAATAATGTGCTAGGAGCTCCTTGTGCCACTTTTATATAGGGCTGAGAAATGACTGTCAGTGTGAAAACTTACCTTTTGAATATGTGGTATTCCTAATGAGAGTTACTGGATCAGGGCTACTAATAACCAATAAAATCTTAGATTTGCTGTGCATTAATGAAAAAGTAACACAACCATTAAAAAACCCCAACAACCAAAACTTCCTCTGCCTACTTAGTACAGATTCAGTTCCCCAGTCAGTATGAAGTCTTCTCCCACAGAGGGAGTTGAGCAATATTGCAACATCAGAAATGCTTAACCAAAAAGCTTATCTGTACAGTAGCCCCAGATTGCTGTAAAGCTCAGTGGTTGTTGCTCTCTTGCTGGAGCTTTGACTGATTCTCATGTTGCTCGTGTTGCTCATATTGCCCACCCGGGAGTCACATTCTCTCCATCGTCTGAGAGCCATCTTGAAAGTGAACCTGCAGTGAGCTGTGTTAACCCCCTACTTCATAGTCTCTGCTGTGTAGAGGCAATAGCCACTAGTCTTTATGACATTTAATGCCTTCTGTAAATGACCTCAGGTTCATACCTTACATGAATTTTTTTACTTCAGCTATATCTACTTTTTTAAGGGGAGGAATCAATTTCCATGTATGTGATCACTAGACATGGCAGTAACTACAACTGTGAACTGCTACCTTCAGTTACAGGCTAGACAGTACTTTTGGCAGCTAGACTGAATATTTTCTTGCTCATTTTCTGCAAGATGATGTAGAATTCTACAATTATGTAGAAACTGTTAGTAAAAACTCACCTTAGTAAAAGTTTAGGTTGAGACAAATGAGCACAACCACTGCTGCTAAGAATGAAAAACTAACTGAATGATCTCTCACGGAATAGTTCCTTTTTTTGCTCTGAGGGAGTAATTCAAAAGAGTTTTGAATTCATTCCAAAAAATAGCTTATTTACCAAAAGAGAAACACTATTGGAATTAAAAGTTACTTATGGCCTTAGCCATTGGTTGAACCATGGCACTGTGTAGTGGCAAGACACACCCCTCTGCCCAACCAAGTGAATACCAAATGGGGCAAATATGAGAATGTGTCTCCCTTGGAAGATGGAGCCCCAGCTAGGTGGTATAAGAAGCTTGAAGCTAAAAGGAGTCAAAGGGAATGAGAAATAAGCATCTGGGGAGAGGTGAGGAGTTGGCTGAAGGGTGAAAGCGCCCTGGAGACAAGTACAGAAGTAACTTCATACTTCTTACTATAACTCAACTTATTACAAAATGTATTAGTGCCTGTAAAACCAGTGGCTTTTGTATCCTTATTTTCAGCATTGATGGTTTCTGTTTCATATTTACATAATAATGTTTATTTTTGCATTCACTTAGTAAAAGGTTGTCTTGTGGGAATATCCTAGCTGAATTATCTCTTTCCAATTTACAAACTGCACAACAGATTTGTACATCAGGTTTTTAGATGAAAATATTATGATCTAACAATCTGTGAAAGTTCTTCTCATGAGTGCATTTTCTCACTCCCACATGAACTTGTGAAAGTGTGAAATGTGTGTCACTGACTTTTTGCTACAAACATGAGATATAAAAGGCAGGTTTGAGGAAAAGGTTTGGAAGGGTTCATGAACTTTGTCCTATGTATTGACTTGGTCAGCCAACAGTCTGCATGGGGACAACCAACGAGTCAGGTATTACTAAATGCTGGTGGTACCATAAAATCT
The DNA here is from genome assembly GCA_020745705.1 of Hemiprocne comata. NCBI lineage: Eukaryota > Metazoa > Chordata > Aves > Apodiformes > Apodidae > Hemiprocne > Hemiprocne comata. The sequence goes on along the minus strand of CM036594.1, from coordinate 9,965,086 downwards.
ACTGAGTGTCACTGGAAAAATTATTGGTGGTGTCAGTTGAGTTTTCTCTTTGGACAGGCATTCTCCTGAACTTACAATTATGAGCAGGGGAAAAAGAAATCTTGGTTTTGCTCAAAATTGTGTGCCCAACAGCTGAAAGATCATACAGAGTCTAAATGAAGAGAATGGGCACATCTACAGCTAGCATGGTACGTTCTGCTTTTGCTTTTACCTTTCTGTTTCACTGCTTCCATCAATCCTGTCTAGGGTTTTATATAAGAAAGATAAGTTCTTGAAGATGAGCTTCAGAATTAATACACCTAGACTGCCTGTCTTCATAGAAATGAGCATTTGGTGTTATATGCAGGAAGAACAATGGGGCTGCATAGTGACCTGGTTTGCTAAAACATCCCTATAAAGCTACAGTCATCTGGCAGCACTGCCAGTTAGAGACTGCAGTTGCAGTTAGACTGCAGCCAACTCTTTTATCCACTTTCCCTGTCCTGTGTAGAACTGACATTGTCCCAGCAAAACTGTAATATCAATCAAACCTGAATTTTGGGTAATGGTGGTAAAAGGTGAATATTTTGAAGCTGGAGGGTTTCCTTACACTATAATCTTGACAATGTGAGGAAAGAATGGAGGTTTTTTTTTTCCCCTGTGCCCCTCTCAAACAAGGGTGTCTCGCACAGCCTCCAAGTCTAGTGAATGAGAGCAGGTCTCTCTACAAAGCTGTTCTTACCACAGTAAATAATTCAATGCACTAGAATGGAAAAAGAAAATAAACATCTGCTGATAGATAAAAGGAAAGTCACTTTTTTCCTGCAGGGAAAGCAAATAAACTTCTAGCAACTGTCTCTAGGCAAGTTTTCTTACAAACAAGTGTGTATGTGTTACCCTTCCCCCTCCGTACATTTAAAAAAGAATTAAAAAAAATAAAAATGAAAGGAGTTTAGGGTTATTGAGCACTGTGAGTGTTAGTCATTTATCACAGCTGTTTCTGTAGTTGTGATTCATGGGGAGCAGTCAGCTTGTTCAATGACCATCAGGCTCTGGCTTTGTGTAGTGAGGGTATTATGCTAGTGCCCTGGGTTGCAACATAAATCATATTGACTGACTTAGATATGTTGTATTTTTCTCTTATGTGCTCTGGGCTCACTTTTATTTTTGCCTGTAGTTGTATCTTCCCTGTTTTGCATGTATTTTCATGCTGGGCAGCTACTTGGTGACTGCACTTCAGAAGCACTGGAGAAGTTTGGTGCAGGTATGGTGTCGCTGCCGGTGAGGTTAGAGCTCCTGCAGGAGCCATGTGGCCTGGGAGAAGGGCTGGTGGGGGAAAGGATGGGTGAACTTGTGCATTTTGTCTGCTCAGCATGGGATGTGTAGATTGTCTAGAGTAAGACTGGAATTATATTTGAGATCTGTTGGTTTCTCAGGCTACCATCTCCTTGTGAGCCTCTGACCATTTCACCTGCGAGATCCACTTTGAGTTTTCTTGGCCTTACTATTCTATTAAAACTTCCGTTGTTATGGAAGAGCACTGGGAATGGTGTGATTGTCTTGAAATAAAAAGCAAAATTTCACACTGATTCCATTGGTAAAACAGGATCAAACTTTAACATTCTAAATTTTGACTTGTTTTAAATATGTCTTTAAGAAGTAAATACAGGTAACTATACCAGCATTTGTGTGGAAAAAGGCTCAATTTAGTCTATCTAGTGGCTTTCAAACCTTGCACTTGTATGTATGGTTCCTTAGGCTGCAGTCATATTTTTAATAGATATGAAAAGTATATCTGACTTATTCAGTGATTTTCAAGCAGATTATTTATGGCTTGATATGGTAACAGTGATGTCAGTCAGAGCTTTAATCTTATTTCTGATATGAAAATCTCCCAAAGGCCTCTGTAGTGAGCACCAATGAAAAGACTATTCTGTTTTTTCCTACTTCAGTGTTATCTTAAACACTGACAGTGATCATCTGATGACCTTGCCAAGTTTTTGAGAATTCCTGCTTATAATATTTCATTTCAAAAAAACCCCTGAACAAAAGAAACTTCTGTGAGTTTTTATGCTTTTAGCATACAGTTTCTCAAAACTTTGTGGCCCTCAGTGTAGTGTGCTAGACTGTGTGCTGTTTTCTGTATTCTTTGGGCAGAACTTCCATTTTTTGAGAGATCTTTTTGCTTTGAAATATCTGTTTAATACTTCTACCGAACTGTTTCTATTCCTTTTTAAAACCCTTTCTGTTGCATGTTATTTATTCTGAATCCTATACTGTTTTCTGAAGTCATCAGGAGATTTAGTCTTTGTAATTGGTGTGGAAACATCTGTACATTTTTCTGGTTAAGAAACCCAAAATAAATTAATAATCCATGTCACCTGTAGCCTCCAGAGTTTTGCCAGCCATTTACCAATTTACATTTTCCTTCTAATTTTCTTATAAAAGCCTTCACTATTTTTTTAGGTAATTCTCTTTTTTAGTTGATGTGTTTTGCAAGTTGTCTTAGATAATACTAAGGTTGGAAGTCTACAAATGTGTTTTAACTCTTCAGCAGTTTACATCTTGAACCAAATTCTACGCTTATAATATTGCTTGTTGGGTAATTCCTCTCTTCCTTCTGTGCCTGGACACCCCCACACTCTCCAGATGCTTGGATCCCCCTCTCCCCTCAAATATTATTGAAAAACTGTCAATGATTTGAAGCTTCCCTGAAATAATGGCCAGCTTTCCAGGCTTGCTTTATAACTTTCAGGTTTTACCACCTCATTGAAATATTTTATGAATAAGAAAATAATATTTGCTCTATGCAAGTTTGCATTTTCACATACAAGTTTAATGGTAGTTTTTTAAAGACAATCTTGTTGCTTGTTTGTTGTTTGGCATCTTTTGGTTTTCTGTGCAGTTGCTTATCCACTTTGAAATGATTCATGCTATATTACAAAAACACAGAAACCAGCTTTCCTTATGCCTGTGCAATCCCCTTGTCTGTGGCATTACACAGGTATAAGTGAAGGGTGAATTTGGCACCTGACATAGATGAGTTGCACTTGAATGCACTTTAAGTATCTAGGTGGGAATTTATGCTGCATTTTGATTAAGTAAATCAAAGATTTTTCTGGTTTAGGGCAGTCTATCTTAGAGCCTTGTAAAGAAAGATGTGAGGAGGCTCAAGTGTTTGCTTTTAACAGGGTAAGTTTGTATTTTCCAAAGTGAGATACTTTACCAATGTAATAAAGGAAACTCAAACACAAGCTGGTAGATCTTGATGAGAACATAAATTGACTTGTTCTGCTTGGTGGAAAAGCCCCCTGACCCAAAACATGCCATTCCATCTGTCAGCATGTGGGCACCAGAGGAGAAGAAAAATGAATGCTGTGGCTTTAGAGGAGTTACTTTCAGAATTGTTCACATAGCACCTAATCTGTACCCTGGTTTAAAAGATAAACAGTTTTCTACTTTACATCAGAGGTAAATAATTTCTTAAGTGAAAAGCAGATAAAATGTTATTATGGCAAACTTTACTTTTATGCTATTTTTACTCCTGTTTAATCATCAAAGAGACTGAATAAATAAAAAAGGTGTTAACTTAGATCCATCACACATCAGACATATCTTAGCCCATTCTCTTGTTTGTAGACATCATTTGTGGATCAGCTTTATACTCATCTTTCCAACATCTTGCTGATAGTGTTTAGTTTTGATTACCCAATGCATGCATAGTATTTGTTCCAGGCATTCTATTTCTCTTCAAATAAAGGCATAGAATAAATCATATTGCAAATCAGAGAAAAACCTAATGCCATTTAGGAAATATTTCAAATATATTCTGCTACACTTAGCAAAAACCTCAGATGTGGAGAAATATCCGCTCAGTGCATCATAAAGCATTTTTTACAGAAATGAGATTATTTCCATATATTTCTTCTAAAATTTATGAATGTTTTCCTTCCTTTTCATGACAAACTTCCACATAAGAGGGAGAAATTTCTTCAGTTCTGATGCAGTTTCTCAAAACAGCTGAATCTTATTGTGCATGATTTCCTCAACTAATTCCTATTATTACATGAAAAATGTAGTATTTCAACATGGTTTTACTTCACTGCTTTGCAAAAACATTTAGCTTCATGAGGTTCTTTTCCCTGCAGATTGTGTAGTATCATAGGCATTCATATCAGTTTACAGAACAAACATGGTATGATTTTGACCTTGGAGACTAATAACCAATATTTACACGAACCATGGTGGAAGAAGGATCATGGGTATAACTGGTTTTTGAGGGTAATAGCCTGCCAGCTGTGGTTTTGAGGTTGATTTTTAGATATTGGGGAAAATCCTCACCTCATTTAAATCAGCATCATTTCTTTGGTTGTGGTAGTGCTTTGAATGTTGTGATGTCAGATGGACTTTTTTGCCTGACAAGAAAAAAATTGTATATGCTTGCTTGCTTCTTGATTATTTTTATTTACTTCTACGAGAGCTTTCAAAATCATTCGTATTCATAAAAATATATTCCAATGACACAATGCTATGAAAATGACCAGAGCTTTGAGATAGCAAATACTTTTTTCCTTTCCACCAGATGAATGGGACCCTTGGATCACTTTCTATAGAAAGCTAACTTGCTGTTAAAATCAATGTACTCAAGTGCTCTGCTGAAGAGAGGACATACTGTATGAGATCATGACAGTAGCTGTGGCTTGTGACTGAACTGCCCACAAGCAAGGAGAGGGAAAAAATGTAAATTCCTCTGGGATTGTACTGTTTTATCTGTTAAACTGATAAACATCACTTTGGTACTGATGAATCATGCAAACATAAATTCTGAACACTGCAAAAAATTTTTTTAAGGTAGACAATTAATGAAACAGATGCATGTGTTACTATGGTTAGATCTTACTATTTAGGGTGAAGGTTTTTTGAAGGAACATAGAAAGCTGAAGTGCATTACATGTCTCTTTCTAAGCCCAAATGGATATTTTTTCTAAAGGAATAATGTAACACATTAGTCAGTATTGTATTGTAGAAAGAAATGAAAAGCTCACCAAACATCTGTTGAACATATTAGGCCCGATCAAGATGAAGTTTACAAGCCCTGAAATATTTCCTCTATCATTCACAGGTACTCTCTCATGCTTGAAAAAGCTATCTGGTAGGTATAAAAAATTCCATTCTGGACTGGGAAAATGATTGCTGATGTTTTATATATTTCACTATACTACTCAGAGCAAAAAAATTGTATAGACATTTTTTTTGGATTTGCATTTGATTTATAAAGTATATACCAGCTTTTTTCAGTAGTGATGGCAGAGTATCACATTAGAATAGAATATTTCAGTTGGAAGGGACCTAAATGATAATGTAGTTGAACTGCTTGACCAATTCAGGGCTGGCCAAAAGTTAAAGCATGTTGTTAAGGGCATTGTTCAAATGTCTCTTAAACACTGATGGACTTGGAATATCAACCACCTCTCTAGGAAACCTGTTCCAGTGTTGTTACATTCTATTATATTTGAAATCCGAAACCAGGTGTCCTGCCATAGAACATTTGGCATAAAATATTTTTCTTAATTAGTCCCATTTTTGACAGAAAACTTTTAAAGAGTGAAAATGTGATAAAACAGAAAAGGCTGAGATCAGTTATATATAAACCTGGCATTTCTTAGTTTTCTTAGCACTTAAACATTTGTTTGCTGTTTCATGCAAAGCAAATTTTGCAACAAATATAAATACTTCTAATAAAATTACATTTTGCTGTAAGTGCATAAATCCTAATATTTATTGAATTGATAATGGCTTTTTAAAAATCTGATTACTGACTCTGGGACAGTCTGTAGCCATAAGAGTAGCAGTGGAGGAGAAATTTTGTTTCATCCACATAAATGTAGCTGACAGACCAGCTGGGCTGTTTGGGCATTAACTAGAGATGACTTAGGTGCACCAGAGCTTAGATGTTGCTCAAAGAGTACCTGCATTAACCTCAAAACTTATCTTTAAAGGAATTTAGGTAGGATACATGTAGATGGAAGGCTTGTAAAATGTAGGAAGCTGTGTACAGGAGATGGGGTGAATTCCTCTAGCTTCTTTCTCTGGCTTTTGCATCTGAGAGTTGCTGTATGTATCTGAGATGACCAATACTGTAGCAATTGGGAAGGACTGCTGTTATTAAGTAAAGGCCAATATTGCCCTATCTGTGTCTTTTAAACTTGTAATCGTTTACTTCCACTTGCAACAATCTCAACAGAAAAGTTTTTCCTTTAAGTGCTGGGTGCTTGAAGGAATGGGTCAAAACTAACATGTTGGGAATAAACAGGCTCCATAGAGGCTGTGGTTACAGTTCAATGGTTTGAGATTTTTTTTTTCCCTAAACACATCAAGTGGTGCAGATTCTGCAGGAATTTGAAGACTGGGCAATACTTCTGTTGGTCTGCAGCTGGTCATAGTGGTGGGGCAGTAGCATCAAGATGCTAGCTTGTGGGCAGCTGTTCCCCCAGGTAGGGACAACTTGCTGTTTTCCCCCTTTAAAGATATGAGTAGAAGAGGTGATGACCCACAGCTCCAGACAAACCCTGAATTATCACAGGCATTTTTAGAGATTAGTAGGTGTCTGATCTGTAGCTCCTAGTTCATCTCATATGGAGCAGGTTCTGTATTCCACAATAAAATGGTGATTCAAAATGAATTAAAGTAGGTATTTTCAATTACCAGCTTCCTGATGACTTGACTTTGCAGTAGAGAAATTAACGGAAAGTAACAGCATCTCTTGCCGATTAAAAATCCTGTTTAACACATGAAACATATTTAGTTTTATATTCACACAGAAGGAATTCAAGCTTGACTTGGAGTCCATTTTTTTGAAGTTCAGTTTCTGTACCTGAGATAGAGTGAGCTGTAGAAATGTCATGGCTGCCCCAGATCTGCTCCTGCACATCAGAAAACACCTGTATCACATCCTGTATCATAATAAAGAATGCAGTGATCAATGATAGGTTTTAACCAAATATAAATATCAATTTTGATGGCATCCTCATCAATGTTTAAGGGGTATGTGGGGGTAATTTTGGGGCAGACAGGGAAACCTGTGAGTTAGTAATTGCCAAGAGGGCAGAAGCTAAACATCTGATGTCCAAGTTTCAGCCTCAGATATATTATTTTGTTCCCAGTGAGATTTCATTTTTGGAAGTAGCACCTTTTAAAAGACTAGTGAGCTAAAGGGACAAAGGCAATGGAACATCAAGTGTTAGTTTTCCTGCAAGGAAAACTTTTCTCACAGGTTTTTCCAGCCATGTGTTAGAGGTGAATAGTTAGAAAGCAGATTTTTTGAGTAATATGTTTACAACTCTGAGGGGAATTAGACATTAAATTGCTTTTGGGAATCTGGAGCTTACAGCTTAATCCTGCCATCTTTATACAGTGGAACTTCTGCTTAAAACAGTGTATATTTTATATGGTTATTTGGAAGGAGATTCAGGCTTGAATTGATGATGTTACAAGCCTTAGAAGTATGTTAAAGCAGCAATGTCTAATTAATAGATCCTGGAGGTTGTGTTCAGCACTAGGCTAGAAAACTCAAATGGTCAGTTTGCAAACCATGCAGAGCAATTTTTCATGCCTGCTGCTATTTAGATCTCTGCCAAGCTTTGCCCTACAACATCTGTAGGACAAGTCTTTAAATATGTTTCAGGGCAACAGTTCAATTTAGAGGTTTTCTTAAAAAAACTTCATAGCACTTTGACACATGGCTGGTGGCTTTCAATACAGTCACGTGGTTGTTTTTTATGCTTTTCCTACCTCAGGATCACAGTTTTTAGCATTGCCTGGCACTCAGTTACTGTGAAAACAGTTTGAGGGAGAAAGTGTAACTCCTTTCTAATGCCTAATTACATTTAAGTATATGTGACTTCATAAGCATGCGTGGAAAATTTTATACTTACATATCACTAAGGCCCCTTTCTTCCAATGTGTTGACTTCAGAATTTGCTGGATAGCTTCATAAGTGATATTCAGGGAACTTTGATTTTAAAGGTTAGACTAAGGTAGGAGTTGGAAAGCAGTCTGTGCAGTAATGCTTCTCTTATCTCGTGCTTATGCTTATTTTTTCTATCACTTCTGCAGGAGGTCTGCTCTATTCAGTGAGGCATGTTGAGCATGCTAAAGACTGACCTCAGGAATAACTGTGTTGCTGAATAAAGGAGGTGATCTGAATTGAGCCAGAACTTTGTATTTTGCAAATGCACCCTTTACCTGTAGTGCTGATTTTTCCAAATCATAAAACTAAAAATTTCTTTCAGATTTCTGAAGTCTTTCATTTTCTAATGTAAGTGCTTCAAGAGTAATAGTACTTTCTGCAAGCTGATGACCATCCAGTAGGTGATATGAATTGGTAGAGTGACTTCAGTCCCTACTAGGCACATAAGTCTTCCACAGCAGTACTACAGTAATATTATAATGGCATCCAAAGGGCATTGTTAACTGGGTACTAAAAAGAAAAAAGCCCTATTTTTAAAAATAAAAAGTTGTTGCAGCTTGTGATGACTCTGCAGGTAGCATTTCTTGTCATAGGGGTTTAGCCTTTAAACCTATTATTAAAAGGACAAAAATTATTGCTTCCATCTTAGACTGTATTTGTTCACTGTCACAGCAGACTTATTAGCATATTTCCATCTGCTTTGGAATGTGCTGTTCCATTAACTTTTTTCTTTTGCCTTATGAAATAATTTTTATGAATAGGTAAGGTTTGGTATGTAACTCCTGAGGCCTCATTACAAAGTTCAGGTACCTTTTAACTCTAAATATTCTTTTGAGTTATTTACATCTTGTATGCAGTTTGTCAGTTCATATTATTCATCAAGTAAATTTACATATGATAGTTTAAAAAACCCCACAGCAAATAGTCTATTAGGGTTCTCCCAGGAAAGCAAATACAATGCATCTTAGAGAGTGCATTTTGAAGTGGTAAAATATAATTTTGTTAATCACAATGTGTATGTATTCTGATATTTTTCCCTCTTTCACATAGTATGTATTTACAAAGTGTGAAATAGTTAAATAATGTATGTGGATTTCTACCTTCATGGAGTAAGGTTACATCTAGCTATTCCTCCATGCATGGGGACACTTCTGTTAGTATGAATTTTATTTCTTGAGCTTTGAAATTATTTTAAATTATTTGTGGTGTGTGCTGGGAATTCTCTTCTGAAAGATGGAGAAAAAACAGATGTTCTGACTTGATGACCTGGCAACCTTTTGACCAAGACAATGGAAAGAGCCTATCCTAGACTCTTTAAAGGCAGTAGTCTCCGTTTCTTGAAGTTGTTTTCTGTGCGAGTAGTGAAACTAAAAATTATTTGTGACCTCCCATAAAGACCAGAAAATGGTCTGTGGTTGGCAATATCAAAATGCAAACTTCAGGTGCAAACTGAAGTTCAGAAGGTAAGATAGAGCCATATCTTTAATATGTAATCTGGTTTAGGTAGAAGAGGTAGAAACTGAAAACTTTTCCTTCTACTGTGCCCATGTAGGAAAGCAGTATTTCCTGGGGTACAAACTCAGTAGAGAGATTTCCTTTTCTTTTGTCACAAATAGCAGAAAGAAAGGGCTTACGTATATTTTCTAACCCCTGTCTAGTCAGTGTCTTCAAGATCCTGTCCCTGTCAAGTATCTTTCTGCAGCCATCTTTGCAATATTAGGTCTTGTTTGGTGCAGAATCTTTGCTAACAAAGGAATAATAAAATTAATGCTTGAAGTTTTTATCTTTACTGTTTTCTACATTCATTTTTCCATTGAGCTTCCAGTCACATCCATGTCTGGCTCTGCAAAAATGCAGTGTCTATAGTATGTCTCTGATTCAGCTGCAATTCTCATTTTTGTGGCTTCTGTTTCACAAATAAGGTGCTGTTGGTGGATCATACTCAGTTTTTAAGTAGTAATGCTACTCTGTGTGTTCCACCGGGTCTTTCCAAGTGTATTTCCTTTGTGAGATAGCAGACTACTTTATGCACAACCCTTGCTTCCTCACTTATGTTGCTTTTATTCCCTTCTTTGTATTTCCTGTTTGTTTTTTTTAAATTTGTGAACTGGATCTAATTTCTTAAATCCTGACAATCACCACTGCTACTTCATAAATATATATATATATATGTACACACACAATGTCCTCTGTTTCTGGTGCAGACAAAACTAAAAGTCAAATGCTTCAGGTATTGTCAGCTTCTGTAATGTAGCCATCTCATTACTGCCCTAAATGCATGAGCCAAAAGCTGCCAGTTATGAAAGACGACGCTTTTATTTATTTTTTAATGATTTTATTAACATATTTTTTAACTTTTTATTTATTTTAAAATATTTTATCAACATCATATTTTGTTTAACAATTTTTTTTCATAATGTTTTTGTTCTAGTGGTGGTTTCTGACAAACATTTAACTTCTGGTTTTTCATAATCACTGACATTTGCTTTTGTTTATTTCACTCAAGTGGTGTGTTTTGGCAAAGAAACAACAGTTTATTGTTTGGGAGAATTCTCCAAGTGGCATATTTTCAGTTTTAAGAAAATTTTCGGTTTGCATATTTTTCTCTGGAAGCCTGTTTGCTCTACATGTGAAATTATTGTAATGTATTCTTATCACGTATTAAGTTAGAGAAATTATTTTCATCAATATTGAAAAATGTGATTCCAATATCACAGTTTACACAAGAGTTTAGGAGGTTTATAATCTGAAATTTAAGAACTAACTGAAGATTTTGAGATACTCTGGATCAATTTGCTACTCCAATGTGGATTTCCTGTTTGGATGAGAGTTCTTGTGCTTCATTTCCTTAGCTGCAATGTGTTTACAGTTACACAGGGTGCTGCGATTAATGTTTGCCAGGTGCTATAATACTGCTGTGGTGGGAGACATCTAAATATCATCCAGCAGAATAGCAGTGTGTTTCTAAGTATAGAGTATGATTTTTAGAAATGTCCAATGAATCTCAGTGAACATAAGTGTAGAACAGTGTGCTGCAGAAGCATCTTCACCACTTGCTAAACATGTACCCCGCAAAAATGGGATTTCCTCATATTTAGAGGGATAGTGGTGACTGCTTATCTGTGCAATAGCTCATTTTCATAATTCCTGATAATCTCCTGGTCTGAGAGTTCTGCAGGCTAATCTGCATTTAGCATAAAATACATGTACCTCAATCTAGTAAACGTTGACTATAAGAGTTGAGCAAAAGGAACCTGTATCATTCACTCATATTTGTGCCCCTCATCTCCTCTCCGTTTGTGTATCTTACATTAGATCAAGTTCCCAGCTGCTGGTCATGTTTGTCTCAGATAAGTGATGAAAGTCAGTCATTCACTTGTGCCTGGCTCAGAATTCTGCTTCTACAGATACTAGTAGAGGATAGGAGATGCTTTTTTTCAACCAAGAACATGATGTTGCTCAAGAAGATAGGTTTGTTCAGGTTTATTTTTTGTAGAAATTATCAGAGTGCATGCCTAAGTAGAAGAATGGGATTTTTCTATGCGAAGACTACCTTCTGGATCAGAACATTGTTAAAACTTTTGGCCTCTGAGGGGGAGAAAAATGGACTCCTAGTGTGTGTGTTTAAAAATAAAAACAACTAAAAAGTAAAGTTTGATAGATTGATAGCTCTGGCAATACCTGGGCCTCAAAAATTAGCTTAGAAAACACTCCTGGGAATATTAGTGGGTTTAGATACTTGCTAGTTTAAGCTAGAATAGTTAAAATGTTCTTGAAAATCGAGTGGGGAAAAAACCTGTCATCTTAATGCACCCTTGGATATATTTAGCAGGCTCAACTGTTGTGAGTTGCTTCTAAAAGGCCAAATGACATGCCCAGGTATTTTCTTAACAGCTTTTTCAGTTTCTGGAGTCTGGCATTTCACAGTAGCATTGCTACAAGCATTTAATTGGTCTCATATATCTGGCAGTTTTCTTCATCAGTTCAAACTTCCTGTTTGCATTACCTCCCACTCTCAGTAATGGGAGATGTATACCTGCTTGTATGGTATTTAACTCCATTCTGGCATGTTAAACTTCTTGTGAAACTACATAGCCCGTCAGGCCACGTTCACATCCTGGGGCTAACTAATCTTGTGCTCTTTGACAGTGGAAATTGCATGTTTCAGCAAAATATGTTGGTAGAATTGTCAAGCATTTTGACACTGCTTATATATTCAACTGTAGAAGTAATCTTACCCTGGGAACATAGCTTCACGTCTGCACCAGGACCTGGGCCCATCAGCATCTGTATGTACCTATGGGAAAACTTGTTAATGTCAGCATAATTCTTCATGGGCTCAGCTTTAAATCCTGCAGGAGCAATGCCCAAGGCTGCAACTCTAAACATGACCTTCCCTGAAAATTCTCCTCAGATTTGTTCTTAATAGGTCTTCGAAGCTTGAGTTAGTCACTTTCTCAGTAAGCTGGTTTTCTTATGAATCTACCACTTAGCTAAGTAACATTAAACACCGCTGTCAAAAGTGGACTGCTGCTTGCCATGAAGTTGGATGCAGGCCCACCCGATGGGGAATACAACTGCATTTGGTTCAGTTATCCACGCTGCTCTATTTCTGACTCCTTGATGGTAATTTCTTGCGTTCTCATCTACTTCTCTAGCTCTGTGCAGAGCTACTGGAGCTACATAGGTTAAATCCTCATTAGCTTCTCCTCAATATTCCTCACATCTGGATCTTAACTTTTTTGTTGTACTCTGTATCCCTAGAGGTTTAATTTTCTTGCTTTTTACATTAGCCACAGTATTTTTCAAAGTTATACAACAGAAAGGAAGTATGCTGCCAAGTGAAATGCAATCAGCTCTGTGGATGGCCCAGAGAACATGGGGATTGGGATCCTTTGTATCTGCCTTCTTGCAAAACGGCGACAGTAGCAGCCACCAGGGATTGTGCAGTTTCAGGCTGCTCTATAAAGTTTGCATCTTGAAGGCTCTATCTTTTCTGTTACAGCTTTCCCTTAAACAATAAATGCCTGCATACTAAAAAGAAGGATGAGTCCCCTTTACCTCTCGTGAAGCTATTTATAGAGGAGCAACTTCCTCTCCATTTGGGAAAACCTACATCAGGATGATGGAAGCAGTTAGAGATTTGTTTTTTCTCATACTAGAAATAAGTTTCATGGGCTTTATCAGCATCCAGCTCCAGCATGAGTAGGAGATTTCCGATGGTTCTGTCTCAGAGTATATGAACAAGCTGGATGCCATGTGGATGTTGCTTTTAAAATCTTTTGCAAAGACTTCAAATTAAAATTTAGGTTCTTCACCCTGATTTCCAAAGGCTGTGTCCTTTATCAGAAAGTCCAGAGGAGAGTCCTGTCACCAGAAGCAGTAAATTTACTGACTTTACTCAGATGATCACAGGAATAAAAAAGTTCTGGAAAGTTCTAAATTTGTGAATTTAGAGGATTCATTGCACTGGGGGTGGAAGTGATCATAGCAAGCTACATCTGAATGCAGTATTCTGTTTCTACTTCTTTAACTTGGCAAAGATATGTGATATTCACTATTAGGGTAAAATTATGTGAAGCAGCTGCACTGACAAATAAGATTAATTATCCTTTACATTGCTGACATTAACCCTACTTGTCATCAGGGCTATGGGAAGAGTTGTCCCCTCACCACGTAAATTTGTGAACACATTTACTACCAATGTATTATTTTAAATTATCAGGAAACATAGTGAGGCAAAATGGAGATAGAAAACCCACAGGGTAACCATCAACACTTTAGTATGATATCTCTCACCTTGAAGTGCAGAGGAGAAAATGTTGGTAGCCATCAGTTAGACTTTGGGGTTCCCACAGGACATATACACCTTAGATACCCTTGAAAGCGATTTACCACGTTGAATCTGAGATGGTGTCCTTATAAAGATCCCTGAGACCAGAAAGCTAGTCTTGGCTGTAACCACCACTTCTGATTATGGAAATTGCTTAAATATGGGCAGGAAGAAATACTGGTGTATCACTGGGAGTAGGGTGTCCGGCTGGAGAGTTTAATGTGAAAAGGGTATTTTAGCTTTGTTTTTGTCTCATTTATCTGTTTAAATAATTAAGATGAAGTAAATATTTACCCTACTTTTGGCTACTGCACCAATGGAGAAAACAGGGCCTGGACTATGCTGACAAGCAGAGCTGACCACTGGGTCTGCTGTAAGGCCTCATCACCTTTCTTGTGAGGCTGTCTGGCTCTGGACCTCTAAGAAAGATGTGTGGGTTGGGAGAGCTCTGCTGGCAGCCTGGGGGTGGAGAGGTCCTTGGCCTCTGCCAGGTTGGGGGCATGATATGTTGAGGAATGCTGGTCTAATTCTTCATGTGCTACGGGGAGAATCTGCAGAGCGTATCTCCCAATACTGGGAGCTGGGAGGCTAAGAGCTGACTAGCTCTTGTGGAGATGTCTAATGGAGAGCATGGTGTTCATAAGTGTCTAGGGATTGAACCTTTGGTAATAACATTGATACCAAATCCCTCTGAATTCCCAGTAGGAGAAGATGGTGTTTAGTATGGTGTTAAGAGGCAGCTCTGCTTATAAAAATAACGCTAATGTCTCCTCTGTCACACTAAGGTCAATTTTAACATGAGGTTAGGGCATTCTTCATCGATAAATCTTCACATGGGTTGTAAGAAATGCCAAGTGCATTCAAATTTGTGCATTAAAAATTCTCCCTGGAGAGAGAAGAAATGTGTTAATGTTTGTAGTAGAAAAATAGCATTTGTAACTGCTAGCAGGCCTGGGGTAGTCCATCATCTACTTTGCAACAGTCAGCTAATTAGAATTATGAAAGCCATGAAGAAATATAAAGTGTTAACTTGGTTGAATTTGGAATGGGGCAGCCCACCTGTTCTTCTAAATATAAGTGACTCTGCAATGTGACCTGTTCATTGGCAGAGGTGGGTAAGTCAGTGAAAGTTTGCACTGAGCCCTGGCTCAGGCTGGGTGCTCAGTCCGTGACTGAGGGCAAGCCAAGGAAAGGAGAAGCCTGCAAGAATGTCTTGGCACTACTTCCTGGCTCCCACGGTGACCTTAGATACATATCACTTTATGTAATATTTTTTTTCGAATGTGTGTAGTCAGCTCTAACGGCTCATTGATCCCAGCTAAGCTCTTTGGCTTGGCTCTGCTGTCAAGTGTTCTTGTTTGCCCACATCTAGTAAGTTATGTGGCTTGAAGCTACAGGCATTTTCTTACTACATGGAAATGAATTCAAGAGCTGCATTGTGATCACTTGTTGAAACAGCTCTGACTTATCGTACCAAGGCTCCGATGCTGACAAGCTAAACAACTTTCACTCAGTGTGAAACCCTGCCAAGCAAACCTGCCTCCAGATCTTATCCGCATTGTGAAGGGTGGTGTCTTACAGAAGCTCATTTAAACAACTTCACACCACCTTCTCAATATAATTGAGTCTGCATAATCCACATGAATCTCTTGACTTAAACATTGAATCTCAATGCATCACTGCTTAGTAGGTGACAGTCACCATCCAAATACTACTGATTAGCTTTTTATTTAAATGAGCCCAGGCACTAAACTTTTGTGAGCATGCCATGCTTGCCAATTGCAATTCTGAGTAAAGCTCTGAAGTGTTTTTGTTAATACCTCACGTTCCTCTTACGCACATTTTCTCTGTTGCTGCCCTACAGGTATTTCCTCTGCTCTGCAGTTCATATCCTAAAATACAGGTTTATTATTTATTCTGCTGAATATCTCTATTTTCATATGGAACGCTGGCTATCAAGTATTAAATACCTGTTTTGGTGAAGTCGTGTTACGTTTCTGCTAATGCTGTAACTCTGCCTTGCTGCAGTGATCCTACACTGGTTGATCTTAAACCCTTCAGGGTGCACTGACTAGCTACTTCCTTTTTGAATATGCATTATTTCCTTTCCCAGGGGCACTAATTTGAAGAAGCAGAAGCAGCAGCCCACTTTCTGATGATAATATAGAGTTTGACTGTTACTTGCAATTTAATAGTGTGTCGGCATTGAAATTCTGTCTTCACTCCAATTTTATGCATTTTATTTATATACATCATGTACTGCATTTGCTATTGGATTAAACATTTTATTCCTAATTACTTCCATGCCAATTTTGAAATAGCAGTATATGCTGCATAAATAACAAGCTTTTCAGCTGAGAAGTGATTTACATCTTCCCAAGTTGCATGATTTCTTTGTCAGGCTTATTAAAAACTCTCAAAGGGCACTTTATTTTTACCTCCCTTCCCTTCCCCTGCCATTGTGCCTGTAATTCAGTGCTCTCAGAAGCCCCAGGGGAATGGCAACCCTCTGCAGGCAGGCAGGCTGACAACAAGTAGCGCTGGCTCCAAGTCCTAACCCGGTGCCTTTGCTACAACTACACCTTAGCTCTGCTCTGCAATATCCTACTTGTTTATTCCTGGACCTCTTCTAAGCAAGGATCGAGGGCATAAAAACGAATTGTGCAAACTCTTCTTTACAGTGATTTTATGCGGTGGGGAATTCCATTAGAGATTAGCTTTTTGGACCATAAAACTTCTTTCAAATCTCTTCTAATCTAGATGCGAATGCTAGTTTCTCCTGAGGTAAATAAATACAACTTTCCAATCCTGTTCCATCTGCCTGTCAAAATCAGGTCCATAAGGGCAGCCAAAATCTATTATTGGTTTACACTGGTGCAAATCTTCTGACAGTAAAGGTTGAATCTGTGTAACTGAGAGTGGAATTTGGCTTGTGGCCTTTGAATTTTATATGGCATGGGTGAAAGCCTGCAGTTCAGAGTAAACTCTTGTGACCAGTTATAGTAAGAGGAGGCAGGTGGGGAGAAGTGATAAAAGATACTTTAAAAAAAGTCTTTATATGTGCATATGAGTGTGTGTAAATGTTCTAATTGCTTATTTCTCCATTGTATATTAATAAGCCTACATAAGAATGTGTATATTAAATAAAACCTGCAAATACAGACTTTTGAATTATCACTTCCTTCCAGAAGAGTAGCATTTTTTGAAGTCTTTAATATATGTACATGAAAGCCAGTCTGTTAATATTTTTCTCTAACATGGAGAATGTTTGGGTGTCAACTTTGCCAGTGTGTGCAGCATGCAATACCTGTCTGGTAGTGGTTAAAACTGAGGTTCCATTATAATAGAGAATTGTGTATTTTTTCTTTGCTGCCTTTTTTAATGTTCTATCTTTCTGTTTTTACTATGACATCTTGAGATGCTGTGATTATCATCTTTTGAGTGCTTCTGTATTGCACCAAGAAAATCCAGTAACTTTTTTTTGTGTGTTGGGTAACTTTAGGTAATGTTAGCAGCCATGGATTTGAAAACTTCAATCAAGCAAAAATTGTAACAATACTTTCTTAGAAAAGCAAATTCTTTTGGCTATTGAGAGGACACTTGTGTATAGAATAACTTCAAAATAATAAAACTGCCTCATTTCAAAGAAAACAGAATAATAAGAGTGGCCACTTTAGCTTAATGATACTTCTAGAATAACAAATTGAGTTTCCACTTGCACTGTACAACCCCATTGAAGTAAGAGGAATTACTCAAGATAGTCTCTTCACTGTTGCCTTTCCTTACACACATTTACTGGTGATTTCTGCACAAAGCTCAGTGACTTTAAGCAACAGAAGAGAGGACTCTTCTGAACTTTGAGACTATAAAAGGAGGGCACCCAGGGCCCATCTGGTTATTTGTGGTTTTTAAGCACTGCTTGTCAGAGCAATGAAGTTTCATTTTAGGTGTGGGCCCACTTGGACCAAGTGCTGCATTGAGCATGAGTAAGTTGCTCGAAATCTATGGAGCCCTTCATGAGTGCAACCAAAAAATTTCTCTCACCCTATGTTCAGTATCAAAGTTTAGAGTCTTAGTCCCAACATGTTAAAAATATGAATTGGGACTTCATATAATGTTTTGATGTACATTGATCTCAAAGGATCAACTAATGCTTTTGTTTTACCCTTGAATTTTTATTGTCTGGTATTTGCAAACAGTGATTGCTTTCATGATGTTTTTTCTAAATCTTGTGCTAGTGTAAAATCCATCTTTTAAGTCAGAAATTATTTTCCTCAGTGTCATGGTTTGACTCAAATGTTAAAAGGGTGTTTCTGGATCTCTGGGTGTGTAACACAGATGCTTAACAAATTTGTCTTGGAGGCTATTTTACCATTCTGCGGGAATTCAGAATTTGGGATGATTATTGGATCTTCCTCTTCTGATTCTGAAAGAGGGAAGGAAAATGAAAACAGAAGGGTGCTTCTTGAGGGAATGGCTGTACTGATAGTCCTGTGTCGGTCAGTCTCCTCTGAAAACATGGCTTCCAAGACTGAGGTGGATGAACAATCATCTGTCATCAGAACCCTCCTAAGAAATATGCTGAATAGTGTTGAAAGGGGGCAAAAAGCTGGATAGTTCTGGCAGAAATTATGAGGGCGAAAAAGAAGTCCCAAAGCTGACTTCAGCTCTGCTTTCTGATAGCTGCAATGAGAAGACTTTTTAAAATTCTGCCTCTTGTCCTGGTGTGTTACAGGAGATGTGCAAGGACAGTCATGTTTTCTGTTTTGGTTTATTGTGGGGTCTTTTCTGGGGGAATTTCTCTGCAAATTTTATGCAATGTCACAATCTTATTCTTTGTGAGAAGAAAGTTCATGTTTCAATGGCAACAAAGCTACTAGGTAGGGAAGGGTCTGACTTCATTAAAAATTAAACTGTTGTGACCTTTATTTATCTTGATAGAAATAGAGAAAAAAAAAATAACCATGAGTCACTTCTCCATGCATTATCCCTCTCCTCATCTGTGAAGCTCGTATCAACACCTGACCATTCTGAAATGTTACATAGCATCCTTGGACTTTTTTTTTTTCTCCTGCTTTTCATCAGCACTAGCTTTGGCTTAGATTGGTAGTGAGAATATAAAACAAACAAGGAGAAACAAGGAATGACATGCTTTTGGACAATATGTGGTAAGTAACATGATTCTGGTTATGCTATGGAGCAGGGTGATAAGATGACCCTAAGTGGCATGAGAAGTCCTATCCTGGAGAAAGATGATGTTGCTGCTGCTCCCAGCTCTAGCCCAAGGAAGGTGCCAGGCGATGGCCAGTGGAGGAAGAGGGAGGTGTATGTGCAGGCAGGTGTTGGTCTCCAGGTTCTCCTGGGACTGGTGACTCTCAGCAGTAACTTGTATCTCTGGGGAATGGGGCTGCCACTTGTTTGAGAGCTGCCACTACTGATGATACCCTCATGCTTCTCTACCTAAAAAAAGGTATTAAGGCACCCTCATACAACAGTGATTCCTGGAGAAACTTAATATTCACCCACCAGTTTATGCAGGGAAGTTGGTGTTCTGACAAAACAATTGTGTCTGGACAGGTGATCAGTATGCAGATTTAAAAGGCAGCAGTAGGTATATAGGAGACCCTTGTTTCAAAATCTACTGAATAATCACCAGGTGAAGACCAGCAGAGATAGTATGAAGTGTCATGAGCTTTTGAACTTTCCTTTGTTATGCTTTAAATTTTAATGGATACCTGGTGATCAAGGAAACTGGTTTCTACTGCCTATTAGTGATCAGTTTCTAGCAAAAAAAAAAAGTTGCCTTCATTTTGTTTTTGTCAGCTTTTATTCTTGATTCCGCCCCCCACCCCAGCTTTCTTTTATCTCTTTTCTTTTCCTCAACTGTTCAGAAAATAGCATGAAGTATGCAAACAGATTGCTCTGAGTAGATGCTAAACTTTTGGAATAACTGTTTACAGGGTCAGGCTTTCTACTTTCATGTATGTGTAAATTTATGTTCAAATATGAAATGGTAAATGTTTTTGCCTAAGAATACTACCATTGCTAAAACCAGGGAAAGTTTTGCCATCTCTTCTTCAGTTATGAAATTGTCTTGTCTTAAGCCTCTTTATTTCCTACTTTCTGGTAAGTTCAGTAAAGCATTTACCAGAGAACACAACTGCAGAAAACCCCTCTTCTGTTTGTGAACTTAATCCTTTGCCTTTTAGGAAAGGATTATGGCAAATGATAAGTTGAACTCCATGTTGCTGCTTGCAACATTTGAATTGCTGTAAGCAAGACACCCAGCAGAACTGCTGAAGAGCATGGTGTAAGACTTGGCACTGTCAGTTTCTGCAGGTTTTGCCATGCTCTTTTATGGTTTTTCTTCATATTGTATGAATTTTGTCTTCCACAACTCTGTTAGAAACAAATAGAAAGCTGAAAGAGTAGTGAGCAGAGTTTTTTTAGCTGCCTTTGGATTACTGAACCTCTAAGCAACCCAAAGACCTTTTACTGTAAGCCCTTTAAAATAATAATCACAAAGATTAAAATCTAGGATTTTTGTCTTGTTTGTTTTTGATTCAGTGATGATGGAAGGAGTGACATCTACGCTCCTCCTGACAACCATCTACTCTGCATTTATTACTTTCCTTTAAATGAGGGGTTTATGACACTACCCTGGATAAAGTGTCTGATTACCTGGGAGGGTAAGGGTTTGGTAGGACTACTATTTAATTCATTTAATTGAAGCATCTACCACATATACAGAATAGTAATACATGAGGATAGTTCTGGCATTTTGTGTGAAGTAGGGTACACAGTCATAGGATCATTTTGCACTGGCTGGGGTTGGCATGCTTTTTCAGTGCAACAGGGACTCTTCCCTCTAGAAGTGACGAAAATGAGTGGCCTGATAAGGAAAAGTATCATAGAGAAGGAAAGATACAAATGTAAACATCAGTGTGGCAGACTGACCCGGGGTAATCTTTCTATGTTGGAATGCCAGGCTATGAGGGAGCAGAGAACACGTCTTATGGAGGCTCAGAGCAAATCTCATCAAAAGACTGCTACTAGGTTGTCCAAGTTTACTTTAAACTGTTCAGACTTGTAAATACCTTTACTCTTCAGATATGGTTATACTGAACCAGTGGCATTTCAAATTGTTTTCAACAGTTCAGATATTCATGCTTCTGTCTCTTGTGCCAAAATAACGTTCTTTTAAAGAGATATTTTCTGTCTATCGGCATGGTTCATGGACCAACAAATCATGAACATTTTTTTATTGACTTATTTTGCTGTTGAAAAAGGGAATAAGGATTTTTTTTTAAGTGGGAAAAGTATTTGGATCCTTTTTGCAGTTTTAGTTGAGATAAAAACCTTTGATGTCAAATTGAGATTTAAATACCCAGAACTGGAAAGTTAAAAATTATTCAGTATAAATAAGAGATATTTTAATTTTTCATAAAGTTGTCAACACTATTGTAATTGCAAACAGATGAACTTGAACATGCCATTCAATGTCAAAGACTGTGCTGCTGGCAAGGTAACTTTCCCTGCAGCTGCAGTGCTATAAGTGTTTTTGTTTGTCACAGTAATTTTGACTGATTTCAGGGGCCCAGTTCTGTGACTTAATTGTTTAGAGTCTGTAACAGCCCCTAGAAAGCAAAACCAAGGTTAATGGTAGGAAGCTTTGCAACTATCTGTCCTGGAGATTAAATGAGGCTCTCTTTTCTGCTTTAGGTCTGTATCCTAGATGTCTGGTTGGCTCTGGGAATCATTAATAGGTTTCTTCCATCTGTAGATGGACCAGAGTGAATATGGCTGAACTTGACAGCTTCTAAAATATATTTGGTGGCATGTGTGGAGTAAGTTTGGAAAACTCTGCTTTTAATGCACAGACATCTGTGGTACAGGAGCTGTATTCATGACTGCCAGTGTTGGTGATTTTGAGGCAGGCACAGGGTGCATGGAAATAAGCATCCTGCTGACCTTTGGGTGTAATTCTGAGAGTCAAGTCTTAGATGCCCCAATGAGGGAGTAGTGTCAACTTCCCTTGTTTTATACCCATTTGGGAATCTCCATCTCTAAGGCCCCAGTGAGGTATGTGTCACATGATACCTAGCTAAGATAGGGATTCCCTTTCCCTGATGGAATATTCCAGCAGGGGAGTGTTATGGATTCAGAAGGTTGAATACTTAACTCAAATGTCAGAACTTTTGAAAGGTGTGGTGGTTTTGGTGCTTCTTTTTTTTAAGACAGCTGATTTATTTTTTTTTCTTCCTGGTAGGTTATGGTTGGCTGTTTCTCCTCTTCTCTGGGAACAGCAGCATCATGAAGTAGACATTCCTATGTAGTTAGATCCAGTGCCCATTAATAACAGAAAAATCGAAGACAGTAGCACCAGCAATTAAAGCACTTTCTGTTTGTCAGTCTGCTGGTATTTTTAGGAAGCTGATGGAATTTGGCTTGTCATCTAATGCGTTGATCCTTTGCCAAATGTCATGTCCCCTGACCAGCCGCCCAAGTCACTCTACCAACTGTCATCCTCCCTTGCAGAAAGCAGAATGCTCTGAAGTCGGCAACTTGATGAAGAATTAACAGCCTCTGCCAGCATGCTCTGATTAAACAGCTATGTAGACAACAGCTGTGAAAAACTCATCCATCACAGAATGTTTATTATTGGAATTAAAACACCTCATAACTAATGCATAGATTTGCATTGATTATAATCTCCTAGAAAGAACAAGTGATGCCAGCTCACTGTGCCTGGGCATTTCGAATGTTTCTGTTGCTTGCACTGTCACTCATCTGCCTCTGCTTTGTTAACCATAGTTCAAGCACTGATCAGCTTCTTTGCAGCAAGTCAGGTTCTATGTCTGTAGAAGTGTGATGCTGAACACTCCAAGGAACTCTAAATTCAGCTAATGATGTGGTGCATGGGGTATTTCTGCATATCAATCTTCTAGGCCCAGGGACAGGACTCTGGATTTATTCATACTTGAACAAATCAGAAGTAATGCAGTAAATATGAGTTTAGTTACATCAACTTATACCCATGGTTATCTCAGAAATGAGGTCACAGTAAATTGCCTAATCTCAGTTTCTTCTAGTATTCTGCTGTCTAATCTCGTGGTAGTGGCAATTTCATGTATTCTTTTTCAATAGAAGGTGTCCTCCTTGGGCAGTGTATGTTGCAGTAAAGCTACTAGAATACTCAATATACAAAACATTTTCTAAGTGGTTTGAAGATTGTCACATCTGTGTATATTCAATGCAATGTATTTGTTGGTAATCGCAATGTCTGCTTAGTTGAGAAGCAAACTTGTCTATTTCTGTCAATATTTACATGGGCTTGTGCAATGCGGGTATGGGTGCAGGTCTGAAGCACTTGATCCATTAGGTTTAGGGCCAGTACAAGGCCTGAGGTCCTACTTAAGCCCTCAAAACTTGTGCTGCTTTGTCTAGAACCATTATATCCGAATTAAATGGTACAAACTGTACTGTTAGAGCTCTAATACAACATCCTTCTTCAAGGCATAAAATAGCGGAAAAGAGCAAGCAAGAGGTTGATTCTAAGGTTCTGAATCTGTGATGAGATGTCTTGTGGTCTTCAGTGCTCATGAAATGGTACTTACAGAATCACATTCTCAGCAAGCTGGGGGTAAACACTCATCTAGGAAAAAAAGCTTGAAAATATTCAGTGGCACTGACAGAGTTTTGAAAAATGTATTGGGAGGCTGAAAAAAACCAAAGGCTTAATCAAATTAAAACATTAAAATTTCTCTCATTTAAAGAAACTTCCTGTAATTCAGTTCTGGAATGGTCATGCTAAGCAGCCACATTTGCGTTTGTCTGCATTAGGATCTCATTTTATCTGTAGCACAACAGAAATGTGCTTATCTCAGAGGAGGTTGACTAGATATCTTTGAATTGTAGAATTAAAAACAAATATAAGATATGGTTCAGGGATCTGAGTTTCCAGTTCCTGCCAGTAAGATCACTAGGCAATAATTAATGGCTGTAATAGAAACTGTTTGGTTTTTGTATTTTAAATTAACTTTTAGGCCAACTTGAGTATTACCCACAGTGTGCAGACATATTTGATGAGGCATTATAAACAATTGTTACTACTGTATCATTAAGAGGTAAATAGTGATTTTTTAAATTAGTAACTGGGACTTCTCATATCGAGAGATGAACACTAACTCTGTGTAGAAAAGAACAGAAAATAATCTCATTCTGTATCTTAATGATTTAGGTGGCTTTCATGAGAGCTGAAGGAATTCAGGAAGTTGAGGAACCCTTTCTCTAATGGGCAAGGTGAACAGAGTTCATTCTGTTAACTGTAACACATTTTTCTTTCTTTTGACAGGTACTTTGCTGCATGCTGAGCACAGCCCAGACCTTTGTGAATAGTCTGCTTATGAAGATGAGGAAAAAGAACCTTTCCCATGGGTCTTGCAGAGATTCAGATGCCGGATGCTTTTCTGCTTTCACACAGGCTTGATCCTGAACTTTCTGTTGACTTTGGTAAAGGTAAGACTTCAGATTTGTTGCTTTGTTGTTTTTTTTTCTCTCATGAGACCAAATTGGGCATGTCCTTAAGTTTGCCACAGAGTACTACTGCAATTAGCAGCAGCAAGGCAAGGTAAAAAAAAAATCAACATGATGAAATGTTTATTGATACAAGATGTAAATGCTCCACATACTTATGACAACTCATGAAGATTTTAGTCATGGCCAAGCTGGATTTTCACTTAAATGGACAGATGATCTGGCAGGGTGTGCCCTGGTATTTAAGTATGTTCACTTTCTAGCCTTGTACCAGGAAAGAATTTGTTATTTCTAGAGAATATATACTGTGTGTTGGTGAGGCAGGTCTACTTGGCTACTGTTCTTAGATGCCAGGTTCAAACGATGGAAATTTATTTTGGACATAAGGATGTTCTCCTTAAACTGCTCTGGCACATCTTCATGCCTACTGGAGGGTATCAGTACTGAGCTGAGTGCATGTAGGTCTCAACATCCAAAAGCTCCATGTGTTTTGGAGGACAAGAGAGAGATTTTAAAATGTCAGCCTTTACTTCACTGAAGTGTTTGACTTTACTGCCATCCTTGCAATATTTCTTCTATTTAAGAAGAGTAAGGAATACTACCAATTCAGCTATAAAGTTAATTAGTATAGACTATAAATGTTTATTTGTTTTTCAATAGCTGCAAACACATTATAAATGACTACTGCATTAATCTATTGTAAAATCCTGCTGTTAGAGTAATTTGTAATGCAGCTTTTTCTTACTATAGCTTTTGGCATTGCAAAAGCAAAATTATTAATTTGGTCTTCACTGTGGAATAACCAGCTGTGTAAAGTGTAATATACCTGCTAATTTTTTAACTAGGACTTGCCACGTGAAAAACATTAAAAATGTTGCATATATATTGACCTCTATTGAGCTAGTTAATGTACACTTTATTTTCTTTCAGAAACCTGCTTTTCTAGGCTTTTCAAATCTGAAATACTGTATTTTTCATAAATATGGATTCACTACATCTAAATTATAAGTACATGATGATAATTCTTGAGTTTTAAAATAAGTGTAGAAAATAGTAAACTTTAAGTTTTATGTGTTAGGTTGAATGCAACTTCACAGATGCTTATGAAAATTTGATAGGAATTTTTAATTAATTTTTAAGAAAAGTACAGACTTTAAATTACATTTTTAATGGTAAGTTCTGTTTTTATAGCATTATAAACGCATCTAATAGTGTTCCAAAGTGAGTATTTGTCAATGTTGAACTAAAATAATGGAATGTTTTAATTTACCCCTGCATTTTATCCAGTTCTATGTGGCCATTCTTGCTTAAGATCAGGTGTATCCTAATTAGCAAGTACTCTTGTTAGATTATATTTATGGGTCATTTTTACATAGGAATGTAACATAAGTTTGTACTGAAAGAGCACAATATATAAACAAAGAATTGCTTTACAGGAATTGCTTCATGCAGGACACACATTTTGGACTGAACTGATTCCCTAAATGAGGAATGCTAAATGGATTCAGAATTAAGACAGATATGTAATAAAGAGGGAAAATAGTGAGGTTGAATTTCTGCGATGTGTTTTCCTTAGAGAAGTGCATCTTAGAGAAAGATTAAGAGAGTTGAGAGCAAGTTTGGATTTCTAGAGTGACAACCTTCAGTAGATATGTAGGACAAAGTATGTCAAAAAGAAAAACAGAATGCTGGGGGCCAGGTTGGTGGGATGGTAGGTGTTATAGGCAGAAAGAAAAGTTGTGTATACCTAGTTCAGTTTACACTAGAAACTGAGAAACTGCGATCTCAGACTGTCTTTTTGCCTTTGAAGTAAGTTTTGCCCTTGGGTATTATGAGGGAGAAATCTCCAGTTTTAATACCTTAATCAATGCTGTCTTGTTTTCTGCAACTATAGTCTTTTCAGTCTTGACTGCTTGTCAAAATTTATTGAGCCACTTAAATTGATTAAGGTTTTTCCAATTTTGCAACATCATCTCTAATGCAATGAATCTAGTGCCCTAACCATCTTTTCAGTGTTATTTCTGTCTCCAGAAGAGAAGTTTGGAAGATTATCCAGCTGTTGATATGCTGGATTCTATTATGGCAATGTTTTCGTGAAGAAGGAAATAGGATGTGAAAGGCACTGAACTTTTTTTGAAAACAAGAGGAACGCCTTGTATACACATTCAAATATACTGTTGGAGACACTGAAATGTCACCATAAAGGCTAAATCTGATTTGCTTGCACAGCAAGAGCTCAACTTCTGGGTAGGTTTTGGCTTTGGTATGAAAATCAGAGCACCTACCACACTTTTTTCAGAATATTCTCTGCGTAAAGCATGCATTTTTCTTAGGATTTCTGACTGAATATGTTATTTTTTTAATAAGTGTGTTTATATAAAAACACATGATTAGTTTTGGACTTTAATCTTGACTTCCGTATATGATACCTGCAACTTTGGCTTCTGATCAAGTTCCCACTCCCGAAGGCAATTACTTGCTTGTTGAAGAAAGTGTCTTAGTGAGAGATCCTTTTGTTTCTTAGCTGTTGCCTGCTTTATGCTTTCATGAGGCTGTTTGCTTTTCATTAAAGCAGCAGATGCAAAAGAGTGGAAAGGCATCATCTGATCTAACACTCGGTGAAGCCAAGTGGACTCTTCACTGACTCATTAGGAGTTCATTCCAATTGGAGTAAAATAACCTGTAAAGCCATGGGGATTGTTTTCTTACATTTAGAAGACTAGACACGGATCTGACAAAGGCAAAGTTGCTTCGTATTAGCTTGGATGTTAAGGAAAAAAAAAAATCCCCAAAGTTTGATCTCCATTCAGTTTCAGTAATGTTATTGGGCTTGTGAAGGGATTAGGGGAAGAAGAAATGAGTAGAACAGTGTTGCACAATTTTCAGACTCCTACCAACAGCTGATCTCCTTTGCTTCAGCCTCAAGTGAATATTTGAGTCCTTGCCAAAAGAGGTTAATTTCATTAAGTGGGGCACCACTCAGTAAGTTTAAAAATTGGTGTATGTTACTGAGGAAAGCTTGATGCAGTATGTAGGCATGGAATTTTATTCAATGTGTTAAGCTGGCAAGAGAGGAGATAGAAGTGTCCACAAGCATCTAACAATTTGTGATTTCTGCCTGTTGTGCCAGTTGCTCCCTGCTTTAGTAGATAAATGTGACTTGTTCCTCATGTTATTACTCATTATTAATAATCCAGTGGTTTTAATTTGTTTTTCTTTTCCTTGTAATAAACTATTACACAATTTTATAAGAACTCATCTAGTCTAACAGCAGCTCAGTGTGGTCAGCTGTTGCTTCAGATGGCACACATGGTGCTCCTGTACATCTCAGCTGTTGGTTTTGGGACTCTGACCCTGAGATTGGGACATACAATTCTGCCCACCTGAAGGAAATGAACCTATTGATACACAAATATTAGTATAGTAGGTATAGATTTACTTGCAGAACAGTGAATGCTCATGTCCAGCATCCTCTTCTGTCCTATACAGAGGTAAACTCACATCAGGCAGGTTTTATACTTCTAGTAGAGAATGTGTACTGTGGGTAACTTATATGGATATGTGAACAGTATGTGTCTTTCACACCCCATAATCTAGTGCTCAAAGGAATCAGAGAAAATAGTTAAAGGGCTGGGGAATCTTCAAGAAATAGGAGAATACATTTAAGATTGTTGAAAGCAAATGCCTAGAATGAATTTTCTTTGTGATTTGAAATCTGACTTTTTGCTTTTAATTTGTGACCAGATGATTGTGAAGGTGTTTAATACCTTCCAGGAAAGTGCTCTGAGAAATTATTACATGTGTTCAGTTAATACATGTTAATACAAAGTTGTTCAGTTGTTACTCCATTGTGTTTTTGATCATAAGTGGTGGGATGGGCACAGGTTAGTGCTGGAATGACTTTCTGGGTTTGATTACAGCAGCTTTGCTTGCTGCCCTTCCAAATGAGCTTTCATAGCATGTGCAGATGATACATGCCTGTCAGGATGCTTTTGCTCTTCATGTCGTCATCTCTGCACTTGGGTCCTGTTTGCAATCACTTATAGTTCTTATTAAATGTATTGATGACAAAATACAATTATTTCAGTGTCTCAGACCAGGGTATTGCTTTTGCTGGGCCCTAAAACAACTCTTGCAGTAATGTTCATGCTGGTTTCTGCTCTTTCTTGTCTTCCATGGAGAATACTGGGCTCTCACCTCTGTTCAGGTGAAGTAGAATTACTTTCCATCTATAGTAATACTAATCAACAAATGATACTTCATTTGGTGTATCCAGATTTTTCCGTCCTCCAGATCAGTATCGGGCTCTGTTCCCTTCATGCTTCTCTTGAGATAAGAGAAGTTATTCCATCTATCATCAATTTTCAAAAGTTTACTTCTGAAGTTTCAGTTTTGTAGATTAAAGAGGCTGGAATACTTAGGATAGAAATTGGAAATACTCAGATTTAAATAATAGCACAATGTCATTACACAGTGTGTTATTACCTGCATTTAAGCTTAGAAAAACACATTTGGCACAGATGGGAAGAATAATCATAAAGCTATTGTTGTTAAAATGCCTCTAATATATTTTTAGAGGGGATTTACCATGTAGGTGTGGTTGGACTTTACCAAGCTTTATAAAGACAGCAATGAGAGCTGAAATATTTTTAGCACCCTTATAAAGGGGAATATATTAGGAAAACTTGTGAGTGCATGTATCTCTTTATTTTTTTGGTCAATCTTCTAGTACAAGCACTTGTTAATGCATGAAACCACTCAGTTTTACATCCTTTGAAAAAAGGTGGTGCTACTTCTGGTCTTCCCAAGTTTATATCCACTTTTCTAGGGTTTCTGATTTGCCTTGTGTCTGAGGGCCATGAAGTTCTCCCTTTCTGTGTGCAGATGGCACATTTCTTTCTTTCCCAGCCCCTCTTGGCTCACACATCACACTCAGAGCCTCAGTGCAGCCTGGCTAAATAGTTGTTCTTTGGCTAGTGTTTAAGGTGAGTATTGTTTTGAGTTAAAATGAAGAAATAACATATTGAACAGTACAGCCTGTGATTTCCGGACTGCCTGTGGACTGGAGACTTTCGCCTATGTAAGGTTTTAATCTCTATGTTTTCATTTGAAATGAATAAAGCTTAAATATCTTGTTCAAGAAATAGCTGAATTAGCGCAGCCCTGCTGAGCAGGTGATGGCTGAACCCTTGGATAGCAAATGAAAAGTACTTTCTGCCTTCAGTAGTAAAAAGTTTTATCTCCCGTTTGAAAACTCTATAGACACATCCATCAAGCAGTCTGACAGGCAAATTAAATTGGGTTACAGCACTGCAAGAAGTCCAGATTATGTTCCTGCTGAGCCGTAACAAATTGTGGTGAACTTTATAAAAAGTTTCTTTCTGTTTTTCACAAAATAATGCAGTATAGAGCTAGTCAGTGGTCAGAAGAGACACTGGGGAAACTTCTGGAAAAGCTTGGTATTCCTTAATGTGGAAATGAAATGAAATAGTAGCTGTGGCTTTCCTATCCTGCAGAACCACTTGTGTTCTCTGCTCATTCGTAAGCACACAAAACCTGCATAAAGTACAGTTTGCTTTATTTAATGTAAAGTGAAAAAAACCCCACTTTTCTGACCACGAGGTAATTGGCTTGTACCATGTTTGTGGTAGGTCACTGTTAACTTCTAAGAGATAATACAGGTGTTCTGCTGGAGGTCACAATGCAACTCTAATTTCCCCCCTGTGAATTTTACCCTAATAATAAAACAATACTTTAATCCAACTCGCCTCATGTATGCATTTAAACTAGACTGGCATTTCATTTATTTGAGAGGAGCTCTTATACACAGCTAGAATCCAAGTGCTTTTGAACTCAGCGATGTTCAGATCTAGAACCATAGCCTATCTCTGCTTCTCTTAGCGTCCCACCTCTGAATATCCTCCAGCTTGAAGCAACTTCAGACCCATCTCTAACAGCAATGAGAAGCTATGAATGCTTGAAAACAGGTCTGGAGTTGTTTTCAAGCTTTGTGAACTTCAGCCAGCCATTCCATTAACATGAGTGTCAGGTTTTTAACAAAATCTGAAACGGGAAGGTTTCTGGTGTCAGGTTTCTTTGCATCCTTCCAAAAACCTTTGCATTCACATGAAAAATTAACAATGTTTATATATTTACATGTATCTAGGTATGGATGATTAAGTAAAAGTCTTAATATGTGAGATTCTAGTTGTTGCAACAAAAGAGAATTAATTCCTTCTGTTAGTTTTTCATCGTCTTTCCCAGAACAGTTGCATTTAACTAAACAGCCTGGGCTGTTTTTTAGTAATACCCATGCATTCTTAGACTCAAAATGAAAATAAAAAAGGGAAAGAAATTCCCTTCCATTTGTATATTCCTCTTACAGTGTGAGCATTAAAAGCCATTGGTCTCCAAATATCTTGTTTATATGAAAGTTAAGCTACCTTTTAAAAATAGATACAAATGAATGCAACTGAAAAATAAAGGAGGAAGTTTATTAGACAAGGAAGGCTAATGCTGTTTAATGAAGTGTGGGTTTCTTATCTGTTTTAAAAGCCTTGCTTTTTCTCAGTAAGCACTAGGAGTAAAATGTTTCTCTTATGGTCTTCTGCTTTACACATTGCATGCTTGCCTTGAGGGACTCAAAACCTAAATAAATCTTAACTCACAAAAGATGTAAGTATGAGAAATCTCATCCTTTTTCTGGAACGGCTTCGGGGCTGATTGTTTATTTAACAAGCTGGTGCCCTGATTTTGCCACTGACACACTTTGACAAAAGTTCCCTCACAGGCATTTCAAGCTGCAAAAAAGAAGAAAATTGGAAAGAAAGATGAGAGTCAATGTACAAAGCCACAAAGGTCTGCTGACCTAGGTGTTTTCAATATTTAGTAACTAAATTTAAAGTTGCAGAGCTGGAATGATCTCAGAGAGCAGTCAGTAATGTTCTGATGTAATCAAACTCAATGAGATCTTCCTGTGAGTTGTTGGTTGCTTGAGTTATTGTGTACAGAAACTTACTCTGGGGAAGGGGGAAATCACATCTATGGAAAGGCCCAAAACAGTCTGTCTTACAGAAATCCTAACAGACTGAAGTGAAATTTAAAGTGTATAGGCTTTGTGACAGTTCAAAAGGTGAATGTGTCTTATCCTTAGATGTCAAGATTGTTGAATGGCTGAATTTGGAAACTGCCTTTTGTTCTCCTCACTGAAGCAGCTGGGAGTTGTGGTAGAAGGCAGGTGAAGATGCTGACAGAGCATCCCTACAGCTAGCACTTCCCAGTGGAGGGTTAAGTGCCAAACCCCACTATAAGAGCCAGTGAAAAGTTGATGTTTTGCCTATGGATTTTTTTGTAGGATAAATGCTATTTTGAAACACTGATGCAAAACACTTCATTGCTGCAAGGTTTCTTTCCCACTAACTAGAGTTTTCTGGAAACAAAATTTCATTCCTTTTAAGTAACTTTTTTTTAAACTAAAAAGCATTGGTCATCTATCAGGGAACAGGTTTTTTCCCTATGTCTAGTTCCTCTCCTTTTCCTTATTTCCACTTTTTTTTTATACCAAGATGCCATAAGAGGGTGTATGGCAGAAACTGAAGAATGAAGAAACAGTTGGGAGAAAGCCCTTTTTATGTCTTTTGAAACTGAATAGAGAAGAACGAAAATAGTGTTTCCCATTAATTTACATAATTTTTTATTTGTACAGTTGGAAGAGAAGGGCAAAAAGAAGGTTAAGATATTTCCTTTCATGTCATGGATGTTCTTACTTTTGTCATATGAGTTTCTCCAACTCTTTTCTACAAGACTAACCTATCACATTTGCCCAAATGAGATGTCCTATGCTTGTATTTTTCCAAGTCCCAGCAGGCTCTTCAACAATCGCTTTTTGACTTCCTGTTTCTGACATTAAGAAACTTGGATTCTGTTGCAAATATTATATTAAGATTCAGACCAAAAGCTTAATATAAGCAAAATTTTCAGCTTCTTTTCATGTACCTGGGATGTTTGCTTTTTTAGAAAGCACTATTTCTATATGATTTCTGTGACCAGATTATTGATGGTCAATGACAGGGTTAGTAACCCTCCTGATCAAAAGGAAATTTGAGCCCATGATTCTGAAATGTGGAAACAGATTATATTACTAATTGTATACATTTAAGAGAATAGAAATTGTCTTTAATTTCTACTTTGTGGTGTCTTGATGTTTGTTTAAATTCAACTAATTGTCTGAAATTGACCCAGACTTGTCTAAAACTCAGTTTCAGGATGGAAATTTAGAAGGAGGCAGCATATATGATTTATTATATTGTCTAGAGTGGCTGAATTCAACCCCTCTGAATAATTCTTTTTTGCTTATTTTGTTGTTTTCAGCCCTGTGAAAACTTGGCAGTAAATACAAGTGGAAAAGAATAAAAAAACCCCAAAGATTTTATTTGATTTCAGTTTAAGTGTTATCTGAAATAATTCACTCAGCCCTCTTTACATTTTTAAAACATTATTTATTCATGGCAATATACAATTAAAACAGTTTAATTGTAAAGATTTGTTTAAAAATGGCATGTAGGCATATCCTAGTTTGAAATAAAACCCAGTGCCTCAAACTCTCCTCAAACAAAAATCCTACTCCTCCTTATTTACTCTGCCCCTAGAGAACAGATTTAGAGTGGCTCAAGAAACTTGGTAGAAAGCATTTTATTTTGACTTTCATTTTTTAGAACAAATAGTAGTATCTCCCTCCTATTTCCATTCAATTAGTTTAACTGGAAAATAAAATTTGTTTCATTTCACGTGGTATTACTTTCCCCAGATAATGTTTTCCTCTGAAAAGCTTTGCCTCAAGTGTTTTTCTAATTTGTTGAGGGGGTTGGGAGGGAGTCAAGCAGGAGAATAGGGCAGAGACACTTGTTTCAGTGAAAGATTTTCAAACAAGTTCTGCTCTGTATGTAGTCTTCTCTAGATTTGATTTTTTTTTCACTGAGTAAGGGTTTCTCCCCCATATCTACATTTGTATTTTCTTTGTGTTTGACCTATTAACTAATGCATACTGCAAATCTTTAATTTCCAGTATTTGGTGGCTAAAGATGAAAATAGGTCTTGTAGAGTAACTGCAAAATGAGCTTTAAATTCTAATTAAAAATCATTGTATCAACACTACATTTCACATTGTATAGTTATGGGTCTGGTATTTTCTGAATTGGTTACGCTAGATTACTTTATAGTACTTTGTGATTGAGAGGGAGCATGACTTTTTCTGAACAATTTCTTTTTTCACAGCAGGGTGATTTAAATTAGTGTGACTGACATCCTCCTAATATGCTTAAAAATCTTTGGAACAATTGATCTGAAACTAGAGCATTTTCATTCTGATTGGATCAGAGCATGGGGAAGAAGTTGGATGTGCTGGATATGCAAGTATATTCACATAGCTCCTTCTCCTATATCCTGATCCAAGGTACATCTAAGCATGTGTGTAAACTTAGCATATGAACATGCTGAGTCAAATGGAAAAGTTCTGGCTCAGAAGAAACTGTCACACCTCACATGAACAAAAAATGAATCCAGGACTTCTACCCAATGAGTAAATATACAAAATGCAGGTGCTTAAATGTTTGAGAGAAATATATGTAAAAGAGATGAGGAGATAAATATTGCCTGGTTGACTTTCTACCATATGAAGGATCTTGCACGTATAAAAACTGAATTAATATCAGAGATGCTTTCCCTGGACTAAAACCTAAACTGAAACTTAAAATTTCCTCTAAATGGAAACCTAGACAATTATTTTCCTTGGCAATGTTGCTATTAATCTACAGCATGTAATATGCCCATAAATTGTGCCTATAGATTTCTGACCACCTTGTCTGTTGTATCTGGCCAGCAGAGTAGTGCTAGCATTATAAAAGAATAATTGCAAAATAGCAGCCAGCAATCAAAGCATCCATCCAACAAATGAGATAATCTTTAATAGTTGTGTCCTTCCTGCAGTTGGGTGTGCACCTATGCCAAGAGTCAGTCCATCCCCCCAGGGTGGCAAGTGATGAGTATATGATTAAGGCCTGCAAAACAAACTGCCCAGAAGAATTAAACACTTGTAGAAATGGACATGCCCTGAACTCCAAGAATCTGAACTATCCTCTAGCTGTACAGCAGTATTTACAGTATATTACTTTTTAAAGATACTGTCACAAGGTAATAAAAACAACTTTCAAGTGGAAAAACATGTGCATCCTACTGAAATACCTTTGTGAACACTGACATGGTGAAACTGTCACTAGCCTTGTATTTATCTGGCTGAGAGGTGAAAGCTTCAAACTTCTAGTCTAATGGATAATTGAGGTTGTTAAATTTATTTTAGACAGGTATTGGACTTGTTCAACAGTATTCCTTTAAGAGCTTGTATCCTAATGCTTCAAGATGCAGAATTTCACAACTCCACAAGAATATACACTCTACTCGTTTTGCCTTTAGTTGTCATTAGAGCTTTTAAATTTGAGTAGATCATTACCATGAAGAAACCATTAATTTTCTAGACACTCCAAAAATATAATTGTGTGAAATGCTTAAAGTAAGATACACTACTGTAGCTGAAACAGTTTCTAGTAACAATGTGCATTCCTTTGGAGAAGTAATACTACAGTCTTGCACGTGACTTATCAGGTTAAAAACACTGTTGCGGTGACCCTCATGATATCAATATGACAGCACTAAAGAAACGTATGTCTTCCTCTTAATCTGCTTCCCTTGTCCATTTCTCCCAAAAGACAAATGCTATCCAGCTGGAGCTAATGTGGATTGAAGGGGGGAAGTCATGTTAGCAAGGGTTTATTAATTGACTGGGTGTGTGCATGTCCTTTGGTACCCCCACGATATGTTGTGTGGTTGTTCAGTCAGCTGAGAACTGAGGTCTGAAGTTCAGTTGCTATTTAGCACAAATGACATCATCATACCTACGGGCTGCACTCATACGCAGGGCTCGAGAGCTGCTGCTAGCCACCTATTGATGTGGAGTTTGTCAGGCTGTGCATTAAGCTTATGCACTGTTACTGGTAGTGTCACTAATGTTGTATTTTGCATCACTAACTATACTGCATTTTGGTTTCAAATATTTAGTAAAATATGTAAGGCTATGAGTTTCCTAAAAATCTGGAAACAGCAGTATGAATGCAGCTTTTCTGACCTTCTCCGTTGAGTTTTTCACCTGGAAATTCTCAATTCATACTGAAAACTAGAGAATAACTTTTTCATGGATTGGGGAGCACGGGGTAAGAGGGAGAGAAAGCTGGAGACAAATAAGTGAAGAGAGGCAGAGAGAACTCTGGTGACAAAGGATTGTGTGGTGAAGCATTGTCACTAATCTGAAAGTTTAATTAAATTTCATTAAAGAGATGAAAATCATATCAAACATGGGACAATTTACCTGAAAGAAGGTGCTGCCTGTATGCAACTTTAAGTGCTGACAAGTTAGGCTAGGAGTGTGAAAAAACTGCCATTCCATAATAAGCAGGAGCAATAGCAACTTCACTATTGTCTGGCACTCACACCCCTGAGCCATTTAGCCACAACATCAACAGACCATCATATTGCAGCAAATATTTTCACATTCCTCCAAGCACTAGCTCAGTCTCTCTTTTTCCTTCAGTTGCTGTGTTTATGGCTGCTTTCATTTTTCATGTGCTCACAAAACAACAATAACCAGAGGGTAAGGTAGAGCTTCCAAAACCTGGTTCCTAGAAAGGACAGCACACAGGGCTCTGATCCAGCCCTGGAATCCAAGGAGCAGAAAAACTGCAGGCGTGGGTTTGTACTGGAATTATCTTAGTTTAAAAGAATACTGAATTACT
Source organism: Hemiprocne comata (assembly GCA_020745705.1). Taxonomy (NCBI): domain Eukaryota; kingdom Metazoa; phylum Chordata; class Aves; order Apodiformes; family Apodidae; genus Hemiprocne; species Hemiprocne comata. The sequence goes on along the minus strand of CM036594.1, from coordinate 9,928,929 downwards.
ACCTTGATGCCAAATGCCACTTTAAAGGCCACAAGAACCATCTTAAAACTGGATCCCAGCAACAGCTTCAAACCTGCAGTTTCCCTGAACTTGAGCCTGTGTGACCGTGGTCTGTTTGTAGCACCTGAGTATCCCTGCAATGGCTAGAGAGCATGTGCACCTGTTACTTTTTGCTCTACATATAATTGGTAGCTGTGTATTTCCCCCGACTACTGTGCAGCTTATTTGGGATATTTTTTTAATTATTATTTTAAGCTTTAAGTGTTAAAACTTCCTGTTCTGTTACATTGATGGGTTTTGCAGAGGGTGAGGTCCTTTGAGCTAGTTTCTATAAAGAACACAGACACTGTACTGCCAAGTTAGGCATGTAAATCCACCATACCGACCCCTAAAGACTTGCTCAGTTTTCATCCTGTCCTAGAGCCTCTGCTTTTCATAGCACCTGCATTTGCACAATGTCATTATATGCTTGCATGATCTGGGGCTTAAGGGGTGGTTTTTGCCTCTTTCAACTCCAGAGCCTTACCTAGCAGGTGTATCTGCAGCATTCCTTGTGGTTACCAGGTAGCCTAATGGTTACTCAAAGAGGCAGCCTGGTGTTTACTGCATGTTCATACCATGTTGGATGTTTTATTTTGCAACAGATAGAGTGGCCAATAAAGAAAAAACAATCCAACCTTCCCACAGTTTTACAAAAAAAAATCTCTTGATGTGTATAAAATTTGACATCTAATGAAACAATGCTGAATCATGTGAAAACATCCCAGTCTGTGATGGATCGGAACTGGAATGCTGACAGCTCTGAGGCATTTTTTTTTTTAAAGTGTGTAACAGTTCAAATCTCATCAGCTTCTGAGATTTCATCTGTTTCTTTGGGAGGGTGGGATAAATGACTCTGGACATGATGCCAAGATTGAATCTTTAAGAAGACTTGGATGAAAATTCCGTTTTTCTTCTGACCATATCTCTTCTCACCCATTGTGATATTGCACACATTGAATTTCAGGGCTTGTGAGCTAAAGTTTCTGCAATGGTCGGCAGAAGTGTCTTTCTATCTGATTACCCTTGAGGTCAGAAGCACGTAATATATTCAGGGGTGTTTCTAATTGAACAAAGCTCAGAATATGTGAGGGTTGTAGACAGCAGCTGGCCCCAGCAGAGACTAACAGATTTGCTGAGAACCTGCAAAGATCTTGGCAGGATGTCAACGAAGATACTGCAGGGTTGCTAGATGCCAGGAAAATGAGATCTTTGGTTTGCTGCAAAGAAAACTATTTAGAGAGGATGGGATGTAATAAATTGCAATAATAGCACTGCCAACAAGTCTCATCCAAAAGTACTAGAGACTGTGACTGTAGTGGGAAAGTTGTATACTCATTTTCATTGATGAAGGAGCTGAAGTAAAAGCAGGTGAAAAAAAAGATGCTTTCTTATAGTGGCAGAGTATTATGAGAGCCAGGAAAAGAAGTTACTCAATTCTGTGAAGGAATTCTTCTTTAAAAGAAGTGAAGGATGAAGGGAACAAAAGCAATGATGAAAAAAGGCTTAGCTTACTTAAAATAATAGGAGAGAGAAGAATGGAACCTGGGTCAGTAAGAGAGATATTTGTAGAGAACAAGATCAAAGCAGATTTTGCAAGAGCTTTACTGTCTTTCTGGACAGCAAGAAATTGAGTCCACAACATCAGGATTTTCTGGCATGGAGTATCCAACGATAAATTTAGATTTGCTCCAACCATGTATTTGATAATGATTTGCTCTGGCAAAATATGTAGGGACTTCTCTGAAAGCTTCAGGTACTGGAAATCTTAGCTGATGACTTACCTGATCAAGTGTAATGGTGCATGCATGAACCATGCTTAGATGTTTCCAGAAGGTTTCAGGTCAGTCTGCAGGAAATGGTTTGATCTGTTATGCTGATGCGTTCTCCTTGCTCCTTCATGAGAGTTTTAGTGAAAAAGGTACTCCCCAATGAGCCTGTCCTGAATTGGTATGTTACTGAAACAGAATTCTGGCATTTGAAGAGCCAGCTTCATGAGGAGATAAAAAAAAACAGATTCTCATTCAGTCAACATATTGAACATGACACAAAGAGTAGAAGCTCTAATGGGGAATGCCTGCATGGACAATTTCTGCCCTATGTGGTAGATTTGATCAGTGTTCCACAAATTTGGTTTAAATTATTTCAGTGAGATTTACTCTTCATTTACCTCATATATCAATCCCAAATGCTTATTGTTCTTTGGACTTGATTTGATGATATCCTACTTGATTACTTTATCAAGTTTAAGTCTATGGATTATTGACAGTTCCATGGGTTATTGACAGTGGTGTCAACTAGGTGGCTTTGGTTTTCTGCCAGGAGGACAGCAAAGGGGGAAAGCAGCTGTTCCTTGAGATGGTAATAATAAAAAAATGCCAGCTGCTAAAATATTTCTGACTTCTGCAGAACTGAAGGCAGCCATTAACAACTATCGGAATTCCTCAGTTTCTTGGATCCTTTTGTTTTAAAATAAATATGTGGCAGGTAGGATACCATTTAAAATGTAATTCAGTGGGTGCTGGCAGAAATGCCAGATGGGGGAGGGGGATCAAAATTCAGTCTGTTAGTAAAATACATGGGTGATAAACAGTTAATTACTGATATATGGGTTTATTTTGAAGTAGGAGACAGTGTGGGCTGGTTTTAGAACTATCGAATGGGTCAAATCCCAACTCCCTTCCATGCTAACTATCAGCCTGCTCAGAAAATAATAGTGTTAAATAGCAGTTGAAACCTTTCTGGTTTTGTGATAGTTTTATAAGCCTATATAGAAATTTTCCACTGTTTGTGCTTTGTTCCTTTCTTCCTCAGCTCCCCCAAATAACACCTAGTTGTGAAGCAGCACCTTTACCACAGGTATTCAACAGGTAATAGAGCAGAGAACTTGGGAGTGGGTACCACTTTGGAGTGGTATGAAGTACAAGAGTTACAGATCCAGAGGTGTTTCTGGTGCCAGTATCCATGCAGACAATCTGATGTAGAAAAGAGAAAGCCCTGGAAGTCTCTGAAGCCTTGGGCATAAACTTCTCTTTTTCAAGATCCTGGTAAAATAGGGAGCCAGTGGTAGCAGACTGGTCAATGCAGCTTTGAAAGCCTTGGGGAGCTTTGGACAGCAGCTGCTGTGTGTCAGAAGTCTGTAGATTGACTTCCTGCCATGGGAGGCCTCCAGCTAGTTCAGCTGGAGAGTTACTGGGGGGAAATCCTTACCCCTCTGTCTTACCAGCAGAGCAAATATATCCAGGGCGGGGGAGAGGGTTTGAGCTGGTGGATTCCTCTTGTCAGCCAACAAAATCTTGATTAATAAAATTGGTATGGATGGAGACCTCAATATTTTGTTAAGGGAGAAAAGGTTCTCTCCTTTGAGTAGTATATGTCCATCATGGTCTTTGTTTTCAAAAACTCCCAGATGAGAGCACATTTCTTTCATCACCTCTCAGAGTGCTTTTTTTTTTTTCTTCTTCTTTCTTTGTCTTCCAGGCAGTCATGTGCTATCGCCTCTGTTCAGGGTGGATGCATATTCCCTTTCCAATGTTCAGTTCCCTTTATGGTAATCCTTATCTAACAGTTTTGGAACTGTCCTTCACCAAGAGGATTTAATTTCCTTTAAAAATTGCACTCTCACTGAATCAATAACCTAATAGGAATCCTCTGGCAAAGGACTGGGTTTTGGTGCAGTAGGTGTCTCAAGATTTAGTAGCTTCTGTCATCATTTTTGTTGGAACTCATTATTTACTTAAGCTTAACTCCTGAGCTGCTGAATACAGGCCTCTTGCATTTCCTTTCTGTCCCTCATAAATCACCCTGTTTTCTGCCAAGAAAGGTATATAATGATCTCAGAAATATATAAGCTTCTTCTCTGTGTCCTGTATTGTTGCAACTTTCCTCTACTCATTCAGCACATTAGATATCACTGCCCTTCATGCCAAAACTTTAGCAACAGGTTTGAGCTACTTTAGATTAAAAACTGAACTTGAATATGCTGTTTCATACCAAGAATAGTAATTCTTTTGCATATCTGTTTTCAAATACAGTTAGGAATTCTGAAAATAGGAGGAAAAAGCCACAATGAGATATTTTGAAAGTTTACCCTGGCATGTATCCATCCCTGATTCCTTGGCTGTGCAGGATAACAGTTTGTAGTGAAATGGCAAATCCAAAGGAAAGCTGAATGTTCAAAATTCTGGAGATGTTTTGAGCCTTGTGGAAGTTAGTAAAGTGGAGGAAATGTTAACTTGATTTAGAAAAACAAAATGCAATGCTTGACTTCTCAAAAGGGTTTTAGGTTTAGATTGTTTCATAGATCCTGGAAATGGCATTTAAATGCAGTTTATAGATACCTGTTCAATAAAGCTTTCTGACCTTGAAAACTTTTGGGATTGGGTGGGTGTGCCATAAATAATAGGGAGGAAGGAAACCAAAAGTTTTAGTAATTTTTAAACGATGCTTACTAGAATTGGGATCCAATTTGAGCACCCCCAGTTTTAGCTGCTTATAGGAACCTTCTCTAGAGCACTGGTGGCTGCTTTCCCGCTGTTTGAGTTCAAATACCTACAGTCATAGACTCTGGATACAAATCTGGAAGATTTCTGTGATGTCTGTCTCAGTGTTGTACCACGTGTGGCTGTGCGGGCAGTGGGCACCATTGCAAAGACAGCAGCTTCTGCTCTCCAAAGACAAGTCACCTACTGGTGTACGGGGGTTGTTCTGGTGGCTTTTTCTGCTTAAGGCAGTGAGTTCAAACACAATCTGCATTGCTTGTCAGCATATCACTCAGTGTCAAAACCAATACTGCCAAGGGAAAAAAACCATGCGATTCCAACCCTTCTTCAATTGATTTAATGTCAGGGGAGGGCAGAAGATGGGGAGAGCTAGTAATAAAACTTCTGTAACGTGCTGTGGCAATTTCGTCTGTCAGGAGACTTCATTGTCCCATCAGGCACACAGGCTAAGGTTCATACACAAGCTCTCTTAGGAGTCCCTTTTGCACTTCTGTGCAATTACCTGATACACACATTGGAATGGTTCTACATATATACATACATACTCATACAAAGTGTATGGATATCATTTAGAAAGCACTGTTGAATTTTTGGCTTGTATAGGCACATTCTGTGGCCTGACAGGATTACTCCCATTGGAGTAATAACTAGAAGTTTTGCTTGTTTAGGGCCTGTTCCTACTCCCTTTGAAGCCAATGGCATAAGTCCCAGTAATGTTTAGTGGTGCAGGGTCAAGTCTTTGAGGCCTCCAACATCAAATTCTATCATCCTTAGTCAGTGCTCACTGAAGTACACAGGGGTTTCCCCAGTTATTTCAGTGAGCAAATTACCCTTATTTCATGAAAATAATTATTTTAGAAACAACTTACATAGAAATGGTGTTAGTGTTAAACTTCCAAAAGAAGAAAGTAAAACAAGAGACTTCCTTCATTCTGGCTGATACCATGCACTTTGTATAACACTAAAACATTTAGCTGAAGGGGGTTCCCAGAGGTTTGGAACAGCCACATCCAAAAGCAATGAACTTTTTAAAAGGAAAAGGACATGTTGTGTTGCTGCCACATCTATTGTGACTTCTGAATGAATTTCACTTCTATTGTTGCAAGAAAAGTGGTTCTCCTGGTATCTCAGCCTTCATGCTTCTGGTCTCAGCTGGCCTGACCCCATATCATCTGCAGGGAAAAGGAGATGATGAAGAGAACTTTCACAGCTGTGTTAGAAAAATGCTAGCTATTGCCAATCTCAAAGGCCAGTACCACTCAGAGCAATTGAAGGTATATTAAAAAATAATTTAAAAAATCCCCTTCTCTTTCAATATGCTCCGTGACAACCAAGGAGTTCCCTTTAGTTCTGAAATTGCCTTCACCTACTTTTCTTGTATGACACTGGAAGCTTGCCAAAGCTGGGTTATTTTTATATTTAGACTTTGGTACTTCAGGGTAGCTAAGCTACATCTTTAAAGGGATAAAATAAAAATACAGCAGACTGAGGAGAAATATACACAGCTACTAGAGGACATTTGTTGGCATTTTCTTTCTTTGGTTCAACAAATCTATTGACCTAGAGGGCATGCAAGAGAGCCCATCTGTTTTCCCATGGTTCTAAAATGAAAACAGAGGTGGAGGACATGAAATTCATTGAGTGTATATTAATATTCTATTTGGATACTGCTGATCCTACTGGGTTACTTTAACTGAAGGATAGAAAACAATTTTCCCATCTTGTTTTCTTCTGTTTGGCTCTGCTCAAGTGCTATTACAATGGACATAGGTACATAGAACAACCTAAATAATGTTACTGGCTAGATAGCACCCAGCTGTGATAATTTAGTCTCTTTTCTTAGTTTACAAGTAATCTTATCTGTGTGATTTAAGGTTCTTTAAGTCTATATGTCTACAACACTTTTTATCACCTGGCACATCAACCAGTTCTTTCACAAGAGTGGGACCCAACAACCCAGATGTCCTTCCCCTTTCAGGGATGGCATTATCATTTCATGCATTCCTATACATTAAATGAATATCCAGTTTCTGGTGTATGGATGCCTTGTGCAGGGTGGCACCAGATTCCAGTTTAGGTAAAATGAAAAATACTGAGCTGTGGAAGCTAATAAACACAATAAGTATTTCCCTGTCTCTCTCTCATCACTACTCTGAGGAGTCCTCTAGGCCTGTAGGATAACTACCTTCTAGGCATCCAACATGTTAAAGAAAATATGAAACAGGCTATGGTTTTAGGTGGTGTCAGTGGAAATCGGGATTCTGGCTATTTGTCTTACACTACAGGCCTGTGTTTACAATTTATGATACTTCCTGGTCTGATCTGTGTGTTTTGTCTCTCAAGCAATGACAAATTTTACAACTCTTTGAATGACTGACTGGTCAAGAATGAGCCAATCTCTTTTCAGTGGTGCCCTGTAATACAACGAGGAGAAATGGCACCAAGTTACAACACTGGAAGTTCCACCTCAACATGAGGAAAAACTTCTTTACTGTGAGGGTGAAAGGGCACTGGAACAGGCTGCCCAGAGAGATTGTGGAGTCTCCTTCTCTGGAGAGTTTCAAGATCCATCTGGAGGCATTCTGGTGTGATCTGCCCTAGGTGTTCTTGCTACAGCAGGGGAGTTGGACTCGATGATCTTCAGAGGTCCCTTCCAACCCCTATGATTCGATGATAAATTTAACACACAACTCTGCACCAATTCAACAACACCCAGTTGAACTAGAATATATCTTTTTATATCATGCTTTTTGCACTTTAGATCCAAGAGCCTTTCGGTCATGGTGGACCACTTGGTGTTCACAGTGACACCCAGGGAGTTCTAGGTAATCGGAATGCTGAGCTGTGGGAAGATGTGAACCAGCTGTTTAACCAGCCTGTTCAGATCAGTGTTCCTGTATTGCTCTGGGACTGAACTGCACATCCAACCCACCACCATCCTGCAGTGGTATGATGGAACTTCTGGGAAATCTGCAAACCACTCCTGGAGCCTTCTCATCCTTTTATCTCTGAGGTAGTGCTATCTGCATCCTGTTTTCAGCCACAAGCTTCACAGAGTTAGTAGGACTTGTTGCTTTTGGACTCTGCCAAGAAAAAGATTAATTTCATTTTCATATGTGTATTTGATCATAAATATGAAAGTGTGTTAATAGTGTAAGGATGTCAGTCCATAATGAGCATATGTTAGTATTTAAGTTTGTATCAGAGTCCTAAATAAGAAGTGGAGCAAACAGAACATAGCGATTATTACAAGAGTGACTACAAAAAAATGCAGGTTGTATACTTATAAAAAGAAATTCTTTGTACAGATGCCCTCCTTCACTCCTTAGGGAATGTTTCTGATTACTCTCTGAAATTTGTATCACTTCAATTGAAATATACCATACAAAACCCCCCAGGGGCAGGAGAATTAGCAAAGGCCCTTAAACTGTTCAACACCATCACTTAACAGCCCTAGTTAAATTTGTATTATAAATGAGCTATCACAAAAGCCTCTGAAGAGCTGGTTGAACCCTTCAATGTGAGAGAAATCTGCTTTCCTCGCTTTGTTTGTTTTTGGTGTGTTTTTTTTTTTTTTAACTGTATTTGTATCAACTGAGAGAGGAAGCAAAAGACACTGAAGTCATAACGTTAGTCACAGAAATCTGCTCCAGTAACACACTAATATCATTATCGGCACCAAATACAAATGTTGAATTGTGGAATAATGCTGAAAAGTTCTTAGTGTTCATCAAAACTGATAGGGCTGCTTTTCTTTGTGTGTTTTTGTTTGTCAAGATGCAGCACCTGATTTGCATAAGAGGACTGTTGTTTCTTTTCAAGAACTTTATTTAAAAGGAAAATAACAATAGAGAAAACTCCTTAATTCTTCGTGATACTTTCTGACTTAGTCAGACATTGACCGCCTATTCTAAAGCACGTATCAATAATCTAATTTTGATTAAAATATTTTGGCTGATTCTGCCAAGCTTATATGCTGTGGCAGCTGTCCTCCCAACTGGTCACTCTTAATTCGCTGGGATGCTTCATAATGTGCTAGTATTAACACAAGCAGTACAGCAGATAATTCAAAGCTATGTTTGTTATGGAGGGGACGGTGGAGACGAGGTAACTTTTTTCTAGTCAAACTGAAGTTTTATTGAAAGATATTTTTCCCCGTGGGATATATTTTTTTTTAACAAGTGAAAAGGAATATTCCATGAAACTTTTCTAAAACAAATTTTCCTTTCCAGCTGCTGTTTTCATGTCGTTTTGGAAAAAAAACAAACAAACAAAAAAACCAAAACAACAACCAAACAACTGAAAAAAAACCCAACCCCAAACCCAACCCAAAACTACACCCCCACAATCTGTTACCTATTTCTCTTAATTTCTTTGATGAAAAATAATATGTCTCTCTTACATCTGTTCCCAAAGAGAGGAGAGAGCAGAAATTAAAGAAGAGAACAGAAACCTTAACAGCAGCCATGCTTCGGTCTGTGAGACCTACTGGGTGTGTTAGCATTTCCAAAATTTTCAATATAGTAGATTGTGATTCCCTTTTCCCCAAAATATCTTCTAATGTTATTGAACATAGTGTCTTCAACATAGTGTTGCACCAATTAGGGATAAAGATTGCTTTTTATTGTAGTCTACTATAAAATTGTATAGACCAAAAACTGAGTTGCACCTAGAAATCAATGGGAAGCTGATCCAATCTAAGCAAAATGGAAAAATCAACTTCATATGCATAACCCTCATATTTTTAGTGGATTAATACATTACATAGCCTTTGACAGTTGCCCAGGAAATGCTGCAGCAATTTACACCATGCAAGTGCTAAATGTAAGAGGAAAGATCACTAGCATCTAGTTGGTATGGCTAGTAAAATCACCACTGATTTCTCCATTGCTGTTGCTAACGGGAAATCCAAGGTTAAGAATTCAGAAGGAACTGTGGACTGTGAGTCTTGTTGGACTTGTATCTATCTTCTAGAAATTATGTATCTGTCTTCTCTGTGTGTGTATATATATGTTCTAGTAGTAAAATACAGATGCAGGCACTGTCCCGTGGTATGAAAATCTATATACTGGAGTTTCTGCCTTTCCAAAGATAACTGTAATTTGCATCTTTTAATTTTTTCAGAATAATATTTTTTCAAGGTTTGTGAGTGATGCATGTGAATCTTACAGACTCATCTATTGCAAAGTTGGTGGCAAGTTTTAACCTGTAAAAAAAAAATAACTAAATTTCAACCAATGCAAATTGGTTACAAAAGTCTATTGTTGCACTTGTGTTACCATTAATGTTACATTTTAGTTTTTCCACAGTACTTATTAACAAACATATGGCAGGAAAACGGAAAACTTTGTCATTCAAGAAAGAAAACTGTCTGCTGTATGAAAGCAGCCTGTTGCAGTAGTTCTCCAGATGTTCCTAGACACTGTGCAAGTCAAGTGAATAGGCGTAGGAATGATTAGTCACTTCTCATTTGGATACAATTTATATTCATAAAAAGTAGCCTGATTATAAAATTCTGCTGGAAAAAGTAGTTTACTTTTTCCCTTCTGATTTCAGCGTCTAAGGTTGAAGAACACCTGTGGAGAGTGTAAATTTAGTCATCTAATACTTCCCCTGCCAAGCATTTTTTTCCTTATTAACATAAGTTTTAATAACTAGCAGTTCACAAGACCACAGTAGTATGTTCTTGCTCTTGGAAGTAAAAGAAAGAACAAGCAGACCTTGAGTTTAGGCTCCCTTTTGTACACCACTGGTGCAATTCAGTTGCAGACAGGATTGAGAAATCTTTATGGTGACATTGTTTCAGAGGCCTCTTATGTGAGCAGAATTCAGAAATTTAATTGGTTATGCAACCCATTACTGCAGCACTTCACATTGAGTGGCACTAAGTAATTATACTGTAACTCCTGCACAACTGTTGTAATTTTTCATGCAGCTATGTTACATGATAACAGGATAACGCTGATGCTAATACTAATGTTGGGTTAGGCAGCTGAAGAGGGGATTACAATAGAGAAGTGCTAATAGTATGTTGTTAGGAAACAGGATGCCGAGAAGCCTTTAGGAAGAGAATAAAATTAAAACTGCAGGGGGAACTTGGAAAAGATTTAAGGCAAATTACAGGCAAAAAATGTTGTCCTCTTTAGCGTCTTTAAATCCTTGTTGAAGGATATAGACTGAGAGGTCAAAAAATCGTGGTGATGTGAAAAGAAGTGGGAAGTAGTGGGCTTGAGAGAAGTCACCTCATTTAATGGCTACAAGGTGCCTTCACATACTGCATCTATTAGGTGTGTGGATCTTTGGCATACTCCTATAGATTTGTTTGTTTGTTTGTTTTTTTCTTAAAAGAGTAAGTTGCTATTCCTAAAAATACCAGAGAGCCTCCTGAGTGACATGAAAAGAAGAAAAGGGCTCCAGATGGTGGTGGCAGGGATGAGATGACAGGCTCTGTTGCAGTTCTGTTGCACCTGAAGTGAAAAGGGTCAAAAAGTGATGTAGTTCTGCATGGATGAGAGGCCTCTGTGCCCAGAGCACTGTGACCTCCCCTTGGCAATCAAACTGGCTTCCTTAGGAATGTTATATGTAGAAATGCCAGCATGTAGAGATTGGGATTTTCACAAGTACATTCAGAATGTGGTAAGTTTCAAGCCACACTATCATCACAGTGACATAGACACAGAAGTGTTGGCAAGCTCATTTTATTCTGCACCCATATGCGTCAATGGGAACAGCTCAAGGGTCTCAAATGGAAGAGGATAGGCAGCACGCTGAGTGCTGTGCAGGCAGCAGGGGTTGCTCCCTGCAGAGCCCCCAGTGTAAGTGAAAAAGACCCAGGGCAGATAAGGACACAAAAAGGCTTGGGGGCCTGTGTAATCTAAGAACAGGATTCCCTTGTAGACCAGTGCTTGTGCACGCAGGTATTTGTGGCCAGAGATCTTGTAGGGAAGGCTTTGGTGAATGGTGAAGCCTGTGCTTGCAGTCTAGCCCTGCTCTTACTCACTGTTGACTGAAGTGCTGCCATTTTGCATGGCTGCCTTTCAGAATACTACATGAAAGATGTAGTCCTTTGCAATTAACTGGTACACTGACAGTGTTTACTGACAACATAGTTATGCTCACCACCTGCCTACATTTGAGGACTGAAAATAAGAATTTTAATCTTAGCCACACATGAATGTGCAATGAATTTTTTGTGCACACCAGTATATGGACAATATACTTCCTGGTCCTTACTAAGTTAAACTGTAAGCAATGTAATAATAAACAGTAGTAAATGTAAATAATAGATGCTTGTATGTATCAGGTGCTCAGTCCAAAAGAAGTATGCTGGTGTATGTCTACTTTTGCCTCATTAATGGACAGAAAAACGTAAATGGAACAAACCATTTTTAAAATCACACTGACCATCTGAGAAGCTTTTTCCCCACAAATATGATGTGCAAGTGGCAAGCAGGGAGTTCAAGTAAATGATACTAAGTGTTTCAAATCCAGAGGCATGAATACATTCCTTAAGAAAAATTAAATAAAAAAAATCTCCAATTAGAAAACAATATTTCAAACACAACAGTGTACTCAACCTTCAGTTAATTTCCCTACTGGAAAGAGGAAAATAACATCTGGTCCCCATTTGTTTTGTCTGAAAAACATCAGGAATATTAAACCTGCTCTTTGCTAGTGAGGGGTTATGTTTTGCAACATGCCTGTTGTGATTTCTTATGCCTCAGCTAAATATTTAATGAGAGAGCTTTCTATCTGAAATACTAATTAATTGTTTCAAATTGGTCAGATGTAAGCATATTGGATTACTTCTCAGCTTTTTTGTGGTCATGCCTCTGGGGTTTCCACCATTCCACTAATTCTTACAAGGTCCCTCAGGTCTTACAACACCTGACATTCAAACACAACCTCTGTATCTCCAGGAATCTCTCAGGCATTTGTCAAACATAAAGAGGCAATGGACAAACCCACTGGTTTTCTTTTGAATCTGACCCTTTCCAATCAGTGAGGCAGTGTGACCCACTGCTTAATGCTGAATTCCTCAATGAAGTAGCATTTATTTGGCTTGAGAACAAATAAACCCTCAGAGTTGTTTGTTGTTTGTTTTGTTTGTTTTTTTTTTCCTGGTGATCAGTGTGTCTGCATCTTTGTATTGTGCATCCAGGTTATGCTTATCTGTGTCACAGCATCATCACATCCCTGACAGTATTGGACTAGATCAGAGGGTTGGTACTGGCAGCTTGGGACTTGCTAAAAAAACATTGGTGACTTTATATATTATCTGTTTTGTCCACCGTCTTGCATTTGCGGTTTATTCTTCTCATCTTTTTGGCAGACCTGATGGCAGCACTAGTACTTAAAATTCTTGAACACTCTTCATTATAATTCCCCCTTACAAGTAGCTTATTAAATTATCTGTTAGGGTAAAAATTTTGATGCTAAGTGTTTGCTATAGGCTGAACTTCTTGGACCAAGGAGAGAGGTAGTCTTAAGCAATTGAGTCTGATTTTTCTGCAAAGCCATTCAGGAAAGTACATCCTATAATTCTTCATCCCAGGATGTGGGGACATTAGGTAACCTGCTGGGAAGTTGTTCTGAAAACTCTGATTCTCTGATGGTTAGAAACCTTCTGTATTCCACTGTAAATGTATTATTGACTGGCTAATAACATATGGAGGGGGTGGGGGGGAGGAGGAGAGTCCCTTTCTCTGCATTGTATTTCACCTGAAATCCCTTCCAAAATTTATTCAGTCAAGTAAAAGGAATTTGCCTGCTTTCTCTTCTAGTGATACACTTTTATGTTTTTAGAAGAAATGTAAATCTGGCAGAGGTGCTTCTGAGATCAGGGATAGCCTTTACTTCTCCTTCAGAAACATGGGCCTAGTATGAATTTCATTAAAGTTAAATATAACAACGTAGTTTTTCAGAATTGCTCTGTAGAAGAGGACTTCACCGAAAGTTAAATATTGTCCTAAGCATCATCCCAAGGCATCCAGGTGCTGGGCTGGTTCTCCTTGTGATCACTTCTGGCTGTGCAGATGTGTGACAGCAAATTGGACAGAATTTTTATTTGTCACAGAATCACAGAATCCTAGGGGTTGGAAGGGACCTCGAAAGATCATCTAGTCCAACCCCCCTGCCAGGCAGGGTCACCTAGAGTACATCACACAGGAACTTGTCCAAGTGGGTTTTGAATGTCTCCAGAGAAGAAGACTCCACAACCTCTCTGGGCAGCTTGTTCCAGTGCTCTGTCACTCTCACAGTAAAGAAGTTTTTTCTGATATTTTCATGGAACCTCCTATGCTCCAGTTTGCACCCATTGCCCCTTGTCCTATCACTTGTCCATCCTTCTGTAGCAATCAGTGGTGACAGTAGTTTAGAACTAAGTAATAGTTATGTCCTAAAGTTGAACCTTTAACTGTTGCTGTTTGCCAGGACTACTGTGTGCTTCACAGCTGCACACCAAAAATGCAGCTCACACCTCTGAGGGTTTAGGACAAGTCTAAATTAATTGTTGCAAATGAGCCAGAGCTCACTGCATTTGCCTGAACTTGTAAGTGGAGCAGAAGGACAGCACTGGTGGAGTGGTTCATGTTCCAGGTCAGGGTGTGCTGTATTCCTTGCCTATAACCCTATTGCTGGGTTATACCATTCCCAGCTGGGTTGGAATGAACCTGTGCTGTAAAATCTTCCGGACATGACAGATTGTGTGATGCCATGTGGGTTCACGGTTGGAAGTCTATACAGTACAGGGCAGTTTGGTACTATGCTCTATTTCTATCTATTAGCATTTAACATTGAAGTTTGCAGTCCAAATACTGCTTTTAATTAAAGTCAGCTCAACTCTGAGGAAGTTACTGAGTAAATAAGGGTGGCATTTGTTGTAACTGTCTTAGAATTTGGCTTCCTGTTGCTCACTCCGTTTTTCTCCAATGTACTTATTATTTTAGAAAATACTGCAAGTATGTCAGCTAGCCCAAAGGCTGCAGCTGCAGTCTGATCATAAATACAAGCTAATGAACAGAATTTCACTATCTGTAGTGCCTTTCTTTGTTCTGATAGAATATAAACACATATTAAATAGGACACACGATCTAATTTTCTACATGAAGTGCTTCAATCTAGTGGCTTCCTGAGGAACTAAAAAAAGTGCTTCAAGTCCCCAGGAACTTATCTGCTCTTTGAAGCACCTTAGAAAACACTGAGTAGTAGAATACCACAAAAAATTGGTAGCATTTCTGTATAAGTGTGGAAGTAGCAGCGTAACACCCTTTAGGAAAAGCAGTTTTAGTATTCAACAATGAATGAGTGTTACTGTTCTTTGGGAAGTTATCCTCAGTGGCAGGAGAGAATGAGCAGGCTTTATGTCTCAAAACAGGATGCTTCTGAAAATCAAAGCACCTATTATACATTTCTGAAAGTCACTTGTTGGAAAGCAGAAGGTAAATAAATGTAGTTGCCAACAGCTACGCTTAGTGACCTTTAAAGTTCCAGTTTTTAGAATAATTAAATTTATAATAATTGTTTTGTTCTTGACTAATATTATTATGATGATTCAAAAATACTTGCACAGCAACATTTCAGCAGATAATTCTTTCAGCAAAAAATATATATATTAAATTACAGTGATATTATTAAATCTATCAAACTTGCTGAATAATGGATTAAAAAAAAATCATTTTATGGTATTCCACCAGGCCCAATTATCACCTGAATTTTGAGTTTGCAGTTTCATATTGTATTTGTGTCATTTTTGCTGCTGCAGATATATGTTTAGCTTGATAATATGTTGACAATCCAAGGCTTAAACTGTAAATTTCCAAGGGACTGGAGCCACTTATAAGTGCATAAAATACTAAGAAACAAAAGTACTTCCTACACTATATTATTCCTATACTTCCTGTGACACCATCATAAGCACAACTGCTTAAAAGATTCCCAACTCTTGGGAAAGCTTGTATGGAAGTTTTGCTATCCCCTCTCAACCAAAACCTTCTCTGATGTGACCCTGATGCTGTGTTTCAGGGTGTCTTTCAACCAGGGATGAATACTCATCTGTTGCCAAAAGTGCCTGTGACTGAGCCAAAAGCTGCTCTGTCTGTGGCTCTGGGATGGACTTGATTTGTGATAAGTAATTGTCTGAGGCTTCGTGGTGTGGAGAGCTCTGTGCATTTCTCAGAATGGTAGAAAATCTGCTTGTGTTTCCTCTGGGTTATATAAGGCTCAGTTGCAGCCCAACTTCTGCCATGCTGACCTCAGCTTTGCTGGCTGTGCTGATGCTTGCCAGGACCCCCTGCAGAAGGAGCCTGCACGGCCTCCCTGGGGCAGCGGCTGGGCTGTGTTTCTCCTTGTGTGAGACAGGTGAGCACAGAGTGGGCCAAGCAGCCTGGCAGCTTGCTACTGCATCTCTAGGGCCTGACATGTCCCTGCTAAACCCCATAACTAATACCCTTCAATGCATCTGAATTGGTTGAAAAGCCAAAGTTGGAAGGCTTCCAAAGATCAACAGAAACGTTCTATTTCTGCTTCCCCTTCTTTTTCCCCAAAGACGTTTCAGGTGTTATTTGAGGCAGTGGAGCTCACGAGCTCAGTGTCTCATTGCCTGCTTTTTGCTTTCTGCAGGTTGTCTCCTTTCTACAGCTTCCCAGTGCAAGGGGATCCCCGTGGTTTCCCTCCTGAAAATCTGTGGAAAAAAAATTTTAAGTGACTTAGATAGCAAACAGAAATGTTAGCTAATGACTGGTGGTTCTTGTATTTGATAAGGCATAATCTTGTGAACTTCTCAGCACCCTTTATCTGTTGATAGAAGCCAGCAGGTTCTCCAGGTTGTTCAGTAGTACTGAAAGACATGAGGCTAAGAGTGTGTAACTATTCCAGGAATGGATGTCACTGTGGAGCAGAGTGCACAGGGATGTCACTTCACGTCATCCTCAGCATATTGCTCTTGGATGATGCTCGCAGAGAGGATACTGCCCCTTACCTGGCCTCTGTCTTCATCTTAGCCTATATGATGCAAATGCCCAGAAAACAAATAGCAAACCTGAGTTCATTGCTAAAAAAATACTAGAAGGAGAACCACTCAAAACAGCTTGTAGGGAAAGAAGCCATGGCCACTGCATTCCTCATCCATATCTCTGGTCTTAACAAAATCCAGGCTGTTGGTGGATACCAAAAAGAATTTGAGTCTCATTCATCACTTCCTATTTGTCTTAAAGTGAATGCTGTAGATGGGATCCGATTACCATGGCACAAAAACCTTTTGTGTTATTGTTGCGGTGACACAATTTTGCACCGGGATTGTATGGATCCTGTTTTCCCAAGAGCTGCCTGTGGCAGCTGGGATTTCAAAAGCCTTCGGATACTTTCCAGCACAAATGGTGTGTTCCTCAGCAGCCCTGCAGCTCCCACGATCCAGGGAGCAGTGGGAGACCAGAGGCAGCTGTGGAAAAGTGTCTCCTCAGCTGAGGTGGCCAGTGCATGCCCTGGTACTGGGGAGAGGTGGCAGAGCTAATTCCTCACTGCTGCATGCTGTTTTTACTAGAGTGGGTTGAAGAGCTTGGTAGTAGTATGTTTAGCAGCTAGTTTTCATTGTTTTTCTGTACCTCCAGCCTTCTGTGAGTAACTTTGTTGTTTTGCAAGCATTTACAGATCAATTTGGGGAAATAAGTTTCCAAATTGCTACTTACATTGGCCAGATGCTTCATTCACTGTTCATTTTGTGTAGTGTGTGGTTGGTCACAGAAATCCCAGGCTGATATTTGCTTGATAAACAAGATTGGTTTACAAGAATAAGGAACACCAAGTTGCAAAAAATGAATAACCATAAATGCTCTTATTTATGCATGAATTATCTTTCCAGAATTCAAATATGGGCATTTGTATGAAGAAGAGTAATTCCTACAATATTGTGAACCAAAACTTTCTGAACAGATTTTTTGTGTATTGAATGTGATGAGAATACTTAAACATCTGGTATTTGACTGAATAGTTGCACACACTTGATTTTACTATTTCATCAGAGAGCTCAGAGGGTGATTTTCAAAGGCATAAGAGCATTGAAAACAGAAGTAGCTGAGACTCAGAAGTTTTATGATGGGGAGGGGTGCTGGAAGAGATGTGAATTCCAGTATGTTTTTGTACTGAATTGGAACAAAAAGTGACATTTCAAAATTTTCCACTCAAAGGAAAATGGGAAAAAATTTCAGTTCAGGAAAATAAAAAAATGTGTTTTGAGTTTTCCTCAATGAAATGATCAACAGCTGTCATAACTTGTGACTCCTGGCACTGCTGTGGCTCCCTGGGAAGCTCCCATCCTGTTGGAAGCAGCTTGGGAAGCTCCCTGAAGTTCAAAGGGTTGCTCCAGTTGGAGCAATCATGGCTATCAGGCTCCAAAATGTATGGCAGGAAATTGGGAAGCCCTGAGTATGCCAGCTATGATTTGAAGGCTTCCAAGCACTATTCTGATGGTTTGCTCTGGTAGTCTTCATGGCAAGGTGGTTTTCTGATGAAGAATCTGGGCAGGTGGGTTTGCATTAATGTATCAGGAGAGGTGGAAGGAAACCAGTCATGTTTCCAACAGGAATCTGCCTGTCTTGGGAAGATGTCACACCATTTCCATGACATACATCAGTATTCCCTGTGGGAAAGATGTTTGACCAAGAAATTTACAAGCAAGTGATGGGAAGGCAGTGAAGTTTATATACCAAGTTGATATGATGTTTTGGAAAAAATTCACCTGAAGTTAAAAATGAGGACACTAACAATCATTTCAGGTAAACACAATCCCACTCTGCCCCATCACCTGACTGGGAAGTGAAGCAATTTGGCTTGATTCAGTTTGCATTTTTGCTTTGCAGCTTAACTGTCCTCACTCCCATGGTTTATATTTCCATGAACTTTAAGCTTTTGTCTGTGAAAACATTTGGAAAATTATTTTCAAAAAGCTGTGCCAGTTTGCACCAACTGATGGTCTGCTCACTCACTCATTAGGGGATAATTACAGCCTTATGAAGTGATAGCAGTATTAAGGGGCAGTGAAAAGATGCATGATAGGCAAAATTATTTTATGCCATTGTGCACCATGGGCAACTGACTTGTCCACTGGGGCAATGGTATAAAAAGTAGAAAACCAGGCTTTCGTATTTGAAGAGTAAAAAGTATCCTTTACAGAAAAATGGGGAGGGCAGTTGAGGGTTAAGTTGAAGACTGTACCAGCTTGGTTCAGTTGGAAAAGGAGTCCAGGAAGATTATACGTGTAGGCAAAGCAACTACTGACATCTGTTTGTTTCTTTCAAGCATTTTACCTTGAAAACTGGAGCTATTTTTCATCTTTGTTTTCTCATAAAATAAGCCAAACATTCAGAGGAGAAAGGAGAGTTGGTGGACAACTTCTAATAACGAACAGATGCCTGCATGTGTGTGATTTTTATGCTTTATAATTGGCATAAACTCCTCATGTGACAAGTCTTCAACTTAAACTACTGAACTTGTGCTGACATCAAAAGTCATTGTAGAATTTCAGACCTTTAATGTTTGGTTTAACAGAAGAGCTGATGGCTGCTAAAGAGTAGCTACCAGGAACAAACATTTTCTAGGTCCTGTCACACAACTTATTTTCTGCTCATTTGTGACATTTTTTAAAGTTGCACAAGTGTTCTTCATGGTGCCTCGTTGTATGTACTTTTGCTGTTTCTGATGTTCACAATCAGAATTTGGCCTAGACAAAAATCTTTATAGAGGCAGAAAAACTAAATTAAGATATTAAAACCAGCTAACCCCCCCCAAGATTTCATAAGATTTTGTAGTGACTTTATAGACATTTAGACTTTTTAGTCTTGCATGCCATATATTTAGTGAATAGTATCTTTCTGAGCCTGTATATACTCATGGATGTATATTCAGTGTATTCAGTTGCTTTTCCTAATATTAACCTATTGTAGCTTCAGAAAAGAGTTTAAAAACCAAGCAAACAAAACAATTAACCCAATCCTCCCCTCCTTAAACAAACAAATGCCCTCAAGCCAACAAAACCATATTTACTGCTTGAAGAGTAACCCAGTACACCTGGGTCTGGTCTCACTTTTTCCTTTCTATATATCTTAGTAATCCAGATTGCTATTTTGATGCAAGTCAAAGTAGAATCCAACACCTAAGAGGAAAGTTTGTACCTGCAATGCAGTTGGCACTGGCTACAGGGTAGCTCTGTGGCATGCAGAAACTATTCTTGAAGTAGCACTGGCAGGGAAGATGAGTTAGAAATGGTAATGGAGGTGAAACTGCAAAAAGGAGGAAAAAACCCCCAATAAATCAAGAATAAGGATGAAAGAGAAAAGGATAATGAAAGAAGAAAAAAAAAAGAGTGGCAGAGAAGACAAGGAAACAGAGGTACAGAATTGTGCTATTATCCTTTCTTAGGCTGCTGTTTTAAGTTGCTCTGTAAAACAGTGATGTATTGGGTGGATCCAGCTGCTTTGGTGTAGTAGAGTATGCAAGCAGAAATTCTGCTTGGGTCAGATGACATTTTTCAGAAACAAAAAGCCATTAAAAAGCCTACAAAAAGAATACATGGGAGTTTTCCGTTAGTCTGGAACCTGCTTCATAGGATGATCTCTCTCCATGCTGTGGCTCTCGGGTGGCTTTGCCAGGAAAGGCAAGATTAGCATTGCAAATGAGGCCCCAGTGCCTCGTGGGATCTGAAACCCAGATGGTGTGTGAGCCTCCTGAGAAATCTCCCTCTCTTTCAGAAAGGCAGGATGCCTGCTACCCTGCATGCTGTTCTGCTCTGTGCGTGCAGCTTGTTGACCCAGTCCATGAACTTTCTCCGCTCACAAATGCAGGAATGTCTGCTTGGTTCCTTTTCCCTTACCTTTGTACAGGCACGGATTGTTTCTGTCAAATACGGCACTAAGCACCTTAGGAGATTTCTGTGCTTGTGCGTATTTAAGTAAGAGGATTAAAAACAATAGTTTAGTGTCTGGGACACTCCCAGAACAGTGTCCTTATTTAACTTCTTGCTGAGGTGTGAATACTTTTTTAATGATGGAAAGTAATTTTCATCAGTGTTTCAAGAGGTTTTCAGGCTGAGACATGATTAGCTGGACTTTTCTGAGTAAGGAATATAAGGACATGTTCCCTGCAATTTAATACGAGCTATTCGGTGCACGCACTGATGTATTTCTTTAGCAAGTAGCCATTGCTGCACAGCATCTTGAAGGCTTTATTCTCCAAGGAGCACCTGCAATCTGCTTCATTCTCTTGACTCCTAGTATTTGCGATTGGCTTTAACAGATCTATAAGTGCATGAACTGTCCTGTGTCTTGAACAACAACTGCTGATTATCTGCAGAGACTACTGAAGAGCAGTTAATTGAGCTGATGGAAGTTTTCTGCCAGATAGAGCCCTGACTTTCACAGCCTTTATGGTAATAGTGTTTGTATCAGCAGTGTGATGATATGAAGGTATGAAGATACTCCCCCCCTAGCCTGCCCAAGTCATTTCATGAAGGATTCATAAATGCAGATATGTTGCCCTTCTTGGGAGACAGAGAAATCTGTGAACAGGGCTCACTTCATCAACTTCATATAAAACTGTTTATTCTTTGGTTATCTCAGCTCATCCCCCTGAGTATCATAGACCCACAAAGCCTATGGTCTGAATCCAAGTTATTCTCTGGAACAACAGGCACTGTTTTCAATTGAGTGTGCAATAAACTCAGCCATACAGATGTTTCAGACAGAACGTAGCTCCCTAAGGACAAAGCTCCACAAAAGGATTTAAGAAGGTCCATAACCACCATACAGGGGTTAGGAGCAGCAAAGAACCCTTGAATAGGTGGCCCATCAGGGCTAACACCACCTAGAGGAATGATGTGTGGTTAGTTGCAATAACCAGGTATTCATTGACAGCTGAATCAACTCAGATTAGTCTTTCAGATGAGCAAATGTTGAACAGAGCTTTGAACAAAGCTTTTGTGTCCACAGCAAGACCCTTTGCTTCTCTGTCACTAAGCACAGAGTCTCTAATTTAGTTTGAGTGGTAGGGGGAAATGCCTACACAACAGCTTCAGAAAAAGGAGGTGGAAGAGACAAAACAGTTATAACCTGGTGGTAAGGATGCATGCCTGACAGGGCAAATAGATGATCGTGAACTCTTTTTGGCATAAGCAAACTGGTTCAGGTAGAATAAGTATGCTAATAGTTAAGTCACTTCTGGTTTAAGACTATTTTACAAAGGGCCTAGGTTTCCACTATCAGTGGCTTGAAGGGTATGCATCTCTTTGAACACAAATTTAAGTTCCTCAAACCACAAACTGCAATTCTTAAAGCCCTGTTCTTCTTCCAGTGCATCAGGGAGGTGCCTAACTCTGTTTTTTTTGACAGACATTTTAAAGCTCCCCTGACACTTACTGTTCTGCCACCAGGTAGCCAGAAATTTGTCTGGTGCTTGTGCTTTGGCAGAACAGAAACACCTGGTGATCTGCAGAAGCCCAGCTCACCTGCCTGCTGAAAGCTCAGCAAACTGAAGCCTCTGCACAAACCACAGTGGGTCTGTAAATCCTTCTCTGCCATCAGTTAGTGCTGTAATTGCAATGGAAAAGAAGTAGCCTCAGTGACACATATGAGGGGAAACAAACTGCACGGCTGTTGCAAGCTCCGAAGGCAAGTGGAGAAAGTGGCAGTAAGGAGGTCATCTGTTTAGCTTTCCTTGTAAATCTCTCCCAGATGTAGCTCTTGCCCTGTGCTGCTACCTGTGAAATTGAATCCTACATACAGTTCAAAGTGTGTTCACTCAGCTGCTCTGTCCAGCAGGCCCTAACCTATTTTGGCACAAGGGAGGTTGAGAATAAGCAGGCTCTCTCTCATCCCTTCTTCAAAACTGTTCTACTTCATATACCTTAGGTCAGAGAGAAATAGCAACCCTTATTCTCTTCCAGACATTCTGTGTATTTACATAGGGAAAGGAAGATCTGCTACTCCAGATACAATTTGTTCACTTTTGCCACTGGGTAGTGCAGGATACAAAAACCACAAACAACTCAAAACAAACATGAGCTGAAATCAGAGGATTCCTTCTCCACCAAACCAGTGATTGCTTCCTCTAGTGTACTCCTTTCCTCTCTTAAGCTACAGAAAGACTATGGTGGTATGTCAATTTATTTTTCCATGGATAGTGTGTTTTTTTGATCATCCACAACAGTGCAAATACTGCCCCAGCTTGCTGAGTCATTATTCATAAAATGTATCTAAAGCAGGCTCCCCATTTTAAAGGGATTGATTTGAGCCCTTGGACTTCATTTTAGTTTTTCACAATGAGTAATTAATACTTCTACTTGCTGCTGAAGTTCTTTTATGAACTAAATCAGCAGTTGGTTTAAATCATCACTGTTCTGTTGAAGCCTAGCAGAATGATGCCAGTGTAAACTATTGAACAACTTGCCCTCATTTAACTTCTTGAAGTGTTCAAAAAAACTGTATTACTCTTACCAAAAAATAAACTAATAAGAGCCATAAAACATATCCTTGAGGAGACCACTCATAATAAATCAGGTTTATAAACAAGTAAGATGGGGGTAGGGCTGAAAATTTGGCAGGAGACAGATTTTACTCCAAGCTTACAACTGCTCATAAGGCAAACTATGAGGAAATACCATTAATAAAAAAAAAATTAAATATGCCTAGTGTATGTCTCCTTTCTCAAATTGGAGACCACACTTAAGAGAATCATCCCAACATGCTCATCACACAGCACCAGAAAATTAATTAAAATTTGCTGGACCATTTTTGCAGGTAAAACCTATCAAAAGAGATGTGCACATACTGAATGTTACCACAACAAGAATGATAAATGGTGGATTATTTCAGTTGCTAAAGACATCATTTTGCTTATGGCAAGGCATTCCTTTCCAGTCAGCCAAAGACTGTTGCTGTGCATGGCAAGATTAAAGCTTGTACTGTGGGACGTGACCCAGTTTGCTACATGGACTGTGAATGGGCACAGTCCCACACTCTGTACCTCCAGACCCATTGCACTAGTACAGTCACTATGCAACCAGCTCATTTATTAATCATAGGTGCTAAGTGAAAACCAAAGACCTTGCTAAAGCGAGGCCTGCATGCTTTCTTATTCCTGATCACTCATATTTCACTTATTCTGACTCTCAAAAAAGCCTTGACCTTCCTTTATGAAAAATATTAGTCATTTACCTTTAAGTAAGCACAGCGTACAGTGGTGCCAGTAATCTGTATCCTCACTGCTGCAGCTAATGGATCGTGACGTGAAGGGGGGTTCAGGGAGCTGGGATGCAGTTAATGATACCACAATCCTTATTCTCTTAAGCACTTAACATTTTGAGTCTTGAAGCTATATTTGAGCGCACACAAGCAAATCAAGACCGAAGAATTAAGTTGCATGTCTTTAATTTTTATAGTAGTAGTCAGGGAATGAATGGGAGTTGTAAGTTGCGTACAACAGAGAGCTTGTAACTTGTACTTACAGTAGCTAGAAAACAATTTATACTACTAAAAAACGTGTAACTCAAGTATGACAGCCTTCATATTTGTTACTCTGTCTCTTCTTCGTGCAAGTAAAGAAAGCTGATCTGTCATTGATATCCCTGATGATGCTTTTCTTTACTAGACAAACAAAGACTTGAAGTTGCCATGGAAATACCCAAAACTCTCAGTTCATGCATTTATCACAGAAGGATCATCATAATCAGATAATATTGATAGAGTGCACATTGTCTCTCTCTCGATGCTTGTCACAAGACACTTAATGTCAAAAGAAAGAAAAAAAAAAATGAGGTGCATTATTTCATTAATGTCATGCCCATTGATCAGTGTCTAAATGACCCATTTCTCATTTTAATGATGTTTGAAGTAAAAATCACACTCTCCAAAAACCAAATATTATTTCAGTGTGCCTTCATTTAGGAAGTGGGACAATTTTGAAGATTTCAGCTTTCCAGAAAGCCAACTCATGACACAATGTAATCTCAGCTTCTTGTATTTTTGCATGTTCAGTTTTATTAATGGGCATTTCTTTGAATTTGATCTTATTCCCCATCATCCTCCCTCTGTAAACACAGAAAAGGAGGCTAATAATTTGTTCTCTATGCTCTTTGGAGATGCAGTATATCTCTTTGCACCAGCTGTCCTAGTACTGCTGTTAGAACCTCCTGATGTCTTTAGTCTTCCTGACTGTTTCCTAGATGTGGATCCCTTTTGATCCATAGAGGCTGCTGGAGCAACTGCGTAAGGTTAAACTGTAAACTACCTCCCACACATTGCAACTAATAAAGGCCACCAATGTTTTCTGTGTTTCTGTAAAGTGGATATAGACAGGTCATCCTCCCTTGCCTTGGTTCCAGTTTTCAGATTTATTTCTGAATGGCTTTTGCATGAGCTTTTTGTTGTATATTTCAATTTCACAGATGACCGGCACCATTGGAGCAAATAATCTGAGTGCTAAATGTGTAAGCAAAACTGAGATTTCCAACATTTGTATAAAGGTGGATACATTCTTCAAAAGTATCAAAATGAGCAAATCCCCAAGAAAAACTATTGAGTCAATAGCCTTGAAAGGAAAAAAAACAAATAGGCAAAAACCTAAGATAAGTGTGAATTTGCAACATAGAAATGGCATAAATCCAAAAATATATTGGGATATTTTTGTATTTGAGTTTTTAGTGCTATCATTTCAATTGTTGCTGTATTTCACAGTGTTTAATTTTCATTGACATTTAATGAATTCTGTGAAGCTCTGTGATAATTTCCATTCATCTGTTATAGTCAGAACCCCAAACCCCTGGTTTTAAGGTGAATATACAAGCTTGCAAGAATGATCTGGAAAGCTTGAAATATGAACAGAGATTTTCAGAAGCAGATGAATCTGAATGCCTCTCTGTAGTCTGGTTTCCTAAGGAAGTAAGAATTGTGTACTTGTTTTTTGTGGTTAATTTCAGTTTTTCAGGGGTGAGATAAGAAAAACATTAGTGTCCCAAAAGTTTAAGTAGCAGAGGAGAGGAGTACACAAAGAAGGGATCCCATAATTATGTCCTGTAAGTTTTCTAGCAACACAAAATGCTACGTGCTGAGTTAATACATTATCTGGCACTTGAATCTGTATGGGAGAAACACTTCATAAATGACCCAAGGACTGAAAAATCTTCTGTATGAGTTTGCACAGTCTAGCTGCAGAAGATTGGTTTTACCACTTCTGATACCATAGCACTGTTTGTTTGCTCTTGTTTGTGTGTTTCTCTCATCTGCAGAGAAAGGTTTCCTTGAGTAGATTGTCAGTTTTAAAGAAAAGTCAAGCCAGTTTCCAGCATCTCATGTGAAAGCATTGTAGTTAACTGCATTTAATTTTGGCAAGAGAAATCATCATGGTATCACTTGTTTCGTGTTAATCAGCTCAATAGAACTGAGGTATGCTATATTGTACGTTGTCTAATAACAGCAGATCTAATTTCCATCAGATCCATTTCTCACCGTTACCGTACTTTCTTGCAGTCTGCTGTAGGAGTAGCAAGTGGAAACAATTCCTAACCCTGGATATACTATTTCCTTTCTTATTCTTAAAATACTGTTATTAATCCATAATATCTGTATTTAACAATCAGACTCTGGGGCCAGTGAAGAAATGCACTGTTTGTAGAGTCAGTGTGTGTTCTCAGACAAGGATTTCTCTTTTCTATACCCTTTTTAGCCAAAATGTGTTGTCTCTTTTACAGTGTAGTGATTGGCCTGGATAGCAGTTGGACAGACAGCAAGGATACAATTTCTTACAATTAAAAGACAAGATCTAATTTAATTGTACAACTCAGCTGCTTGTTATCACTATTGTCTTTCCTTAATTAATTGTATTTCATCATAGGCACATTATAAACTGATCAGTCTATTGTCACATGCTTGAAAATTTTGTAATTAATTATCATGGCTAGAGCTGAGTGAATAATTTATAAAAAATAACTTATCTGGTGACTTTTGCCTCTTTTCTGTTTGTTAATCCTGTGCAAACATGATTTTCTGAAATTGGCTTGTTGTTTCACTGTTATTCACTGGGTTATTCTTGGTCAGTAAATACTCAACACACAATTGTTACAACCCTTTAAAGCCTGATACGAGATGCTGTTTGACCAGATTCAAATGGGCACGTGTTATTTATCAAATGTTTCCTGGGGTTGGGTTTTTTTGAGAAATGATTATAATCAG
Source organism: Hemiprocne comata (assembly GCA_020745705.1). Taxonomy (NCBI): domain Eukaryota; kingdom Metazoa; phylum Chordata; class Aves; order Apodiformes; family Apodidae; genus Hemiprocne; species Hemiprocne comata. The sequence goes on along the minus strand of CM036594.1, from coordinate 9,902,177 downwards.
TAATCTGACACTTACTTTGCATCAGCCTTCTTCCAACATTTAATTGTTGTTCTTTTTTTATTGGAAAGATTCTTGCCTACTAACTTGTTTAGTAGAACATCAAAAGGCAGGGCAAATGCAGCACAAGGCTGGAGAGGTTTCTTTTGAAAGCTGTAAGGTGTGTGGTTTTGCTGCCAGGCACTGTCCCCAATTAAATAGTTTGTGGAAGCAGCTGATGCTAATTCAGCTGTGCTATATCCTGATATGAATTAAATATGCATGCCCAATCAGTATCTTCATGATTTGGGGATAATTTCTAGGCTTGCTTAGTACTACCTCTGTTGTGGTGGTAATGGCATGTTGTAGGCATGTCCTTTTGTTGAGCTGTGCTTTTCCACTGACAGTTCAACCCTCTTTAATGGCTGTTCTGCTTTCTTGGCAGAGATAAAAAAACTGGTGAGTTGGTCCCTGCTTGGGCCAGGTTTGCAATCTGTGTTTGGCTTGGGCCTGAATCCATGTTTGTGTCACCATTTACCAACCATCCACACTGTTAAATAAATAGTGTCATTGCCCTCAGCCTGGTCAGTGACACTGAGATTTCTCTTTGGAGGAGCAGAGATCCAGCCTTCCTGGACTTCAGGTGTGCTCAGATCCTTTGATGCAATGTCAACATCGAGATTTGCATTAAGAGCAGAGAGCAGCAGCTGCAAGGCAGTACAGCCAAGCTCCTTGATGCCTCTCAGCTCTACCTGATGGCAGCAAAGTACTCCCTCTGCCCTGCCATGGGCTGCAGGGATTTGGACTGACCCACACACTGACTTTGCATTGGAGCTGAGGAGGCGTGCTCATACACTTGGACTCTGATCCCAGCTGAGAAGTGGGTTAAGAAGTTGTTCCTTGCTGCCTCTCAGCTCTCAGTTGCCTCCTCTCAGCAGAGGCACGCTGGCTGTGTGCTAATTTGGACTCTACCAGTGATCAGTCAGGCGATTTGCCAGGCCAAAGGCCCCTGAGCTCAGGCTTCAGGCCAAAAATGCAACGTAGACATGCCCTAAGAGATGGAAGTGAAACTGTAAGCCTGAATTTCACTGGCGGAACCCACAGAGTGGTTCTAGCCGCCTGTATGCAATAATTCATTTTGGATGAAGCTGCTTCCCTCTTGGCCTGTGTGTGTCCCTACAGTGTCACATTCCTTGTGAGCCCCCATCTCACACCCTTGGGCCCTGTTGCCATAGCTCTGTTTTGCTGCTGTTTGCCATTCCTAGCTAGATAACCTTGTGAGGTTCCCATTACTTCAGGCTCTCCATGGGTGCCCAGAATTTCGTTCAATTGTTTCCCAACTTTTTTGGTACGTGTTTACAGCCCCTGAGCTCTCCTGCTGCCTTGTCAGATTGCACTCCACCTCAGTGGCTCCCTGGTTCTTCAGTTTCCAGGCTACCTATGGTATTTGTTTTTCTTGGTCTCCTTATTCCCATGCAGGCAAAGATTTTATGGAATTTATTTGTCTCACAGCAAGACCAAACCATTTGAATTTTGCTTTTCTTATTTCTAATGAGTTGTTCAGGGGTGAAGTAAGATTGGCGTGTTAGGGCACGGTGTTTCTTACAAATGTCTTTAGCAACCATCCAATGGCACCAGGCAGGGTGGTGCATGCATTACAAGATTTTGCAGGATAGCATTTACTTCTTAGAATGACGTTCACTTTCCAACAAAATGGCTGTGGTTTCCAGCAAGGTGAAACCAGTAGAACTACATTGGACATGGCTAGGGAAGACACAAAATGGGAAGACTCTTACTACTTCCTGAAGCCCATGGTGAAACTAAATATCAGATCAGTTGTGCGTGAGCATTGGGGTAGGTTTGGATAAGCAGGACATGGATCTGAAAGTATTTTGGACAGAAAAACTGCAGGTTAAATGATTTCTCAGCTTTTTCCACTGCAGGGACAAACTGGAGAGGCAGCAATCCCATCCCATGCTGTAAGCTAAGTCAGATGGAAGAATTCATTCTCTCCTTGGGAAGTGGGTGGTGGATTTGAGAACACCCAGGCAGGATTGCACCTTCACTTGAGTAGTTTTGTAGTGATGTTGAGGTGAATTTTATTCACAGATTTCTGTCTTTCAAGTCTACATTTCCTCCTGTGATGTATAATACCCTTGAAATATGCCCACAGTATTTCTTTACAGTTTTTATATTTAAAGGAGTTTCTTTTCCATACTTTTTGAAGTAATAAGTGTTGCGTGGGTCTGGAGCTCTTCTAACATAATCTTCACACTAGTGCACCACAACTTATTACAGTGCAGTCCAGATTGCTGTTTCCTACATAATCCATTTATTTCCTAACACCACTTTCTATGCATTAAGCACCTTCTTTTTACCATATGCCATCCTTTTAGTAACTTCTATTTTGCCATTGATACTTTCACATGAATGGAGGCTGGCTTTTCTAGAAGCATTTGTCTATTTGTTAACTAAAATTTAGCTAGCTATTCCTGAAATAGGACCCTTCTATATGTTGTGTTCTTACTCTGTGTAGGCAGGAGCTTGCATCTTCAATATATATTTACTGCCCTCAGCTGTCTGTGCTCTACCCTGTGCTTCCAATCAATCCCTGTCTTGCTCCAGGGTCTTCCAACCACTACTGACACCTTAGCACTTTCCCAACATTTTAAAGGGTTTTTCACCTTTTGTATTGGAGAGCAATAGCAGCAGGTAGGCTATGAGTGGATTTGATGCCATTTCATATCCTTCCATGGCTATGGCTTTTGTGGGTGCAGTGGTAGCTTCTGGGGCTAAACACTGGGTGTGTTCTGCTTTGTGACTAGGTGGTGGTAATAGTAACGTTTCTCACTTGCAGCCCAGAGTAAAGCCATAAGAGGCAGTCAGAGGGTCAGGCAGAATTGTCTTTTAGGCCATCATAGACTAATAGTTGTTGTTTTTTTTTTTCCTCTAAAAATAATATTCTGAAAGTCAGCCTTGTCTCTTTCCTATGTTATGCTATAATAAGCTCTCCAAATACTTCAACAGAAAGTTGCAGTAAAGTTGAACTGAAGTACAGTCTGGATAGAACACCAATGCAGGTTTATAATTTGTACATCAAGATGATGGATTCAGAATAGCATGATGTCACATTTTGCAAATTTATTCATATTTATAACCCATACCTTTTTAGGTATTATTAATGAGTGCTATGAGATTATTAGATAGTTCTGTTTGGTTTCTGGCCTGGAAATGTTTTGGGTTGACTTGAAACATTTTATTTGTCATGAAACTGAATATTTCATTCCATCTTCTTATTGCTTTACCCTTTAAAAACTTTTTAAAGAAAGGTCATTTGTGGTTTATTTTGCACTCACTTTTTACAGTTGGAAAAATTTGCTAAATTGAACTTGTATTTAAAAACTATTTTTTTGCAGTATACTTTTTGCCAAAATAATCACACTAATCCCCCTGGATTAATCATTTACTTATGGTGGTATCTATGAAAATTTTAGGATTGCATTTGCACATGGCAGATTTGCTTTATGCCCATTGCAATTAAAATACGTGAATGCACTCTCTTAAAAAAAATGAAAAGAGAAAGGCTTCAACAAGCTAATTAACATTGCATATATTCAGAAACTATTATTGATATATTTTTAATAATAGTCTTCTCTGTGGTAGATGACTGTGACACTTGGAAATATGAAAGTGATATGCTGACAAGCTGAACCTAGAATAGCTTTGTGTCACTTTGGGTAAAATGTTACCTATAAATAATGGACAACTAAAAGTTGTTTACTTTAATGTGATTAGCCCATAGCAGCTGCTAAGGACTGTGTCAGCAATCAAAACTTTCCCATATTATGAAAGCAGCAATAAAGGAAAGTGATTAAATGCAAACAAAAAGCTCATAGAAATGTAGGGCTGTTAAAAATGAACAAAATTTGAAAGCTGGGACATCAGCATGCTGCAGGCAGGCTCCTGGACTACAATACAGGTGTCACCTCAAATCCTGCATAGTTGGGGAATGCTTCCAATTCCTCCTGGAAGCAGGCTGGCCTGAGCAGGAAGCACAATCATAGAATCATAGAATCATAGAATATGCTGAGTTGGAAGGGACCCATCAGGATCATTGAGTCCAACTCCTGTCCCTGTGAAGGGCACCCCAAGAATCACACCATGTTGGGTTGGTTTGAGTTGGTTGGGTTTTTTTGTTGGTTTGCTTGGGTGTTTACAGGTTCAGATACCTGCCTCCAGTGTGCTGGTCACATTAATATATATATAGTGTATAACTTCATGCTATATAAGTGTATAACTTCATGCTAATACAGGTTTAGGCATCTCATTTCATTTTTTTAGAATTTCGTGTGTCTGGTAACCCCTGCTGAAGTGATCCCATGCATATTTTCACATTCATGATACATGACATGCATACACATACTTTATAATAAACAGGAAAGGTTTGAAGACTGTATTAAGAAATCTTTTATTTAAAAAATATGTTGTTACCAGTTATATGAAGAGTAGGTGTTGAAGTCCAGTGAGAAAAACATCACCTGATGGTGGCTGCACAGATTCTTCCTTGAAGATGGAGGCTTAGATCTAGGTTTGCTTCAGACAGTTGAAGCTTTTCTGTTGTCCCCAGTTAGGAGAATGTGCCCTGTATCTGACTATGTGAACGTGACAAGCTGCATTGAAGAGCTCACTATGTTATAACCTGTCTGCTGGCCCAAGCAATAGGAATACCACTGTCCAAGTCAAAGAAACAGGGATGTGGTGTAGAGAGTGAATGGGTGGATTAGTGGACACCAGGAAATTCATATTGAGACTTACACGTGATAGCAGCAGCTTGGTGTTGGTTGCACCTGGCCGATAATGTGACAGCTAAACCAGATTGTTCTGCTTGGCTTACATGGCCTCATTACTTGAGCCAGGATTTGTCATCAAGCTTTAACCCCATGCCTGTCACGTTGTACCTGCCACCTCTAGGAATGTGCATACTGAAACTGAGTTGGTTTGTTTTGGAAGTGTATGGAAAAAGTTTATATGATGCCAGATGCTTCCATCTTTACTACAGATCCAAACACATGTAAGCAGATCCAGAGGCACACTCTTGCACACACATCTGTTTACATAATCCAGGCTGCAGAAAATGTATTTTTCTGTCTCTGAAAGTGTTTGCTTGCTACCTTTTCACAGCTGGTAAATTTAAAAAAGGAATATAAAGTATCTCTAAAAACAGACACTGGCTTAGAACTCTGTTTTACCTGAAGCTGAAAATATTTCTGTGCTAGTGTTCAGAAGTTACCTATTATTTAGGGTTATAAAGATGAACCTGTGTTCATCATGCTTATCAGTGATTGATTCAGAATTATTGAACTTGTGCATTGTCACAAATTGCATTTTGATTTTTTCAAGGGTTCATGGCTAAAGCTGTGAATTCCTTGGTGCAGATGGTGAACAGCGCCTAACACAGCAGGTTCCCTGTCCAGAGGGGAGTCATTGCATGTTGGCACGTCATGGTTGTTGTGGCATCTCTATCACAACCAGTTCCACTGATAAAGTGGCCTGGCATGAACAGTAACACAATGTGAGTTACTCTCTCTGTAGACATTTCCTCACTTGTATTAGGATTTTAGCGTTAGATATTTAAAAGTGGAAACTATTTTTCACCAGAGATTTCCAATAGTGCCTGAGCATCTCCTCGCACAGGTGAAAATGTAGCACTGATATTTTAAAATGAGAGTCACATGGTGGAAGATTTAGCACATTCCTTTTAGGGATGGACTTCCTCACAGACAGGGAATTTAAAACTATTTACTTGCAAAGGGTGGAAGAATGAGAAGCTGGAGCTTCTGGGGTCTTCTCCATCATGATATTAGATAACAGAGGGAGATTTTGGTTGGGTGTTCACAGGGCCCCAGATGCTAGCAAGCAGGCTACCCTGGCTTCTAGCCACAGGGCGTAGGAGCAGTCTCCTGCCCACTCCCTGGGTTGGAAATGGGGCTGTCTACATCCATACCTGAGAAACCAGCAGTGTAAGCCAGGTACAAAAGCTCAAGAGGAGCACACAGTGAACTTAAGTAAGAGAATTAAAGACACAGAAGTTACTTCTGGTCTGTATGAGCTTTATTTTTTCTCCCAAAAGGCCTTTTCTAGCACATATTTTTATTTATCTATTTTCTACAAGGTGGCTTTTTATAGCTTGAAAGTTATACTTGTTTTTCATGACATTTTAAAATGGCTCTAATTTCTTTGGATGTGAATGCTATGTAATTAAGTTACCACTGGTACAGCAGCACTTTGGTTTTGAAGAGGTGTGACATGTAAATATGTCATACTATGGCTGCTACCAGAAGGGCTTCCCAGCATTTTTATTGACATAATTGGTAGTCAGAATTACGTTCATTCTGGTGGTATTATTTTATGGTTCATATATCTGTTCATGTTCACATATAAGGGTACATATTTAGGTGTATATATATATTCATAAATATATACAAACACATACTTACAAACACAAATATATATATGTGTATATTGATTTTTGAATGACACTCTTGGGGATGTGGAGAAGGGGATCTAGAAAGGAAATATGGACATTTCAGTTTCAGGTGTGTAGAGAGGAAGATCCTATAAATTGCAAACTAGAAACTGATTTATACAAAAGAAGGTGCAGATTTTCATACAGCCTGGCAGACATGGGCATCAAGATGTTCTCAGTGCTTTTATCGTTTCATCAAACCTTCTCATTATTTTGTGTCAAACACAAAAATGATAGGTTTTTGAAAAACAGTTCCAATGTAAGGTAGTTTTTCACTTGATTGTTCCTGTATAAATCTGTGTGATTGGTTTGTACATGTTCCTGAACTGGATCAAGCCTGTTGAGGTTTAACAAGCTAAATATCAAGGAGCAACAAGAGATGTGCAGCCATGCTCTGCAGTGTGATGGTGTTCCTTGTTTGGGTAAGAGGTTTCTGTATCAAATAGGATTAGAAAGATCTGGTCTATCATCTGTTGTTCAGGATCATATAGTTAATTGATTCTGAGCCATTTATTATGAAACTCAGTGAGAATAAGACTGAACCTGATGAGAAGCCTGATGAGCAACACTGTGAAATCTGCACAGCTAATTTTAAAGGTATGAGTCTAACCAAGTAATCTGATTTTCAGAGGTAAGCAGCAGTGTCAGTTCACAGTAAATATAATGGGATCTCCAGGTGAATTGGTACTTAGTAAATCTTTTGCTTCAGTGACTAGACATAGATGCAAGTGTTTAACAACAGCCCTGAAGTTTGAAAATTATGATGTGCAGTGGATATTGCTTTGGGATTTACATTTCTTTGCTCTCTGACACTGATGGGATTATGAGGAAGTTGTTTGATAATCCTGGAATCATTAGGATCTCTTAGTAATACAGATAATTATTTCTGAGAATGGAACGCCTCTAATATTCTTTAGGTGTTTTCTACTTTGCTTGCCTAGAACTCCTTCTGGCCAGCTCAGGAATCCTGAGTTTCCCTTCTTCCCTGTAACCCCTTTTCACTGTACGATTTTATTAATGCTCAGCTATTTGCACCCATGGAACATAACAGTGGAGGTAAAATCATAGCTACAACTCTATAGCCTAGTCTGATATCCCCTTGACATATGGACTCTGAAGCAGTAATTGATAATCAAACCTTTTTGTACTTCTTTCAGTGAGATTTTTTAGAGAGACTCTTTGGAATAATGAATCTGTACAAACCTGTAGGATAGGGCAGTAGGTGCTGCTCATTTGGGCAATCTAATTGAGAAAAAAGGAAAAGTCTAAGCACACACAGTGAATGCATCACGTGCTGGTCTGGCACAGGAGTTCTGGCACATGCCTTGTACTGTAGCCACTCAGTGCCCTGGCTTCAGACAGGCAATTGAGCCCATGTCAGAGGCACTGGCAACAGATAAAGATAGTGTGAGGAACAGTTGCATCTCAGATCCAGATTTGTGAGGCAAACTTACTGAGTTTGCTTGGAATCAAATGCTTTTGCAGCAGGCTTAGTCGGCTCATGCACCCCAAAAACCCATTCAGCTACAGCATTGTTCACGTGGTTCAGGGAGCCCAGAAACAAATGTTACTGATACACAGTTTATCCTGCTCAGGAAGCCTAATTAGCTGAGGCTGTCTGAAGTGCATTTGCCAAGAGAAGCAGGGAAAAAGAAGTGTGCCAGGCTTGGGCTTTCTAGGTCTGTTGTTAGAAATGTGGCCGTTAGGAAATAATGGGAATGGCAACTTAATCTCATTGCATTGTCAAAACTCAGAGTTTTTTCAAGTTTTTTTGGAATCAAGGTCTAGTGGTGGCACTTTTTCTCAAAATCATTAGTCCTTTATTCTGTCAGTGATGCCCATTTAAAATACAAGATATAATCTTGAGGACAGTAATACCTTTTAGTCCAGCAAATTTTTCTGTATGAAAATGGACCTCATGGAATAGAGATCCATGTGGTCTCTAAGCCAAGGTTCTTCATTCTTCTTCCCATTCTATTACATTTCCGTACTAAGCTGCTGTGACCTCTAGCTACAAAACAAGGGAAGGGATAAGATCCAGAAAAAATAAAGCCAAACCATTAAAGGTAACAGTAGTCAGCATTATTAAGAGTGAACTTCTTTTTACCAGATTTACTGAGGTATTGTACCTCCAGGGGACCTCAGGCATTGGAAACAGACAATCCAAATCCAGCTGTGAGTTTAAGCACCTAGATTCATAATACCTTTGTTGTGATGAAAACGTAGAGTCCTTCACTTTCGAAGGTCTCTTTAGAAGTTTTGATCACATGTACAAGGAAAAATTGGTTCATATGCTGAAAATGTGTAATGTAGAGTTCTAAGTGTAGTCCAGCAGGACAAGAAATAAATCCTGTGCAGAATCCTCAACTCAGTCTGCACAGTATTAGGAGAAAAAGGAATTACTGGTCCCATTCAGGGATGTTTTCAGTACCTGATACTGAAAAAAAAAAAATAGTATCTTCCTTCATGGTCAAACATATTGTAAATCTCAGTGGAAAGAAAACATTGCATCTCTTCTTTCTTAACACACAACCAAGATGACTAAGATGAAGTAACTTATGCAATTCTAAACATTTTCTTTATGCAGTCAGAAGTTTTTTCTAAAGCCACTAGGCTTTATTTGTTCCAAGCTCATCTGTTTCAGAAATGCTCTTTGTGGAGTCATGTCCACGTAGAAGTCATGCAAATGAAATGAGCAGAAGCAAAACTTTAATGAGATATAATTAATTTAAAACATTCTATTGTGTATAAACTCCTTAGCAACATTTTTAGTTTTCAGAGTTTTCTCAAGTTCCTATTCATAGGAATAATCTGTAGTCTTTTTGACATGCCACAAAGGCATTTCCTTTGTGGCACTAATGGAAGGTGAAGTATGCTTAATAGAAAATTCAGCTTACAAAGATGTGTTATTTTTTTATTTAAGAAAGAATGCTATTGCAGAAGCCTTGAGTTTACACTGCAGTATTTTTATCAGTTTGTGACTGCAGTCGTTGCATATGTCACTGCAAGCTGAAGTAGTGATCTGGAGAGTGATGTTAACATGACTCAGAGGAAATTAATCAACATTAGTCAGCACTTGTCTCTCATATACCTGGGGTCATGGCCTGTTCTAACCTAACTTATTTTCTTCCTATTCAGTGATGCAGAAAGGAAGATTTAAAACCAGCAGCAGGGTAGTAATAGTGTCACAGGAAGAAAAAGGTCACTGGGAAAAATATGAAAGCTGATTAATAAGGTCATCCTCATAGGTGAATTAGAATTCTGCAAATAACTTTTCAGTTTCTAATTTGTTCCTTATTGCAAAGCAGTTTTATTCTGGAACAATGCATCTGAACAGATGCACCTGAAAAGTCTTAGAAGCTATGAGAATTTTTTTCCATTGAATTTCCTTTATATTTTTCTTTGAGCACTAGTGTGCACTAAGCTGAAGAGAATTCTAAGCTGTGTATATATTTTAAAGAAGAAACGACTGAAAATCTCCCACAAAAACCCCCAAACCAAAACCCTCATGACTAGTAACATGTGGGGATCCAGTACAATAAAAACTATTCCTGCTGTTCACAGACAATGAAAAATGAGTCTCATTATTAAGCAACAGCAATTTCTAAATCATGCTGTTCATGATATGCTTGATCTCAATTAACTAAGGTTTAGGACTCTAAGGTTTGTCATAGTCAGTATGTCTGGGGGATAATGTAATGCTAATAAGTACATGGACATAAGCCATGAACCTGTGATGCAGTGCTGCTGCAAATAAGGTCTTCAGAAGGTTCTGAAGGTGGGATTTCTCTTTGCTACCTTTAACCATCTAAAAGCTGGTGATCTGGGCTCCTTCTATACAAAGTTGAAGCAGAAAAACACCTGCAAGGAGGTGTTTCTGCATTAAAGCTGCCTTCCTGAGGTGCAGGTCCCCTGGCTTCAGAGGTAAAGCTTAGATGCAAATGTACTCCACAGGGCTAAGCAATGGGAGAGTGTTCATCTTCCTGCTCTGACACCCACTCCCTCCTGTCAGTGCAGAATCAGAGGTGCTTTCTAGTGAACCTACAACCTTGCCAGCACTTCCTGTCAGTTTACTGTGTACTATTCAGCTATAGCTTTTGATTTGAAGTCCTTCATGTCCTGGGAGAATGTGTTTTGAACATGACTTAGCCTGTAAGCTGGCAGATTAAAAGCATAGAGCACCTCTCTCCATTTTAGTACTCTATTGCTGATTCCTCTAAGGAGGTGAAGTATGCACCAGTGAAGAATAGAGTGAATTTGGTACAGTTTTTCTGCTTGTGGCTTACCTGTAAGGCTGTGGTTAGCTTGTCCTTTATTTAACCAGTGTGTTCTGTGGCCATATTGCAGTGTATCAGTTGCTTATGGGCTATTTTCTTGCACTGTTGATTTAAGTTTTCAGTTAGTAGATCTCTTTTCATGCCATGTTTGTTTAGTCACCTGTGGTGTCCTCCTTTTTTCTGCTCCTTGACTGCTGCTTCCCATACAGGCTAAGGACTTGGAAGATTCCTATAGGCAGATACACAGTTTCCATGACAGGTACATAGCTAAATGTGAGCATAAAATTTTATGTTCAAATAAGGTTTTGGAGCCTTCTGCTTATTTTTTGTGGGCAAGTTGTACTCTCAAGTGCAAAGTGAACATAAGACCAAATACCACTTAGGCTACATTACTGTTTTGTCCAAATATTATTCAGTAATTGCCAGGTTATAAATCAAGTTTGGTCACATACACCCTGTAGTTTTTACAGGAATGCTGTACAAGGAAGTGCAAATACAAAGTTCCATTAAAATGCAAAGTTTGAGTGAGGATGAATTGTACTTAGATAATGTTGAAGTTACTATAACCAGGCCTGTGGGGAAGAAGGGATGAAACTTACATCCTTCATGGGGTAATTCCATATTCTGACTTTCATAAACTCAAGTTTGGCTCTGACGTGTCTTCTCAATATTTATCCCATTCACTTGCTCACTTTGGATGAGGTATATTAGGCCTAGCAATTTGCATGGGCTCTTGAGGTTGCAACATCTTAATTACCCAGCATCCTTCATAAGATAAGTTATTTGGCAAATATTTAAAAGCTCCCTGGGATATTTTCAGTTGCTTGCTTTTTAATACACTAGTTTAATATAATATGCAGTTTTTACTGTTCGCTCCTTGTGTTATATAAAGATTATATAGTCCTCTTATTTGTATGATTTATTTAGGCCTTTTACCACTGGTGTGAAATCTTTTCAGGTATGCTAAGTGTTCTTTATTATCCTTTATAGTCTTGTTATGTACTGCTTCACTTGTCTCCAAGTCTGTCCAAGGTTTTTTTAATTTAAATCTGTTGTCCAGTTTCAAGACTTGACAAAGTGAAGTGTATTATTCTTTCAATGTAAGCACACACCAGTTATTAATACTAATAGAAATTAGGTGTATGCTGAGACTATAAGAGACCTCATAAAGATGATTATGAAGTACTAAAAGAAAAAAAAATCTTTCATTTTGACTGAGGAAAGATAAAGATACTTCTTCCCTTCTTTGTTATATGTCTTCCCCTTTCTCTTTTTTTTTTTCTCTTTCCTCTATAAAGTAACCTTTCCTTCTTTTTGTTTAAATCAAGAAATTCTGGAAACAGTGACAGTAAGAGAAAAAATTGAAAAGTATAAATAACTTGAGATTAGTTTATCTTTGTTTTCATATTTTATTTCTGTATTATTTCAATAACAAAGTAAGACATCTGATATTTTCATTTTTTAATGTTAGTTTCCATTGTGGTGCTTGAAGAACAACAGAAGGATATAGCAGCATAAAACAGGATTTTTCAGGTTGTTAGGTTGGGTTTTTCCCCCCACTGTTAGTATGCAATGATTTCTGGGGTAAATAGCAATAGATTACTTAATAAATATGGAAATTATTAAGTTTTTACTGTTCACCAGTGACCAGTTTGGCTCCAAAGATTACATGTTTTGTTTCTCAACAGTGACAAGTTCTTGATTTGCTCTCAAATATCTGGCAATATCAGTGTTTTAGTAGGCTGAGTGTGTAGAAGTTGTTCTGTTTTGTTTCCTTTGCGTAAGAATGGTTACACTCTGATTTACTGGTAGGTTTGCTTAATGCTGTGTTATCTGCTGTATTTTGAAACAAGGACTTTGTGTAATAAGATTTTTTTTACATTTATATATGCAGACATTTTTTTTTAGTGGTTAAATATTTAAGCTTTCATGGTTAGGGATCTGTCCATTTATTTTATACCTAAACCTATTTCCCTTTTTTGAAGTCCTGCGCAGTGTTGAGCACATCCTGTTAAAAAGTCAGACTGATATCTTAAAATGTGTGCTGAAAGGAAGACACTTTTGAATGTTATGAGTAACAGCAGAATAGAAATTATAGTAACATACTTAGAGAGTTTGCTTGAAAACAGAGAACTGAAGAAATCCCAGAGTCACATGTTTTTATGATTTACAGTATGGGTCCTGACTCTGAAGAAGAGTTCTTCCTTCCAATGTTGAGGTGGTCTGGTCCTTACCCCACATTCAGCTGCCTGTATAAATGCTACTTGTCCTCTTAAAGTCAGTGAAAGGAGAGGCTCTGGTATCAGACAGGGGCTAGAAGGGCATTGCTGCCTGACTTGCACGTGAGCTTTACTGTTTGTATTTGCAGAAAGCATTGCTATGCAGAACTGAACTGAGCATTTCTCTCCTGGGTGGCTGCATGAGGCTTCAGCACTGGGCAGGGAGTCTCAGATCTTCAGTGCCACTGGTGAAGTTAGGGAGATGTGGCTGAGGATCTGATTTTGGAGCCCAGTGCACAACAGAAGACTTTGGATTGTTAACCTTTAGAACTGGCACGATAAATTTTCTCTTGTGGCTTATACTCTTGAGTCCTGGGCTATCTAATAGCCCAGGATACTCTACATTATGAGACTGTTCACTGCTATTCCCCCACTAGAGAAATCGTAGGGATTTTCTGTATCCAAGGAGCTAGTTACAGCTGCTGTAGAGAGGAAGAAGGATTTTATCACAGGCTGGGCCATGTGTTTGCACAGCTGGTGCTCCATCCGACTGTTGAGATGCTGATATCATGCCTTCAGCTTCCACTTAGGTGGAGCTGTACAGTGTGGGAAAATGCTACTGATTTTCTCATCTGTGGTGGACCTCTCATGAGCTGAAGGCAGACTGGCTGTTTGGAGGATTTGTTGGTTACAATATCAGCAGTGGATTGATCCTAATGGTAGTGAGGTAACAGTGTTTTAATGGAAATATATTTAGAAATATGGTAGATACTTTGTTTGCACTAGCATTGTTTTTAATAAATGCTTAGTAAAGGGAGGGAAACGGGAAGAGGTGCAGTAAATGAAGTCAATATATTGTATTTAGATAAATAGTTGTCATTTTAGGGCAGATATTGCCTGTATTAATTATAGTTCACTGATCTTGTTGCTTGATCATATAATCTGTGCTAATGACACAAATATATTTCCTGTAGTTAATGCAGAAAGCATTTCTCATGGCTACGTTTGTGGTAACATACACAACAGTTGGTAGGAATGGCAGCTTAATGACTTCCATTTTGACAGAGATATTTAATAACAGCACTTTGGTTCCTATCAAAAACCAATTTAGCAGATTTATTAGTTTGAAGAAGGAGGTTAAATAATAATATAAAATTGTTCAGTACAAATAACTCGGAGGCTTTGTAGCATTCTCTCCCTGCACTGATAGCAACATGAAGAATCACACATTGTTTTGAACAAGTGTTAAAATTCCCAGAAAATTCTGCGAATCTTTGGGTGAAGCAGTAAAAATATCTCGTATCTGTTAATCTTGTTCCCTCACTTATCCTGCTGCAGCAAAGTGTCGAAGGTTATGTAAGAACAGGGAAACTTTCCTTAAAAAACCCCCAGAACATTCAGTGAACATACTGAAGATCAGAGCTTGACTCCTGAATCGGCTCTTCCATCCAGGTTTGACAGTCTGTGCCTTTTCTTGTTACTTACTGACTCCAGGAAAAAAAAAGGAAGTGAAGAGAAGGCAGCATTGCCTCCTCTTAGTGTTGTGTTACTTTGCAGGTTGCAAGATCCTGCCTGTTTCTGGACAGTTTGGTTTATTTTCTGGTTGCTTCTGTGTCAGCTTTGGAAATGAAAGGCTTGTGATAACCAGTGGTGTAAACCTCTAGGGCAAACAGCCGAACTGCAGAGATGTTGTGATGTTTTGACAGACCAAAGGTTTCTAATCACAACAGAACTGTGGTTTTTCTGGTTTATTAGTGCAACTCTGTGCAGCCCACCAGTGGGGTCAGTCATGGGAAAAACTGGATTTGTACTCTGTACAAAGTCCAGTGAACTGGAAACCACCACTGTATTTCCACTTGCCTGAGCTACCTGATTCTGAAAAAGAGCAAAAGGCAAGGGGTCTTTTGTGTGCCTAGAATGTGGCATGTTACAGTGTCATTTTCCTTGTGAAGCTTGTTAGCTAACGTCAGCTGAGATTATCTGTGAGTCTAATTTTCCCTTGACTCAGATGAAATCAACAGCTTTCTAAATGGATTACAAGGACTTTGGTCTGTCTTCTGTGTTGGGTCCTGACCATGTGGCATTGCCACATGGCAAGAAGAATAAAGGAAGCTGCTGTGCATGGCACAGCACGTGCTCTGGCCTGCCTCTCTAGCAGTGTTACTTTTACTTATCTGAGATAATACTGCATTGGCAGAACATTTTTGTCAGCTGACTAGTGTTATCAGATCTCTTTCACTAAAAAAAAATCTGAATAATTTATGTAAAAGAAATCTAAACTTCTTTTCCTGTGGCTTTAAGTATCAGTTAAGCAATCCAGATCAATTATATTGTAAAATTGTCATCTAGCAAAATTGCCTTGAACATTCCCTAGTGCAACATAAATAATTTTATCTCCAGTAGACTTTAACTCGCCCCACATAAAAATCAGAATTTCTTCTTTCCATAAAACCTTTAACATGCATAGTAAGCATCTGGTAGTGAAAGTGTCCTGTCACCACAACCACATGTCCTAGTCCAAACAAGAATCCACTTAATTCTTGTCAGGTGGGGATGAGAAAAAGGAGTGGCAGTCTTGGAGTTCCAATACAGGAAGATAACTGAGCATCTGTGGAAAACATAAGCAAAATTTGTCCAGGAAATGATCAAACTTAAAGGGCATTAGTGAAGAAAGTTTGAAATGAGGGAAGTATTTATGAATAATAAATGTATGAGAAATAAAAGGTAAGTTAAGGGAAAACTTGCCTGATGGTCAGCAGTATCTAAAAACTTAGCTTTGGAGTGAAATGGTGTAAAGACATGCCCTGGAGAGGATATCCATGCAACGCAGATTATCTAGCTTTGGTTAAAGCAGCCACTGCTTCTGCAGCAGTATCACTTGTTTGGGATGTCATGGTAAGATTCAGGCCTTTACTTGACCAGAGGCACAGCCCAAGGCTGGCAGCCCATTGCTAGATGTAGAGAGGGAATGGGGTGACTCCAAACTGTGTGTGTCTGTGTGTGCACACTCTAATCCTGACTCTCACTTCTGTTATCCCAAGTAGCCCTGGGATCTGCAGTACAGCAGCCTACTGGGGCAATACTGGGTATGACACTATACCCATATCTTCCAGGCAATATAATGCAATGTCTCACCAGCTCCCAGGATGCTACTGCTCCCACCCAGGACTTCTGTCATGTATGGGCTTTTGAGGGTCAGGGATGGGAAAAGGGCCCAGCATCAGCAATAGGGATATATTTTATGGAAAGCCTGCATGGTTCAGGCCTTGTTTTTTTGATACCTCTGAGTTTTTATAAGTTGGAATGAGCCAGAAGATGGCTGAAATTCTCACTTAGATTGTGTCAGTAAACTGAAAGATTGTTTTGAAGGAACAGTCAAAAATCCCAGTTGAAAATTTTTGAAAAAAAAGAAGGGGAAAAAATGAGATCTCTAGTTTATTATATGCCAGTGTGTTTTAGTTAGTACTGTTTAATCATTCCCTTAATTTTCATTTACAATGCTACACAGCTTCTAACTTTTTGATATTTGATTTTTATTCACCTGGCTTCTAGCCAAGGACATCAAGATGTCTCAAGACCTTGACACTATGAGTATTTCTCTAAATCATCCTATGAATGTGGATGATTTCCAGAACTGATACTAGATTGGTCCTGCAGAAATTTTGCAAGAGTTTTATTTTTTGCAGTGTTTTTACTCTTTAGCAGTGGGAAATAAAATGATAATTTAGTGTCTCTATATTATCTTGACCTTATAATTAAAGGTTCAGTTTTTCATTGACATAAATTAGAAATTACATATTTTCTCTTCATTCATTAAAGCTTCATTACAGATGAGGATCTGGATCTAAGTCTTTAAAAGATGCTACCATGAAACTTCCATTCCTTAGTGGCTGATTTCAAGGTTCTTTGGGGAGTTTGACTCTTTTTATTGTTTAGCTGTTCTCTGCTAGAGAAAATTTTGTTCACATCCATATATGTTAAATGATGGTAGGTCCTATCTTTGTGTACTGTCTTGAACCCATCATGTCTGAAATGTTGAATGTGGGGAATGAACTGATGAACTCAGAGGACTGAGTTGCTTTGGTTTATGTACAAACAGCAACTTTTAGCAGCTAAAAAATTTCTAGCTAATTTAAAGAAATCAGATCAAAATTTGTGACAGAGAAAATCTAGCACTAAATAGGCTGGGCTGCCACATGAACTAGGAAGGCATTAAAATCCAATAGATTTTAAAAGTTTCATCTATTCCACTCTTATGTTTCCACATCACTGCATTTCTTGAGAAATTAAAATTGAACACGAGCCTTAAAGAATATGAAAAGTTAGTATTTTTACAAGAGGGACATTTTATTAGGCCTTGCTGTTTTGCCCTCCATACCATTAGCATATTAATAGCTATGTATTTTAAGAACAGTAAAATACTTGTCTCTGTACTGTACAAGATAATGTGAGAAATGAAAAACAGTGGATTCTCTGTCTTCCCTCCTAGCTCCAGGTAGTTGTAGCATGTGACCTCATTTTTGGTCCATGGCTACAAAAATACCCCATCCTATAAACACAGAGGTTACCTTGAATAACCCATCCCTACACAGAGTTATATTGCTGGCTTTCCAAATCATACAAATTACTCTGAAGTGCAAACTGCAATGGAAGCAGTCCAAAATCACATTCTTGGCTCAGCTTATCATACCCTATGTGTTTTGCCAGTTCCCTTTTCCTTGAGCTTTTGGGGTAGTTTATAAAAATATTTCTGTGTATCACATTGAACTCTCAAACCAGTGTTATTTTCTTCACATTTGTTGCTTGCTGCTACCAAGATAGTATCAAGAAAGAGCAAAGTAATGTAAATCCAATAGCATATCTGCAGCTCAAGGTTATTTATTATGTTAAACAGATGACTTGTTTTGTTGTGCTTGTATGCTCCTTGTAGTAAACATGATAAATCAATACTTGGAAAATAAACATCTGAATCAAGAGATGGAAAACATTTTTGTGATGGGCCACAAGGTGTCCTGTGGTTCTTCAGAGTTTCAACCAATTGCTCACAAGTTTCTGGGTCATTAAAGTGTCTTCGAGGGGCTGTTTCTTGGAAAGCAATTTCAATGCAAAACAACACATAAATAATTACAATATCTGATCTGCATTAGGTATATTGCAGGAGAAGGAATTTCATGGGGAAAAGAAATACATGTAGCATGGGTAGGTGGTGATTCTGCAGCATGCGTAGTGTAGTTTAGATTGTTCTGTACAGTGCACCATTAAAGAAAAATTATTTCTCCATGACAGCTTGGTCATGAGAATATAGTCTTAACACCCACTATTTAGTAGGTGTAGGCCAAGTGCAGAAAAATTGTTCTATAGACAGGAAAGGTAAGGAATTTATTTTTATTTTTAAATACCTGAATATCCAAGAGAAACTTTTTAGTTTGTTCAAATGAGAGGCAAGTAGGATCCATATGCTTAAGATATTTAGAAGCTAAGGATCAGATTATTATATCCTTCTGTAGCTCATATGTCCCATGAGTCATCAAAAAATCTATTAACAGCCAGTTGGATTAGGAAAGGAGCATGTTATTCTGTAAAGGGGAGGTGTATCATAATCTCACTATTAAATGGTAGATTCTCTGAAGGATTTTTCCTAGAGTACTTTGAAACAGATATGTTATTGCTATTGTTAACTGTAACAGGCTATAGTAGGGCTGAATTATAAAGACAGCTACTTCCTCCTGTAGAAGCAGACAATATAATTCCAGATCCCCAAAAATGAAGCGCTTACATGTTTAATCCCAGTGTCTGATTTCCTCTTTATTCATGGGAAGGATGGATTAATTGGCGATTTCAACTTTTGGTGCTTCAGCTATCAATGTGGTCTGTTCTGAGACTTCTGCTTCAGACTAATGATCCCCACTGTAGCTTCTTGAGTGGTCTGAAACTACAATTGCAAAAACTGCCTTGAATTCTGAGCATCTCAGACTTATTGCAACCTTTTGGTATCAACCACTTGTGGAAGTTCATACTGCCGTAAACATTTGGATGATGGCTGTTCTTCACAGTGTTCCAGTCTCATGTGATTAGGATTATTTGTTCATGTGTAAAATTTACTTGTTATTGAACTATTAATGAAAAGATTTAATGTTTTTAGTCTGGAAGAAAAAAAAAAAATCTATATTATGTGAATGACCAGTTACGCAGCCTAAATATCATGTGGGAAAGAGTTCAAATGAATATTTTGCAAGTTCTTTGGGTAAAGTTTGTTCATCTACAGCCTTTCCCATAGCCTAGAGAAGTTGATGAGAGTTTGGGGCTTTGGCTCAGGCACTTCAATTGTCTGTCCTACAATTACAATAACAAACACAACAGTAGTCTGTTTGCAAACAGCTGGTAATTGGAAAAAGGACTGAAGTTGTCAGCAAATGTATTTGTCAGTGCTGATTTGACTAGTTGTACACATTACCTTAAATGACATTTCTTCTCTTCCATGAGAAGTTGTATAGTTTATGTTCAAGTAGTTTCCTGGGTGGCTGTCATGCAGAGGACAGAGCATTCTGTGGCAGGTATCCATTGCATGTTAAATAACCTCCAGCACTTGCTGTTTATTATCCAGTATAAGTAGGCTGTTTTCCAATTACTATATCAAAAAGCAGTTCTGGTAGCACATTAGACATATTTTTGACAAGTGAAGTTGGGCAGCTCTGCCCAACTTAAAGTTTGCCTATTGATTATAGAAGATGCTAAGTATTTCTCATGGAAGGAGAGTGATGACATGTTCAGAAGCAACAGATACCTTAATTCAAGCCAGGGTTGTTTGTTCGTTTATTTATTTAGCTTAAGAATTATTTGTATTAGGCATCCTAGTGCACAGCTCCCTAAGACACATCAAGCTTGTGTAGTAGTCACCAAAGCTCACAGAGGAGCTGACTGAATATTCCCATGCTCTTTTATATCCTGTTTACAGGTTCAAATAGCTCCTCTGAATTTATTTGCATGTCTGAAGGTCCATCTGCCTGTGAGCTGTGCTGAATCCTTGGCTACAGCTTGGCCTTCCAGTGTGATAACACTGACACCTCCTTTGCCCTGCAATTTAAGTGTTGCTGTTCTTGCACTTTCTCAGGTTTCCCTTTTAAGGTAGCAAGAACCAGCAGCTATCACACCAGGTCATGGCCATTCGCCTGTTTCCCACACTGTGTGTGTCTGTGTGAGTATACCTTCCTTTTTTTTAAGAAGGTAGTTGAAAAACACTAACTGTAGCCATCAGTCACATTTGTAATCTGAGCTGTGACATTGTCAAGACATGATCTTTTTCCGGTCTGAAGCTCCTGTGTTCTTTCTTCTTTGCCTTTTGTGGTCCACAGGCTTTGATAGTAAATGTTCATGGATGATCTGTTAGTCACCTTTTGGGCTTTGTGTTTTTTGTTTTGTTTTCCCCTTTGCTGTCCCTCCCCTCCTCCCTCCTGTGTTGCTGTTTGTTCTTGCCACTGCACTCATCCCTGAGAAGGTGTCTCTACAGCCTGGACATCCTATGGTAAAAATATATGTTGTCATCCTGTTCCTTCTAAAATTGCCTGTTTCTTTATGTAGCCTACAGATAGAAGTGAAAGAAATTACTGGTGGGAATGTCTCAGCCCTGGCCCCTGTCTCTCATGCTTCCATTATTTGGGCAGTACCAGGAAATACTATGGTACTGTCATTGACTATGAAGAAAAAGCAAAGCCTAGAGTTGAATTTATAGTCTTTTGTGAAACAAAAACTAAAAAAAACACCAACAAACAAACCAAAAACAAACCACCAAAAAAACCCCTGGAATTATACAAAACCAGTTCTGTTGCAAATTATTTTTGTTCCCTGTAGCAATGGCATCTGTTTTTTCCTGCCATGAGATGCAGAGAGCAGAAAGCCTTTATTTCTCTCAGTCTCATACAAACTTATTCACATCCAGATTTGGGTTCCTATGGTCAGACGGGAAAAAAATGGGGTGGAGAGAAGTTGTGAGTCTTGCTACTCTCCACTGCACTGTTAGGCTGGAAAGATATATAACAGGCTCCATCCGAGTGAAATACTCTCCTGTATTTCATACTCATGCTATTCTCACTTCTTGACTGTAGTAGCTACCATGGTTTATTGCACATCCTCTGTGCTATAGGTTCCTTCCCATGACTTTTCAGATTATGGCTGTTCCTGTACAGGTTGGGGCAGGATTTTGCCTTTACATTACAGCCATAATGGGCTCATACTCCTCTTGAGCAAGTGCTCAAGAAAGATAATGTAAAACATTTATATAGGCAAGGAGTCTTTGACACTACTGTTTTTCAAGCATAAATTTTGCAGTCCTCATGTTTAGCAGGAATTGATGGAATTAAATGCTGAAGTGCTAAAATATCAGTGGTCATGATGGTTAGCAATTAGGAAAAAGCCAGAATGATGCATATTTGATTAGCTGTGAAATCAGAAGTGGTGATGACACTGTTGATGATACATTAGCTGTCTAGTGGAAGTGAAGGTATATTTATTCTCTCTCTTTTGTCTTTGTCTTTACCCTTTAGATGATGTATGTCCTTCATGCTCCTCTCTTGTTGTTTACTAGGCTTCCTTTTGGCCTATTAAAAATTATGTTTTACATTGGCCAACTTTTCAGTATCAATGTGATGTGTCAGTCAAGAACCTGTGATCTAGTGGATGGGCAGTGCACAGCCTGGCTCATCACAAAGCAGCACCCATAGTGTGATACTTACAAGGTAAAAAACCTGAAGTGAGTAATGGAAAACCTGAAGTCAAAATTATCTCATCTGTACATGTCCCATTATCACAAATAGAAGCTGGTTGAATATTTGCCTGTCAAAATTTTTCTACCAGTAATTATCGTGTCAAGACTGAAAATATTCTATCCATAGGGAGCTAGTGGATACTATGCTTTTTAAAATACTCTGTATGCATGATAAGACTTCCTTGCTTATCATTTTGACTATTTCTTTTGAACTAAGAAACAGATGGCAGCATTCACTATAATAAGTGCAGAAGAACATGCCAGCCAATTAGAAAGGTTTTAACTGACTGAAAACCTGGATCCTTTTCCAATGTTTTGGTGATTTCCTCCCCGCTTTGTGTGTCTAGAGGAAATTTTTATTTATCATTTGTTTAATAGATTCATAAAATTAGAGATTAAAGGAATTTAAAATCTCTAGCAATGAACCTGAAAGCAAAGAGCCAAAGTGCAGTTTATGGATTTTAATTTTTTTTTCCGAAAAGAATAATAATTGTCTGCCATAAAATAAAAAAAACCTCAAAAAGCAAATACCTTTGTTAATGTTAGCCCCATCCCTCACTTGAATGGGCCACTATAAACTGTATCTGTAAATGATCTTAAAATATTTATTAATCCTTCAAACTCTAGCTCATCAAACACTACCTCATCCAACAAGTCCCCTTTCAAATATTGTAGAAACTTGAATAACTCTTTCTTAAATCCTATCTTATCAGGTTCCTGAAATTGTTGTTCCAATGGTTCACTTCTCAACAATATTTTGGGGATGATATGTCCCCTACTCAATTCCTCATCAAGGAAGGTTACTGTTCTCTCATTTCCTACCGAAATCAGGGAGAGTTTAAGATGCTTTAGGTCACTCAGAACAAAGATTCTTGCTTCACTCTGTGAAACCAAAATTAGAGGTCACTGCTGAAAATGCAGGTCATTACCTGTGTGTTCCTTATGCACCTCTACATCCCTTTTATCCCTTTCTAACAATCGGTAGTATTGAGAGTATGAAGAAAAAAAAAAAAAACAAAACATGTTTTGACTTCTAATATGTGATTTTATTTCCTGGTTATGTAGTGCTTTCATCACTTTTGTGAGATATTCTGCTGTCCTATCCTCGTTGCCTCACTGAGAGGTTTCACTCCTTTAGGATTTTCAGGCTCAAATTTATTTTTTATTATGTTGCTTTGTGGTACAACCTTTCTCTGCTATTCAAAAGACTATAGTCTCTAAATGTTTACTGTAACACCATTACATATATTTCTCTAGCCTTTTGGTATCACTCTTTTTCAATGACTTTTCAATTGTAGTCAATGAGCTTCTAGGGATATAACCTAAAGCAAAACTGGTGCCACTTACTAGGGTAAATTTAGTCTATGAAAGATGAATTTCTGCTGCAGGCACTAAAGCAATTTTCAGAGTAGCATATCAGCTTTTATCAGACTTGGTCTGTTCTTCCTAAATGAAGATATTTGGTGTGTTTATTGGTGACTATGGTCACTCTGGGAAGCATTTGGTGGTATTTAAGGGTAAAATAGTGATTGTTTTTCAAAATTAGAAACAACTGGTAGCTCTGCAGTGATGATTTAAATTTCTTTTTAAAATTCTTTCAAACCACAAAGCTGTGTGTTGTTCAATGACTGAATGCATTTGGACTTAGGAACTTTTCATTTAATGCTGTTCTCCATTGTTTTTGGCTGAAGCCCAAGCCTCACATCTTCTAGTTGCAGGATTCCTTTCTGCAAACTCCATCCTTTGCTGAAGGCTCAGTGTAATGTGAGACCATCCCTGGTTCCCAGCAGGCAGCACATTAAAGGTCTGCCTGTTGACCAGCTGCAAAGACAGGTGTTACTCTCCTTTTCTTTTTTCCTCTCCCTTTACTTGGTCTTTTAACTTCCCTAACATACTTACAAGTCCTGAATGCAATTAATAAGTGAACTTTATAAGGTTGGAAAAAGCTCTGATTCAGACAGTTGTGGAGCTGGGGATCTTGGTCTAAAGTTCATTGCTCTTAACCACTTGTTTGCCGTGTTTTCATTTGGCCTCCAAGAGACTGAGCCAAACTGGAAATTGAGCTCATAAGGAAAACTGCAGAGATCACAGACACTGAGCATTTCTCTTTCCAGTCTGCTTAGCACTGACAGCACCATGCTGCAGGTGCTGCAGCGCTGGGGATGGCACCTCGTACTCTGCTCCCCTGCCATCAAAGAGCTGCACACAAGTGCCCACATGTGAAAACGTGAGCCCCCAGTGCACCTCTCACTGGTCTCTATTTCAGATGCATGTTACCTGTGTGTTGGGTCTAACCCATGCAGTCATGGCACCATGTGAATCAGAGACTATTTCTGTTTTTGAGGCCTGAGAAGAAAGGGCAGTGAGACACAGTCTAAAACTCAGATTAATTTCTTGACCTATTGTTGATGAAATGCATCTCTTCTTCCTGCTTCCACCACTATGGCATGATTTCAGTATTCTGTTTAACATCTAATTGAAACCAAAAACTTCTTTGCCATGATCATTTTCTCATACTTGCCTGTACAATATCATGTACACCTGTAGTGAGTTACAGGTAACATGGAGTAATGCATTTTAGGACCAGATTACTTCTCAGAGTAACTGAGAAAGCAACTTCTCTAATAAAAAAATGAATGACAACTGGAATTTAACCTAACCCAGAGTTTTAATTCCTTTCTAGCCAGTGATAATGACTCAATGTTTTATCTATCATTTAACACAATTTTGATGAAGACTTACCAGTCTATGTCAACTTTATGGGTCTGTCTCAACCACTCAGCCCATATCTGGTATTACAGCCTGCATGTCTTGCTCTATCCCCTTGAAATTATAATGGGGGAAACCTAGTACTGAGGCCTTTGGAAAAATATTTAGTTAATTTTTGCACTGGTTATGACAGTGCACCCTGGCCTTATTAATGTGCTACAACAGCTTAATCCTTGTCTATTAGTAGTTAAAAATGATGGTCAGCACAGGGTGGAAAAGCTACACAAGCATTTTGAAAACCTTTCTCTGACTCATGCTTTTTTTTAATATATTAAGTAGTCAGAGAACTGATATTTTGTAGCTTAAGTTAAATTACAGTTTAGTGATTGATTTAATCTTTCTATTATTAATTTCTTTAACATAATAAACACTTTATACCGGATAGTTGGGTATTTTGATGTACTAATTTTCAGTACAATAAATTAAGGATTTATTGCAAGAAGTTATTATTCAAATAGTATGATATGGCAGTGACCTCATCCACTAAAATAATTAAAAGTACTGAAGACTCAAACATTAGCCATCCGTACAACTTTATCCCGCTTTTCGTTGCGTAGTCAAAAAGCATTAAGTGAGCTATAAAACGTGAAAAATTAACTTGGCTGATGGGACAATAATCCATCAACTTGTAAAACTATCCAATTCATACTAACCTTACTCTGTTCTAGCAGAGTTTAGGCAAACTTCTGAATGCTTATTACCAACTTTTATAGTTTTTTAAATTAAAGTGAAATAGAACATGTAGAAGTGTTGACAGTGCTAGATTTTATTCCTTTTTCCTTTGCCCTTCTTGGGTAAAACTCCAGTGATGCTCACTGGGATTTCCCTTAAGGATTGAGTAGATTTGAGAGGGATCTTATTCAAGCTATTTAAAGCAAATACATGCTCACAAAAGTCTATCAGGTTATCTCAGTGGTAAAGTTGTTGCGGCTACTCACTTCTGATATTTCTGCTGCCTCTGACTAAAATGTTGTCTTTGACTTAGAAAAATATTTTATATCATTTACTGCCTAAAATTGTATAGAACTCTAGATTTTAATGACAGAATTTCTACTAGTGTCAGTGGAACAAAGTGTGATAGTTACTGTTGACAGTTGCTTTAGATGCTTTGTATTATTTGCTTTTAAAAATAATTGTATCTGGAGCCTATGTTGCTTAGGCAAAAGATATTACTTGGAGATTACTCTTACTGAGGTAAATGACTGACAAACGTATATTTTTGAGTACGTCAGTCATGATATTGCTGGACAGAACCAGTTTTTTAAACCTTTCAAAATTATTTACCTTCGGTAATGAGTAAAACAGATACAGATCTATAGATCATATTTACTGGAAGTGGCCTTCACAGGAAAATAGTGACCTTGTGTTTTCTCCTTTTTCTCTGCCCTCTTCATGTGGTATAGCTGATTTTCCATAGATGACACAAACCAAGTGGCAATGACGTTAGAAGTTGTGATACTCCCAAACTTTCATTTCATCCCTTTCTATAAGCGTAGACCACTTCACTTTGGTTCCCACAGCCATCTCTGCTTGGCAAAGCAGATTATAAATATTTCATGAGAAAGCTCTGGTCCACATTGAATAGGTAAAATAACAGTATGAGTCTAAGTCAGGGAAGAATAGGATCCTAAATTTCAGTTGTGAAAATGCAGATACTTGATTGTGATTGTGTTGTGAAGGACATGAATATTATGAAAATGAACATGTTCTTATTTCAGAGAATGGTACAGGGTATTATAGATGTCTATATTTAGCTTGCTTGACATCTAATAAATTCTTGTATGCTGACAAGGAAAAACTCTACAGACATTTATTGTTGGATTATGACGCTTCACTTAAAAGTCCTGCACCTCTGCCAGTAGTATCTTACGGCTTCTTTCAATACCTCAAGCCATTCTGGTAACTTTTTCTCAGGGTAGTTTATTTTATGTATAAATGTATATATAATGTTACTGCTCAGCTGTGTTAATTTGGTTTAGCGGTGAGTTAAATGCAAGAATAATTTACTTGTGAGACGTGCTTCTCCCTAAAAAAAGCTATTTCACTTGATCTGGAAACGTAACAAATATCCAGCTAGAGGGGACAATGTTTGATAGATAACAGTTGGCCCAAATCCCTAATTTGGTTCTGAATTCATTTTCCAAAGCTTTGGTTGGTATTGCTTTTTGGATAGCTTATTTTCACCATTCTTAGAGGCTTTATGACATTTGAATGCAGGTTCCAATTATTTCTAAGTCTGGGGACATGTAATTAAGTCTGATAAATTTAACAAATACTGTAGTGGCCTCTAAGAACAATAGCATGAGGATTGGTCAGAACATTTTAAGTCACATATTTACTGAGCCTGCAAGACTGAACTGTGTTGCAAATACAGTCTTGTTTTACCTAAATGAGCCAAAGGCTGAAGGTTTCTGCAACCCCACCTGCCTTCTGCCTGTTCACCTGTCAGGCTCATGGCTGACTCCCTGCAGAGGCTGCTGGGGAATCTCAGCCCTGATCCAGTGGTTCCCAGTTCTGTAGCAGCCGTTGTGCTTTCTTAACATAGGAAGAGTCCAGAGCTTCCAGACTCTGCTTTAACCTCAGCCAGCCACTTAGGCTTCACTAATGAGGAAATTCCTTGCTTTGGGAGGGCTTTGAAGAGAGTATTTGAAAATATTACTGTTCATGTAGTTTTCCAGAGTTAATGATTACGTTCAGTCAAAATCATGTTAAAGTGACAGTAAAAGGTGGAGTGAAACTTTTAAAGCAACAAGGATTTTTTAGAAATAATGTTTAGATGCTTTAAACTGAGCTACTGTGGCTAAGTGTTACAGAGGTCTGAACTATGGTATTATTATCAGATTAATATTTCCCTTTGAGTTGAAATAACTTACTCAGAATTCCTACATGTGCGTATTTTTCCAGGTCGTAACACAAAACCCTTTGGAGGATAGAGATGGATGTGCTGACAGTTGTGGAGTTGATTCTTTACAGCAGCTAATTATAGCATGTTTGAGTTCTGCAATAGTGCATCACACAAAATATTTGTCTTATCAGGACAAGCCTGATATGTAGAGAGGAGTAATTATTTTCTCCCCTGTCTATAATGGTCCTCAGATATCAGGGAAAGGGCAAACATAGTGAGGATAAGTAACTTCTAGTATTTTTTTATATCTACCTACAGACCAAATGTCCCTTAGATGCTGTGCTGTCATTTTCTTATAGTTGTCTTCTGTTCTGAGGAAACCTTGCTCTTTTTTGCCCTCAAAAACCAGGACTAAGTGGATAGGTACTAAACAATAATTCCTTCTGGTTTCAGAAGGAATTTGTTGAGTTGGGGGACTGCAGAATTTGGCTAAGCATTGGGTTAACCCCATTACAGTGGATCAAGTTAGCTGCATACTGAAAGTGCATGAACGTACAGTGCTTTGTTTTATGTTCCTTTCAAATCAAGTGTTTCTTTCTGAGGTTTTGGACACAGCTAGTGATTGAGGTTTTTCTACCTCAGGTCTCAGAATTTACTATTTTGATTCAGGGGCTGGAAGTTTCTTGGCATTGTTTATGCTGACACTGGGATGAGGGTTTACGTTGTACCCCAGCAACTGTACTAGTAAGAAGTATGTCACATCTCTTTGTGATCATGTGCACGGACGGGTCCTCGGATGTCGGCTGTAAAGAAATGAAATGAGAAAAAAAAGAGAGAGCCAAAGAGAGGGTGATAGAAGTGACAGTAAGCAGGAAAGTGAGAGGAAAAGGAAACGAAAGGCTTGACTTCTGTGATGTCTTAACCTATACTGAAAGCCAAATAGAGAAAATATTATGAGAAGGGAACATTCTGATTTGCTGATCCTGCCTTCGGTCTAATCTGCTCCCCTGTAGGGGGGGAGGCTGCAGACAGTCAGAAGTGACCTTGGTTATTATCAGTCCACTGGCACTGCTAAAAAAAGTTCACTGAAAGAAAAAAAAAAATCAGCAAAGAGCTTCACCCTGGCTCAAACCAAAGAGTCACATGTTCCCAGAAATCCTGAATTCTGCACTAAAAAGGTCCCCTTTTTGTTACCAAAGCAAATGTATTTACAGATAAATCAGAACACCCTTGTCT
Source organism: Hemiprocne comata (assembly GCA_020745705.1). Lineage (NCBI taxonomy): Eukaryota > Metazoa > Chordata > Aves > Apodiformes > Apodidae > Hemiprocne > Hemiprocne comata. Next base: position 9,873,568 of record CM036594.1, on the reverse strand, counting down.
CAGAAAGACACAAGGATGTTTCCTTGTGAGTGAAACCCCTAAAAGAAGGATAAAATAAGTCATCTTCTCCAAAGTACCATCACAGAATACATTAGCCACAGGGAGTGCTGTCAGAAAAAGCATCAGAAAATAGATAGTTTATGAGAAAGTGAAATGTGGTTAAGTTCTTTCAACTAATAAAAGATTTGCTTTAAGCTTTGTGAGAAATACAAGACTCATTAAACATCAGATATGAGCTGAAGCTACAACAGGATCTGTTTGCATTTCTGGCTTTGGATTCCAAACAAAATTCCAGAGAGTTTGTGTCTACAAGCTTCTATCATCTTGTTGTGAATGTGTGACAACTTGTTGTAAATGTGTGACGCAAGATCAGAATTGAATTAAAAATGCATTTAGGTAATGCAGCTTCACAAGATATCACACATCATACAAGTTATTTATTTCTGTATGGTATTAAGTAGCAGCAAAGGCAGTGTAATGCATGTTGGATAACCCTCCTCAATAGCAGGCTAAGTTAAATTGAATTAAACTTGCATTGGGCCCGTGAATTCATCCAGACAGTTAGCATGGCTTGGCTGATTTGCAGTGACTTGAATTCCTTGCATCATCTGAGCATGTGTAAGCTTTTGTTTTGGGTAGAAGGAAACTGTTGGCTGCACAAATCTCAGACATCTGAATTTTGACAGACTAAGTGTTTCTCTGGGCCTGTAGATTATGATTTTTTTTTTAAATTTTTTTTTTTTTCATGGAGGCTTTGCTTTATAAAGATATAGCTGTAGAAAGAGTACTTACACTAGCTGGTTAAAATGGCCCAATTCTGCAAATCACCTTCTGTTAGGACTTCTTTCAGATGGCTCATTGACATTCCTTGTAGGCTCATTACACATAAACAATTAATGTTACTCCAAATCAACCCTGTACTGCATAAAAGCTGTGCATTGGGCTGGCAACTATTTCTCTTGAAAGCATTCGTAATTTCATTTTTGGACTGTAAGGAACTCTGTTGATTGATCCAAAAAACACCAGCTTCTCAAAAATACAGGTCTTACCACAGTGCAATTACTATAATCCCAGCATTCAATTTATTGTATTTTTCTTTGAGCAGATATGTCAGTAGTTTAGAGGGCTTTGCACTAATAAATTGCTTTAGGTTAATGTGAGGTACCTTCAAATCATTGGAGATTTCATTGTGGAAAATACTTTGCAAAGCTGCAAATGGCTGCACTCCAAAGTCTGGAATTCAAATCTCGTTTACCGTAAATGACTGGTAACCAGAAGACGTATAAGGGGTTTTTTTAAACATAAATAGAATATAAGGGGAATGGGGCTGATTTTTCAATTCCTATGTAATGCATATGGGCTTATTCAAGCAATTAACCATAAACAAGGGAAATATTCTCCAATAGTTAATTAGGTTGCTATCTATTATGTTTGAAAGTGATACTCTGAGATTTGTTGAGCCCTCAGGTAGTGGATAGAGAGATCTTGTTGCTTCTGTGTCATTTGGTGATCTCAGTTCAGGTGAGACTGCAGAAGGGCTCAGTGCTGGCCTTGTTCTACCTCAAGTTACAGATGCCTAATGGCAAGAGAGGAAGAATTAGGTGGATGGTGAGTGCTTATCAAAATCTATGCGCATTATCCATGGTCCTCCCTACCCTGCTCTGCCACCTGGGAGTCAAGCAAGTGCCTAAAAAAGAAATTTTGGGCTAAATATTAGCTCTTATTTTCAAAACTATGTCTTGACTTACCTTGAGTGAACTACTGCTCTCCATGTTGCAGTGAGTAATAGCTTTGATTTAGCTCTATGTGCTTTCAGTATACAATTAAAATACAGAATAGCTTCCATCCTAGTTTTGATAACTGACAGTTATAATTATGAACATTGAGAGTTCATAATAATTGAAAATACTTTGCATTAAAAAAGGGGGTTTTTAACTGATTTTAGGGGGAGTTAGTTATTCCTCTGCTTCATCCTATAGCAGTCATCACCTCCTCCACTCATGTAAGGAGCTTCTTCCAGATTCCTTCACAGAAAAACTTCCATTCTGAGGAGAAAGAAGGCAAGAAAAATAGAGCAGAGTACAAATCATGTTTCTAAATAGTATAGAAGGACTTCAAGTAGGTCTTGCCAGAGACTGTGGACTAATCAGGCTCTTGATGGGCCACATAGTTCCCATTGCCACATCTAGTAGACTAAGAAACTTGGATCCTATTTTTGGCTTTGCCATTGACTGGCTGGTGTAACCCTCGGCCAGACATTTAATTCCTTTGTGTCTTTGTGTTCCCTGTTACACGTAGCCTGTCCTGTCTGCTTAGTTTGTAAGTATGCCTGGACAAGGATTGTCCCTTGTGGTGTTGGTATAGTGCCAAACTCGCAGGACTTTGGTCTTGGCTGCAGCTTTGAGGTTCTACCTAGGTATAAAATTATTATCATGTTAGAACAGTTACCAGTTATCCCAGTTTATGTTGCACTGACAGTTTGCTCGGTTGATTGTAGTGCTGTGGATGGAATCGGAGTGGGTCCCCATGTATTCCCACAGTGGCTGTTGCTGTGCTATAGAAATAAAAATAATCATAACAAAGAATGTTGGAGCCTTCTGTGCAATCCTGGCACCATTTGGGTTGTTGTAACAACTCTCTCTTTCTTTGGGCTGGATCAGTTTCGGGATAGAGATTGCAATGCTTTGAATGGAAGCCACAGTCTCTGCAAGACACCAAGTGAGCTGTAGCAGGTTACATCACTTGGGTTAAACACCACCTTTCACAACCACTATGCTTGCTGGCAAGCTCAGCAGAGACGTCATGGGCTGTATGTGCTTAGAGACTGAATTACCCAGTGTCTTACCCAGTGGCTCCCCTCTGAGCAGAAGGGGAGTCCCTCTTCCTTTTGATGGGAATGTAAAAGGGGTAGAGATTAACTAGGTATCTGTAGCTGATCTACCAGTTTGACAAGATTTTTTTAGATCAAAAACACTCCAGACAATTTTCTGAATACAGATAAAGTCAGAGGAATATTCCTGGAAGGACTATAATTCTAATGTGTTTAATTGTATTCTAAAAATCTTTTCCAACACCTCTTAACTTTTCAAACATTGCCATACATGTGATTACTTTCACAAGCCCTTTGAAATCAGCCCTGCTGGGAGTCACTTGTACGTACTGTTGCTAGCCAGGGTGGCAACTGAGCTGAAGAACATCTGTTTGGGCTGTGGTCAGGAGGCATTCTTCCATGTCCTGAGCCACAGACAGGCAGATCTATTCACCTACACTATATTTTAACGTGTGTCTTTGAGGGGTTTCAGCAAGGGGATGGGAATAAAACTAACCAATAAAAAGAAAAGCACAGCCTTAGCTCAGGAAAAGCTAGTGCTGCTGAGTAATAGAGGATTGTAGGCAGTAACTTTAGAGACAGAAGCAATGTCTGTGACACACTTTTCAACAGGGAGAATGGTAAGCTGTGCGGGCTGTAGAAGAAGCAATTTCACAATACACCTGCAATAGGACTAGAGGGAACAATCTAGCAGGTAAGAAAAATCACCTGATTTTAGAAGATTTAATTCCCCTGAAGAAAAGCTAAGCTTTGTTCTTGAAGAGTCAAGAGAATCCTGCTTGTAGCAAAAAATTCTGTTCTCCTTTTGCATTCCAGCTGCTTTCTTAAGTTAATGAGCACTGCTATTATTACAAGAGTTTCTAGAAGCTGTGCAAACACGTAGCTGTTTCACTTATGCTGGAGAACACACAGTCCTATTAGCCAAGGAAGGGGTGTTAGTGGCTTGGATACTAGCAGAACTGGAACTTGAACTTGGGTTTCTACGTGCAATCCCAACATCACTAGAGTCAACCCTAGTTGTCTTTTTGTAGAGAAAAGTGATCTTTGGCTCTTCCAAATCTAGCTTTTTGTAATAGTATGAACTGTGGCAAAGTGTTAGGAGTACAGTACTCTAAATGCTCAAGATAAGTTACTGAAACAAGAGTAGAGAAATCAAGCAGCAAGTTCAAAAGATGCCTCCATGTCCAGCTACAATGGGTGCAATATTCTCTGTGCAAGACTTGTTCTCACTTGGAAAAATTTAGTGAGGATACATGTGCCTCTAATGTGTGTACATAGGTCCTAGTCCTTATAATGTTATTGAGCAATGAACACTGAAACATACTGCAAATGTATAGTCAGAGCTGACTTTATTGTGTGTTCCTACTGGCCACAAGTACCACAGTGTCATCTTAATGACTGTCTTTGAGCTGAGGAAAGTGTACTATCCTGTCTCCTAGGAGCACATTCACATTTGCTCTATTGAGTAATTTATCTTTAATTACTCTTTTCTGTATTACTATCATTTTGTTTAAGTCTTATTTTTCCTTCAGTATTACCATCAAAGATTTCACCTCAGGTTTTAGTTTCTCATTTCTTATTGATGTGTCCATGAAGTTAAAGGGAATGTTGTATCTTTTTGAGCAGCTCAGATCCTACATATTAAATGAATTCTCATGATTATTTTGTCATGTTTCAGAAAACAATTACCATGCAGCACTGATAATAAGAACATTTGTAATCTGTGGGATCATGGATCTTGCCTGAATAACAGATTCTTCTGGGCACCTCTTGGGAATATGTAAAATCTGGAAGTCTCAGAAAGTGCTAATTCTTTCATACTGTTACAAATGGCATCTTTTACTAAGTAGGAGGCAATTCCTGTTACTGCAACATCTATTTATAATTTAAGTTTTTCAACAGCAACATGGAGATTTAAATCTCTTCTAGATGATATTGACTTAAATGGAATTAATTTAGGTAAGGAGTATAGACTTTGACTTGTTCCATAAAGGTTTAAAACATCTTGAAGTACTCAATGAAATCACAGTCATAATGCTTTCCCATTAACTCACCAGCTTGTAACTGCTGAGGACCAGAGTCTATGATTATATGTTTGCTTACGACATTCTCGGTTTTGACTCTTCTTGGAGATGTACAGAATAGTTTTTTTTTTTTGATGGAATCATCTCTGTGTTTGTACAGCATCTAGAATAATGATTTCATAACTGGACCTCCGAGGAGCTCCTACCATATAAAATAAAAAGAAGGTGCAGGAAAGAAAAGATTGCTTTGTTGATGGATTTAGTTTGGCCTTCAATGCAAACATACACCAAATGAAACTTGGACAGAATCGTGGTTCTTTGGTTTTGCTCCACGTTTTTTAGAAACTGCTTAGGGCTTGACCCTGCAAGATGCTGAGCACATTTAGGACCTGCAGAGGTTGCTCAATAGCAAACAGGTTCTTTTAATGAAACTGTTGCACTTTAGACATTGGCAGCTTGGAGTTCTCTGAAATGGCAAACGTTTTGGAAGAGACACTACTGTTGGCTTTCGCAACAGTCAGCTCTTTGGAAACATTTCCCTGGAATAATGTTAAAAACAATTCCAGTTTCTGTAATTTAACTCATCCCTATCATCAGCACCAATAAATGAAACCTCTACAGGTTCCAGGCTCACCAGAACCTTGCCAAGAGCTGGCATTGTACTCTGAGGCAAGTAACTTTTTATAAACAACCAGTATTGAGCTCAACAAGTGTGTCTGTTCTCACAGGGTGTTTGTGTGCCCAGCTGGTACCAGCGGTGAAGGGCTTAATTTCCTGCTGTTACATCTGCAATTATACCTCTCAGAATTGCTACCAAAGTTATACTGTCAGGCAAAATCATACAGCATCTGAGAGGTTACCCAGGTGTGATCTAGTAACAGATATAGAGTCCAGGAATTATTTAATATTTTAGATTAAGGCTTGGGAATGTAGTAGTATTGTAGTATTGTATTATTTTGGCCTCTCTATGTACACCATGTTTTGCATTGCTACTGTCTACCCTTAGAAGAATCACCTTCCTGTTACTTGAATGTCAGAAAATTTGACTGTGCAGAGGACTGTTTTTCTAAGAGCCTCAGGCTTCACTGTATTTCCACAGGAGTAACTGTTTTAGTGCAGGAGAGAAAGGCCAGGCATTCCCTTGGTGTAACTGAATGTAACCAGGATGGCTTCAGTGGTGTCACGCATTGGCTGGTTCCAACATGCAAGGCCATGATCATCTGAAGAGCTGTGCTTTATTGCAGAAAGGGATGCTAGAGCAGGCAGAATACCAGCCCTGCCATCTCCCTCCTCTTCCAGTGTCTCCCAGGTTTGCTTCCACTGTGCTTGTGCCAGGGGAGACTGTTGCAAGGTGTGACACAAAATAAGCCCCTTCTGTCCTTGTAGTCTCACATGCAAATGATGCACTTTAATAGGTAAGTAGCCTTTGATATAGCTTGTTAAAGCACCATTTGTGGGTAATAGATCCTATTAGCTTTTCTGCTTTCAAACTAAATTTTCAGACACAGATCCTCAGAAACCTTTTGCTTTTTCCCTTTTTTATGAAACTGGGTTTGTTCATTCCCTGTTTCAGTACAGCTCCCATTGGAGACTGATGAAACTTCCAGTCTTGCCTGAGACCTCGTGTCTGCAGTTTTCTGAGGGCCAGAAGCCTGCTGAGCATGACAAACATAGAGAAGTACTTTGTGTCTCTGATCTGTTCACCTTGGATAATGGAAGATGATCTTTTATTACCTCTTTATTTAACCCCTTTGTCCTTGTTTTTTGTAGCAACAAAAAAATTGTCTCTTGTCCCCATCATGATCTGTTTAGGACATTTATTTCGTTGGTGGTTCTTTCACTATAATTTCTGGAGCAATGAGTTAGTGCAGCCCCTGCTTTGGTTTGGGCTCTTTCAACTCAACCTTGTACTCTCACTGAACTTCTGTGTCCCTATGGCAGATTTCCTATGCCTTTTTTCAGTCCCCTTGCTATGCCAAAATATGTTTCACCTTCATCACAACCCTGGTATGAGATGCCTTTAGCTTCCCTTTCGTGATGGAGGACACACCTAAGACACACTTTATAAAAATACTGCATTTTACTTATTTACTCCCAGTGCTTTTTCATTCTTCTAATTGAAACCTGCTGGCTTTTGCACCGGTGTCCAACTTAAAAGTAGTAAATGTGCCATCTGCTTTCAGGCTGATAGCACATTCATCTTCTGTAGCACAGCTGTCTACTGGCCCTGTGTCTGCACCCATGCTGCTGGCAAGTGGGAGCTCTTCTCAGGTGACACCATTTCCAGTCTGGCCTTGTCCTGGCCTGTGTTGGGGTTTGCTCCTGTAGTCTGAACACACCCCTAGAGGGCTGCCCTCCCTCCTCTCTGTCCTACGTCACATCCCTAGTGGCACAGGCTGAGAGACTGGTGTCTGTCAAATCGTGATAGCATCTCACGAGTTAATTTGGGGTCCTGTTGTTTTTTCTGAGTATCTTTTCCTAGAACCCAGTCACCAGCTCATCCCTTACCAGGTACTGAGACTCACAGTTCAGCTTTAGCTGAACTGGCTCTTCTCCTTCCTTGTTCTTTTTGTTTAAAAAGCAAGCTTATTTTTGTTTAATTTTTGTGCAGCATTAAGAGCTCACCCCTGTAATCCCACTGCCTAATTAACAGCAAATTACCAAGAACATGACAGTGCTTCTGAATCAACCATTTTTCTGCATAGTTCTGTCATCTAACAGGTTTCTGTTTGCTGACACCCACTGCTTGCAGGTAGAAGGTGAACATCACACAGTTGTCTGAATTAAGGGCCTAAAGAGCTTAGGGGATAGCAGGAGCCATTAGAGAGGTATGTGAACACCCTCAAGGGGTAAACTCATAGTAATTTTCTCATCTCTGAAAGCCACAGGTCCTGTGAAGCTTCAGAAGCTCTATTCTCCCAGTTAGGAGACAGCCAATACAGTTTTCATTCTCAGCTCTGCATGCTGTGTTCAGTGATGGTGTGTAGTGTTTAAAACTTCTTGCAAGAGATCTGTCCTGCTCTGTGTCCAGTTTCACTTGGTTGTGCATAACAGAAACTTCCCTGCACCCTAACTAGATTTTAGAGACTGGGAAACTTCTTCCTTAAAGACAGAGCCCTCCTGTAGCTATGGAGAAGGAAAAGAAAGGTATCACAGTCCTTGTAATACTTCTGTAATATGAATTCATACTGCCTCGCAAAGGGGTAAAAATACTCAAGTGAGAGGGAGAGCAGAGGTGCTTGTTCTAGGTTTTTAAGTTGATATTTGCCCTTTTTGTATGTTTGCAGAATCACTGTCTATGTAATTTGCTTGGCAAACACACAAAGCTGTAGTCAAAGCCTTTGTTTTATATTGCTCAATGAGCTACTGTATTTAATTTGTCCTGTAAGGTACTTCGTAGTTTTCCAGAATGCCAGCTTTTGACTCCAAGCAATGACTTCTAGTAACTGAGACTGACCAAAAGGACGTTGTCTTCTTTGGTAGCTTAGGCAGGAGATACGATAGATGACTTTGTTACTGTCAAAGAATGGATGTTTTCACTCCACTAGCAACGTGTCTAATCCTGGATCTGCCTCTGCTGCCATTCACTGGGACAGAAAGAACAGAGGGAAGAGGAATTTTGCTTTTTTAATGTCCTGGTGAAGTCACTCAGTTCTATCAAGATGCAAAAAAAGTTTGGTCCCATTTGGAAATTAACTGCAAATTGACTGACACATTGCTGGAAGAATAAATAGTAAAATATAGCATTGCTTGTCTGTATCTGACAATGTGGATTTCTTGTGAAAAATTGTTTGAAGTACTGGATAGCACCCAAATGTAAAATCTTGTGCTAGCTAAAAACTAAAGTGTTCTTAAAATTGGCTTCATCTCATGTGTTACAAGTAGAGTTTTCAGTTGTAGGCTGAAAGGGCTAAAAATTTAGTCTCATTCAGACAATAATTTGGTGAGATTGCAAGGCCTCAGCTTTCTGGTGAAACCATCCTCTTCAATTAGGGCTTGATTATCTTTTTCAATCAGTTTTATGTGATGGTAATACCACTGATTTCATCCAGTGATTTCCACCAGGGAAGTGTCTTGATTCTTCTCTCCTTCCTGCTCCTGTGGGCAGGTTTTATGTGAGGAGCTTTTAGAAGAGCCCACGCTGAGAGTCCCTGCAGTGTGTAATTCACAGGGCTGGAGGGGCTTTGTCACTAGGTCCACCTTTCCCTAAATACATGTCACACAGAGGCATTTTGGTTCCCTCTGCTCCTCCCCCCAGCCTGCCCTGCACAGCTATGCTGTGCCAGGGTCCTGTGGCTCCATGGGGCAGCACCAGCCCCACACCTCGTGCTGCCATTGCTGTGGTCTGCTCCCTCACACTGGGGTTCGCTTGGTTTCACTCTGGTTGAGATATCCTGAATGGTGTCTTTGGGAACGTGGGGCTTGGGATAGTCACAAGTTTTTACTTGAAAGTAACAGGCCTGATTATTTTTCAGGGGATGTTTTCTCAGTGGCCAAAGAGGTGATGGCAGCTGTGGGGACAGAGCAGTGGTGCACTGAACTGTCTGGTGTGAGTCAAAACAGGGGGGTATGCAAGGCCGCAGAGGGATCACTAAGACTCGGCTGCCTGAGGATTCTGTTAGACCCTCAGCTGGGTTTTTTGCCCCTTGGAAAATTCTGTGCTGTCACAGCTACAGCGTGGTCTGTGTCCGTGTCCCTTGGAGAACTACAGCACCTCAGGCCATCAGAGCTCCCACCTGGAAACGTGGGCTCTCAGCAAGGTGGGTGCTCATGGGAGTAGGGCATCGCTCTGTAGCTTTGGTTAGGCTGTTGTTTACCAAAACTCCCACTGTCAAGAAGGCTGAATAAGGTCTTATGACAGGTTAGATCCAATTATTTTATTTTGGAGTCATGCAGTGCTGTATTTTGGTAACAATAGCCAGTTTCATGTAACTGGGAAGCATGGGCTTGTCCCAATGGCAGACGTCACCAGTTCCAGGAACACCTGAGTTCCAAAGCCAGGCTTGGTCTGCATCTCTCAAGTTGCTGAAAAAGTCTCTGGTCGATACTTATCCTGCAAAAGCAGTGCTTGAAACCTGGGATGTGAATTTTTCTGTTCCAGTTTATTGCTATCAAATTTTGTAAAAAATCCAGAGCAGAAGTTGCTCTATATTTTTTCAGATTCTTTTCAGACTGCATGCTTAGACTATGGAGTGTGTCACTTTTCTAAGTGGTAAGTCTACAATCCTGCAATTTTTGGCTGCCTAAGCTACCTCCTGCTCTGTGCAACAGGATGGTGGGCTCTTTTTGGTGTGTTGATATGCACATATGGTGCACAGACAGTTGGTGAATTCTAAAGGAATGACCTTCAGGACTGACATTCTCCTATATTTTCATGTTTTTGTCATGCTGCGGTGGGTTTGTTCGTTCCTTTTTCATCTCCTCTGAGTGAAAAACCCTGCAGTCTTCCAGACAGCGTCTCTCTCTCTCACTCACTCACTCACTCGGTCAGACCATCTGTTCCCAGATTACAGATTTCACTGCATGAGTACCAGGTAACAGACGTGACTTTGCCCAATAACTACAGCAAAAAGGCTTTCACACACTCTCCACAATCTGTGAACATATGATCAGTCTAGGATAACATGTCGTGCCAAACACACACCAGAGAAATTCATATGCAGTAACAGAATGAACCCTGAAATCAGGTACTTGGCAAACCTGAACCTGGCGTTTCCTCTGTGTTTCGAGAAGAGGCTTCTGTGCCTACAAGACCTGCCTGGCTGCCTTTTTCTCCAGGGATGGGACTGTAAAATGCTTCTCTCAGGGTTTGCTTATAGGGAAGCTGGTTGCATTGCTGCCCTGTGCCAGCCCTTGAGGTCAGTGTGGGGACAAGGTCCCTGTTCTCTGCTGGCAGCTCAGCAATAAGCATTTTCCAAGTGATGAGAGACACCAGAAAGGATGTTTTCCCATCTTTTATGAGCTTCACTGGATTCTGCCCGTTTTATGAGTAGCATATAGAGACAGACTGATATCTAATACATGAGACTGTGTATGTAATATATCTATAATATATATCTAAGCTCTTTTATCTCCTCTCCCATTGTCATATCAGTCCTCAAAGGATCATAATTAGAATATTAAAGCGGGGGTGTTTTGACTGGAGGGAGCTGCTGCTCACCCAGAGGACCATTGAGCACTTGCCTTCAGCTGGTACTGCTCTTTTTTTCTGTAATGGTTGGAAAGTTAGAAAGCTGGCTTGAGGTTGGGGGACCCTGTGGGGGTACCAAAGGCAGATAAGGTACAAAGCAACAGTTTGTTGAGCTATCCTGTGATCTGTGGGCCAAGGTTAGGCTTTATCTCTGCTGCAGGGTACGTACTGCAACATATTCCAACAAACTGGTAATATATTTATTTTTTGATAAGTGCATGTGTGTGTTAAATGTCTCAGGTTAGTCTTGTGTTCCACAGTGACTTAAATAGAAATGATAAGAAAAAAGTCTTATACAAATTAGTACCTAAGAGAAACTGCTCCAGAGTTTGGTAGGGAATTAATGATTTTACTTCTAGATGTCTTTTACAAGTATTATTTACTGTCCCTTGGATTTCTGATGAGAAAAGGAATTGGTCATCTGCTGGTCATCTACATAAAAAAATACTTTGAGCAACTCAAAACCTGAGTGCAAAGATTTTTCATAAAGGTGGGAAAACCTCAGTGTATTACATCTCTGTGTGCACTAGTTAGTACAGAAATAAAAATAATATTCAGAGAGTCAAGATGCACTCATTTATTATTAACCTGTGTCATATGGCCTTGCCTCGGTCTTGGCTCCCAAGATCCAACATCCATGATCACAGTTACAGTATGAAAAACTGAAGTGGTAGAACAGTATTTAGAGACGTTTCAGTCTCAGAAAAAGAGTGCTTCCTTGTAAACATGGAGCAAAAGCAGGACAAAAAGGTGCTGTGTGTATCTGCCTGGCATGATCAAAGGGAGATGACAGTAAGTGTGCACAGGTGTGAGCTGCTGCTGAGTGTGTAACTGCTGCTCTGGGAATGCAGACTGCTGCATGCTTAACTCAGGGCACGCTGGGTTTGGGATGAGCATCCATCCCTTCTGAATGTTTATGAACAAATATACTCATTTAACAAGCATGGTCATTTACTGTGCTTTTTGTGTCTCAAATGCACAAATTTAACAAGGCATCGTTGGTGCAAAGGTGGTATTTTATATTTCACAGTATAGACAACTTTTATTGCCATACCATTTGTACTTAAGAGCAAGCTCACAGCTAAAATATGACCTTGGACTGATATTTGAGAGCCATTTGCCACACTGAACCCTTTCCTTTTGTCATATTGTCCTGTTTCCTGAGCAGTTGCTTTTCGTGGTGATGGCTCGTACTGGATCCTAAAAAGCATTACATACAGGTAGGAGAGCAGTAGGAAATGCAGTAGGATAATGGCATGGATAGGTTGCCCTGACATTTCCTTGTGCCTTTATAACGTTTTAGCCAGTCAGTACTGCCCAGGCTTCATGGAGAAGAGTTTTCTCAGAGCTGGGCAGAGGCTCTGGGCCGTGTGTGGGGCTGTGTGCTCTGTGTATGTGTTTGTATTGTTTCTTGAGCTTAGGGGTAGAAATGCAAGGTGCAGTATGTTTCTGCTACACAGGACAGAAAAACTTGTATATTCTGGCTTTCAGCAAAGGTAATTCACTTGTGCAATCACAGCAGCAGAGAGTTGCTGAGCACACAGACATGCTCAAATATTTGAGAGTGAAATGTAGTTATGGGCTAATACAAATGAGATGATTTTGACTGTAAGCAATTTATTCATTGCTGTTTTTTCCTGAAAGATTAGCTCCCACTTTGGAACAAATCTCCCTTTATTCAAGGCTCCCCCCTCCTCTCTCTGTTTTTGGAGAAAACAGGAAAAACAATCATTTAAGCTATGGAGTGGTAATATTTTTGTCAGAAGAATTGCTTTGTTCTGAAAATCAAAATGATCTGGGTGTGATTACCTCTGTGTAGAGATTTACATCTTCAGCATTTGGCAGAAGGTGTTGAATGTTGACTCAAGCTTCTGCATTTTCTCCTTAATTTCCCACATCTTAATTCTTTGCTTTGTGCAATTGTTTCTGAAACTTGGAACTAAATATTCATTGTAATGTTCTTTTTTGTGTCTCTTTCACTGCTTCATCCACATCTTTCTGTTTTAATGCTACAATAGTGTGTGGGAGGATTAGTTACACTGATTAAAAAAAAAGAAATAAATAGAGTAAGAATGAATTAATCTAAAAGCCAGACACCTTCATTAAGTAAAGTAGGGAGAATAATATATTTAATTAGCAAGATGTCTGCTTACTGTATGGTCTAATGTAATATATTAGCCATCTAATTATTTTAAAATATTATTAATTACCTTGAAATTGTTAGCTACTGTTGTTAATAGCAAATTAGGGCTGCTCTTAGAAGGGAGCTATTTGCTGATAATAATAAAATTTTAGAATATCAGGGTACTTCGCCACATTTGCGTTCATACTTCTTTTTGTTTATTCCTTTTCATAATCTGACATTCATTTCCCCCCCATAAAACAGAAGGGCAAAGAGAGACAAACCCACATTCTATAAAAGGTATTTACATTGAGAAAAACAGAGCAAAACACCTTTCTGCTTGTTGAGTGTAGAAGTGGTAGGTGCCCCCACATTGGACAGTTTTAAGTCTCAGCTTGACAGGGTGCTGAGTCATCTCTTATCAGCTATAGTAGTAGTACCTAGAAAGGTTAGGCCAGATGATCCTTGAGGTCCCTTCCAAGCTGGCATTCTATGAACCCCAGTGCAGTTGGCAGTGGGGTGCAAGCCCATCTGCTTGCTGCTCTGCTCCTCTGTATTGTTCCTGTATTCCACAGTGAGGGAGCAGTGCTGATCCCAGCACAGCCTCTGGCTTATTCCTGGAAGTATTTTTTCCAGGTAATGTTCATGTTCTCAGAATTCTGAATTACAGTTATCGCTTTTCTGTTCACTAAGCTCCTGTTTGGCCAGATCCAGATCTGTTCTCCTGTTTCTCTTTTGCTTAAACTTTTGCATCCACTTTCTTCCGTGTTATTATGGAGTAACACATCATTGCATGGGGTGGAGGGGGAGAGCTAGAAAAAGCTTCACAATAGAGAAGGGGACATACAAAAGTGTCCAATTGTGACTGAAAGCTCTTTCAGCTATGAAGACTGTAGATTACTTTTTCTTCTTCCCTGTCATGGCTGGATGTTTACAGAGCCTACAGAGAGGACAGTGGCAAATATTCCTTGAATAAGAGAAATACGGTTTGTTCTGTCATTTTTGCCCTTTCTGGTGTGCTTGTCATGAGCAGCAGGATGAGGTATCTTCCTTAAACAAGGACATGATGGAGATAGGAAATCCAGCATGTCACCAGTCTTTCACATGTCAGTGTGATACCAATTTAGTATCTCCTATGTATAACTAGGGAACTAGAACTATTTCTAGGGAAACCTAGGGAATTAGGGATTACTAATGAGCTTTTAATCCTCTTTAGGCCCTTTTCAGCACCCTAGCTTTCTTTTTCAATGATAGTTACTCTCAGTTTTGATCCATTTGCTGTTGTCTGATTATGTTGACTAAAATTAAAAGGAAATTTTAAATGAAAGCTATGCATACCTTTGCTGACTTTGATGAGACATAGATCCTGCTTTATGCCATCTATGGGAGGTCTTTGAAGAGGTCAATAAGGACGTGAATAAGGCTGAGCTAGTTGCTATACTTGTATTTCTGAAAGGTTTTTGATGAAGTCCTGTGCCAATAACTTTTAAGGGAAACCAAGAAAATACACAATGGATCTCATTTATAGAGTTCTGCAGAATCTCTGCTGGCCTCTGTTCTGGTAAATGTACCAGAAACTGCTGGGACAAGCAGATGAACAGAAATTTGAGAAAGTTTGAGGGTGATAGGAAGGTAATTATTGAGGGTAGTGAACATGAATACCACCTATGAGGAAAGACAGAAGTACCTCAGCAGACTGTGTGGGCATATGGAATTGAGTATGCATAAATCTAAACCTATGCATGTGGGCAAAAGCAATCCTAAATTCACATACAAAATGATAGGGCTCTGAGCTGGCCATTATGATTCGGGATCACAATCTTGGGATTATAATAGTTAGTTCCATTAAAACATTGTTTCAGTGCTGAGTAGCAGCCAAAAAGTTAACCAAATGTTGTGAGGAAAAAGACTAGAGAACAACTCTATGAATCAGTGTTCATCCCCACATTGAACAGTGTGTGCAATTCCAGTCCTGTCATCTCAAATAGTATGTAGTACATCTGGGAGATGTTCATGGAAGTGCAAGAAGGGTGGAAGGACTTCCATAGCAGGAATGGGTTGCATACACTGGAACTGTTCAGTTTAGAAGGGATGTGATAGATGTACAAACTGATGAGCAGAAGGGACAAAGTGGATAAGAATTGGCTCTTTGCTGTCTCTTCCAGTGCAAAAGATGAGGAGCATCAAATGAAACTTGTAGGAGTCAAGTTCCTGAGGGTCAGGATGGTAGAGGATATGTTTATACTGCCAAAGCTTGGGTCTGCAGGCCCTCAGGTTCTCCTAGACTAATAATATTTTGGACAGTGTTCTTAGTCACATCATTGTCCCAGTAAAAGAGGATTATTCTATGAGATCTAATGTGTGATCTGTAAAGATTGCCTTTCGAGTAAATCCACTTAGAAATTTTGTAGCAGAAGAACTTTCGATTACATGTGCAAATATCATGTACATGAATTAATTTTATATCAACCTAGAAAGGTTTCACTGGAATGTACTGACTTGACAAATACAAAAAAGGATCTAGAATTCTTGCATCAGTAGATTCAAAATGCTAATGGTTTCACTTTATTCTCTTAATTCTGCCGTGTTGATTTCAAAACTCATTTCAGTATATTACCTAACATGGATTTTTTAAAGTTTCTATGCTGAAGGACATTTTGTAATTTGTGGTCCAATTTTAATTTAGAATGAAAGGAAATTTCAAAATGCTGCAATTTTTCCCTGGAAAAGAGATGCAGGAATTTAATCAGCTGTATTTGAGCCATTACAGAGCTGACATATTTATACTTTCTCTTGGTTTCTCTGTACAATCCCATCTCTTTTCTTGTATGTGGCATTTTTTATATAGCTATACTTACGCGTTGACATGATTGTCCAGTTTTTGTGGAAGCAGCCGCCTTCTTATTCTGTATTTATAATTTTTTAGCTCCACCAATATTCTAGCAAATGAAAACTACCTCGTTGCACCTGAAGAAAAAAGGAAATGCATTTTGAATTTGTCATGGAGGAATTGCTTTTTAATTAATCCCTTTAGTTTCAAAATTATTCACAGACTGAGGAGTTAGACTGAGCAGGATTAAATCTATTCATATCTTATTTTGCTGCATATACAGATTTTTTCCTCTTTATATATTTTAAGGAGATGAAAAATAAGAATTTGTGCTTTTAAAAATTGATATCTAGAATCCAGAATGTTAATTGGCTAGTGTGAAATATCATGAAAAATATTGCTCATTCCATGCTGTTATGTTCCATTGCATCATTAAATCCCTTCAGAAGTTTTGGGTTTGATAAGGTAATACAGAATTAATGTTTGTTAAATTCTGCATTTTTAGGGGTTTAAAATCTCAACTTCAAAAGTTTTGGTTATGTTATAAATGTAAAGGTCTATGGATAGAAATAAGGAAAGGTATATGGGAAGAAGTGCTGGTTTTTATGTGGTGAGTTGAATTGTGGTTTTGAAAAAATAGACACTTAAATAGAAAACCCACAATCAACAGATAGAATTAATTGATTGCTTCCATCTTGAGGATGTAAATGAAAATGTGTAAAAAACTTGCCTGGTGGAAGAAAAAAAACTCCTCTAAAATAATTGCATTATACAAAAGAAAGAAAAGCAATATGACTGATGGCACTCCAGTTGGAAACTCTCTGTCCTGGGGGAAAACTCATCTGCCTTGATACAAAATACATTATTAGATGGGGTGTTCTTTAAGAAGAGACAGAGGGAACTTCTGTTAGGTTTTGACTGTCATTGACATGTTAGGAAAATTACAGACTGCTGAGATATTTCATTAAAAATAATTCTACCACTTGAAACATCATGATTCCTTGGCCAGCACAGGGTTGTTAAGCTTTTAAGACCAGAAGAGATGACTATAATCATCTGCTCCAACCCCATGAATAGCAATTCACAAATTATTCAAGCCACAAGCTGGAGTGTAGCTTTTGGAAAAGTGTCCAGTCTTGGAAAGTAAAGAGTGTCTCAAAATACCAACAAAACAAAATGTCTGGACAATATTTGACACTTATATTTGAAACATTAAGGATAGGCTAAAAAAAGATAAATATAAAAAAATCCATTGTTGTTGTTTCTTAAAAAAACTGTGACTTTAGTTGATGCTGTAGTTGATGCCAGTGAAGTTTTACCATAAAAGAAAAGTGCAGGGACCATCCACTTTCCCAAGGATTTATTTTTCCCTGTATAGTATTACCTGAAGTAGTTGCCTGACTTTTACCCCTTCCCGGAAATGTGCTCATTTCCTTTGCTTAAGTCCAGGGACCCACTGGAGAATTAACCTCAGACACTGCATCCCAAACCTGAAATAAGTTGTAGTGAAAGTTGAGACTCTTGCACACTTCACTATGGTAATTCAGAAGTCAAGAATGGATTTATTTAACATAATAAATATATTGGTAAGGAAACTGAAATAGCATAGAGCTCTTATGAAGTTTGGAAACTTTCTCTGCAGAGGTACGACTGGGCCTGGCACTATAATCTTATGGGAGTTTGTTTATGAAATGGGTAAAGGGGTAAAGCTGCAAAAACAAATAACAAACTCAGCTGTGCCCAAATTCCCATATGAAAAGATGCACCAATAATTATAGTTCCTTCTTTCTTCTGATAGCATTTATCTTTTCTGTTTTATTATTTTTTTCCCCTATAAAATTTTATTTGAATATTAGTCTGCTTTATGAAAATAAATCCTGTAGCTGTTGTTATACCACGTCACAGGACAAATATCTATACATATAAAGAGTAGCCATCTTAAATTTCTTTGCTGTGTACTTTTGAGTAACAGGTAAGGGTTTTTCTGGAATTTGATCCTGTAGTGGTTAATCTCCTGCCTCTCAGGAGGCTTCAATATGACATTTCAGTTTTCTTTCTTTTTTCTTTCTCTAGAACCCATTCTAACTACAGTCTGCAACACGTGCTAGGAAGACAGGGATATCAGTGTGCTAACAAAGTACTTTGAGAAAGGCACGTTTCAAACAAAGAAACTCATGTTCCCCAAACTACCTGTGGTCAATGACACTGGTGATGATTACAGAATTAGGACTGTGGAAACCAGAGAACGTTCCAGTTCAGTTCCCATTCAGCTCCAATTCACAAGCAAGTCATCAAGTGAGTATAGCTTTTATTGTCTTTGCCTTTTACACATAGGAAAACCCAGCTCGTATTGTACCTATTCTTAAATACAGAAATGAATAAAATATCTGACCATTTTAACTGGTAAGAGTCACTGATACAATTTGTATGTCCTCCCAGTAGATGGAAATACCTTTTCAGGAATCTGTCTGCCTATAATTAAAAAAGATTGCTGGTGCCTGGCTGGAGATAATGCATATAAGAATGACATGTTACTTGGTGCTGAACTGAGGCTACATGACATGGTCATGGGGCACACAAACCTAAATCATGATGGAGTCAGATAGTTCCCTTCTATTACCTTTCAATGTTATTTGTTAATTTGTGCAACCTCCCTGTCCTGAGATGAGTTACTCTTGATTTGTGTTACAGTGAGGGGGAATTCTTATTTTAAGCAGCACCAGTTCCTTTTAGAAGATACCATTAATGTTCCTAATGTTTCCAGTTAATGAATTCCAGATTTTTGTGTTGTGTCTGCAGCTGGTGCTGTTCCTTCTTTATATATTGTACAGAGCTCCTTGGTCCACAGGGAGACTAAACAGTATCTATAAAAGTAGTTGTCGTTCCAATGCACCCCTGAAAAGTATGCAAAGCACCACAACCAGAGAAAGATCCCTATTTTCTGGGGTTTCCACAGATCTGATCTCCTACCTGCAGGTATTCCAGTGTTGGTGGTTCCCCTGCAGGAACTCTCTGATGAGCAGCATGTCCGTATGGTTTGCAAAGCACCGGTGCTGTATGTACACAGGTAATTGCTTTGGGTTTTGTGTGCAGCAGAGACATGCTAGAGGTGACTAGACTGTGACTCTCACAAACCCACACCACCTCCTCCACCCTCCCCCTCCCAAAAACCCACACTCAAACCCCACGTGTTCTTTTCTTGGTTTTTTTGTGATATGCAAAGGTGAGCAGTGAAATGGTAGAAGCTTGGTATGCAGCTCCTTCAGTTTCAACTTAGCAATTCAAGTCCTCTGAAGGGTTCTGTGAAATAGACTAGAATGGATCTTTTTAGTATATTATAGATTTCTTGTCTTCACAGTGTGCTGAGTCTGATTTTAATTTGCATTGAGGCAAAAGTCCCTTCAGGAAGTCAGTTTTGCTTAGATGAGAATACGTGTCTCTGCTTTTGATCTTTTGTCACACGACTCATTTTGCTGAACCATTACAGGAAAAGAAATTATTTTTGTAAGGATTTAGCACTTGCCATCCTTTCATTAAGAACTGCCAGATCTTTCACCTACACATTTTTAGTCACTCTGAAAGTCTGGGTTTGCTTTATATTTCCAAAGAAGTCAAGAGAGGGAAATAAAATCAAAGCTGTATGCATTATACATCTATAAACATCCACATGCACCAACATGTAAGCCCTTCGGCCCACCCAAAAGTAAGGAGAACCCTCCTGAAGAGCTGCAGCACCATTGTTTGCTGTCTGGTATGGTGTGCTTTGGAAATGTTGTCCTAGGCCTGACCCTGTCATGCCAACCACTGTCATCCTTATGAAGAATTACAGTCAGGTCAGTGGAGAGCTATGTATAGGGGGCAGTTGGGGAGTTAAATGCTGCATTTTTTGCAACAGACTTCTGGATTTGGTTGAGAAGTTTTCCAACTTGCTCCAAACATTGTCCATCCAAATGTCACTGTGTAGCTGAAGCTGAATATTTATGTTGGTTACATGCATTGTCACTTCACCCTGTGGCAACTGTTGCTACAGTGAGAGGCCAGAAGGCCTGTCATGGGCATGGAAACATCTACCCCTGCACAGGCTGCAGCCAAAGAGTGGCTGTACCACCTGCCTCCAGAGGTATACCCTCTTCATCTGAGGCTTAAAATTGGTTAAGTCTATGTCCAAAGTGTGGTATTTGTTACCTAAAATGATGATCTACATGGCTTTCAATGCTGTTACTAGGCTTAAAAAGACAAACTATCTTCTTGGCATCTAGTGCATTATCACAGTGTTTTCATTGGTGAACAAAGTGAATAGGTTTCAAGCCAGCATCAGAGCCAGGTGATTCTGAGATACCAAAGAGTTCTCCCATGGCCCTACTGATGCAATGGATGTCATTTAACCCATGGAAAGATTAATACAGCTGTCGTGTGACATCTTCCTTCTGACTCTTTGACCAGTAAAGCACAGTACGTTGTAGGGTTATCCTGTGCCCGTTTGTCAACCATACCAAATTGATTAGGCTACTGTAACATTTTTATTCTGCACATGAAGTTCCCTCCTCAGCAATCTCTCTGTCCCAAAATGTACATCATCATTAATTACAAAATCAATGGGAGAGATGGTCTGGACATACACAATTGATAGCTTCCCTCTTCAGATTAGCATAACCTACCAATTAATTATGTGGAGTGAATAATACAGTTGCTGCCACGGTTAAAAGGGGCAGGTCACTTGCTGTAAATTCCCTAACAAAATGTGGTGTTGTGCCTTTTCATTCACTGAGAGTTTATTGTGTGTTTGGAGGGATTAATCTTTCTGAGCCCAAATTTGTCTCCTACCTCTCGGGAAAGCAACAATAATAAAGTTAGACAACTAAATATGAACTATGAAAAAGATATTAAAAAAAGATGAAAGGCTCAAAAAATTTGGTCCCTTTAAACCAATGATATTTCTTGCATGAGAAAGGTGATTAGAATTTAGGCCACAGTGCACATACTTTCCTGTGTTTTAGCATATTAGAACAGTGAAATCTCCCAGATTGTTCTTTCACTCTGTGCTGTATTAGGATTAGAGCCTTCCACTTCTCTTTTCTTAAGGAAATAACCTTTCAGTCACATTTTCCAAAATAGCTTCTGTGGTCTTTCAGCAGCTACCCACTTATAACTTTACAAGCCAGGTCACTTATGAAAAAGATACAACATTTCCTGTAAGAGTTGGGAATGCAGCTGACATTAAGTAAGTATTCCTTTAATAGATGGGTAGAAGAATAACACCCCCTCTTTTTTTAAATGCCAGTCGAGGATCAGATTCTGATATTGCTGTCCATGTTGTACCTTACTCCAGGAATTTCACTGAAATTAATGAGACACCTTGGGGAATAAGGAGGTGAACAACAGGAACAACATTTAGACTCTTCCTGTCAGTGCCAAGACCCTGTAATCACTATGCTGAATAACACTTATCACAAACTATACACACATGTAACAGGATTCTCTATCTTAAATTACAAGATATGAAAGATGATGAGGGAACACATGTTTACAATTCCTATAAACATTACTGGAGATTTTATTGGAGTTTTAGGGAAGTAAAAATTCATTCCCAGTTGATTAACTGCAAGAGAGCCATCCACCACAGCAGGATTTGGACCAGGTTTCAAGTGATTCTTAGGGACTTTAATGGGCTTTGATGTAGGGATTATAAAAGCATGCCCCATAATGGTTAAATTGAGTTTTAAAACTAAAAGCATGAACTTAACTGAAGCTACAGGAGCATTATTAGAAAAATATCAACTATAATAAATAAATTAGAGAGGATACCTGAAGCAGGGCTAATATTGTTATTTACAACAAAATTTAAGGCAGGCTATGAAAAAGAGTAATGATAGCTGTCTTGCTTGTTCATAAATAGTATTACAATTATCTATGTGTCAGAGGTCAACAGAGTATACAAACATGCCTTAAACCAAAGATGTTTTTATCTAGTTTGGTATGAAGAGAAATTTATTACCTGTTTTTATTAGCACTTCTGGATTGCCCCTTGAGCTACTTTTGCAATACTCCCAATGTGATTACCATTCACGGTTTTTATTTAGACCTCAGTGAAGAAAATTACTGCAATCTTTTGCTCATCATACGTACTTTCTGAGTCAGATATTCCTCTCCAGAACACTTCCCAAAAGGATTCGTTGGTGAAGATCCAATTGCAAAATCAGTCTTAGTCCACTGGAGCGGTGGTGTCCTTCAGCACAGAACACAAGAGTGCATGTGAGCATTAACCCCTACACCTACTGATCCTTCCCTGTCAAATATTATTTGCTTCAGTGTTATTTCTCATGTCCCAAATCACAGGGTTTTCCTGTGTTTGTCAGCTCCTCAGTCATCTGTGAGGATTTCCTGGTGGTTATTTTCTAGTAGTCATAGTTTTATGATATTAATACAAGCTTTGCCAGAACCCCTTAGTCTCACTTTAAATAATTCTTACAGTGTGTTCTTCAAACCTCAGCACCCACCTGTCATATCTTTCCTGTCTTAGCCAGATGAGATATACAACTTTTTTATTACAATGACACATGGAAAAAGGAAAGACCAGAAAAAGGATGAACCAGATCTGATTATTTCTGCATGAATAAGGTTTTCTTAGCTAAATAGAGCCTATTTTCACGTGAAAAAAACTTGTAGATTATTGGCCCATGTAACTACACTTACGAAGTTTTCTAAAAGCACATTATTGATTTATTTGTCTGTGATGCAGTGTTGTTACATCTTATTATCTAAATCTGTACTTAGGAGGCTTTACAAAATGAAAATTATTGACCGAGTCCTATAAATATTTACTCACAGTTTTAAAACTCAAATGATTTGACCTAATTGTATAAGTATTCATTCTTAAAAAAGAAAATGCCTCTCTAGTATATCTGTATTTGTAATTAAAACAAACAAACAAACAGCTTAGAAGTATTCCAATAAGCTGTCAATAATACTTTTGGAGTAATTTCAAACTCAGCACACTGTGCATTACTCTTATAGCCTAATGGCTTGCACAAATCTGTTTTAAAAAGATATATTTTTTTTAATTATTGAAAGAAAAAAAAATTAAATGTAGTTCTTTAAATTGTTTTCCAAGTTTCAGCCCCGAGCAAAATTTTTATGGTTGAGTTACAAATCTCTGAAAATAAGGGATTATAATAGAAACACTGACATGGCTTTAACTCTAGCAGTGCAGGGTAATATACACTAGAAATAGAAAACAAGATTAGAGATGACATTTAGGACATGAGGCCTTCTCCAGGCTGTGGGAAAAATAACTGTGTTCTATTTTTTTCCACAGCCTGAAAAAGATCTCCTGGTCTAAGTGTCACCTCTAATCTTATTTCCCATTTCTACTGTGTACTTAATTAACCCATTTAAAAATTATTATTGACAGCAATTTGTTGCAGTTCTAAGTAGCAACCCATATGCAAGTTGTGTCTTCCCTAGCTAGTGAATGGCAAGGTAGTGGGGAAAGTACCAGGCAGACCCAGTACTTTGTCATATTTCTGTTTCCAGAAATCCTAGTCCCACAGCTGGCTGGATCCTTTCTCCTCCAGCTGTGCTAGCTGATGAACCAGGCAGGGGAGAGAGCCCCTCACACCTGGGCCAGGCTGGGGAACTGCAGGACTGTGCATGTATGCAGGTACTTTTTCTAAAGACAAAGTTAAAGTTGACAGTTAAATGTACTTACCCTGGAACCTCTGGGAGCAGTTACCGGGATAGTCAGGTTCTCAGGTGCAATGACTTCCACCACCACTTCTGGACCAGGCCACATCTTCCACCACAGGATCCTGAGTACTGTAAATGAAAATGTGAGAATGTTGCTGAACACTATGGAATAATTTGATAACATGTGGCTAGGCTGGCTTACCTTCACCACAAAGCCTGGTGTTGGTGTTGTCAGGGAGATCTCTCCATCACTATGGCCCTCCATCAAAGGAGGGACTTGCTATTGTCTCAGCTATGTAGCTAAGCTCAAGAGGTAAGTTTTAGATTTCTTCACATTGAACTCTTTTCCTTCCTTAGCCTCTTCCAGCTCCTAGCTCCTTCACTTTCCTGTTTTCTGCACAATACAGTAATTGCCTGTACACTTAAGTGGCCTTTAAAAGCCTACTGTGGAGCTACAGCATCGCTTTGCTGGGATCTTGCAAGCTCTCTTCTCAGTGTAGGCTCAAATGGAGCATTAAACAAAGAAACTACCATTGCAGAACAAATGCAATGGTAATAACTTCTTGCACCCACCAGACTAATATCAGTAGGAAATCCATATCCTTGGGGTGACCAGACAGAATGCATCTATCCTGTCTATGTTGCTAGAATGGTCAAGGTAGAAACTCGTGGTAGCTTTGAACTGCTTTTTCAGTACTCATCTGATCAATTATCTTTATTGCTGCACTCACAGCAGGCAAAAATACTGGAAGCTACTGTCCATTCTCCAAGAGATGTATCCTGCAAAGTCAGTAATAGTGGCAAATTTATTGCTGAAGCAATTGCCTGGTGAAGATGCTTAGTTCCAGCACTGTGAAAACTGATATGAATGTAGGGATAAACGTGACCTGTTCTGCTCCATACATGTAAGTTGGTGTATAATGCTGTATATTTTGTTTGTATACAGTGTGTCTTCTTGGCAGGTAGTCTGCAGCCAGTAATTGCCAGCTGCTAAATGTTCAAGAAAACATGATTTGAATTGCTCTCCACACTGTGGGAGAGTGGCCAGGAAAACAATTCACATTTAATATAATCAGTGGATTCAGTTCCCATAGCAAAGATACAGGACAGCTTGTTTACCTGTGCACATTTTTGGATTTTAACTTTCAGAAAAAGAGGCGAATAGTAATAATTCTCTCTTGCACAAGTGAGACATCTTAAAGCTTAAGCTGGCTCCCACAGAAAATCTGGAATAGAAATGATTTTATAAAATTGAGCTTTCACATTAATTTTTCAACAAGATTTAGACAACATTATCGGTACAATGCCTTATTTGACTTTGTGTTGTGTATAGATGCAGAAGAACGCCACACACTTTCTTTAACTCTTAGGAAATAAAAACATTCTTTTAAAAATGTTCTTTCCAGTGGTTACATCTCTCACTGAACAGTACTTTCTGCACAAGCCAAATGCATGGTATAGTTATTTGACAAAAAGTAGAATGATGATTTGAAATGCCGTTGGTTACTGAAGCTGCTGGAGCAGGCTGGGAACCACAATAATTGTTCATAGGCAGGTGCTGGGAGACAGGACAACCTTCCAAAAGCAAACTTCTTGTGAGCGTGTGACATGAAGAATGGGGGGAACAAAAGTATATGTTGGGAAAGCAGAAGCCTCCACTTCAGGCTTGTAGGTGTGTCAAGCACTGCACGTGGAGGGGTAAATTATGCCAGGAGACATGCTGAACCTGCTGAGCACTCATGTCAGAGCACGCTGTTACACCAGCCACTGTGTGTCACTTGTGACAGTCTTTGGTCACATTTCTGTCCTGCAGGGCCAGAACAGGCGTTTTTGAGAACAGGTTCTCTACATAAAGGGGCTGCAAGGAGTTAATCTGAAAGAGCTCTATTCAAACCACAATGGAGTGACTGGGCATTGATGGTAGTTTCACCTGATCCAGGCCCAGTGTGATCCAACGTAACGCTTGTTTAAATGATGACATGGGTTTCCACACAAAACCCACTTTAACTAAACATGCAGTATTGCACCTTCTGTTACCCCTGGCACAGCTCTGTGTACAGGTAATTCTATCTCACCCAACCTGAAACAATAACCATGACCTGCTGTGTGGTAGATGGGAGGAATGTATTTACAAAGCAAAGCTCATGGCTTGCAGGCATGGATCTGCAGCTTTCAAGCTATCCAAGTCCTTCATCCAGAAAAAAAAAATCTTGTATTCTCTCTAGGAATAGGTAAACGACCTTGGAAGTGCTGTAGCAAAAGGTCATGTTAAGTTAGCACTAGGTCTTTTTCCTTGTTAGCTCTTGAAACATTTTGTGTGATGATTCTGAACATATGTGATACTACTGTTCCTCTACACTGTCAGAGACAGCAGGAGATTAACTGAGTGCTGATAGTGTGCAAGAGAAAAGAGGATGTGGCAAAATTTCCCTCAGTTCAGCACTAGCTCTGATTTTCCAAAATACATAAATTTGAAATTCATTGGAGGGAAATCAAGCAAAGCAAACCAGCTTACTGGCAAAATTTGAGGGAGGACAGGTAAAGTAGAGCTGTGAGCTTCATGCTGCTGTAGATCCAGCTTGCCCAATTCTAGCAAAACTTCGTGGCTTCATGCTGCATTTATTCCTCTGAAAGTCAATGCCATTAATTCCTGGTGGTTTATTTCCTTCATATGTACCACAGAGACAAGACAGTGAAAGCTCAGGCCCAGTGTGCATGCACTGTGTTTGAGTTATCTCATTCCAACAGCAGGCCCTGTGCTGCATCACATCCTTCATAGGAGGCAACAGGAGGAACGTTACAATGCTAAATTGTGAAGATTTAAAGCAATGGTTTTCTGTGATAACCTTGTATTTATGCTAATCAGAAGCTACTTGAAATATCATGCTGATATTATAGTACCACTACACATAACCCAAAAACTAATCACCATATTTCTCCCCACATTTGTCTCACAGCTTCCTAGGTGCAATGGCTGAAGTTGACTGAACAGATTTGCAGTGATGAAGTCGTCTTCCTCGAGACTCACCTTGTTTGCTTCCCCTCTTTGATGAACCTTTTCCTCTAAGCCACCTTGGGAAGCAGCAGGAATCCTGCTGCAGGAGATGAGGATTTGCAGTACATCTATACAGGTAACTCTGTCCTTTTCTTGTTTTCTTGTGGCCCCTTTGGATCAGGCTTTAAAGCTGACCATCACATAACTTAACTTCTAGGTGCCCTGATTCAAATTGAAGCTCCTGAATGGTTGGAGTCACCTCCTCACTACTTTACTTCTCTCTCATTTTCTGTGCCCTAGACATTCTTCACTGCACTCTGGAATGCATACTTGAATTGTCATTTCCTAGATGCCAGGGAGTGCCTTAGCCACCAGCAGGTAGGTTGCAATGCTTTGTTGTCTGGTTCAGTGACTCTTTTGCTATTCAGAGCAGGCTGAAATGCCCTGGCAGGAAGAAAGCCTGTCTCTTTGCCCAGGACAGCCAGTTACCAGCTGTGTGGGGTACTCAGCTGGTGAGGAAGTTATTGCTCTGGCAGAGAAGAATCTGCTGATTATGCTGAAATCCTCTCCCACCTCATCAGACATGCAAGTCCATGAGAAAATACTCATCTGAGAAGCCCCTGGGGAAAGAAATACAGAGGTGCCTCAGCCCCTGCTCCATCCATTGGCAACTAATTTCTTAGGTATTCCCTCTAGGACATTTTTCTAGAAATCTAATTCTCTGTACAGGTTCTTGGGGAAACTTGTCTGTAGCAAAGACATCTAACAAGTCAGATTCTATGATGCTGACCCCAAATACACTATTTCAAATGTTTCTGATAAGCTTTCTTAGCTTTCCTCTGTGCTGCTCATTGCAAAAGAGAGGCTTTCTCCTTGGTTTTAAGAAAATGCCTCTCTTATTTGCAAGTTAAACTATTAAAAAATAAAACTGAAATAAAACTTGACACATTGCATCTGACAAAATTCCTTAACTGTATCAGGATTTCACAATACTTTGATTGGGAACCAGTTATAAATTCTTACAATGAAACTGCTACTATATGGACAGAGTATTTCCCAAAAAAACCCCACTGAGGCTTGTGGCTACTGGGAAATGCCAGATCCTGTGGTTTGGTGTTAATCTCCCTTTGAACATTCATTAGGGAAAATCTTTAAAATGGATTCATTTATTAAGTATAACAACAGCAGTAATATTATACTGTAGTGAAGGTTATTTTGCATAACTTTAAAATATTTGCAGAAGGCTCAACATTTGGTGTCTTATATAAATATCATAGAATCTTTTAGGTTGGAAAAGACTTTTAAGATCATCGAGGCCAACTTGGATGTATTTTCACAGTAACAATCAGCAGTTTTGTGGTGTCTGCTGTAGTAACAGCTACAGTGGTAAGGGTCTTGTGGCCATGTTTTTCAATGCAGAAGGTAGCATGTAGAGCCTCCCCCTTGGTTGGGGTCAATCTCAGTTGGCTGAATAGCTTAGAGCTCAGCTGTGACAAATGCAGAAGCAGTGTGAGAGTTTCCCTGCTAATGTGTCTGCAGGAATTTGTGCAGGGGAAGCAGGGCACTGGTTGAGAGTAGCAGAATAAATCGAAGTGTGAAAGGAACTGCAATTAAATGTCACACCCAAGCAGTCAGTGACTTGGCATGCTGTTTGGAAATAGGTTGGGTTACCTGTCAATGTGGCACTTTCTGTTGCTAGAGAATAATGTTATCTGAGGATAAAACCTAAGGGGCACAAACGGTTGTTATGCAAACTTGATCCTTTAAACCCTTATCATGGCAAATTATTCCATTGACGTAAGTGGGGCCACTCCTATGAAAAAGATCTCGGTTACATTATCTAATTCTTTAATTATTGAAGTGATCCCTTACATACAGTGTTGTTGCTGTGTGTGTGTGTCAATGCATCTTTAACAAAATCCTGGTTTTTAGTGGGAGATCTCTTGTAGTAGCCTAACAGTCTCTAAGATCAAAGTAATTGTTTAAGACTGTAGGATATAAATCTCTCTTGGAAACAGTATCTCTGCACTTTCTAAACAAAGAGATACAGACCCTGATTTGACTTTGGTACTTTCTTTGCTTGGGAACCACCAGCCTGGAGCCCTGTGACTGTCTAAGGTCAAATACTTCCCTTTGTTTTTTGTATAGGTACTGAAGACTTGTGGTTGTGGGCAAGAAGAGGAGTTTAAACTGTAAAAGAAGGAAAACAGACTAAAATTTAGAATCAAGCCTTATTTGTTTTTACCTATTTCAAATTAATTTATGTATTATGATGCAAATCTCTTAGCATTTCCTGAAATATTGATTATTTGAGGGTAAATTATTTTTACAGCTGCTATTTTTGCTTTTGGGCAAGCTTGTATGATCTGTGAAACTTTCATGAGCAGAGGGCTGCAGTTGGTAAGGTTTCCCTTACCCCATGCACTGTCTTAGGAAACAGTCCTGCTGGCTTCAGGAGCAAAGAAATCAAAATAAGAGTAAGTTGCCTTCAGATGGAAATCTTGCAGTAAAGAAGTTGACTTGAATTGCTTAACTTCATAATGTACCTTGCTGGGTCACTGCACAGCTTTGGCAGGCAGCTTTATGCAACTTTGTTAAAAAATGCTTCCCTTCTCACTTCTTTTTGTCTGTTCCACTGCTAGTTTAGATTTGAAGTTAAACCCTTGGATGTCCATTTTATCTAAGTGAGGATTAAGAGGAAATATGGAACCCCTACCCTCTTTCAGTTTTGAGGAAAAAAACTACAATTGCAATTATTTGCATTATGAGCCATGCAGTTGAGGTCCAAGCATGAACTTCCCTCAAATGTCAGTGTTTGTAGTACTTTAGGCTATAATTTAGACCTTCTCATCTACAGTCTACTAGACAATTTTTATTTTGAGGATACCTTTTCCCCAGGGAAACCTGCAAGGTTGGTGTTGAAGCTATCTGCTTCTTCGGGGTGGTGTACCAAGCAACAGCAGACTGGTAACACAGAAATGGTTACACAGAAATGTCCCCTAATAATTGAAGACTAGATTCCCTCTAATTATGGAACATCTCCCTTATGAGGAAAGGCTGAGGGAGATGGGTCTCTTTAGCTTGGAGGAGACTGAGGGGTGACCTCATTAATGTTTATAAATACGTTAAGGGCGAGTGTCAGAAGGACAGAGCCACGTTCTTCTCAGTGACATCCAGTGACAGGACAAGGGGCAATGGGTGCAAACTGGAGCATAAGGAGCTTCCATGTAAATATGAGAAAAAACTTTACTGTGAGAGTGACAGAGCACTGGAACAGGCTGCCCAGAGAGGTTGTGGAGTCTCCTTCTCTGGAGACATTCAAAACCCACCTGGACACATATGTGTGTGATGTACTCTAGGTGACCTTTCTCTGGCAGAAGAGTTGGACTGGATGATCTTTCGAGGTCCCTTCCAACTGCTAAGATTCTGTGGTTCTGTGATTCTGTAATTAGAAACACATTATGAATTATCTGAAAGGAAAAAAACAACACCACAGCATTGCTGATTGTCATTATAGCTGTCACTGTCACACCATGGATTCAGCTAGCTCAACCATTTGTTATGAATAACATTCAGTTTGAATTCTGGCCTTTCTAATTGAGTAACTATAAGTATTTTGTCATTATTTTACCAGACATGGATTGCAATGAATATGCCTGCAATGTTTCTGACCCATATTTTCTTTAAAAACAGAACCAACACGGTGACCTGCAAATATTTTGCTAACTTCGGTGCTGTTTAATTCAGCATTCTCCTCCAGGAGCAATATATTTATTCATTAAGGGCTGAAAAGAATATTGGTATTAGTGGCCAGTTGTCAAATACAAAAGCCATGAGGAAAAAAGATGGAACCATTTTCACAAATAACAGACCAGCCCAGAACTCTTCTAGAAAAACTATATGTCTGTCCATGTAGAAAACAGACTATCCATTTGTTTTCATATCTTTTTCACAAAAAAACATCTTTGCCTCTGGCATAACAGAGCATCCAGCACTGCCTTTTATCTGAAAAGCTAATCCATAGATGTTGTTTGGAGCCAATTTTCTGGAGTTCCATGTGAATCTCAGTACACATCTGTGTAACTCAGTAACTTATCTGCTGATGGAGAGGTAGGTATGTCTGTTGTACAAGGTGAACCAATGGACAGGCCTAACACCATAAATACTAATACAGCAGTGACAATGAAGCATGGTCCAACCTGATTCTGACATTCATTTCTGAAGCTGAATTTAATTGTTTTAAATGAGATTGGTACAAGTATTAATTTGAAGTAATTTTTTGTTCCTATCTGCTGGCTAAAGCTTGCAAACAATAGGCTAAAGGTCTTGCTATAGTGCTACAAATAAGTAAACAAACTTTTCTGCCAAGAAGGCTACAGTGTAAACATGGAGTCAGGGAATAATTTTTGACTAATTCATCCTGCATATGGAAACTGCAGATTCTACACAATGATCTCTATCTACCAATATTTCCCCCAGAAAGAGAGACCTTCAGTTGCATCTAGTTTATAATAAATTGTGTCTGTTAGCTGCTGTTAGCCCCTATTACAGAAACACCGTGGACAGGGTGAGGTGTAGGCAGTCTGGCTCAGCATTAGGGCACAATCCCTGTGTGCAGACAAAGCAAGGCAAGTTTGGAATTTGGGAAGAGGACATGAAAAGGATATGGGACAGAATGAGAGGCTGAAGCTGTCAGAAAGCAGCTGTAAGAGCTTCCCTAAATACACTTGCTGTTCTCTGTTGTGGTTGCAAGTTTGTCTGCACCACAGACAGCTAAGCCAGAGTTACTGTCCATTTAGAGCTAAGAAGGAGCTAAAGGAGAACTGGATTGAAGCTCACTTTGAAGTCTTGTGTAGACTTCAAAGACAAGTTGTTTGCTGCCCTTCTTTTCCCTTACTGCACCTCACATGGTGGCACAGCTGTAGGAGCAGCGTGGCACATAGGTCCCACTTCTGGCTCTCTAACAGTGAGTGATAACATCTCTGATGCTCACGCTTGCCTGATTCTTTTCCTTTCACTCTGGATCTCCCTCCCACCCTGTTGTCAAAGAACCATTCCCCTTTATGAACAGGCATATGGTGTTAATCTAAACTGTCCAACACATTCGTGGGAGGGAAGTAGCACCCAGAGAATTATTATAATATTTTACCTGGTGTAGATGCCACCGTATTTATTGATATGAAAACTTCCTCCCTTTGTATCAGCCTCTGAAACCTCCCTCTGTGAAGTTTTCTGAGTTTAGATGTTCTATTAAAGTGTTTTGTTGAACTCAGCAATTTTTACTGCAGTTAGAGTTGACATTTTAATTCAGGACAAGTTATCACTAAGGTTAATACTATTTTAAAGTAATGAATGACATGTTTATTATGCTTGGCTAGTTAAACACATTACATTTTTATTACTAATTTCTGTGGGCTACAGATGCATATGTATACATGTCTACATATATGTATACACAAGTACATATATGTATACATATGCATACATATATATTTGATTTTGATCTCCAAAATTTCTGTTTTGTATCCAATATTCCTACGGAGAACACTTACAATCAATTAATACTGACAAAAAAAAAAATACTAAAAAGCAGGGTCAAACTAAAGAACAGCATTACTTGAATTAGCTTTCAGCTAATTCTGAAATATGTAAGAATGTCACGCCAAATCTGGAAAGCATTTTTTAAAAAGGCAGGAGATTTTTTTTTTTAAATAGTTTCCTTGTTTGACTTTAAAAAAATAATATTTTTAATTAGATTTCCTACAGTTTTAATCAAATAACCATAGCCAATATAAATACAAAGAGATAGAGTCAGACAATTTAAAAAACATCCCTTGGAAGGGTGAAAGCTTTCTGTTTGAGTTTACTTTTACAGGGAAAAACTACATCCAATTCAGTCAAACACTGCATTTTCAAAAACTTTGTGGTTCTGGCTTAAATCCACAAAGGAGAAAAACTTCTAAGTTAAGAATCAATATTTGGTCACAGTATGATTCAGTAGGGTAAAATAAGGATGGTAACCTGTTGTACTAGACATTGTGGAAGGGGTGATCTCTGACCGAAGATTTCCTTTCTTTTGCTGATTGAATCATAACAAAGCCCAAACATAGATGAATTTATTTTGCTATTATGATAATGCCTTTGCTTTTTATTTTGGAAGCAAATAAATTCTAGAATGTCTAGACATGTGTATTGGTAATAAAATAATGTATACCTCTAAGATAGTGGTGAAACCTGACTTCCCTTTCCTGGTGGCCTGTTCTGTGTTCTTTGTATCTACAGGTGCTTGCAAGGACCCTTTGCCCCCACTGGGCAACACGGGAAAGTGCTCATAATCTCCAGTGACATGCAGTACAGTGGTATGTTGTTCTACCTCTAATGGGCTCAGTCTATGAGAAAAGCAAGGTTCACACGTGGAAGCATCTTTAATAAACCCATTGATAGAGCTTGGGAAAGTGGGCAATGTTTTGGGCTCAAAGCCAGCGACATTGAGTATAAGGCAAGTCAATAGATATGCAGAAGATACTTTGGGGGAAGAAAATCACAGGTTGATGCATTTTATAGATTAAAAATTTTCCATTGCCATCTGTTCCTTACATGAAAAATTGGATTTTGTGAGAATATTTTTTCCACACAAAAGTATCTGCTTTCTGTAGAAAATTAGAGCTATTCATCAAAAAAGCCAAACACCTGCAAGCCAAATCTTTCTGGCTGCAAGTATTGATTAGCTGTGCTGCTGTACCTCTCAGGAGGGTGACAGCTTGGGGCTTCATTTCCACACTCCTTGTGAGGGGGCTCAACTGCCACATCTTTACTGCCTTCTGTGGCTGAGCTCAGGTAGGGACAGGAGCTCATGCAGCCCAATGGCCACAGCACGTGCCAGCAATGCTGCCTGTGAGCCAGGACTCAGATGTGAGCTGAGTTCTCCCACCGCTCCTCCTGCTAGAACCTTGGGCTGAAAATGAGCTCCAGGTTTGGACACTGATTCTGCTACAGTGCTACAGGGAACACTGATGTCTGCAAGCACCTGAATCTACTGTGTGCATGGCTAGGGAAGTGTTTCTGGCTGGGAGTTTTCACATGGAACCTTTGTTATTTCATCATTATTAAAAAAAAATAAAAATCTCTTAAGCTTTTCCAATTAAAAAGAAATCAATAAGCTCAGAGTTTTTGGAAAGTGATGGGCCTGATTCTGCTCTGTTTAACTCAAAGAGGCATTAATCTCTCAAAAGATTACCTGAACTGAAGCTTGGTAATGCATTAATTTATAGCCAATGGTTCTATCTAACAAGTTTTTTGTTTTTTATTCAGAACTGTATTTTAGTTTTGGTCAAATTGAGCTTTTAAAAGCTGTTGGCAAAATAAAAACTAATCAGGAAAAGT
Source organism: Hemiprocne comata (assembly GCA_020745705.1). Lineage (NCBI taxonomy): Eukaryota > Metazoa > Chordata > Aves > Apodiformes > Apodidae > Hemiprocne > Hemiprocne comata. The sequence continues at coordinate 9,839,508 of CM036594.1, read as the reverse complement.
ATATTTTTTGTTCAACCCAAAATATTTAGTTCAGCTTCAAAGAAACGGCTTCATTTTTGGTCTTGGGCTGTTTCACACATTTTAAAGCTTTTTTCTTCTCAAATTTAGGCCAATTAAAAAAAGACAGCTGAAAAGCTTTGTTTTGAAAGTTTTTGGAAGTGTTTTGGCAGTTCTAGAATGAAACACTCCATTTTGAACATACTAAAATGAAGTGTTTTGACATTTTAATTTTTTCTTTGCATTGTTTCATCTGGGACTATTTGCTAAATTCCATTCAAATTCAGGAAGAGTCTCACTCCCTCTGAAATGAATTTGTGTGGTATATTTATTATTTGTCAGAAAGCAGTGATCCACTAAGCTCTGCATCAGTTCAGCTTTAAATAATGGGAGAGAATGCTTGAGAGGGAATTGATCATATAGAGCCATGTTTCTCACTCACCTTATAATTACAGCCCTAATGGAGAGCAGCCAGCTGTGTTGAGCTCCTGCAGGAAGGAGGTAGCCTTCACCTGTCCAGAAGAGCTGATAGACAGACCCCAACACCCTGAGCTGGTGCTGCTTCCTCCTTTCCATCAAACAGGACATTTTTTCCTCCTCCTTGAGCTCCCATTTGAATCCTATGGCTTGCACCAGTGTTTCTGTAGCCTTTTGCTAAGCCCTGCCTGTCTGCCACTGCCTGGGTCACTGCTCCTGCCATTGAAGGAACAACCTTGCTGTTATGTTAGTATATGTGCTCAGTGCTCTACTTAATTTTTATGTAATTCTTCTTTATTTCCTTTTTCCCCATCAATGAAGTTTTGGGTTAGCATACTCCAATCACTTGAAATATTTCAGAAAGCCCTTCACCTGCATTAGAAGTAGACAGCTGGCATACCAACATTTCTGTCTTTTTGGGCCGCTAAGCTTCGCCAGGGCTGTCCACAGCTTGCACTTTACTAAGGTCACTGGGATTACCCTTACACATTTCCTGTATTACATGAGGATCAGGTTCCAGTAGTCAACAAGTCAGAAAATATTCCTGGGAGTGGAACTAGGTAGATAAGTGCGTTCCACACACCCACTTTATTTCTGGAATTGCTGCCTTCATCCATGTGAGAAATAATTGCGATCGAACATAGGTCTGAGCCTCAGTACCCCCAAATTACACAGCAGTGCTTTTGCAGCCTGCACTCTCAATGTTCTAGTCCACCTAGGCCAAAGTATGCTGGGACCTCAACTGCTGGCACTGCTTGGTGCCCGGACTCTGAATAGTCTCTGGGCCAAAACTGGTACTACTGCAGTTGGGAATAGCTCCAGTAAAATCAGTATCGCCACATTTATTCTCTTGAAATTCAAAGCCAGATTTGGCCTATTATGTGGACAGAATCCAGCTGAAAGCCAGGGGCCAGATTCTGCTCTAACTTAGGGTAGAGTAGATGAGAATTAACGCTATTGCAGTTAATTAGGCTTACTCCTCATGTGTCTCACACTGATACAACTGTTCTGACCTCAGTGAAATTGATCCTAATTTATGCCACTGTAACTGAGATTGCAGTGTGCATTGTTTAAATTCTGTTGGGTGCACGTTCTTCCAGGATGGAAACTATTTGCAAGTTATAACAGCCTCTTTCCTAGCACTGAGGCTTGCCATATCTGAGATTTTTGGTGGGGCAGGGGTGTGGAGAAAAGGATATAAAGCCAACTTTGTGCTTAGTGTTACCTTGTAGACTGAATCCTGTAGTGTCATGCTAAATTATCAGTGCCTAATTAGGGGACGAGAAGACTCCTATCCTCTCATTCTAATATAGAGAATGTATTCCAAGATTACCCAGGAGGAGGTAACTTTAGGAAATTCACAATGGCAACATGGTGATTCTGTGCAGGCCTTTTTTAATAGATGGGCTTTCCTTCTAATTGATTTTTCTTGCCTCTGCAGCTTCTGTTTTTTCCAGCTTTACATATTAAGTTTCTGAAGCGTATGATGAATGGGATGCTGTGCAGCTGAAAGAGCACGCGTCTCAAAAGGCTCACTCAGCATTCTCATACTGAACTGACTGGCTGAGTTGCAGCTCTCTAACAAGGGGAATAGTTGCTTTTCTCCCCAAAAAACCCACCGTTAAGCCCTAAATGCAACATAAAGAAGCCTTTATCTTGCAAGATATTATACAAATATATATGAGTGTGGCTATATTTACAAATACACACACGCATTTGTGTGTCTCTATATATTTAGAGTAAAAAGCAACTCTTTCTTCCATTGCTTGCACTGGAAGTATTCAGTTTGTCAGGCTGACTTTTTCCCCTGTTAGCAATGAAGTTTGGCCAGGAGCCCCAGCACGCCACAAGAAATCAAGCCGTGACCGCACTGAGCATGAATGGCAGGGCAAGGTTACAGCCTGCAGCACCGCGCTGAGGGGACCTGCTACCGCCCTACAGGCGGGGGTGTGAGGCTGGGTCAGGTGACTGTTGCAGATGAAGCACAAAGCAAAGCTCAGAGCTGCTTTGGCTGTTTACTCTTTCAGGAGGCATTTAGGGAGGATTTTTTAATTTTGAAAGCTGCAGGGCTTGTAGCCAAACTTTCAGAATCAAACCAGAATATTTCATAGTTTTTTCCTATAAATACACTCACGGCGTATTCCTACTTAATCTACAATGATTAGGAAAGCTTTTCTAAAACCTCATGTACAGAATGACTACTGAAAACAGGCTGTCAAAGACAGATGTTGAGCTGCAGCGAAATAAAGCACTGTATCACTCAGCCAGCAACAGGAGTAGGTTGGTGTGTCTCTCTGGATCAGCTCTAGACTTGTTCTAATCAGCAGGAGGTCAGGCATCCATTTAAAGAAGAAAAAGAGAGATGCCTGGGTATTATTTACACCACCTATGAACTTTTTCCCAAAATCCTTATTTTGCCTCTCAAAATACTGAATTTAATTCAGATGAAAAAAAAACAAAGACATTTTTGATTTTGAGGCTTAGTAATTTTTTTTTTTGGTAATTTTTAGTTTTGCTTCCTTACTAGAACCAGTAGCCCAAGAGGTAGCACCATTTTAATATAGCTCTGAAAGGACTTTGGCTTGGTGTTGTAAGGCAGGCTAGGGAAGAATCTGGTCTCAAAATGCACAAGGCACGGTACATGAATTAGCTTCCAGGATCACACTGAAGCACAATGTGAGCTTTGCTTTGAAGAGCACAATGACAACTTTCAAGACAACCAGAATCAGACTGCAAAAAATCTGCAGTGTCTCACCCCTTTACAGTGGCAAATAGGTTCTAGTGAAGAACATGCACCTTACACCAGCTTTGCCTCAGTCTACAACTATACACCTTTGCGTGGCATCACTTGTGAGTTATATTTGTGTGAGGAGAGGGCAATCTAGCTTTCTCACACCTCAGTCATTTGGGAAATATTTCAATTTTTGTTGAAGATCTCACTGAAGCCAATAGAAAAATAACTTCTGGTATCTGTAAGTTCTGGCTGACATATCATGGGTAAGGTCTATAATTAAGATTTAGGTGTTTAAAAGGTCAGCACTACAACCTTGCTTAATAATCTAATCCAGAGCTGTACACTGGGACTAGCAAGAGTTAGAGCAGCACGCTCTAACAAGGGAACTGCCTCATTTCAGCATACTCATTAGGGAGCTGTGTATTGTCCTGACAGAAATACCACCTCTTGCTAGGGTGCAGAGCAGTGGGGAGTTACTCAATGCCCGTTCTTGCAAGAGCATCTGGCTTAGCAGGAGTTTGGAGCACTTTCTGCACCCTAGGAAGCTTAAGATACTGAGGACATATGAGGTTGTTTAAGGATTGCACCAGTACAGGCCCAGACACATCTGCTCCATTTCTGCTTGACTTTAGTCCAACCTCTTCTTATAACCTCTGCAATGGGGCTTCCCAAAAAGCTGTGTCTGAGCTGGCTCTTAGCAGTAGAAAGCTTTTCCTAATGTCCAGGATGAGTCTTGGTGCCAATCATGTTGTTCTCACTTTTCTCCCTCTTTGCTAAGCACACTTCATTTTTATACCAGTCTTTTCTGTCTGTGGAGACTGTTATCCCAGTCATCTCTTCTGTGCACTAATTACCTTATTACTCAATCTTACCTTTTAAGTTGTATTTTCTAGATTTTTGTTATTCTTCTCAGAGCACTTATCTAGTAGCATTCTCTCCTGCCACTTCACTTTCTGGAAGGCACGTGCTCACCACTGGACCTGATTCTTGAGTTGAAGCCTTCTAAGTGGCCATATGACAAGATGGCTGGTTTATGGTTCTGTCACTCCCTCTAGTAGGACAGCTTTCACCAGGGATGCCAATATCTGCTACAATATGTAATTAAAAGCAAAAGAAGATGAACTGATGCTAAGTGAGGCCAGACATTCAGGTGGCCTAAGCTGATGCAGTGTCTTAATATCTACAAACAATACTGACTGACATTATCAGGGCATGGTGAACCTACCAGGCTTACAACTGCCCTGGCATTAAAACAGCCAAGCCTCCCGATCTGGTTCACTACAAGTGCTGCTTCTGCCAGTGCAGACTGGAACTGTACCATCAGCTCTGTGTCTAGACCTAAACCTGCTTCACCCGTTGTGATGGACATAAAACCCTGGTGTATGAATGGTTCATGCTTGCATAATTAATACCAATTGTTTAACCAGAAGCAATTGCTGCATAAGGTATTAAAATCATATTGCATCTAAATACTGCTGTGTTTTTTGTTTATGGATTCTAGGGCTTGAAAGTCAGCAATGAAAAATAATAATTGATTCAATTATATCAAAATGTACCAACAGTAGGTTATATTCATAGTGTCATCAGCTCCGACCATCTCAAAATTAGAAAAACATTTTTCACTGATTTGAGGCATGACAAAATGATCATAAAGTTATCCCAAGCAACAATGTGATTAAGATTTACAGTTGGATAATGTATTTCACCTGCATAACAAGTGAAACTTAACAATGAAACCTAAGTAAATGGTACTAATTAGCAGTATTTTCAGAAGCAAAAATATTTCAACAATAAAATTTGAATAGTATGTTATATTTTTCCTTTCTTACCATTTTTTTGCTGGATTCTTATTCTGCATTTTCAGATTTGCTGATCTTCTTTTTGGTTGGACTTGTCTGTTGGGGAAGAGAATAAGAGGTTTTTTATAGCTGAAAATCAAATAGTTGATAAATCATATTATTCAATTTTAAATTGTTCTTATTTTACCCAGTGTGGAATTTGGAGTTGCTGCCACATGTCTTTATCTATACCTTGCTCATATATTAATTCATTGTACAGCAGGAATAGCATATATATTAATGGATTTGACAGATGTAACAGTTTTTGAGACTGACTGCTATATTCTCATTTATGGCAGTGTAACTTCATTGCAGACTCAGCTGAAGCTTTTCAAACTGGAATGGATCAAGGAATAAATTATTCTTATTACAGTATATTTTGCTAAAATCAGGCAGCACTTTTCTGTTACTGTTATGTAACATTTATATAGCAGTAGCATCAAGAAGTAGGCCTCCATTGTTTGAATGATTATACTGTCTTGTTTAGGTGTATTGGTAAATCCCCTAACTTGGTATGGTGATGAGAAAAGACAACTTGGATAGATAACTATTCACAGTGGAGACTGAAGGGCTTAAAATTTGGTCCCTGTCTGAAAGCTGACAGGGTAGATCATTCCATGTTATCAAAACAAACTGATATGAAATTGCATTGATTACTCTAGCTGCTTCATAGCCTCTACTACTGCTGTACCCAAAGGCCCTTGGTAGAGTCTCTCTTATGAACAGTGTCACTACAGTTGCTGTTTGCACTGGCTTTATGAATAACACACAGTGCAAGAAAACAACACTGCAGGTGTCTTTCAGTGTCAGCATTTACTCATCTTTGTGTAACTTCTGAATCTCACGCCTCACTGTAGTGAGTAGTTTGAGGGAAGACTGGCAAAAGAGATTTGTTGTTGTTGAAAGGGGCCTTTATGCTTAAAGGGAGATAGCTTACAGGACTGGGCTATCCCAACAGCAGCTCATGACTTGCATTATTTTATATTGACAGTGTCTTGGCAAATGAGGAATAAACTATACAGAATATTGTGGAATGCAAACAATATAAGGAGACACCCTCCTGTCTCCAAGGACTTGCATTTTTTATTGCTTACAGTATTTTTTCTAATTTCAGTGCTGATGCCATGTTTCATTTGGAGAAGTGCTTTTTTCCTTCTGCCTCATGCAAAGCACCCAGCAGCCCTGACACCACTTGTGCTTGTCAAGTGAATTAAAGCAAATGCAACCTGCTGTGTTACAGAGGCTAGGGGCTTTGTTAGGGGCTAACCTCAAAGATTCATCCTGCAAAAAGAACTGCATGGTAGGTGTTTAAATAGGTAATGCCAAGGAAGATTCAGGTTAGGCTGTAGGTAAAGTGAAGTGAAGATTAATATGTTTTTTCGGAGAGATGAGAAATGCTTATCAGTGTCTTAAATAACATATAAAATTGAAAATAAATAAATAAAACCTCCACAAAACACAATCATAATTAAGCTAAAAGCAAATACAACATGTAGATTTGACTCTTGTCTGAGGATGCACCAGAGGACATCTCACAGTCTCTTCCAGTTCTGCTTTTGGGGTCAGATTTGGAACAGCTGCTAAATTCCTCACATTGGGATGAACTATACAAGGCTGTCCATTGGTACTGATTTGTCTTTGCCTCTCTCGGTAGGAATGGGGCTTTAACTACTTGGAAGTCCTGATAATCACCAATACCCTTTCAATCTTGTGTTTATTAAGATTTCAGACAAAGTAGTGTCTTTCAAATACACTTAAGAGTTAGATTGCTAAAAAAATTTAAGAGGTATTGCCAAGTTTCAAAGTTCATCTGTTCTCGAATGATGTATTTAAAAAGAGTTAAGTGTGTGGCACCAATTTACTGTGCAGGGGAAGATGGTTTTTTTCAACTTCTGTCTTTCAAAAACAAGCAGAGAACAGGAAAAATGTTTTTTCTTTAGCTTGTCACATGTAGTAATTAAATAAGCTTTCCACTAAGATAACATATGGAAAACTCTGTTTCCAAAGAGAAAATAAATCTAGAAAGATATGAATTAGTGAAAAGGGAGATAGAGATGAAAGTAGCCATATAAGTAAATGTTATAACATATAACACAGTAACATAATATTATTCTTTCTGTCATATTTGTATATAATAGTAAAGCCTTATTACCTGTTTCTGTGGCTCACTTTTTCATGGGTTCTTCAGTATTCCCTGTTGCAACAAGCAGCCATTCAAAGTACCTGTGGAACTGGCCTCTCCCAAGACACCCATTGTGGGTTATTTCCTAACTAGTGATTTCTACTATTTTAATGGCACAAAGAATTCTGTGTTTTGACATGGAAATCCTTATTGCTCTAAAAATGAATACAGTATTTATCCAATCATAAAATGACATTATGAAGGCAGCTCTTTTGCTGATGTGGTGACTATAGAGTCACTTGACATTATTCTGGTAACACAATTTGACTGAATATACATTTTGACATCCAAGAAACAGGGACACTGATGGAAACTGATGGACCCAATGTCAAAACAAGAAAAACTGGCTGCAGGACACCCAGAAAATTAGTGGGTGGATTGTAAAAAATCCCATTCCCAAAAGGCAAAGTCAATGAACAAAGGATTGATAAAGTAAAAAGAAAAGGCAAAGAAAAAAATAACTTTTATATTTCTTTCTTTAAAAAAACCAACAAAGAGATGCTAAGGGGAATTTTAGAGCTCAGTGGCTGCAGACTGAGGAGTAGTTAGTTTTAAGGTAAATAGCTGATATTCATATTTCTGTTTCTGCTACAGCCTTCAAGAATAACTGCATTGATTATGTGGAGTACCTCATTATTAAGCATCTTTTATCTTTGTATTCTTTTTCTTATTTCCACCATAAACGTGTTCCAGAATTCTACAAACAAAACGCCATCCTCAGGAGGACTAGCATTTGTAGATGTCTTTTGTTGTGAACATTTCATTGCAAAAGCCAAGACCTTTTCTTGGTTACCTCAAGAGCCTTTGTAAACACTTCTGCTTTTACATTTATGAAGTCTATTTATATATTTAAATTTAGATCTGCCAAAACTCCAAGATAAAAAAATTAACTGGTTTTGGGATCAGCCTTTCACATATTTTGTCCATTCCAAACTGAGCATTTGTGTGTATCATAGATTGGTCACTTTTCCTTGTCATGGAGTAATAATGTCATAGGTAAAGAGCTTATGACAGGGCTTAGGGCAGAGCTGTGTTAAATAATGCAGTGCCAAGAATTCTGTATTAGCACAGTCAACAAACTCCTCCAAGTAAATGATAAGATTTACATATTTTGCCACCTGCTGACATCATGTCTCCCTTTGCACTGACTCCAGTATCAGACTATTCCTGAAGGCAGCCAGAAAGACTTCACTATTCTGATGTTTTTGAGAAGTCTGTGAAGGCCCTGAGCAGCAGCTTTTGGAAGCTGGGAGACTGGCTAATATCATTATATACTTACTGTTCTCTTATATCCTTCTGTAGGCAGCTACTGTTGGCCACTGTTGGCCACAGGATACACAGTGGCAAAACAGGCCTCTGCCTTGCTTCAGAGTGGCCATTTCTATTGTTCAATGCAAAAAAAGTCTACAAACAAAACCCAATCAAACCGTCATCCAAAATAATAAATAACAAGCAACAATTTTGTTAGCAAGAAATGATTCTGAAATTAAAATACTGAAAATCCACAAAAAGGAAAAAAAGAACTTCTGTCAAAGTGACTTGGCTCAATTTTCTTTAGTTCTTGGCTAGAACATTTCCATTGATAGAGCTGCTAAGTGTGTTCTATTTACAAATATAAACACTTGATTTTGATCAGCAAAAATGCATCAGCACACTTGAACAGTGTCAATGATGACATAATTACACTCACAATTTCCTCTCTGTAATGATTTTTAAATGTCAGCAGTCATTTTTTGTCTAATTGTAGCCTGCATGTCAGCACTTCCTCTTAAAACAGCATGTTCCTCTCTGCTGGAATTTCACACCTCTCCACTCACTCATTCACTCCACCAATGAAGATAATGAAGATGATAGAGGGCTGCAGGATATTTTCACTCCTGTTCTGTTTTACCATTTAACATCAAGTAGGCAGAATGTTGACTTTTTTTTTTTTTTTTTAAGTACAGAGTTTGATCAGTTAGGCTCTGAATAATTATTTTAATGAAGAAATCAGAAAGTAACTTTGGGTTTTTTTCTGGCCCCCTGCTAGTGCTTTGCTAATAACCTGTTTAAAAACATGGGCTTGTGATGAAAATATTCTCACACATCTATACTGTAAACTGTCCTCCCTGGAGGAGAAGGCTTGTCCTGCCATGCCAGACAGGCTCTTGGTCAGGTCTGTGTTTAACACCATGTGAAAACAGGTGACCCCTTCTCTGCAGAGGCAGCCTGTTTAGGGATGTTGTCTCTACCTTCTCATGCTATGGCCTAGAAAGTGACTTTTGAAATGCTATTTGCATGGTTCCAGGCCTCCAGAGCCAACAGCATAACAAATAGGTGCATCTGGAGTTCATCTCAAAGCACTCTTCCTCTTTCCATAGATCACAGACCACATCATCAAGTGTATGGAAGTGTAGCACTTGTGCAATGAACTGGAAGCTCTGCATTGAGCTTAGCAGCAAACATTTTCCACTCATCTGAGCATACACTGGAATTGGAAACAGAGGCCAAAGAGGCTTCCTTCAATCCAATTTGCTTATAACTCATCTTTAGCTCTCAGATGATGCTTAACTGTAGGGCTTAGGAGATAAAGCTTATAATTTACTGGCCCATTTAGTATCAAAATAGGTGAAGAGCTATAAAGAATGCACACTGTGAAATCAAGTCATGAATTAATGTTGAGATGCCTGATAAAAAAAAAGGTTGAGTATCTCTGATTACAAATACACACATCCACACAGAGACATTATCAACCCTACTTATATGTTTGAATGGTCCCCAAAAGATAAATGAATGGATGGATGGATGAATGAATGACTTGAATAAATAATGTACAGGTGGGGGTGTGGAAGTGTGTTTTCCAAAGCTCATGGTAACATCCCAACACCTGTGACACACACAGCTCTGTGTGTGCTCATGGGCACATGGCGATCATGCATATATTCATACAACACAAATTCTGACCTGGTTCTCCATGTGGTTTATGTTGCATTTTCCTTTTTGACTAAATTAGTTCTGCAGAAATATTCTGGAGTTGTTGGAAAGGGCAAATTTTTATTATTTTTTTTTTTAATAGCAACCTATGTGCTCGTGAGCTGTATGAATGAGTAGACACAATCTAAAAAGAGACACTTCTGTGTCACCTTGCTGCAGAGGGATGTCCCCAAGGACTGTTTCTTTAAGGAAAAAAAAGCAAATCCCAAGAAATACAGAAATACCTGAGCTAATTCTCAACCCATCTAGGAGGTTTTGAGTTTATTGCTGAGTCTCAGTATTTTAGTTTGAACCTCAAGCTTTTTAATGAACTACAAAAGGCAAAATGCCTTTCCATCCCTCAATATTTGAACATGAGGAAATTTGCAAAAGAAAAGGGGAGTTTTCTATTTCAATGGTCCAATAGTATTGGATTATTGAACTTACACATAAGAATTAAGTTTGTTTTACCACATTGAAGTCAAGCATTTGTATAGCTTCAGATAATTAAATGCTGCAGAGAGAATGGCACATTGTTCATTTCATGTCTAATGGTGGTAGGTTCAGCCTGTAGGAGTACAGAAAAATTCCCTATATTGAGATAGTTTTATAGCTTTTTAAAATAAGACTGTTATGGACTGTGTTGTTTGGCAGATTATTCATGACTCAGTCACTGCATACAGGGCATTGACTTCTGCTGCATCTAAAGGTGCTTGATATCTCTTAAAATCATACTGAAAGTATTTCAAACTGGCCTCTCAGAAAATGGTGCACAGTAGAGACCACATCTGAAAACTTCAGCTGATTTGCTTCATATGAACTTGAATTGAACCTCAACCTTACAAAACAGGGCATATTAAAACCTAAAGACAGCTGAATGGTAACCATGACAACAGTACTCCAAAAATCCATAAGTATAGCCAACCTCTACATATCCATGAGGGATAACACATTATTTTGTACACTTATTAATATCAGTTCATGCTGTAGGTGTTACTTTTCATCAGCAAAACTGTAAGATATATATGTCTTTCCAGATACCCTACTGATTTACCTTTGGTATTGTTGTTTGGGTGTTTTTTTTGGGGGAGGAGTTTGTGTGTGTGGGGGGGGGGTTTGCTACTCTGACAAGGTCCATACACAATGAAGTTGGTCACAAGGTTCCAAGTGACATTTTTTCATTGCTTTATTTTAGAAAGAGGGTTACCAATTTTTTGAATAGGTTGTTATATTAAAAGAAACTTTATTCTGTCTAGATGTCTGTTATTTTTTTCAGCCCTTAGACTAAAGGACTATCCTTTAGTTTGGACCCTTGTCAGCACTGAAGTAAAATGCTTTATGTCTCATTTTTGTAACCCATTTCACCACAACCAGGGTGCATTTTTAATCCCCTTTTCTCTAAGTTGTTCATTTTAGAAATAAACGTGTTTCATTTATTTTGAAATAACCTGCCAAGGGGCATTTTCCTAAACGAGGGTTTTCTAATCTTTAATTAGTATCACAAATACTTTTTGCTGCCTGCACATTCCTGCAGTGAAAGGTTGCATAGAGCGAGTCACTGAATTCTACATGTTCTGTGGGACTATGTGAGGAGCTACACACTCCCCTTTCACATAGTGAACAAAAGCCAAATTCTTCCTTTTTTTTTTTTTTTTGGTCTGAAATGTTAAAGCTATAGGTGCAATACTGAGGGCTGAATGCTGATGATCAGGCCTTCTTGGGTGGTATCAGGCTAAGGCTTGATGTTGCTCTACAATTAATCTGCTATCTTTTCTTTTGCTATTACATTGCTTTCCTGGCCTCTTATGTATTTACTGAATAGCACAGCTACAGAGTTTACTGTTTCTTTGCAGATCTAATGAATTGCAAATACAATATTCTTTCCCATATCAGGACTAGATCAGGAATAGTTCAGTTCCTATCAATCAGAAGAACCACACACACAATTGTTATGTATTTTCGTGTGTGTGTGTTTGTGTATTTAAAATGTAGTCCACTGACAATGCACCTTAGTCCATTAACTAATCTGATATGTGTGTTTGGGATCAGCCATTTCTATTCTATAGGAAATTTAAGTGAGCCTATAGGAAATTCTAAGGCAGCCTTAGAGAGCAAAAAAAAAAATCTCTACTTTTGTGCTATTGTGTCAAATAATTCTTAGCTCATCTGTTACAAGCTATGTTAAAGTTTCCCCAAGTAGATCTGCGATCAAACTTTTAAATCCATTCCATGCTTTGGGAATTAGACCTGGCTTGTCAGTGGCTTGTCCTCAATAGCTGTGCTTGCAGTCTCAGGATAGTGATTTAAGTGACCTGCAGGCAGAAACTTTACATGTTTAATTCATCTTGACTCCATCCATCTAGAGAACCTGATTGGCTTCTCCCAGGCTAAAGCCAGAGTGTGAGCTAGCTTGTAAGTTATATGGATAAAAGGGGTGTCAGGATTTTACTTTAAACTGCTACTCAAAGTAGCAAAATTGTATAGATACAAGAAAGCTGGGGAGGGACTGTTTACAAGGGTGTCTAGCGATAGGACGAGGGACATTGGTCTTAAACTAAAGCAAAGTAGATTTAGATAAGAGATTAGGAAGAAGTTCCTTATTATGAAATACTGCAACAGGTTGCCCAGAGAGATGGTGGAGACATTCAAGCTTGATGGGGCTTTGAGCAACCTGATCCAGTTAAAGAGGTTCCTGTTCACTGGGGGGGGGGTCAGACTTTTAAAGGTACCTTCCAGCCCCATGCACTCTGATTCTATTCTATAACAAATTGCCTAAGGTTGTAAAGAAACCTCCAAAACTTGAATCTGTACAGCTCTCCTGGTCTTAAACACAGGGCTCTGTTTCTTGCTTTTTCAAAATAAAGAGCTTTAAAAAGGAAACTTTAGTTTTCTGTTCCACTTGCCTATTCCAGGGTATACATTGTTTAGACTGGATTAATCCACAAATAAAGGACTGACATTCAGGCAGCAGTTGTTAGGTGTACCAGTGACAGCTGAAGTGATGGCAGCATCTGCCTTTTATTGATCTTTTTCAGTCTGAATTAACCTTTTCTTAGTGTGTGGAACCCTATTCTACTTTGGGAACAGCAGGAATATACAACCCAGTATATCCTATCTCCATCTGGATGCCCCTCTCCTTTATCTGGCACTCATTGCATGAATTCTACTATAAAGTTACCATGAGACAGCGCTAAGGGCACAACTGCACCTCGTTAGTTGCTCTAGCAATGAGGAATTAAAGAGCAGTGACACCCTGGAGGCTTTAACGGACAGAATAATCATGGCATGAGCAATAAAAACCTGTCAAGGTGTCCTCTTGGTGTGACCCTCCTTCTGACTTTTCATTCAGCCCAGGCACTGGCCTTGGGCTCTCTCTGGACATGCACAGGGCAACAGTTTCTGCCTGCTGCTGGCGCCACGTATCCTCCAATCAGCTTCTGTAACCAAAGCCCACTCAAGCTGTTGAGCAGAAGTCCCCCCTGGACTCGGCCACAGCACTGCTGCATCTTTGGGTGTCACCAACACTAATGGGAACAGCAAGCAAGGTGCTTTCACCACTATCTAATGCCATTGTACTCCTTCCATCTCAAATGCTGTTAGCCCAAGAAAACTTGACAGTAAAGCAATGTTATCTGGGATTTGTGATGCTGTAAAATCTCTAGTGAAAAAGGGTATGTAGAAACATCAGCACATGCTAAAACGCCCTCTTCTCCTCCCAAGCAAGACACACATCGCACAGAACAAAACTAAGATTCACCAGCACAATTGTGGAAGGCATTGCCATGTGTGGCTCTGTGCCTGTGCTGGTCTGGGCACAGTGCCACGATGATGTGCCTAGGGCCCACACTAGCCATGTTAGTGTAACCTCCAAGCTCTCTGCAGTAAGATTTAAATTCTGGTTTGTAGAGAATAGGGAGAAGAGAGGCTCCCTGTCTTATACTCCTCTGTGAAAAGTTACTGCTTCCCCAAATGCTTAGAGTCTTTAGGAGAAAAGCAACAAGCTGATTTATTTCTCCAGTAAATTGGGAAAACACATCCTTTACTGCTGCAGAGGTTCCTAAATGAAGCACAGCTGGATGGCTGCCAGTAAAGCCTCAGCATAGTAGTTGGCTAGGGAACAAGGATGCCCTGGCAACCACACGTTAGCAAGGATGCTGCATAATCTTTAACAAACTTTTGTGAGCTAAGGCTGAAGGTGGAGGTAGGGGGAGGCCTGCTTTCCAGTGATTTACATGGAAAGTGCTGCAGAGGAGAAGTTGAGGACTCTCCATCGATGGAGAACAAAGCTGGAGTGATGGAACCTTAGATGTTCAAGGCTAAATAGCCTTCACTGATTTTGCAGGAGTACTTACGCTTTCTTTTATCTGCTACAAGCTACAAAATGTGACAAGGTGCCTCACCATCATAGGACAGAAGATCTAAGGGAAGGTCATGCAGGCTCTTTTTTGAAAATAACACAAATTAAAGCTTAAGGAGAGAAAGAGGGAAAAAGCTGAGTTATGAACTGTAATTGCTTTAGACTGTACTGACATGTCTTTGATCCCTGATTTAGTTTTGTAGCTTCCATCTCTTCCTTTGTGTAAGTAAGTGTGCATCAGTGCACAAGTAGTTAAGGAATAATTACAGGTTTAGCATAGGTCCTGATACTTTTTCTTGCTCTCCTAAAAACCTAGATCAGGTCACTTCTTTCATGTGGAGGAAGCAAGGTAAGTTCTCTTCAGACAATCACTAAATGTAATTTGATGACCCTGCCCTAGGGTAAAGGTTTTAATGCTTTCATAAACCTGAACTTCTGAAAAAGACAACAGGGGACAGACAATTATCTTAAATAAACCTGCAGAATACCATTGCTGTTGCAGCTATTTACTGAGGCCTGGTGAGCATGTGCATTAATTCTGCATGCTAATGACAGCCCAAAATCTGTCAGATGCAAATTATGAGGTGCAGGTGAGGTCAAGTGACTTCCACCACCCTGCACATTCATTCACCTGGAGGTTCCTCTTCCAAACTTGTGTGTGATAGGAAAAGCCACTGCATGTGTTTAGCATCACAAAAAACTCCAGTTCATTGGGCAGTGGAATAAACTTGAGGTCAGACCCCAAGTATTTCACAAAGATGCTGAAAATCTTATTATTTCCTAGTATTTGTTTTTGAAGTATTTTTAAGTCCCAGAGGAGTCACTTTAAAGTTGGTATAGACACTATTATTACTGCTGGAACTGACAGAAACAATATTGTGCACAAATGCTAATATGAATTTGTTTCTTAAGAGTACTTATGTGCTTTATTGAATTTCTTGTCTATTTTTCTCTGTGTTCTCTGATCTACAGGAACTTTATAATGATATGAAACATTGTTTATTTGCGATTGGTTTTTACTGTGTTTTTGTCATGAAGAATTCTGTGGAGGGTTTGCTGATGGTATATGTGTGTGTTTGAATTAAACCCTTTAATGCTAGGGGAGGAGATCAGTTTGACATGGAATTCAACTGCTGTTGTTTTTGTAAGGAGGACTTACAAAAAGTCCTTACAAAAGTCCAGGCCTGATGGACTTAAGTGTTTGCATATATCTGGTTGACTGAACTATTTCCTCAAGGAAGTATTCATTCAGTCAGTGTTCCAAAGGGTTAAGAAAGAAACCCATAGTTTTACTGAGTTGTTGTTATGTACGTTGTCAAGAGAACTGTAGCTGGAATGTTTAAATGTGTTGTTTCTTCCCCCAACCCACAGGAGTGAAGCTTGTGTGTCTTGGTGTGCCCTAATCCTTGCAATTAGCTTCTATGTGGCAGGGGGCTTATGGGGCTGGATCAGACTAAGTACTTGTTAGTGACACTAGGAAATATTCCCACCATGCTGGATGGAGTGAGTTTAGCATCATACTCATTACTTATGTGAATTACAACCAAAATCAGAAAAGGGAGTATATTAAAAGCCTCCCCTATTGCTTCTCCTTGAACCCCATGAACTTCATTTATTAATTACACACTATAGAAATTAATGGTCTCCAAGGAGCTCTTCTGAAGACTCAGGTAAGAGAAATTGGTTGATCTTGACTCAGACGTTTAATATTTGTTGTGTCTTGCGTCTCATGCAATTTAACATAGCTTCACTGGTGTGAAACTGGAGGAAGTTCTATTGAAACTGTTTCAACAGAGGAGGCAAATTTTAGCCCTGTTTACATTTTAATGGTGAGGCTCTTGCACTGTGAATAGATCAGTCTGCAGAAAAGTCTAATCAAGTGCTCATCATTGCCAGATCAGTTGCTAAGGAAAAAACAAACCTATATATCTGTAGAGGTTCAGTTGTGACTTAGATCTTTCAAGAAGCTGGGAACAACAACAAGGTCCAGACCCTCCCAAAGCCTTCCATCATGCCATCACTCTCAAACATTCAGACTGTTCCATCACCATGTTTTTTCCTAAGCAGCTGGCAGCACCTGGTTGAGTCAAACCTAGCTGAGAAGCATTCAACCCCTGGTCTAGCAGGAGGTGTCCCTGCCCATGCAGGGGGGTTGGAACTAGGTGATCTTTCAGGTCCCTTCCAACCCAAACCATCTGTGATTCTAAGGTTGAGTCAAACCTTTTTTCCAAGTATAAACTGACCCACACTTTCTCTGATTTATGTTTTTATTTTGGTATGTGGGAGGATCTGTATTCAGGGGAATGCTTTCAGTTTTCTACTTGTACTTCCTCCTGTCATTCAACATAAGGTTTTTAATACAGTCCAAGATAATTCATTTGAGCCAATGAACACGGAAAACACAGATTACCTCCTCTGCAACTGCCCTTCAAGAGCTTGAAAGCCAAATGCTTTCCCAAGGCATGGTTTCTAAACACCTAATGATTCTTGTTGCCTTCTGAGGCTCCTAAGAGCTCAGGAGCTCTTGCTCCTTGAGCTGTAGCTCCTGAGACAGAAAAAGGTCTCAATTTTGTCAGTGCTGGGGCAGATTATACACATTTTATCTCTGAAAGTATATCCAGATAAAACAGTAAGCTTACTCTTCAGCGTGTCCTGGGGTCCTCATCCTCCAGTTGTCCAAAATGGGAATCATCTGAACTGCAAAACAAGGAGGGAGACTGAGCCACACTCAGGTCTTCTACAGGCAATGATCTCAAAACTTATTTCAAGCTCTTAGATTTACAAAAGGTAAGAAACCACACCCATATGATCAGTGATAGTAGAATCCTGGGGATTCAATGCTTCCATCAGTGGGCACAGGCCAAGTGTCCTATTTCCACTATGGTCAGAACAAGTGAATAGTGGTAAAGCTAGCTTGAGCAAAATGACAGTCCACATTTCCCAACTGTAATGAATCAGATGATTTAAAATAAAAGAACAAAGGAAAAAAGGCCAGG